>CAJGYO010000005.1:107259831-107885721 GCA_904845875.1 Miscanthus lutarioriparius
AAAAGAAAAACTAAGGTCCTAACATCGACCAAATCAAGAAAAGATGGAACAGTCAATCCCAAGATGCAAATATCGGCTGATGAATACAGAGAGATTAGAAAACATCGTGATCAGTAGAAGAGCCGATATGAGCAGGGGAAAACGTCAAAGGATGAAGCGATGAAACCACGAGTCACATCTCGGATCCTGTTGAATAAGTGGCAGCAGTAGAAGGAAAAAGATTATCAGCAATGGTTAGAGGATCAAGAATACCAGCGTCAACTGGAAGAAGAGAGGTATGAAAGAAAGCAAGCCGAATCGCATTGGAATTGTCCTTTCTTCAGATACTGCTGGAATGAAGGTTTAAAATTGCCTACCAGACATAACTGTCCAGAATGCAGCAATCAATATTGGGAGTTTAGACAATCTCAAATCAACCGCCGGTCTATCCATGCCCAGGATGCGTATCATCATAATAACATGGATCGGCGCTTAAAAAATAAAAGTATTCATGGTTGGCTGGGAAAAAGAGTTATTAACCAAGACTGGGCTGATCAAAAGCAACCAGAGGGAACATGTCTGGCAGGAAGGCCAATGGTGCCCCGGAGGATTGACAAGAAGCCAGAAGAGATGGGTGCAACGCCTAAGGAATAAAGAGATGGAACAGGCTCAGGCTTCCGGTAAAACTCCAGTATGGCGTACTAAGCAAACAACCGATAGAAAGCAACCATCGGCTAATATCCAAATGGCTTTTCTATTGCCATCAGAAATAAGGGCTCTGGTAGATCAGGAAGTTTATTCAGACTTCGATGAATCAGAGTATGAAGAGATAGTTGCCAAGTTAACGGTTGTGCAGCAAACAATATTTGATAAGCCAGTCAAGCATCAATAGTTAAAGGCTTTATATATGAAAGGTTTTGTTGACGGGAAGCCGATGAACAAGATGTTGGTGGACGGAGGTGCTTCTATCCATCTTATTCCATACACCACTTTCCGTAAGTTTGGGAAGGGACCAGGACATTTGCTTGAGACCGACATGATGCTTAGAGACTTCGGAGGAAATACATCCAAGACCCAGGGGGCAATAAATGTCGAACTGACAATCGGGGGTAAAACTCTGCTCACCACGTTCTTTGTCATCGATGGGAAAGGATCATACAGTTTACTCCTCGGTTGTGACTGGATTCAAGCAAACTGTTGTGTGCCATCGACCATGTATCAGTGTTTGATTCAATGGTATGGAGATGATGTCGAGGTGGTTCGCGCTGACGAGTCTGTAAGTATTGCAATAGTCGATCCAGTCTTTTGGGAACTAGGAGATTTTGAAAGTTTCTCTGGCAAGACATGGGAAGGAGGCTTCATTAAAATCGACAATGAAAGCCAACAGCCCATGCAAGCAATCGGCTCTGAGAGTTTGTTTTAGTAGAAAAGTTGCAGCTTCACGTCGGCTGTTGGATCGTAGGAAAAATAAGCATTGAGTCTTGGAGATGGGTTTAGGCCGACGTATGTGAATGCTGAGTCGAAGTGTAAGTGCGATTCAGAATTAATGGATATCTTAAGAGAAGTTTTGTTTCACTTAATAGGATGCTTGACCTGCATTGATCAATTGTTTGATCTTTGGAATGAGAATTGTTTGAAGAGATGTTATCCTAACATCTGAATTTGATAGCCGATTCGTTCTTGGCTCCAATAGCCGGTACCTGGAGAGTATCGCCTCTAGTTCAAAAAGTAAAAAATCTTCAAAGACTATAAAAGCCGATACGATATGTATTTCCCATAGAGCAAAAAAAACAAAAAGAGCAAGAAACATTCACAGTCTTGCACGAAGGCATCGCATTGAAACATATTCATGAAAAGAACAGGAGTCTTTTGTGCATCAGATTACCCTAGATACAGTCTAATCAAAGACCTTGTTCACCACATCCTGAGCGGATGTGATGTCCACGATGGCCTCTGCCACAGCGGTGAAATCTTCTATCAAATCTTCATGTCCCTCGGGACCATCGTCAATCGGGAAACCAACCTCCATGGCGTGGAGATCATGCCCGGTTTGGACCTACGCCGCAGTCAGCGCCACCGACGTGCCGTGATGAACACCATGAAGAGCAATCTCCTGGACACGGGGCGGGATGTCTTGGAGATGAGCGTCAATGAGGGAACCCCTGCCATTGACGGCATTCATGGACGCGTTTGCTGCTAATTGGAGAGACTCCAATTCCACCGTTTGAGCTGGCAATTGCAGAAGAATATCAAGACAAAGGCAATGGAAACTAGGATGGAAACATTCATGGACCTCGTCTTACATGCTACCGTGGCGTTAGACTCAGCCAGTCGCGCTCGAACGGTGCTGGCCTCCTCTTCAGCTGTATTAAGGGCCGCTTGGAAGACCCCTATACGGATCTCAAGTTGGCCATTATTCTGCATCACTTTAGAATAGCGGTCCTCGGCCACTCTCCATTCTCGGAAGAAGCTCCGGGCATCATCGCCGTCATGTGAGTTGGAAGAACCTGATGATGAGGCCAGCATGGAAGACGCAGCATCAGTAGGTTTGCCGGTCCTAGAGAAAAGGATGAAAACTGTCATTCACAATGAACCTATAGGCAAATCAGAACGGGTCATCATCATGAACAGGGATTGCCAATCTCACCTCATGCATCAGAGACGCTGGTTCCTCGGCAAGTCTTCTGCTGGGATCTCCTCTGCAGCGCGTTTACCTCGGTTATCTTCGCCGGCCATGATAAATGATTGGATCTACGGGAGAAAGAAAGAAAACCGCTACAAGGTTTTGGCAGGCGGAAGAGAGCAAAATAACAGTTGCGGATAGAGATGTGTTTGAGGCTGAAGCCCTCGGTTGGTATTTGAAGACATGAAGCGAAGAGGCGGACGCCTCGGGACGCGCAAAAGGCAACCGCAATTAATTGAAGGCGAAACGCCACTACACAAATGTCGAAGAGAATACGGCGCCATGTAACTGGAGATAAGAGATCGAAGGGCTCTCCTGACAAAAGTCGTATTTTTAGACCTAAGTGGGATTGAGATCGGGAGTCTGGAATTGGTTATTTTCAAAAGAATCGGCTCTTTAGCCGAAGCGGATGTGATCAGTCGACTGTAGTGGTTCTTTAAGCCTCCCGTCTATTCGGGTGCCCCTTGGCCAAAAGGGTTTTGCGGTCAAACAAACTCCTCTGAGCCAGTTTCATCTTCAGGACCTGATCTTCAAAAATGCAAAAGGGAGCCAAGACTCTGGGGAAGGCTGAGAATAGGTTGCCCTTGATGACCAAGGGCAGAGGAGCTAATGTGATCGTCTTATGAACTTGTGCATAGACACAATGCAGTCTTTCTTTGGGAGGTTCAAACTGGATCAAGGCATGTTATGTTGCCAAATGATTTATCAAGCCAAAGTCTACCAGAATTTTGTGATTGATGACTTTAAAGACTTGAGTTGCCTTCGGCTGCATGCTCCTGAAAAACATTGAAGCCAATAAACTAAGGATTGCGAGATATTACGATTAAAAGGTCAAGATCAAGCAATTTTCTGATGGTGACTTAGTCTGGAAAATAAAGTCGCCGATCGAGTCAGGGAACAGCAGGTTCGGCGAAAGGTCACCCAACTAGGAAGGACCTTATCGGATCAAATGTTATCCGCCTGGTAATACTTGTATTTTGGAGATACTGAGAAGAGAAGGAAAACTTGGTAGAGCAATCAAATGCGAAAATATTTGAAGTAATATTACCCTAGCATTTGGATTGATACTTAACAACCGATTTGCTCGGTCGATAGTTTTAGTAGCCAATACCGGAAGGGTATCGTTGCTAGCGAGAAAAGTAAACCCAAAGGAGTGAAAGCCGGTACAATGCATGTCGATTATGCCGACAGAGTGATGCGTATCATATGGAGTACAAAACAAAGGAGAAATCACTCAAGACGAAGAAATTGTTTGCTAAATACAACCTATTACAAGTTATGGGCCAGAAAACACTTGCCTGCTATGTCATCGGCCAGGGTATTGAAGGCCACGGAGTTGGCAGCACTAAGGAAATCCTCAGTCAAACGCTCATGATGCCCAGGGTGCACCGCATCCAGAAAACCGTGAGGGAGAAGCCGAAGATTATGGCCAGAACGAGCCTGTGTGGCAGCCAACGCCGTGGCAGCACCATGACGGACGCCATGAAGAGCGACCTCCATGACGTGATTCAGGATGTCATACAGGCGAACTATTGGGACAACACCTCTGGAGTTGACAAATCATGTCGCGTACTCCGCAGCTAGTTGAAGGCTCTCCAGTTGGGCGGACAAATCTGAAGAGTTCAAAAGGGAGATGATCAGAATCCTGAAGGTGAAATTGAAAGGAAACAAAGGTTATGATATCTCACCCATAATTCTGGCCTTGGCTTTGGCCAATTTGTCATCCACTGAATCAACCACGGGAGGCGATCGGCATCGAGCCATGGCCAGGGTTGATTCTGCGAGAGAGAGACATTCGGCAAGACCCTAGCCGTGACTGTCAATGGTGGCGAGCAGGTCATCATTGCCAATCCGCCGCCTCGGGTCAGCCCAGAGGCAGAACGGAGTCAGCCCTATGACCTGAGGCAGTGAATGCATCATGGGCTGCACCCTTTGATGATGAAGGCGCTGGCGCGATGATGCAGATCCATCGAGAGCCCCCTCAGCAGACCTCTTGATGTTCTCCATGATCTCAAGCTTACAGGAAAAATAGGGACTATACTGAGGATGCAGAGGGATTGAGACGAAATGGGTTGTTGCTCGACCCTCAGCCGTGGCACGTATATATAGCCCGGGAAGGCAAAATCGGTTTCGCCGGAGGTATGAAATTAAAATCAGAGATAGAAATGGATCGACACTCTAGGATTTCAGGGGACGGATAACGAAGAGGTAACAGATTCGAACTTATCGCTTCCCCAAGTTATGAAGCATCGTGGGACGCATACAAAGAATTTACATGGACCAGAGATCAACCCACCAAGGCTTTTTTTGGATTGAAGGGAGTCTGGATCCCTACAAGGCCGAGGATCATCAAAAACCAAGTCACATCGGCCCATTAATAAGATTATGCCAAAGAATGGAAAAAGCCGCCTGACTAGCAGATACCCAGCTGATTTCTGGGTGACTGGGAAACCGCTGGAAAGAAGCTTGTGGTTTTCCTGATAGGCATTTGATGAAACGAACAAGGGAAAAGTGTCCACACATTCTGGCCCTTGCAAACACTAGAACAACTCTGCGAGCATGGTGAGAAGACACAGGCGATGTCACAAGACTTCTTCTAGCCGCAGCAGCTGATCCTCTTGCTCGATAAGGTGCTAGAATGAGCGACACAATCACCCTATGCACACGAATTCTTCTAACCGCTCAAGATCGTCATAACATGAGAATGGACCATGGAGGGTTCGGTAGAAATAGGGGTGCTCAAGGGAGCTGATGGAAGAAAAACATGGCTAAAATGTTGAGTTGCTCTCGCCAGGGTTGGATAGGTGTTTTATAGTCGACCCGAAAAGATGAATCCAAGTGCCCGTGAAGCAGTGATGCTCTTGTAAAAAAGTCTTGAGGTATAGGCTCATGAATGGATGTAAGCGGCGACAAACGGTGGACCCCAGATCAAGGTTCTCTACCCGTGACTGTGGACCAATCAGGGATGCAGACATGATAATTTTGGAATAAAATTACTTTTATCCCAAAATTGGGGGCATGTGTTTACACCAGAATTTGGAAGAAGAATCTCAGAAGCTCAAGAACTCCCAAAATCATGTCAGCAAGGGATCAATTGCGTGCAGATCGAAACCAGCTGATTCGGATGCAGCACTAGAATCGGCTTTCTTCAGATAGCGCCAGCAGATAACGACAGAGGCTATGATCGGCGTTGGGACGAGACATGCTGGACTCTACAAAAAGAGAAAGATGAGAGTCCAAGTTATCTTAAATTAGAAATGTTTTTATTTTATGCCAAAGATTGTAACAAATCATGCTTGAGTAGGATTCATGTTTAGACTCTAGGTATAAATATCAAACCCCGGCTACTGTAAGAGAACACAATCAATCAAATACAAGTTAATTACTTTTTTTAGATCCGGCCACCCCTTAGGAGTAGGAGTAGAGTAGATTTTGGTGTGTTCTTCAGCGAGTATGGCTGCATCGATCCGGTCGACCTCCACTGCTTGTCTGTAAGTACCATCATGGTTTATGCCTCTGTTCGTATGGCTGCATCGATCCGGTCGACCCCCACTGTGGCTCTGGTATAGGCTAGTTATCGACTCTTGCTTAGTTCAAGAATGACCTGTATGATTCTGCCTCACACCCCACTGCTTGAACTAGATCAAGGTCAAGTTATCGGCTCTACCTTAGGATGGCAGCCTTTGGTAGATTCATTAAGTTACTAATATTGCTTATTGCTTTCATTGTTTATCTAATTACAGCAATATCACTCTGCCCGATTGAGATTGATCTGGATCGGCCTTATATCTTATTTAACCCATCGTTTGCTAATCTAAAATTGATCTAATCTACACCTTAAACGATGAGTTATGTTTTATGGGGTGTTTTATATCAATCTTAATCGTGCATAGCATGCGGTTAAGGCATGTTCGATCTTGAGTAGATCTATCGGTTAGCGAGAACCGTTTCAGGGCCCGTTATCATGGCTTGTGGGATTCTACCTCTCATCCCATTGTTAGCACCGTGGAGTGGGGATCGTTAGTTGGTAGATCCGTTCTTGAGTAGGCATGACCTTAACTGTGTGCTATGCCTGAATCGGATGTTTAGCCGATTTCGAGCACTTTTATGAACAGTTCACATTACAAGATCATTGAAGTAGAGATAAGTCGAAAGATATGTTAGCCCCATGATCTTGTTATTGTATTATGGCCTGCATGATTCTGCCTCATGCCCCACTGATATTAGTAATGAGTTAGGGCCATCGAGTCTATTGTTATTTCTACGGCCTGCATGATTCTGCCTCATGCCCCACTGGTTATGGCGATAGATGAGATCTAACATGTTCATTAGGTTTATCTTTATTAAATGGTTAAGTGATGTTGGATTGTTTCTTTATATAAAAGGGGTTCGGTTACTTGTAATCATTGGCTCAGTATAAACCGATCATCATTGATATCTTATTGCCATTGATTAATATTTGTTTAAATAATATTTATCCTGAATGATAATCGATTCTTCTTATACAACCCCATGAGTTTTAATCGATTTATTCTTATGAATATGTTGGAATTGACTATTTAGTCGATCTCCTCTTATATCGGCTCTCAGAGACGTACATTCGGTACTGTCTGGCAACACCGGCACGTTCCGTCCTTAATTACTGATAAGCTTTCTCTCCTTGTCAATTGCAGGGTCAAATTGACTGGCACGTCTCGGGAGGATTGCGTAGGATCGACCACCCTTGCGCTGAAGCTAGGCGGATCTACTCCATCAAGCGGACCCTTCCGGCTTGCTGCGTGTGTCCTCGGCACAGACGAAAATTCTATGTCGACAAAAATACAAATTCAAATCAATTTAGAATCCGACTTCAAACCAAGCAATACAAAATAATATGCAGCGGCATGAATGCACATACATAATTGTGACCTCATATTTGATTTTATTTTTAATAAAATTATTATTTTCCTAAATTTAAATACCCATAAAAATGCATAATCAATCAGTTTATCCTATTTAAAAATTATTGTAAATTTTAGGGTGTTACACAAGTGGATAAGACGACTTAATAAAGATGCACAAGTGTTTGTAAATTTCTTACAAAGAAATAAATTGGTTTTGCAATGCATATATGTACTAAAAATAAGATGAAATAGTCATTTTAGTCTCTCAACTATCGCAGCTTAATTTGATTCCTAGACTTTTAAAATGACCATCTCAAACTTTAAGTTTTAACCACTACCTTATAGATTTTAAAGTAGCATTGTCGGGTATCGATATTAGGGATACCCAAAGCAAGGGAGTTAGCGCCCACGCTGACTTCCCCGGACAGAGCAAGACGTATTAACATGCCTCGCCCGACCCCTTAGGTACGGGCTCCATCTCGCCCGACTCCAAGGACGCAGTTTCTGTCTCGCCTGACCCCAAGGCTGCGGGGTCTCGCCCAAGGCCACGGGCTCCGTCTCGCTTGACCCCGAGGCCGCAGGCTCCATCTCACCCGACCCCGAAGGGTCGTGGGCTCCATCTCGCCCAACGGAGACCCATATCACCGCCAACGACTATAGGTCTAGACATATGGGCCTGGGTCAAAACTCTAACACCAGAAAAGAGACGGACATGACTCGATCTAACCCGAGTTCATGACAGGCCATACTTGAGGATCCACATCAAGAACTTCATCGGGCGTACCGGTGCTGTTCTGCCTAACCCTCATACAAAAAAATATACTAACAGATATATCATGATTTTAAGAACTTAACAAAATTAGTTTCACAATTTTTTGTTAACTACATAATTTTATATTGAATTTACAAATTTATCTTAGAAATTAAATTAGAAAATGCATTATTAAAAAGGAAACGGCCGGTAGCAACACCTTCTGGCCCAACAGCCTAGCGCGGCATGGCTGCGCGGCATCGCGGTGGCACAGTACGGCCCAAAGCCAGGGGCGCCCGCGTGCGTTGGCTATTTTGCAGAAAGGCCCTCGAGCTTTCAGAGATTAATATGACTACTATGCGCACTATTCCTACCATTAGTAACTTTGCAACCAAACCCTTGGCTGTTTTCGCCTTTACCACGGGGACATCCCTAGAAACCCCGCGCGCGGCAGCGCGGCGGCTGACGGCATAAGGCGGTTACGCCGGGCAAACTACGCTCGCCACAACGGAATTAAGGGGCCGACCACCATCTACAGCTAAATGAGCAAGGATGGGTGGTGGTTAGTGACTCGGAGGCGTATTGTCGCGGGCTGCAGCGGCGAGCGTCTTTCCGTGGCGGCGCCACAACTGTTTCGATGAGCCTACGCCCTCACGGCAAGGTAGAGACGATGGAGAAGTATCAGTTGCTCACCATGATGGATGCCCTAGTGACGGTTAAAGCTGGGGAACGTTGTGGCGGTCTGGACATGTGCGACGGTGCTCCAGGATGGACAACGACGTGTCAGCCCACCATCGTCGAGAACCCAGGCCAAAATAGCACGAGTGTCGGAGGGCGTGAGTCAAGGCGAGTTCAAGGATACAAGCAATTGAACTATTACCATTCCAATCCTACCTCTCTCCCCAGTCCAAGGTCACAGCGGCGAACATGGCCCACGACAAGCTAATTGTCGAATTGTATCGGCATAGGACTCTACCATGGCCAGATGCGGTTGAGGCGGCTAGCTAGCCCCCCTTGCTACTTACTGACGTGAGGAGATTGGCTGAGAAACCATGGGCTAGGCGAATTTGAAAGGCGGAGAGCGGTGCCCAGGCTGAGGCCACGTCGTGGGGAAAAGCATGCAGATGAGCTCGAGCGGTAGGGCGTGTTAAAGTGGGGCTTTGGTCGGCGGTGGCAGAATGAGCTCATGCACACAAGTGACGAGACTAGGCGGCTTGTCGCGACGCGCTTGAATTGGAGTGGCCAGACCCGAGCAGGGCTTGCCGACGTCGGCCAACGGGATAGGGCGTGGTAGGGAAACGTCCATCACCGCTACGTCCGGCCCTCGACTAGTCACGTCGGCAAGGTTCTAGCTTAAGGACTAGGCGGGGTAGGTAGGACGAGGGGTGGGGCGAGCACCACGTCGACCGCGTGATGCAGCCGTAACCATGGCGTGGCCCAGCGGCCAGCTGTGCGAGCGCGGTGCATGTGCAACAGCAGGACCAGCCGCAGCCATCTAGGACCGGCCAACGCCAGGCCGTAGGCGCAACGCGGCATCACCCGGACACGTGAGCTGGCCAGCGGCAGCAGCCCGGCGACAACCTAAGCCCGACGCCCGCAGCACCCACGCGCACGGTGACCGTGAACTCGGGCCGAGAGGTAGCAACTGGTGATGTGCACGCATTTTAAAGCGAAGCAAAAGCTGCTAATGATCACGATAGAGGTTCAACTAATTCCCCTAACCGAAAGTTGATACTAACACGACGGTCTGGCCCAAACTCGGCATTTTGGCCCGACACGAGCACGGCATGGCCCGATGCATAGGGCCGTGCCTGGGCTGCTCCCCAGGCACGACGGGCGGCACGGCATGGCCCGAAAAATGCCACAGGCCCGTTAAAGGCCCGCTACCCCAATCAAATATATATATATACAGATTCTTATCCTCCATAACCCTAATTCCCTTCCATCACAGACGTAGCCGCCGCAACCTCCCGTCCGACACCGCACACGCGCGAGCGCGACTCCACCTCCACACACGCGGACACGCCCTTCTCTTCCCCCGGTCACTTGCTTCTCTTCCTCCTGATGCTTCTCTCTGGTTCGCCTCCAGCACGCCTCATCCACTCCATTAGCCCGCCAGCCATGGAGATCCGGCATCGAGTGCCTCCGGCCATGCAGATCTTGATGAGGACATCGCCAAGATGGAGTCGAGGACGACTCCAATTCGAGAAGGGGAGGATGATGAGGACATCGCCACGCTGGACACACCGACGCCATGGTCTTCCCCAAGTTGCAATTCGTTCCCAACTCAGCTGCCACGTCACCCTCGGATTCAGCAGACACGTCGTCACTGTTTCAGTCATAACTTCCTCATACGACGTCGAAACAGGCCGTTCTTGGATGCGTTGGAAATGGGACGACGACGCCGTCGTTTTGGATCTGGTCCCAGCTCCAGAAGGTCCGTGGATCATTCTGTGTGACCACGACAAGGTGCTGCGTCACCTATTTGGGCCAATTTGGCCATGTATCGTGTCGGGCCTTAAGCCCAAGTTGTGGGCGCCCAACCCCTGGCCGTCCCCAACCCTAGGTCGAGTCTTAGACTATAAACACAGCCGCCACCGCTGCTACACAATTGGGTTTTGTTTAGAGTTTAGTTTTCCATCGAGAAACCAGATCGTTCATTGTAACTGGTGACAAATCCTTTTACGATGATCCAGGGCCCCTGTTCTTGATCTCCTCCATCGTGTCGATTAGTCCTTTGGAACCGAGTTCTTGAACCCTCTATTGATATTCGCGTCATTCATATTTGCAATTTCAGATTACGTGTTTTACCTTCTTGCTTGTGCTCTTCGATTAAACTTGCGAAAAAGCCTTCTTGGCGAGGTCAATCAAGTTGTGCTTGGTTGATAACCAACGGAGGCGGTGGTGTAACGATTGCGAGGTTCGAATCGTGTATCGATTTGAAGCCGGATCGCCAATGTCGAGATCTCCACAAATCGAACTTACACGGCTACCTCTCGGAAGATCGGGCCTGTACTCATCAATTGGTATCGATATTTCGTGTTTACCGCGAGGTATAATCTTGTTTGCCTTAGATTCATATTTGTTCATTACCTAGAGTCCACAAAAAGCCCAAAAATATTTCAATTTCCATTTGTCCTATCGCCTTTGTGCCTTTGCAATTTCGTTTTGATTCGTGTTGTTGAGTTTGTATCCGTGGTCGAGTCTTGTTGCTGGTTTAGGATTGTGTTCGTGGTCGTAGTTCAATCGCCTGCTGTTGTGATTTTGTTTTCCGCCGCTATCCCATCCACCGTTCCCACACAACAAGTCGAAGCCACCACATTACTCGACTTGCCCTTCTTAGCCGCCTTGTGTAACTTCTCACGCCGCGCATGAACCCCTAGATAGGTTGCCACCGCTTTTATTTTGCTCAGATCGCAGCCCTCCTTACATCATCGGCGAATACCTACTGCTGTGATCGGTGTTAGAGTTTAGGGACGCTTTGCCCTAATCGCCACCGCCAGTGTTGTGCCTCCCCTAAAACATACCTTGAGATACCTTCGTAAAAACAGGCATAACTTTTAAGCTCGTTTATCGAAAAATCTGAAATTTTTTCAGCAGCTTCTTGACACCATTTGGACCCGACACCTCCATTTTCGCCCTGTTTGGTTTCGTCAAAATTGCCAAAAAATTCAGGAAAATAAAGAAAAAAAAAATTGTCAAAGTTTTTGCACGCTTTTCGAGAACGTGTTGAATTTCATAGACCACATCCCACCTCGGTTGTAGGTGCCAATTTTTGTGGTTGCATCTTTTGTGATCCTTGTTCGGAGAAAAGTATAAAAATTAGTGAAAAAAAAAAAAAAAGTTTGTGCCTTTTGGAAAAATCTGGGAAAAATTCGGAAAAAGGAGAAATCCGGGCTATTTGCTTGTTCTGTGAGTTCTTTTCGATCGTCCTTTGTTTTCACCTTGTTGCGCTTACGTCTCGACATGTCTTAGCCAAAGACCTGTGACTTATACTTTGGATCCAGATTGAACAATCGCTACTCTGCACTCGTTAATTGCTAATCCTTGCTGTCATATTGTGTGCCTACCCATAGCTCCACATATTCTTCTGTCAGCACAGGTTCATCTTGCAACTGTTACCCACGCTCCACAACAGATTGCTTCGCCACTTTGGTTTTGCTCATGTTTGGCGTTGGTAAGAATACAGGCAAGACGGTGGTAAGCCGCTTGTGATTTTGCATTCCACTTTCACCACCACCACCACTTGTTTCCTTTTAGTTGATAGGGATAATACTTTGGTGTTGTCTTTTTCTATCTTCTAACCATGGCAGGAACTCCGACGGACTTCAATGAGTGCGTGTCCAAGGGCGAGCTTGCAATGTTCATGACTGAACAACGCAATCTTATGACCGAGCTGACGCGCAACGTGAACAATTTGGTCACCTGCATTGAACAGATTGAGCAACGCCCTCCGCCTTATCGTGCTGATGATGAAGATGCGGATGCTTTTGGTGATGAAGATGCGTATGCTGATGGTGGTGCCCGTCGCCGCCTCAACTTCAATCGTCACGGCATGGGAGGTAATAATCATGGTAATAATGATCCTTCTGCTAAAATTAAATTTAGTCTACCTCCTTTTGCTGATAATGTTGATCCAGAGGCATATTTAGATTGGGAGCTTGCTGTTCAACAAAAATTTGATTCTCATAATGTTCCTCCTGAGCATAGAGTTAGACTTGCTACTAGTGAGTTTACTAATTTTGCTTTGTTACGGTGGAGTGATCTTTGCAATGCTAATAATCTTTCTTCATTGTGCCTCAAACTTGGAATGTTTTAAAAGCAACGTATGAAATCTCGTTTTGTTCCTCCTTATTACCAACGTGATTTATGTTTGAAACTACAAACTTTAAAACAAGGTGATAAAGGAGTGGAAGCATACTATCAAGAATTGCTTATTGGTTTAGCACGTTGTGGTATAAATGAAGATGATGATGATGCTAGTGCTAGATTTTTTGGTGGTTTAAACCATGATATACAGAACATACTTGATTACAAAGAATGGCGCAATTTTTCCCAATTGTATCATCTTGCTATTAAGGCGAGCGAGAAGTCTGAGGGGCGCAAACAACACCAGCCTTTCAGGTCTAACAATGGGAGGAATTTTCAGCAGCGTTCCGAGCCGGAGACGCCCAAGCTTCCTGTTGCACCACAGCCATCTACACCTCCATTTTCTTCCGAGGTACGTAAATTGTCTAATGTGCAGTTTCCACAGCTGAAGAAAGGTGGAACTCCGGGTGCTTCTACTAGCTCCTCCTCGTCCAGCTCTAAAATCATTTGCCACCGATGCAAAGGCATGGGACATGTCATGAAGGAGTGCCCCAAATCAAGGCTTTCATTGCTACCGAGGATGGATATGTAAGTGCTAGTGATGTTGAAGATGATTTAGCCCTTGCTGCTAACATTGATGCAGATCCCACCGAGGGCGATCAAGACAAGGAGACCATCACCATTGACTCCGTGGCTGCTGCCGCGGACTACCCTAGCCTTCTTGTGCAGCGTGTGTTGAGTACACATGTGGGACATGAAGAAGAGATGAAGATCCAATGCCACAATTTGTTCCACATGTATCTCATTGTACAGGGTTGTCGTGTTCTCACTATTATTGATAGCGGGAGTTGCAACAATTTGGTGAGTTTAGATTTGGTTGACAAGCTTGGCTTGACCACACGACAACATTCGTATCTATATAAACTTCAATGGTTCAATAATAGTGGTAAGACTAAGGTAACTAAATCAGCACGCATTAGCTTTTTCACAGGCTCTTATCATGATACTGCTGATTTTGATGTTGTCCCTATGCAAGCTTGTTCCATTTTGTTAGGTCGCCCATGGGAATTTGATAATGATGCTTTACACCATGGTAGAACTAATACATACACTATCATACATAAGGACAAGAAAATTACATTGCTGCCTTTGTCTCCTACGGATATTATTAAACATGCTAATGAGATCAAAAATAAACCTCCAACAGACATTGCTAAAAATAATGGGATTAAGTTAAAAGGAGGTGTTTTTCTTGCTACAACTCCTGCTACCTGCTGAGTTATGTGATAATCTGATGCACCATGTTATACTATGTTTTGTCAACCTTTTATGTACGGTGCATTGCTGCTCATTGTCACTAATCTTTTGCGGGAGTTCGCCGATGATGGGATGGAGTCGAGGACGACTCCAATTCTACAAGGAGGGGATGATGAGGACATCATCAAGATGGAGTCGAGGACGACTCCAATTCGAGAAGGGGAGGATGATGAGGACATCGCCACACTGGACACACCGACGCCATGGTCTTCCCCAAGTTGCAATTCGTTCCCAACTCAGTGCCACGTCACCCTCGGATTCAGCGAGACACGTCGTCACTGTTTCGGTCATAACTTCCTCATACGACGTCCGAAACGGGCCGTTCGTGGATGCGTTGAAAGGGACGACGACGCCGTCGTTTTGGATCTGGTCCCAGCTCTAGAAGGTTCGTGGATCATTCTGTGTGACCACGACAAGGTGCTGCGTCACCTATTTGGGCCAACTTGGCCATGTATCGTGTCGGGCCTTAAGCCCAAGTTGTGGGCGCCCAACCCCTGGCCGTCCCCAACCCTAGGTCGAGTCTTAGACTATAAACACAGCCGCCACCGCTGCTACACAATTGGGTTTTGTTTAGAGTTTAGTTTTCCATCGAGAAACCGAATCGTTCATTGTAACCGTGGTGACAAATCCTTTTCAAAGGATCCAGGGGCCCCGCTTTTGATCTCCTCCATCGTGTCGATTAGTCCTTTGGAACCGAGTTCTTGAACCCTCTATTGATATTCGCGTCATTCATATTTGCAATTTCAGATTGCGTGTTTTACCTTCTTGCTTGTGCTCTTCGATTCGCTTGCAGGAAAAGCCTTCTTGGCGAGGTCAATCAAGTTGTGCTTGGTTGATAACCAACGGAGCGGTGGTGTAACGGTTGCAGGGTTCGAATCGTGTCTGATTTGAAGCCGGATCGCCAACGTCGAGATCTCCACAAATCGAACTTACCGGCTACCTCTCGGAAGATCGGGCCTGTACTCATCAGATCTGACGGCGAGCGCGTGGGAGCAAAGCGCGGCGGCGGCAGCTCCCTCCTGGCTCCTGCCTCGGTTAGCGCGTGGAGGTCGCTCCTAGAGGCACCGCGCGGAGGCTGCCTCTCCGACTCCGTCGCTACGGCCGCGACCTCGGATTCCTCCGACGGCGGTGCTCCCTCATGGGCCTCGGGCAAGCACGGCACGGTGGATTGGCCGTGCTTCTTGGGCCAGCCCGGCCCGAAAAACAGCCCGACAGGTCGTGCTTGGCCCATTGGTAAGGCACCAAGCCCTGTTCGGCATGGTCCGCGACGCACGACGTGCCGTGCCTGCCCGACCCCCATCGGGCCGTGCCTGGCACGGGCCCGTGGCATGCTGGCCCGGACCGGCCCGATGGCCATCTATGGCTCCAACGTGTTTGCTAAGAAAGTGTATTTATAACTAGAAAGGGTAAGCACCTGACCCGATGCAAAAGAAGAAGAGATATGTCAAGTACAGGTTCACCGGACTAACTTCCCAATCGTTGGCCTATGGATGGTATTTTTATTTGCCGTGGGTCTCGTTTTAGTATTTGTGCTACAAATTTTATATGTCGAATGATTTTTAAGCAAAGTACCGTTTGTCAGTTGTTGGAGCTGCCCTACGGACGCATGACACGTCGCTGATAAGCCGCGCCGGCGGTCCGGTCTTGCTCGTTGTCGTGCACATGCTGACATGCATTTGACATGTCCCCTCCGTGTAGCTGTCGTAACCTTTGGAATTCGTCGCCGCACCGGATCCATCGGAACGGCCTAGTTTCGCTGCACCGTCGTCACCTAGCTCTGTTGCTGTCAGGTGGGTGGATAGGGGTACTCGTGGAGTACATTCCGGCTGACGAGTCGTCGTCTCCTCGATTGCTTTGCCCACCCGTAGTGGACTAGTGGCGATTGCCAATTGCTATCAAAGAAGCGTCCTATCCCATTCATGACTGCGATTTGAACGATTTTCATCGCCGCTGATACATGGCGGGTGCCTGGGACGGTTTCACTCTATATTTTTCAGCTTCACTGTATATTTTTTAGCCAAACAGATTTAGCTTCAAGTAACTCTGCTCTAAAAAAATATGAAGTTATGAGAGCACTGCTCTAGTGCTCTACATACGTCAAGTGGAGCAGTTTCAAACGCCCACATATCATCGCAAAGAAATAAAGAATATTTTCTTTCATTTTATATTACGAAAAGACATAAATGCACTCTTCGTCTTAAAATAAATGACTTTATATGACTCAAATTTAGGCCAAAATATTTGACTTTATAATATCTCAATACACTTTTCTTATTTCTCAATACACTTTTCTCTACATCTCTGTTTCCATCTCTTAATCTCTCGCCTCCTTGTTTTCTATGTATTACACCTCACTTCTCAAAAATTTCCATATTCAGACCTATGAGGTCATCTATTTTAGGATTGAGAGTAATCACTTTGCGAAATCATGCCATATCATCGTGTGTGTAAAGAAAATCACAAACGCATGTGGTATGGAACCAATTTGGGACGTTCCCTAGGGCTTCGAGCGGCCTGGCTTTAATTTCCAGTGCGAAGCTTACAAGTTGTAGCATCCGGTTTTAAGAACAAAACCAGATACACACCATATGTGAGCTCAGGAAGTCAAATCTCACATATATCTACAAATAAGGGTAATATCATAAAACAATGCTTATTACATAGCGTATTAGTATAAAGAATACAACCTCAGAGTATAGACAGCGGAAAGACAACTCTGATCTTCAGGTGAAGACTTCACTTCCACAGGGACAACTGATTGGTTGATCACAAGCCTAATTCCTCCAAACTCTAGGGATCTGGTACCCATCCAGGATTTTTCCAAATAATTGAAAAATAAAGTAAGCGTAAGTACATGTCGTACTCAACAAATATAACATGGGGTTCATGAGGCTCAAAAGGCTGACACTGGTTTAACTACGTTTAACTTTTAAGGAGTCATCTTTTAGCAATTGAGTAGCAACAAGTTTATCACAAGCCCGTAAACACATGATCAGGTAAACATGAATAATGAATAGCATAAACAATTAACCATTAATAAGCATCTTTATCATTAGTATCATCAGTGTTCATCATCTATTCCGTAAATGTTCCAAGGCTACTCGTGACCGTGAGCACGGCTGATATACCAGTTTTACACTCTGCAGAGATTGTACACTTTCACTGTGAGTCATGATTTACCCTTTCGCCCGAGGCGGCCAACCTCTTGACCCACTACCAAGGATGGTCGGCAGGGTTCACTATAAAGCTTTTCAAATGTTCGTCTAACAAATTAGGGCCATTAGATTCACTCGGCAAACAGATGTAGAGCCCCCCTTTCCGATGGCATAATGATGCGCAGCCTATACACAAGGGGACAGAGGCCGCACTATACCTGATTCGGTAAGCCATTCTTACGCCAATAAAGATAACCACTAAAAAGCTAGAAAAGGTCCTCATACTGAGCTAAAACCAGAGCCATAAAGCCCCCATAGTTGTACTGTAAACCCAAATGATCACTTACAGATAAGTCCTTAGAAAGAGGAATCTAGAGCACCATAAAACAGTCCAATGCTCTAGCCCCCTTGTTCCATGTTGCTAAAAAACATCTTTTAGTGTTTATTGCATATTTCATTAGTCAAGTTACAAGATCATGATTGTAGTTGAGCACTAGCATCAAACTACTCAATGCAATACCCCATAGGTATCATGACACAAGGTACAAAGTACTAGGAAATCCTTAGTGGTAGCCAAGGTAGACACATGCAGTATGAATTAAATGATTAAAGGTGTATAGGACAACAAGGAAGATCCCACGCTATACTTGTCTTAAACTTAGATCCTTCTTCAAGTCCAAAACTTCAAAAATCTGCTTCTTTATTCACCACGTATAACTCACCGACTAGACAAGATCATAAAGCACCACACAAGCATCCATGCAATCATACACGAAGCAAACAATAGATCTAAATTAGAACAGTACACCAATCATAGAAAAATAAGTAAAAGAGTTTGAAATACGATCCTACGCATTGCTACGAACACACAGTCGCGAAAAGCACGCTAATCGGAGCTTCGGTGAAAAAGATACATCTATCGATAAATTGGCTTAATACGTGGAAAAGAAAACTATAAGCTTTACTTATTTTAACTATATAAATTCATATATATAAGATATTTTATAGATACTATAAATGGAATTAAGTCAAATTTAGATTTGAATTATAAAACTAAAGTGAAACAAATCATATTTTATTTATAAAGTCTAGTTGCATAATTATTAATCAAGATATGATTTAAACCATGAAATTTTAGAAATAATGATATGATAAACATTGTTACCAATGCGTGGACTATGTTATTACGAATCCAACGCAACTTGAATGTACTAAAACGGAGTTAAAACATAAAAGATATGAATTAAACAATATTTCCTTTAATAAAATAATAGATTAAATCTAACCTCAAATTTTAAAAGTTGAAAACACTTCTAATAGTAATATAATCACGTAGACAACGTAAATACGAACCTGATGCAATTTGAACGGATCAAATCAGAGTTAAAACGGAGAAGTTGTGGCCTAAAGAAAACTAGTGGCAAAACTGTAAATAGGCGAAAACGTATTTTCAATCTAACCGAAATAAAATACGCTTTCAAAAGAAGAAAATGAAGTCGGAAAAACATTTTGGACCACGGGTTAGGCCTCAAGTAATTGTAAGGGCTCTTTTGCAAAATTCCAAGACGAAGGGGTATCTTTTATCTGGGACTGTCGATTAGAATTGGATGGCTGAGATGCGATCGGGCGGTGAAGGAGGCTACGGCGACCTGCCGGACAGGATGGGCGTGGCGGTGCCATGGCCGGTGAGGCAAGGAGCTCGCCGGGGAAGATGGTTCTTGGCCTACCGAGCACGGTTTTTCAAATGGGAAGGTCCAGGAGAGAGAGGGCGACAGCGGGCTCACCTAGGGTCACCTCGGCGACGGAGAAGGAGCAAGGCGGGCGTGGGACTCGACGAGGTGGCGACTCTCAAGGTGGCGCTAGGGCTGGCTACCTCAGCTCGAGCAAGGCGGCGCTAGCTATCGGGTTGGAGGTGGCGTAGGCTCAAGCGGCATTTAAAGGGGCACGGGGACTTGGGCGGCACGACACCGAGCCGTGGCGGCACCGGAGTCAGACACGGCGGCGTCGGCATGGTAGTATTCAAGGCGGACTCGGCGCGGAGAGGAAGAAGGCACCCTGACAGGCGGGCTACCTCTATCAGCGGGATGGAGGGAAGGCGCGCGTGCGGCGCGACCTGGGCCAGGCGGACTAAGCCGTGCGGGAGTTGAAGCAGTCGTCCGGAGGCAAATGAGGCGGCCGGCGCTGGACTTCGGTCCAAGCGGGGAGGAGTGGGGAGAAGGCCGATCGATTGGACCAGCAGCCCGTGAAAGAGAAAGGGGAGGGAGCTGGGCCAGAAATGAGAGAGTGAGAAAGAGAGGAGTAATTTTTTTCCTTTTTCTTAAACATATTTCCAAAGCAAATTCAAAATTGTTTACACTAGAATTTGGAAGAAGAATCTCAGAAGCTCGAGAACTCCCAAAATCATGTCAGCAAGGGATCAATTGCGTGCAGATCGAAACCAACTGATTCGGATGCAGCACTAGAATTGGCTTTCTTCAGATAGCGCCAGCAGATAATGACAGAGGCTGTGATCGGCGTTGGGACGAGACATGCTGGACTCTATAAAAAGGGAAAGATGAGAGTTCAAGTTATCTTAAATTAGGAATGTTTTCATTTTATGCCAAAGATTGTAACAAATCATGCTCGAGTAGGATTCATGTTTAGACTCCGGGTATAAATATCGAACCTCGGCTATTGTAAGACAACACAATCAATCAATTACAAGTCAATTACTTTTTTCGTCTCCGGCCACCCCTTAGGAGTAGGAGTAGAGTAGATTTCAGCGAGTATGGCTGCATCGATCCGGTCGACCTCCACTGCTTGTCTATAAGTACCGTCATGGTTTATGCCTCTGTTCGTATGGCTGCATTGATCCAGTCGACCCCCACTGCGGCTCTGGTATAGGCTAGTTATCGACTCTTGCCTAGTTCAAGTATGGCCTGTGTGATTCTGCCTCACACCCCGCTGCTTGAACGAGATCAAGGTCAAGTTATCGGCTCTACCTTAGGATGGCAGCCTTTGGTAGATTCATTAAGTTACCGATATTGCTTATTGCTTTCATTGTTTATCTAATTACAGCAATATCACTCTACCCGATTGAGATTGATCTGGATCGGCCTTATATCTTATTTAACCCATCGTTTGCTAATCTAAAATTGATCTAATCTACACCTTAAACGATGAGTTATATTTTATCGGATGTTTTATATCAATCTTAATCGTGCATAGCGTGCGGTTAAGGCATGTTCGATCTTGAGTAGATCTATCGGTTAGCGAGAACCATTTCAGGGCCCGTTATCATGGCCTATGGGGTTCTGCCTCTCACCCCACTGTTAGCACCGTGGATTGGGGATCGTTGGTTGGTAGATCCATTCCTGAGAAGGCATGACCTTAACTGTGTGCTATGTCTGAATCGGCTGTTTAGCCGATTTCGAGCACTTTCACGAACAGTTCACATTACAAGATCATTGAAATAGAGATAAATCGAAAGATATGTTAGCCCCATGATCTTGTTATTGTATTATGGCCTGCATGATTCTGCCTCATGCCCCACCGATATTAGTAATGAGTTAGGGTCATTGAGTCAATTGTCATTTCTACGGCCTGCATGATTCTGCCTCATGCCCCACTAGTTAGGGCGATAGATGAGATCTAACATGTTCATTAGGTTTATCTTTATTAAATGGTTAAGTGGTGTTGGATTGTTTCTTTATATAAAAGCGGTTCGGTTACTTGTAATCATTGGCTCAGTATAAACCGATCATCATTGATATCTTATTGCCATTGATTAATATTTTTTTAAATAATATTTATCCTGAATGATAACCGATTCTTCTTTACAACTCCATGAGCTCTAATCGATTTGTTCTTATGAATATACTGGAATCGACTATTTAGTCGATCTCCTCTCATATCGGCTCTCAGAGCCACATATTCGGGACTGTCTGTCAACACCGGCACGTTCCACCCTTAATTACTGATAAGCTTTCTCTCCTTGTCAATTACAGGGTCAAATTGACTGGCACGTCTCGGAAGGATTGCGCAGGATCGACCAGCCTTGTGCTGAAGCTAGGTGGATCTGCTCCATCGAGCGGACCCTTCTGGCTTGCTGCGTGTGTCCTCGACACAGAGATGAAAATTCTGTGTCGACACACGTATCTGGCACGCCTGGTGGGACACCACAATCATCATGGCGGCTCACAACAACGACAACATCCTTATGGTACATTATGAAGACCTGCCTGATGAAGATAAGGATACCATCAACAAAGCTACGGAAGAATTTCAGAAGAAGTGTTTGTTGTCCTACACCAAAACACGTGACAGCACAATTATTCAGAAATTTCCACTACCAAGAGTTCTACTACACGGACAGACAGATATAGTCGAAGCAGAAGACAGGCGTTTCTTTACGGAAGCCATAGACAAATCTGTTCGTGATGCCATATCAAGCCGCAATGAAGCTTTCGTTGACGCATTTCACAACACCATGAAAGAGGCGATTCATGGAATTCCATTTGGTCAGGTTGGATCGACTTGTTACAACATTCTAGATCCGTCAACCCAATGGACTAATCAAGTTGGTACCAGCCATCAAGAAGCAGCACCAGCTGGTAATGGTAATGTTCAGGCACTTCAAGGTTCGTCTGAACAAACTCCAGGTACTACTACAAATCAGATAGAGAACAATCCAGGACCGTCGATACAGCATGTGCAATAGCCGGTGGGGCAAAGTCAGAACCAGATGATCAATTTTGGCACATCAGGCCACATACCGTCGTCGGCTCAAAAAATAGCACCATCAATTCAAAGGATCCATAGAGATATAGATCCTTATGTCTATAATCAGAGACTTCAAGCAGCAAGCCAGCAAAGGACCCAATAGATTGAGATTCCACAAGGCTATCACTATGGCACGGATTATAACATCCTCCACATGATGCCAAATCCAGGATATCAAGGCACATGAGATTTCAATCCACAAATAGGTCAGCAAGTACCGAGAAATCCAAATCCACAAGCCGACGAGTTGATGCTGAAGGTGACCGAGATGATGAAAAATCAGTTCGGTCTGAAGCCAAAAGGGCTGACATTTTCGTACAAACGCCCATATCCAGAATGGTATGATTTGGTCGCTCTTCCTACAAATTACAAGCTCCCAGAGTTCGCCAAGTTCACTGGTCAAGACAGTACAAGCAAAAAAGAACATATCAGTTGGTATCTTACACAATTGGGCAAAGCGTCAGTTGAGTATGCCCATCGAGTTCACTTCTTCTCCTTATCCCTGTTAGGGCTAGCCTTCACTTGGTTTTCGTCACTACCAGTCAACTCCATTGCCAAATTGGGCTGACCTAGAGAAGAAGTTTCATACATATTTTTACACTGGAACTGGAGAAAAAAAGATAACCGATTTGACAACCATGAGACAAAGGACTAATGAATCGGTTACTGAGTTTTTTCAGAGATTCCGAGAGACTAGGAACTTGTGCTTCTCATTGAACTTGGCCGATGATCAGCTAGCTACTTTAGCTGTCCAAGGAATGCTGCCAATATAGAAAGAAAAGCTGCTAGGACAAGAATTTGACAACTTGGGACAATTGGCTCAACGGGTAGCAGCGCTCAATAGCCAATTCCAGAGTATGCGCAGAGATACCCGATTCTAGAAGAGCGCTACAGTAGCTGAAGCTTATGATCCATACTCAATTGATGATGGCTATGAGGATGAAGAAGAAGAGGTTGCTGCAGCTGAATGGAATTGGGGTAAGAAGACTGTGATGGTACCCAATCCTTGGGGAAGAGGATTCGAGGAGAGCTATGACTTCGACGTCACAAAATCGGACAAGCTCTTTGACTTCTTACTTGAGAGGGGCCATTTTAAATTGCCGGACAATCATATTATGTTGCCCCCTAAACAGTTAAAGAATAAGATTCCATAATGCTATTTCTCATTCCACTAATGAGTGCAGAATTTTTTGGCAGCATATACAGAAGGCTATTCAGCAAGGGAGGCTCAAGTTCGATACACCTCGGAAGATGAAGGTTGATGATAATCCTTTCCCAGGAGATCAAAATATGGTTGATGTTGGGCTATTCAAAAGAAAAACTAAGGTCCTAACATCGACCAAATCAAGAAAAGATGGAACAGTCAATCCCAAGATATAAATATCGGCTGATGAATACAGAGAGATTAGAAAACGTCGTGATCAGTAGAAGAGCCGATATGAGCAGGGAAAAATGTCAAAGGATGAAGCGACAAAACCACGAGTCACATCTCGGATCCTATTGAATAAGTGGCAGTGGTAGAAGGAAAAAGATTATCAGCGATGGTTAGAGGATCAAGAATATCAGCGTCAACTGGAAGAAGAGGGTATGAAAGAAAGCAAGCCGAATCACACTAGAATTGTCCTTTCTTCAGATACTGCTGAACGAAGGTTTGAAATTGCCTACCAGACATAACTGTCCAGAATGCAGCAATCAATATTGGGAGTTTAGGCAATCTCAAATCAACCACCGGTCTATCCATGCCCAGAATGCGTATCATCATAATAACATAGATCGGCGCTTAAAAAATAAAAGTATTCATGATCGGCTGGGAAAAAGAGTTATTGACCAAGACTGGGCTGATCGAAAGAAACCAGAGGGAACATGTCTGACAGGAAGGCCAATGGTGCGCCGAAGGATTGACAAGCAGCCAGAAGAGAAGGGTGCAACGGCTAAGGAATAAAGAGATGGAACAGGCTCAGGCTTCCGGTAAAACTCTAGTATAGCGTACTAAGCAAACAACCGATAGAAAAAAACCATCGGCTAATATCTAAATGGCTTTTCTGTTGCCATCAGAATTCAGGGCTCTGGTAGATCAGGAAGTTTATTCAGACTTTGATGAATCGGAGTATGAAGAGATAGTTGCCAAGTTAACAGTTGTGCAGCAAGCAATATTTGATAAGCCAGTCAAGCATCAGTAGTTAAAGGCTTTATATATGAAAGGTTTTGTTGACGGGAAGCCGATGAACAAGATGTTGGTGGACGGAGGTGCTTCTGTCAATCTTATGCCTTACACCACTTTCCGTAAGCTTATGACTGGATTCAAGCAAACTATTGTGTGCCATCGACCATGCATCAGTGTTTGATTCAATGGTATGGAGATGATGTCGAGGTGGTTCGCGCTGACGAGACTGTAAGTATTGCAACAGCCGATCCAGTCTTTTGGGAACTAGGAGATTTTGAAAGTTTCTCTGGCAAGACATGGGAAGGAGGCTTCATTAAAATCGACAATGAAAGCCAACAGCCGATGTAAGCAATCGGCTCTGAGAGTTTGTTTTAGTAGAAAAGTTGTAGCTTCACGTCGGCCGTTGGATCGTAGGAAAAATAAGCATTGAGTCTTGGAGATGGGTTTAGGCCGACGTATGTGAATGCTAAGTCGAAGTGTAAGTGTGATTCAGAATTAATGGATATCTTAAGAGAAGTTCTATTTCGCTTAATAGGATGCTTGACCTGGATAGATCGATCGTTTGATCTTTGGAATGAGAATTGTTTGAAGAGATGTTATCCTAACATCTAAATTTGATAGCCGATTCGTTCTCGGCTCCAATAGCCGGTACCAGGAGGGTATCGCCTCTAGTTCAAAATGTAAAAATCTTCAAAGACTATAAAAGCCGATACGATATGTATTTCCTATAGAGCAAAAAACAAAAAGAGCAAGAAACATTCACAGTCATGCGCGAAGGCATCGCATTGAAACATATTCATGAAAAGAATAGGAGTCTTTTGTGCATCAGATTACCCTAGACACAGTCTAATCAAAGACCTTGTTCACCACATCCTGAGCGGATGTGATGTCCACGATGGCCTCTGCCGCAGCGGTGAAATCTTCTATCAAATCTTCATGTCCCTCGGGACCATCGACAATCGGGAAACCAACCTCCATGGCGTGGAGATCATGCCTGGTTTGGACCTACGCCGCAGTCCGCTGCCACCGACGCGCCGTGACGAACGCCATGAAGAGCAATCTCCTAGACATGGGCTAGGATGTCTTGGAGACGAGTGTCAATGAGGGAACCCCTAGCATTGACGGCGTCCGCGGCCGTGTTTGCTGCTAATTGGAGACTCCAATTGCACCGTTTGAGCTGGCGATTGCAGAAGAATATCAAGACAAAGGCAATAGAAACCAGGATGGAAACATTCATGGACCTCGTCTTACATTCTACCATGGCGTTAGACTCAGCCAGTCGCGCTCGAACGGTGCTGGCCTCCTCTTCAGCTGCATTAAGGGCCGCTTGGAAGACCCCTAGACGGATCTCATGCTGGCCATTATATTGAATCACTTCAGAATAGCGGTCCTCGGCCGCTCTCCATTCTCGAAAGAAGCTCCGGGCATCATCGCTGTCATGTGAGTTGGAAGAACCTGATGATGAGGCCGGCACAGAAGACGCAGCATCAGTAGGTTTGCCGGTCCTGGAGAAAAGGATGAAAACTGTCACTCACAACGAACCTATAGGCAAATCAGAATGGGTCATCATCATGAACAGGGATTGCCAATCTCACCTCATGCATCGGAGATGCTGGTTCCTCAGCAAGTCTTCTGTCGGGATCTCCTCTGCAGCGCGTTTACCTCGGTTATCTTCGCCGGCCATGATAAATGATTGGATCTACGGAAGAAAGGAAGAAAACCGCTACAAGGTTTTGGCAGGCAGAAGAGAGCGAAGGAACGGTTGCGAATAGAGATGCGTTTGAGGCCGAAGCCCTTGGTTGTTATTTGAAGACATGAAGCGAAGAGGCGGACGCCTCGGGATGCGTAAAAGGCAACCGTAATTAATTGAAGGCGAAACGCCACTCCACAAATGTCGAAGAGAATACGGCACCATATAACTGGAGATAAGAGATCGAAGGGCTCTCTTGACAAAAGCCGTGTTTTTAGACCTAAGTGGGATTGAGATCGGGAGTCTGGAATCGGTTATTTTCAAAAGAATCGGCTCTTTAGCCGAAGCGGATGTGATCAGTCGACTGTAATAGTTCTTTAAGCCTCCCGT
Source organism: Miscanthus lutarioriparius (assembly GCA_904845875.1). Lineage (NCBI taxonomy): Eukaryota > Viridiplantae > Streptophyta > Magnoliopsida > Poales > Poaceae > Miscanthus > Miscanthus lutarioriparius. Next base: position 107,286,414 of record CAJGYO010000005.1, read on the forward strand.
CTATTCGGGTGCCCCTTGGCCAAAAGGGTTTCGTGGTCAAACAAACTCCTCTGAGGCAGTTTCATCTTCAGGACCTGATCTTCAAAAATGCAAAAGGGAGACAAGACTCTGGGGAAGGCTAAGGATAGGTTGCCCTTGATGACCAAGGGCAGAGGAGCTAATGTGATCGTCTTATGAACTTGTGCATAGACACAATGTAGTCTTTCTTTGGGAGGTTCAAACTGGATCAAGGCATGTTACGTTGCAAAATGATTTATCAAGCCGAAGTCTACCAGAATTTTGTGATTGATGACTTTAAAGACTTGAGTTGCCTTTGGCCGCATGCTCCTGAAAAACATTGAAGCCAATAAACTGAGGATTGTGAGATATTACGATTAAAAGGTCAAGATCAAGCAATTTTCTGATGGTGACTTAGTCTAGAAAATAAAATCGCCGATCGGGTCAGGGAATAGCAGGTTCGACAAAAGGTCACCCAACTAGAAAGGACCTTATCGGATCAAATGTTATGCGCCTGGTAATACTTGTATTTTGGAGATACTGAGAAGAGAAGGAAAACTCGGTAGAGCAATCAAATGCGAAATATTTGAAGCAATATTACCCTAGCATTTGGATTGATACTTAACAACCAATTTGCTCGGTCGATAGTTTTAGTAGCCGATACCGGAAGGGTATCGTTGCTAGCGAGAAAAGTAAACCCAAAGGAGTGAAAGTCGGTACAATGCATATCGATTATGCCGACAGAGTGATGCGTATCATATGGAGTACAAAACAAAGGAGAAATCACTCAAGATGAAGAAATTGTTTGCTAAATACCACCTATTACAAGTTATGGGCCGAAAAACACTTGCCTACTATGTCATCGGCTAGGGTATTGAAGGCCACGGAGTTGGCGGCGCTAAGGAAATCCTCAGTCAAACGCTCATGATCCCCAGGGTGCACCGCATCCAGAAAATCATGAGGGAGAAGCCTAAGATTGTGGCCAGAATGAGCCTGTGCGGCAGCCAACGCCATGGCAGCACCATGACGGACGCCATGAAGAGCAACCTCCTTGACGTGATTCGGGATGTCATACAGGCGAACTATTGGGACGACACCTCTGGCGTTGACAAATCCTGTCGCGTACTCCGCAACTAGTTGAAGGCTCTCCAGTTGGGCGGACAAATCTAAAGAGTTCAAAAGGGAGATGATCAGAATCCTGAAGGTGAAATTGAAAGGAAACAAAGGTTATGATATCTCACCCACAATTCTGGCCTTGGCTTTGGCCAATTTGTCATCCACTGAATCAGCCACGGGAGGCGATCGGCATCGAGCCATGTCCAGGGTTGATTCTGCGAGAGAGAGACATTCGGCAAGACCCTGGCCGTGACTGTCAATGGTGGCGAGCAGGTCATCATTGCCAATCCGCCGCCTCGGGTAGCAAGGAAGTTGGCGATAAGCTATCGACAAGGAAGACCCCAGAGGCCGAACGGAGTCGGCCCTATGACCTAAGGCAGTGAATGCATCATGGGCTGCACCCTTTGACGATGAAGGCGCTGGCGTGATGATGCAGATCCGTCGAGAGCCCCCTCAGCAGACCTCTTGCTGTTCTCCATGATCTCAAGCTTACAGGAAAAATAGGGACTATGCTGAGGATGCAGAGGGATTGAGACGAAGCGGGTTGTTGCTCGACCCTCAGCCATGGCCCGTATATATAGCCCGGGAAGGCAAAATCGGTTTCGCCGGAGGTATGAAATTGAAATCAGAGACAGAAACGGATCGACACTCTAGGATTTCAGGGGACGGATAATGGAGAGGTAACAGATTCAAACTTATCGCTTCCCCAAGTTATGAAGCATCGTGGGACGGATACAAAGAATTTACATGGACCAGAGATCAACCCACCAAGGCTTTTTTTGGATTGAAGGGAGTCCGGATCCCTACAAGGCCGAGGATCATCATAAACCAAGTCACATCAGCCCATTAATAAGATTATGCCAAAGAAAGGAAAAAGCCGCCTGACTAGCAGATACCCAGCTGATTTCTCGGTGACTGGGAAACCACTGGAAAGAAGCTTGTGGTTTTCCCGATAGGCATTTGATGAAACGAACAAGGGAAAAGTGTCCACACATTCTAGCCCTTACAAACACTAGAACAGCTCTGCGAGCATGGTGAGAAGATGCAGCCGATGTCACAAGACTTCTTCTAGCCACAACAGCTGATCCTCTTGCTCGACAAGGTGCTAGAATGAGTGACACAATCACCCTATGCACAAGAATTCTTCTAACCGCTCAAGATCGTCATAACAAGAGAATGGACCATGGAGGGTCCGGCAGAAATAGGGGCGCTCGAGGGAGCAGATGGAAGAAAAACATGGTTAAAATGTTGAGTTGCTCTCGCCAGGGTTGGATAGGCGTTTTATAGTCGACCCGGAAAGATGAATCCAAGTGCCCGTGAAGCAGTGACGCTCTTGTAAAAAAGTCTTGAGGTATAGGCTCATGAATGGACATAAGCGGCGACAAACGGTGGACCCCAGATCAAGGTTCTCTACCCGTGATTGTGGACCAATCAGGGATGCAGACATGATAATTTTGGAATAAAATTACTTTTATCCCAAAATTGGGGGGCATGTGTTTACACCAGAATTTGGAAGAAGAATCTCAGAAGCTCGAGAACTCCCAAAATCATGTCAGCAAGGGATCAATTGCGTGCAGATCGAAACCAGCTGATTCGGATGTAGCACTAGAATCGGCTTTCTTCAGATAGCGCCAGCAGATAACGACAGAGGCTATGATCGGCGTTGGGACGAGACATGCTGGACTCTACAAAAAGGGAAAGATGAGAGTCCAAGTTATCTTAAATTAGAAATGTTTTCATTTTATGCCAAAGATTGTAACAAATCATGCTTGAGTAGGATTCATGTTTAGACTCCAGGTATAAATATCAAACCTCGGCTACTGTCAGAGAACACAATCAATCAAATACAAGTCAATTACTTTTTTCGGATCCGGCCACCCCTTAGGAGTAGGAGTAGAGTAGATTTTGGCGAGTTCTTCAGCGAGTCCGGCTGCATCGATCCGGTCGACCTCCACTGCTTGTCTATAAGTACCATCATGGTTTATGCCTCTGTTCGTATAGCTGCATCGATCCGGTCGACCCCCACTGCGGCTATGGTATAGGCTAGTTATCGACTCTTCCCTAGTTCAAGAATGACCTGTGTGATTCTGCCTCACACCCCACTGCTTGAACTAGATCAAGGTCAAGTTATCAGCTCTACCTTAGGATGGCAGCCTTTGGTAGATTCATTAAGTTACTGATATTGCTTATTGCTTTCATTGTTTATCTAATTACAGCAATAACACTCTGCCCGATTGAGATTGATCTGGATCGGCCTTATATCTTATTTAATCCATCGTTTGCTAATCTAAAATTGATCTAATCTACACCTTAAACGATGAGTTATGTTTTATCGGCTGTTTTATATCAATCTTAATCGTGCATAGCGTGCGGTTAAGGCATGTTCGATCTTGAGTAGATCTATCGGTTAGCGAGAACCGTTTCAGGGCCCGTTATCACGGCCTGTGGGATTATGCCTCTCATCCCACTGTTAGCACCGTGGAGTGGGGATCGTTAGTTGGTAGATCCGTTCTTAAGAAGGCATGACCTTAACACTGTGCTATGCCTGAATCGGTTGTTTAGCCGATTTCGAGCACTTTCATGAACAGTTCACATTACAAGATCATTGAAGTAGAGATAAGTTGAAAGATATGTTAGCCCCATGATCTTGTTATTGTATTATGGCCTGCATGATTCTGCCTCATGCCCCACAGATATTAGTAATGAGTTAGGGTCATCGAGTCTATTATTATTTCTACGACCTACATGATTCTGTCTCATGCCCCACTAGTTATGGCGATAGATGAGATCTAACATGTTCATTAGGTTTATCTTTATTAAATGGTTAAGTGATGTTGGATTGTTTCTTTATATAAAAAGGGTTCGGTTACTTGTAATCATTGGCTCAGTATGAACCGATCATCATTAATATCTTATTGCCATTGATTAATATTTGTCTAAATAATATTTATCCTGAATGATAATCGATTCTTCTTATACAACCCTATAAGCTTTAATCGATTTATTCTTACTAATATGCTGGAATCGACTATTTAGTCGATCTCCTCTTATATCGGCTCTTAGAGCCACACATTCGGGACTGTCTGGTAACACCGGCACGTTCCATCCTTAATTACTGATAAGTTTTCTCTCCTTGTTAATTGCAGGGTCAAATTGACTTGCACTCTCGGAAGGATTGCACAGGATCGACCACCCTTGCGCTGAAGCTAGGCGGATCTGCTCCATCGAGCGGACCCTTCCGGCTTGCTGCGTGTGTCCTCGGCACAAACAAAAATTCTGTGTCGACAAAAATACAAATTCAAATCAATTTAGAATCCGACTTCAAACCAAGCAATACAAAATAATATGAAGTGGCATAAATGCACATACATGATTGTGACCTCATATTTGATTTTATTTTTAATAAAATTATTATTTTCTAAATTTAAATACCCACAAAAATGCATAATCAATCAGTTTATCCTATTTAAAAATTATTGTAAATTTTAGGGTGTTACACAAGTGGATAAGATGACTTAATAAAGATGCACAAGTGTTTGTAAATTTCTTACAAAGAAATAAATTGGTTTTGCAATGCATATATGTACTAAAAATAAGATGAAATAGCCATTTTAGTCTCTCAACTATCGCAGCTTAATTTGATTCCTAGACTTTTAAAATAACCATCTCAAACTTTAAATTTTAACCACTACCTTATAGATTTTAAAGTAGCATTGTCGGGTATCGATATTAGGGATACCCAAAGCAAGGGAGTTAGCGCCCACGCTGACTTCTCCGGACAAAGCAAGACGTATTAACATGTCTCGCCCGACCCCTTGGGTACGGGCTCCATCTCACCCGACCCCAAGCACGCAGTTTCCATCTCGCCCGACCCCGAGGCTGCGGGGTCTCGCCCAAGGCCACGGGCTCCGTCTCGCTCGACCCCGAGGCCGCGGGCTCCATCTCACCCGACCCCAAAGGGTCATGGGCTCCATCTCGCCTGACAGAGACCCATATCGCCGCCAACCACTACAGGTCTAGACATATGGGCCTGGGTCAAAACTCTGACACCAAAAAAGAGACAGGCATGACTCGATGTAACCCGAGGCCATGACAGGCCATACTTGAGGATCCACATCAAGAACTTCATCGGGCGTACCGGTGCTGTTCTGCCTAACCCTCATACGAAAAAATATACTAGCAGATATATCATGATTTTAGAAACTTAACAAAATTAGTTTCACAATTTTTTGTTAACTACACAATTTTATATTGAATTTACAAATTTATCTTAGAAATTAAATTAGAAAATGCATTATTAAAAAGGAAAGGGACGGTAGCAACACCTTCTGGCCCAACAGCCTAGCGCGGCACGGCTGCGCGGCGTCGCGGTGGCACAGTACGGCCCAAGGCCGGGGGCGCCCGCGTTGGCTGTTTTGCAGAAAGGCCCCCGAGCTTTCAGAGATTAATACGACTACTATGCGCACTATTCCTACCATTAGTAACTTTGCAACCAAACCCTCGGATGTTTTCGCCTTTACCACAGGGACATCCCTAGAAACCCCGCGCGTGGCAGCGCGGCGGCTGACGGCATAAGGCTGTTACGCCGGGCAAACTACGCTCGCCACAACGGAATTAAGGGGACGACCACCATCTACAGCTAAATGCGCAAGGATGGGTGGTGGTTAGGGACTCGGAGGCGCATTGTCGAGGGCTGCAGCGGCGAGCGTCTTTTCGTGGCGGCGCCACAACTGTTTCGATGAGCGTACGCCCTCACGGCAAGGTAGAGATGATGGAGAAGTATCAGTTGCTCACCATGATGGATGCCCTAGTGATGGTTAAAGCTAGGGAGCGTTGTGGTGGTCTGGCCACGTGCGAGCGGTGCTCCAGGATGGACAACGACGCGTCAGCCCACCATCGTCGAGAACCCTGGCCAAAATAGCACGAGCACCGAAGGGCATGAGTCAAGGCGAGTTCAAGGATACGAGCAATTGAACTATTACCGCTCCAATCCTACCTCTCTCCCCAGTCCAAGGTCACATCGGCGAACATGGCCCACGACAAGCTAATTTCCGAATTGTCTCAGCGTAGGACTCTACCGTGGCCAGATGCGTTTGAGGCGGCTAGCTAGCCCCCCTTGCTAGCTAGCCCCCCTTGCTACTTACTGACGTCATGGGGAAAAGCATGCAGATGAGCTCGAGCGGTAGGGCGTGTTAAAGTGGGGCTTTGGTCGCCGATGGCAGAACGAGCTCACGCACACAAGTGACGAGACTAGGCGGCTTGTCGCGACGCGCTTGAATTGGAGTGGCCAGACCCGAGCAGGGCTTGCCGACGTCGGCCAACGGGATAGGGCAAGGCAGGGAAACATCTATCGCCGCTACGTTCGGCCCTCGACTAGTCACGTCGGCAAGGTTCTAGCTTAAGGACTAGGCGGGGTAGGTAGGACGAGGGGTGGGGCGAGCACCACGTCGACCACGCGATGCAGCCATAACCATGGCGTGGCCTGACCGCCACCGTGGCGAAGGCGCGCGCGTAACAATGGACCACCAGTAGCCATCTAGGACCGACCAACGCCAGGCCGTAGGCGCTACGCGGCATCACCCGGACGCGTGAGCTGGCCAGCGGCAGCAGCCCAACGACAACCTAAGCCCGGCGCCCACAGCACCCACGCGCACGGTGACCGTGAACTCGGGCCAAGAGGTAGCAACTGGTGATGTGCACGCATTTTAAAGCGAAGCAAAAGCTGCTAATGATCACGATAGAGGTTCAACTAATTCCCCTAACCGAAAGTTGATACTAACACCCAACTGACGAAGCAAACCTCACGTCCGAGTGAGAGAGGGAGATAGGGAGGTGCCAACATGAGTTCATCACGCTGAACGCCGGTTCGCGAACCGAGCACCAAATCATGGTTCACAGCGCGTTCTAAGGAGGTTTGGGCAATTTTTACGAGAGCAACGTGACACCCAACACAACAACCATCTATGCCACGCTCAAGTACTCACTTTGATGCAATCAACAATACCAAAACATGCAGCTAGTGTTTAAACATTTTTGTTAGAAATTAAATGTCAAAATAGCATTGTCTTACTACTTTTCCATACTTAGAAAAGTTAAAGATTTCAGTTGGGGCTAAGTAACCATTAACTCTTTTGTCGCAATTTTTAATAGGTCTAAACCTTGTTAACTTCAACCAACAAATACTTCATGCAATAGTCCATACCTTATACTAACCCATAGGAGCAAAATATTTAAGCACCATTTAGCTATTTTGCTCAATTTAAATCACCAAAAATGGTATTTTAACAATAGTTCAAGTGTTTGCCGACTTAATGAAAAGAGCTTATCTTAACGTCAAATTTGATTTTTTTTAGCTCCTAAGAGCACTAGTGAATACTATTTATTTTGATTTTTCTCAACCACGAAAGTGAGTCACATAGGATTCTCTTATCATTTCACGTGCGTTATAAATTTTTAAAACTCGAAAACTTGTTTGGCTAATCCCTCTCGGACCTAAATCTTGGTGCTAAGCAAGCTCGTAACACCAGGGGTGTTACACTAGGCGTATGTTGTTCTAACTCGTATGAATACGGGACGTGAGTCCAAGTCACATACATGATAAGGAGAGGCATGACGGCATTGCGGAAAGTAAAAAAAATACGGTTGGAAGAATCATCTTTCCCATTACTATTAGGGATATAGACCGCGTCATGTGTTCTAATTCGTCATGTGTACGACTAGAAAACCAGGACCGGAGCCTCTAGGTCATCGCATCCATGACTGCTATGAAACTGGCTCAGGCGCGGCGAGTGAGGCATGAGGGACATGGCAAGCATATTTAAGAGGACCGGACCGGACCGGCGGAACCAGAGCCTCCGCCGGTCCGGTCTAGCTAAAAGATCGATTGTGCAAGTGAACTGGGAAAATCGGTTGAACCACTGGTTTTTAATTAGGAACCGGTTTTGCTGGACTTGGCACCAGACGTGACTGAGAAAGAACATGTGGTCTCCGAAGGATGGGAAAAAAGTGCTAAAAGTGTAGGGGAGGGAGGATTCGAACCTCAAACTTCACGATGTTGGAGGGGAGAAGCAACACCACTGACCGGTTCAAACGGTTGAACCAATCAAACCAAGAACCGATGCCTCTGTCGGCTTGATCTCCAATCTCAGCCAACACGCTTACCACCAATGTAAGGGTGTCAAGGGACCACTGATTTTCCTTGCTCCAACTATATATGTCCATGCAGCCCGAGGCACAACAGCCTGGCCCAAAGCACGGCATTTTGGCCCGACACGAGCACAGCACGGCCCGATGCATAGGGCCATGCCTGGCCGCTCCCCAAGCACGACGGGCGGCACGGCACGGCCCAAAAAATGCCACAGGCCCGTTAAAGGCCCGCTACCCCAATCAAATATATATATACAGATTCTTATCCTCCCTAACCCTAACTCCCTTCCATCCCAGACACGCAGCCACCGCAACCTCCCGTCCGACCCTGCACACGCACAAGCGCGACTCCGCCTCCACACACGCGGACGCGCCCTTCTCTTCCCCCGGTCACTTGCTTCTCTTCCTCCCGATGCTTCTCTCTGGTTCGCCTCCAGCACGCCTCGTCCATTCCATAAGCCCGCCGGCCATGGAGATCCGGCATCGAGTGCCTCCGGCCATGCGGATCCGACGGCGAGCGCGTGGGAGCAAAGCGCGGCGGCGGCAGCTCCCTCCTGGCTCCTGCCTCGGCGAGCGCGTGGAGGTCGCGCCTGGAGGCACCGCGCGGAGGCTCCCTCTCCGACTCCGTCGCTACGGCCGCGGACCTCGGATTCCTCGTGGGCCTCGGGCAGGCATGGCACGGTGGATTGGCCGTGCTTCTCGGGCCAGCCCGTCCGAAAAACAACCCAACAGGCCGTGCTTGGGCCATTGGTAAGGCACGAAACCCTGCTCGGCATGGTCCGGGAGGCACGACGTGCCGTGCCTGCCCGACCCCCATCGGGCCGTGCCTGGCATGGGCCCGTGCCGTGCCGGCCCGGACCGGCCCGATGGCCATCTATGGCTCCAACGTGTTTGCTAAGAAAGTGTATTTATAACTAGAAAGGGTAAGCACCTGACACGATTCTAAGGAAGAAGAAGAAGAAGAGATATGTCAAATACAGGTTCACCGGACTAACTTTCCAATCGTTGGCCTATGGATGGTATTTTTATTTGCCGTGGGTCTCGTTTTAGTATTTGTGCTACAAATTTTATATGTCGAATGATTTTTAAGCAAAGTACCGTTTGTCAGATGTTGGAGCTGCCCTACGGACGCATGACACGTCGCTGATAAGCCGCGCCGGCGGTCCGGTCTTGCTCGTTGTCGTGCACATGCTGACATGCATTTGACATGTCCCCTCCGTGTAGCTGTCGTGACCTTTGGAATTCGTCGCCGCACCGGATCCATCGGAACGGCCTAGTTTCGCTGCACCGTCGTCACCTTGGTTTGCAAAAAAATTTGTAAAATTTTTTAAGATTCCTCGTCACATCAAATCTTGGACGTATATATATGAAGCATTAAATATAAATAAAAAATAAAACTAATTACATAGTTTAGACGAAATTCACGAGACGAATCTTTTAAACCTAATTAGACTATAATTGGACACTAATTATCAAATAACAACGAAAAACTGCTACAGTGCTATTTTACTAAAAATTTTAACATCTAAATAAGGCCCTAGCTCTGTTGCTGTCAGGTGGGTGGATAGGGGTACTCGTGGAGTACATTCCGGCTGACGAGTCGTCGTCTCCTCGATTGCTTTGCCCACCCGTAGTGGACTAGTGGCGATTGCCAATTGCTATCAAAGAAGCGTCCTATCCCATTCATGACTGCGATTTGAACGATTTTCATCGCCGCTGATACACGGCGGGTGCCTGGGACGGTTTCACTCTATATTTTCCAGCTTCACTGTATATTTTTTAGCCAAACAGATTTAGCTCTAAGTAACTCTCTGCTCTAGGAAAAAATATGGAGTTGTGAGAGCACTGCTCTAGTGCTCTACATACGTCAAGTGGAGCAGTCTCAAACGCCCCCATATCATCGCAAAGAAATAAAGAATATTTTCTTTCATTTTATATTACGAAAAGATATAAATGCACTCTTCGTCTTAAAATAAATGACTTTATAGGACTCAAATTTTAGCCCAAAATATTTGACTTTATAATATCTCAATACACTTTTCTTATTTCTCAATACACCTTTCTCTACATCTCTGTTTCCATCTCTTTATCTCCCGCCTCCTTGTTTTCTATGTATTACACCTCACTTCTCAAAAATTTCCATATTCAGACCTATGAGGTCATCTATTTTAGGATTGAGAGTAATCACTTTGTGAAATCATGCCATATCATCGTGTGTGTGTGTAAAGAAAATCACAAACCCACATGGTATGGAACCAATTTGGGACGTTCCCTAGGGCTTCGAGCGGCCTAGATTTAATTTCCAGTGCGAAGCTTACAAGTGGATAAGACGACTTAATAAAGACGCACAAGTGTTTGTAAATTTCTAACAAAGAAATAAATTGGTTTTGCAATGCATATATGTACTAAAAATAAGATGAAATAGTCATTTTAGTCTCTCAACTATCGCAGCTTAATTTCATTCCTAAACTTTTAAAATGACCATCTCAAACTTTAAATTTTAACCACTACCTTATAGATTTTAAAGTAGTATTGTCGGGTATCGATATTAGGGATACCCAAAGTAAGGGAGTTAGCGCCCACTCTGACTTCCCCGGACAGAGCAAGATGTATTAACATGTCTTGCCCGACCCCTTGGGTACGGGCTCTGTCTCGCCCGACCCCAAGGACGCAGTTTCCATCTCGCCCGACCTCGAGGCTGCAGGGGTCTCGCCCAAGACCGCGGGCTCCGTCTCGCCCGACCCCGAGGTCGCGGGCTTCGTCTCGCCCGACCCCGAAGGGTCGCGGGCTCTGTCTCGCCCGACGAGGGCCCATATCTCCGCCAACCACTCCAGGTCCAGGCGTATGGGCCTGGGTCAAAACTCGGACACCAGAAAAGAGACGGGCACGACTCGATGTAACCCGAGGCCATGACGGGCCATACCTGAGGATCCACATCAAGAACAACGTCGGGCGTACCGGTGCTATTCTGCCTAACCCTCATACGAACGCTGACAGGCGTGTCAGTTCATCACGACGTCCGCCAGGACAGGATGGAACGCCATGACCGGCAGATGACGCCTGCGCATGGCGCCAGTGACGGACAGGGCCGCGACGTGGAGCCATCCATGTTGACATCTACAGGATTGGCGGGTCCCACGTGAAGGAGAAGAAGGACCCGATGATCCTGGAAGCCTTCCTCTCTCTCGTTCTTCTCCTTTTCCTCCGCTGTAACCCGCGCATTTCCTTGGCTTATAAAAGGGAAAGCAGACGCCCCATAAAGTAGATCCGCACAAGACCGAACCACGAGATAAAAACACAAGAGCACGACACAAGCACACGGTTGAGCGGCGATCGAGCTCTCAGCACCCGTTCATTCCTTTCACCAGAGACTTGGGATCCTTTCCCTCTCTCGACTGTTTGTAATCTCTACTGCAAATCAAGTGCCGGTAACACGAGCAGCAGCAAACTGGACGTAGGGACGTTCCACCTGAATCAGTATAAACCTTTGTGTCATCCGAGCACACCATCCGAGCCAGAAGTGCAAATACAAATTTACTCGCCAGTGGTCCAAAAACACCGACAAGTATCTAGTTGATTTCAACCTCTACCTTATATATTTTATAGTCTAAACTTTGGTCCTTATATTTTAATAAATAAGCATAACAAATCTAATTGTGCCCGTCATGAAATATCTATTTACACCTTTTGTATGAAATACAATTTTGCATGCATCCTCCACTTCATGCTTTAAATACAATTAATGGCCGTCATGAAATATCTATTTACACCTTTTGTATGAAATACAATTTTGCATGCATCCTCCACTTCATGCTTTAAATACAATTAATGGCGTAATTAGAGAATTATTTTGTATGAGACTATATCTCCATTATCCAAGTGAAAAATAATTATTCAAGCTTTATATGCGTAGTAGAGTACTCTCTCTGTCCTAAAAAATACAATTCTAGATTTGACATAATAAGTTTGGCTAAGTTTATAAAAAATAGTATTAATATTTATATATTTAGGTATGTTTATTTAAAAATATATTTTGTTAATGTAGTAGTATTTATTTGCTATTATAAATGTTAGTTCTTTTTGTATGATTTACTTCTAGAGAAAAACGAGAACTACTGTCTTCTTTAATGTACCGACTACCATTTCTTTGGGTTGTCCTAAAATATAAATAAACATCCCGGTTTCTTAAAGAGTCAAATATTTTAAAGTTGACTCATTAATATAGAAAATAATATCAGTATTTTATTTTTAAATAAAGTTATTATAAAAGTGTATTCTTACATTTAATCTAATAATAATTATTACGGACCATAAGTATAAATATTTTTATATACATTTAGTGAAATTTTAAAATAATTACCCCTTTAGAAATGAGATGTACAATTATTTAGGTGTTGTTTAATATAGCTCACTCACCACCTTCTCCTCTGACTTTAAACGGTGTCGCATGGAGAAGCGCTTCTAGCTAGTTGGAGGCGTTTTTATGTACGGAGTATGGAGGATGCGAAGTCATGAAAATTAGCTCTCTGTAAAATACGGAGGCGTTTTTATGTACGGAGTATGGAGGATGCGAAGTCATGAAAATTAGCTCTCTGTAAAATACGGAGTACTCCCTCAGTTTAGAAAAAATACAAATCTAGCTTTGAACCTTACGGCGGAGAGAGTACTTCGGCTCTGTCGGCGAGGCGTGTGTGTGGAGTCGCACGGACCTAGCGACGGAGCGAGTACTACCGGTAAACCGTGAGACCAATCATTGCCATGTGGCCCATCGTACCAGTCCGGACCAGTAGCAGCGACCAGCTGCAAGCGGTGCAGCACACTGGCTGAGCCGAGTAGTCGCCATCAGAGGAGGTTTAATTAACCTTGTCTATAAGCCAAGCCAACTCAGCAACGGAACACAATAGACAAGCGATACAACAATCTAATCTCCTCTCTTATTTTAAATACCATTTTTATTGCATGTGGGACCCACCCAACCTTCCCCATCTGTTCCTTCATCTCCTACCTGCACCATTCCGTCACGCAGCGAGGGCGGCGGTGGCTGTGCGGACAGCGGCGAGAACAACGGTAGCCGGGGTGTTGACGAACGCCGGGGCAAGGACGGCTGTCGGGGCGTGGACGACCGCCGGTGTGCGGACAACCACATTTGTTGCGCGGACAATGGACACGATGATGACGACCTGCGCGCGCCGGCAAGCGGCGGAGGCGCGGTGGAGGCCGCAGCGAGCGCACGCGGACGCGCCAGGTCAGCAGGGGCGCGAAGCCGAGGCGTGGCCATGTGGAGGTCGAGCTGGGCGTCGTCCAGCCCTGCTCCTCCCTCCCCTGCTGGACCGGCGCGCGGAGGTCGAGCGGCGATGGCGCGGCAATGTCGTGCTCGCGAGGGCAGGCACGGCGACGGCGCGAACGTCAGCGAGGATGGTGTAGTAGCCGGACCTGCTCGCCTCAGTTGCTTCGCGGCGTGGACTGCGTGAGGAACAAAGCAATCGAAAGGTAGATGGGAGCACGAGTTAGTGGAGGGACCCACGACTTGGGCAACCGTGCTAGCGCTGCGCTGCATGTTGCGCCAAGGTTGTCTGGCTATAAGCCAAGCGACGTGACCTTTTTGTACCTGCTCTCGGGCGATCAACCCTGCATCACTTCACGATGAGCCCTCTGCCCAGGCCACTGTGCCACGAGCCCACGATGGAATATAGCGTGTAATCTGGCGAAGATGGTTGGTAGGTTGTCTAGTGAGTATATATATAGTCAGTGCTATTGCGTTCTTACCTCTACTTTGATGTCTAAATATTATTTTACTCCTATTTTTATCATGGTTGTGATTTTACTCCTATTTTTTAAAAACGAAGTCTAAGTTTACTCCTACTCTATGAACAGTAGATAACAGTGTCAAATAGGCTAAGTAAGGATAAGTTTGCCTATACGAAATTACTCCTACTTATCTTAATACATAGTGAATTTACCCCTATTTTGACATATACATTTAGACATCATTTTAACAAATAATTTAAAATACCAAAATCAATCGAATGAGCACACTTTTGACAGTTGAGCAAGCATTTATAAATTTGGTCAAACTTTTTACAAAATTTTGGCAGTATCATTGTACAACTTGCTTACATATGATTCCACACAATATGCACATATAGATAGATAATATCCCATCATATCTAAGTGTAGCAAAAGTATCCATATAACACTAACCCTCATCCAACGTCGGTAACTAATAGTGAGATATTACATGTTCAATGTCATACATCACATTCATACATCTATTCCTAACAATGCAACCAACCTCCCTCTTCCTCTTCCTCTTCCTCTTCCTTCTGTTCGTTATGTTCCTGGTCCTATAGTTAGCACTTCCTCTTCCCCTTCCCCTTCCTCTTCCCCTTGCACTTCACATGAATGGAGAAAAATGGTTTAGTAAACAAGTTGACTTAATAAGCATGAGTAAAGAAGTAAAAAAAATACAAATGAGCATGACTCACATTGATGGCTGTGAAGATGATTCATTTTGAAAAGATGAGAGATTTCTCTTTTGACTAGCAGTTGGATCTCCTTGGCAATGCTTGGCTATATGGCCTAGTTCATTACATTAAGAACATGGTATCCTTTTCGCACCGGTGACGGCCTCATCATAGGACTTAATCCTAGAATTTCTTGGTCTTCCTCGTCCCCTTCTCAATTTAGGCTTCTTGATTTTATATCCCAAATCAACACCTGGCCAATTATCCTTGATGTCATTGGATTGAAAGAACATGTATATGTCTTTTTGAATTGATACAAATTTTCCTACGAACCAAATGATAGGAGCTCCAAACCTTACCTAATCTCTTCACCAGCGACGCAGAAATCCATCTCTTGCACTCGCCTAGGTCGTCGCTCCTGCCCTCGCCCACGACACCTGGATCTCGGCCCGCACGGGGCGCCTGCCGCCCGACCACGCGGGGCCCTGGCCGCGCGGCGCAAAGAAGGAGGGCAGGTCACGCGCCCACGCTCACGCGCCTGGCCCCGCCCAGCCGCTGCTAGGGTTGCACATATGAGAGTGAGAGAGATGAGAACTAGAGGCCACGGTAGAGGACGAGGGATTGGGGAAGGCACTAGTTGATAAGGGGTATTCTTATCCTTTCGTCTTATTATGAAGATTTTTGTTGTTTTTTAATCTATACCTTACCCTTATTCCTATACTCAACTATTTGATCCCACAACGTGCCACGTCGCCTACTATGTGGTCCTACGATCTCCCATCGACGCCCAGCAAACTACCGTCTCCACGGAAGCTTCTAGGACATCCCTGCCCCCTCCATATCCCCCACGCTGCTACGGAGAGAAGAAAGAAAGAGGCCAGCTCCTGCCGTACGAACGCCACCGCGCCGCACTGCGCTTCTGCCCCCGCCGCTGCAGCCCCAACGACCTCGGCGCGCTGGGCACACCCGATCCCCTCCACTTCTCCCTGCCTCCCTCCTCCAGCGCCCCAGTCTGCGCGAGCGACCCCGACAGCGCACGAGAGATGCGAACGGACCACGGCGCGCCAAACACTGCTTCTCTGGATTCATGGTGCCGTTGTCCAGGGGCGAGGACGCGGCACTCCGGCGGAAGCCCGGCGTCGTCTCCGTGTTCGCCGACCCGGTGTACTAGGTGCACACCACCAGGTCCTGCGACTTCCTGCAGCAGACGACGGTCGTCAAGGTCCAAGACTCCGCTGCCGCTGGCCCTGCTAGATGTAGCAGCAGCAAAAATTGGCGAAGAGGAGGATGGAAGTGATCATTGTAGCTTTCAGAAGTTTCCATTCAACACCAGCTGAGTATGGTGAGCCAAACAAGACAGACAGGGCGATCAGTATGACGATGGAGAGAACAACCCAGATGAGCGCGCTTTGCATAGGTATGGCATCAAGTATCTGAGGCCATGTTTAGATTGCAAAAAATTTCAACCCGATAAATAGTAGCACTTTCGTCTTATTTGGTAAATATTGTTCAATCGTGGACCAACTAAGCTCAAAAGATTCATCTCGTGATTTCCAACTAAACTGTGCAATTAGTTATTTTTTTTACCTACATTTAATGTTCCATATAAATGGCTAAAAATTAATATGATGGAGAGAGAGTGAAAAAACTTGGAATTTGGAGATGATCTAAACAAGGCTTAAGTAATGTCATACGGAAGTAGTGAAACAAGTACTGCCCATAGTTGGATAACAAGCAATACTTTTGTAGCTTGAAGACATTTAGGCCCCGTTTACATTCAATTTTTTTTTTGATTTTGCTACTGTAGTACTTTCGTTTGTATTTAGCAATTAGTGTCTAATTATGGACTAATTAGGTTTAAAAGTTTTGTCTCGCGATTTTTCACCCAACTGTGCAATTAGTTTTTTTTTCGTCTACATTTAGTACTCCATACATGTGTCGCAAGATTCGATGTAACGAATAATGCGCAAAATTTTTTGAAATCTAAACGGGGCTTACATGATCCACCCTTGCTTTGCGGGATATCGGCAATGTCATCTGCTTTACCGTGTTCCATCAACTTATCTACTGGTTTTTCCATGCTTCTACTGCCATCAGCAAGGGCAGCAGCAACTATTGGGAGAGGTGCCAACAGCAATGCAAACCGAATCATATACACGCCAACTGAAATGAACTTGCTTGCAGCAGTAAGGAAGTACAGGAAAAAGGACTGATGGAACTTCTCAAGCAGATTGTTCACGGAACGCACCACTCCTTCAATTAGCCTGAACCCTTTACACCCTGTCACATCAAATGTCTACATACATTCATAGTATTAAATATAAACTAAAAAATAATTAATTGTACAGTTTACGATTAATTTGCAATACGAATCTTTTAAGTCTAATTAGTCTATAATTTGACAATAAAGTGCTACAGTACACACATGTGCTAGTGATGGATTAATTAGGCTTAATAAATTCGTCTCGTGATTTACTGATGAATTCTGTAATTTATTTTTTTATTAGTATCCGAACACCCCTATACGATACTTCCATATAACATTCAATGTGACATCCAAAACTTTACATACTAGATCTAAACAAGGCCAAGATCAAAAGCATTCCCAGACGTGTCAAAACACATTCTACTGAGGAATCTTTTGCAGGAAAATGAGAGCGAAGCTGTTAAACACCCTAGCATTATCATCCAGTGGCAACATAAGAGATTCTGTTCCTGTGCTTAGTTCAGTGCAATACACATATTTTCCACTGGGTTGTTACAGTCATGCCCCAAATTCTGAAACTAAAACTGAACTGAAAAGGAAACTCAAAATCAAATTGAAAACTAAAATTACAAACTGAAATTGCTAAAATGAAATTAAAAACTGAAATTAAAAAAATAAAAATGCAAACTGAAATTAAAAACTGAAAATGCAAAACTGAAATTAAATACTAATACTAAAAGAAAATGCAAACTGAAATTACAAACTGAAATTGCAATCCTAGTTGTATAATAGCCTATGCTGTCAGGTTGGACGCTTGGCTTGGATTGGACCAAACAAAAGAGGGAAAAAGGAGTTCCGTCTCCATCCCAACTTGTCGCTTGAATGAAGCATTGGAAAGAAAGACGATGAATTAAACCCGCAAATCCAAAACTGAAACTGAAGGATTGCCAAGATACAGACAAAGAAATATCCACATCACATGCACATGGAATTCCTAGGAGAGTTACCTCTCACATCCCAAGCAAACACGCACACACACACGATTTCCTCATCATCTCGTCTTGCAAAATCTCCTCTTTCGACAGATTTATTAACCTTTCCTCACTCTACATGGTACACCCAATCCTCAAAAACGGAAAAGAGAGAGAGAAAGCATAAAGATTTGGAGAACTAACCGCTAGTCCTGCATATAGATTGTTGTGCTGCGCTAGAAACCAGCTCACTACTACTAGAAAAGGACAGAGAGAGAAGGGAGCAAGAAGAGCACCATACGCGCGTGCGCGTGTGTATGTATAGGCAGCAGGAACCCGGCGGCGGCGGCCGCCCGCCTAGCAGAGGGTGCACGCGAGGCCGGCGAGGATGCGGGAGAAGCCGAGGCGGATGCGGACGACGGCACCGTGGGAGTAGGGCGCGCAGTCGCGGCAGACGGCCTCCGTGGCCTCGACCGAAGAGGCTGAGAAAACAAACAAAATCCAGGGAGGGAGGAGGTAGCAGAGGAGAGAGGAGCAGGGGATGGAGGAACGACGAGCTTACTTGCGGGAGCAGGGGAGAGAGACCAGGAAGGACAGCGGACGGCGGGAGCACAGCAGCAGCCCGGCGCGGAGGGGATCGGCCGGCGGGAGCACAGCAGCAGCACGTGCACGGCACGTGCGGGAGCAGGGGAGAGAGCACCGGGACGGACAGCTGGCGGTGGGAGCAGAGCAGCAGCCCGACGGCGGAGGGGAGCGGCCAACGGGAGCAGAGCAGAAGCACGTGCACGGCACGGAGAGGAGCGAACGGCGGAAGCAACAGACTGGCGCGGAGGGGGGAGCGGAGGTTTGCTGGGCCGGCCCGTCGCTTAAAAGACTTTGCGTTGTGGTAATCATGAATTCATGCGTCCCAGTCCCTTACCCACGGGCCACGGCCCCAGGATACAAGTCAGTCACCCTACGGGCCTGCTTGCTCCCAGGAGCGTGTACGAAAGGAAACCCATCACCTTTGGCTTACAAGTCATGATTGAAAATACTATTAACTGATTTGTTGTGAGAAAAAAATACTATTCGTTGAATCATAGCTTATAAGGCAGATAAGACCAAACGAACAGGCTGCCGGTGGTCGGAGAGCCGTCCAGATCCAGCGGTCGGAGAGCACGGACGGACCTCGCTGCTGCCGGCGCCGATAGGAGTTATGGGCGCAGTACACTGATCATGGGCCTTGGGCCGGACGTGACGTGGGCCACACGCCGCCCACACACCTGCGCCTGCGCGCAACAGCGAGGTCAGGGCCCTGACCTGATCATGCCATTGCCATTGATCGTTGCTCCCCGTCACCCCAGTCCGCCGCCACTCGGTACCCGGCCACGACGGCCTTCGTCGTTGCTCCCGCCATTTCGCGATTCGCGGCGTGATTGGCGAGGGCCCGCCGATGAAGGGAGCGGATGGGGCGGGCGTTGCGTGGCGTGGCGTGGCGAGCCGCCCGGGGAGTGGAGGTGGCGGCGTGCCGTGCGGGGCTGACGACGTTGATGACGGCGGGTGACGGCACGTGGTGCCCGGCGTGCGTGCGAAGGGCTAGCGAGGGCCTGCGTCCGGAGGCTGTGGAGCGCGCAGCGGGTGTTGGCGGTGCACCCGAAGACGATTGACAGGCGGCGAATGCCGGTGCTGTGGCGTCGGGCGCGCTTGGCTCTGTGGCTTCGGGTGGGTAAGGGCCGGCTGTCGGCGTGAGCCGTAGAGTGGCTGAGAAGCAGAGGCACGTCGTGGTCGTAGGCCGGTAGGCATCCATGGTGCTCATCAGATCGAGGTGTTGTTTCCAGTTTGCAGTAGGCGTTGTTAATTCAGACCTGCGAGCCTCTCTTCTTCTTCTGTTGCTGTAGAGTCGTTCGTCGTTTCTCTTTGAATGTAGGCAAAAGAAACACCTCTGTTCTTCCGCTGGTATCTTGGCCTGAATATAAAGACAACATGAATTAGAGAATGATCGAGATCTTTGTAATATTGAGTGAATGTTGTACTCCGTACGTGTTTATACATGGTGAACGGACGTGAGGAAAGGCATAGCGTTCAACAAATATCGTTGGGCGAGATCGTCCCTGAATGAAGTTTTAATTTCGACAAACTGAAACCAGATGCAATTCTCTGACGATGTAAACATTTGCTTCTTAGCATTGCAGCTCTCTGGAACAGATATATTTGGTTCCAAACAGTATGGTGATATGATTCAGTTCAGACCATTCTTTTTGAAAGTTTTTAAGGAATTTCTAAGGTGTTTGCGTTTGAAGCTTTGTGTAACTGCCCACGTACGTATATTGTAACGACCCTATTTCCACTGACTTCAATTTATGCAAATGCTTGGTGCCTAAATTAGGAGCTGTAGGTGCTATGTCATTTATTTATTGTCACTTGACCAGATGTATTTGTTTGTTACATGACTAACTCTAAAATTGATTTAATTTAATCCACCAAAATTTAGTGTTTGCATCCACCAAAATTTAGTGTTTTGTTTTTTAGATAAGTCTTAGGCCCGTTTTTGGCGGTACCATTGTACTTAAGTTGCCGCTGTTAAGTTGTTTTTTTAGACACCTAGAGGATGCTGTTAGTCATGCCATCCCAGCGGAACTAGCAAAGTGGATGCATTTGTTGGAGTCCGGTCTAAGCTTATGGTGATGATGTCGCAAGGACAATGGCCCTCACTCTATTGTTATGTCTAAATGTCTAATATTATTGTGCAGCGTAGTAAAGCTAACATGGTAGGATGGTGTCGGTGTTTCGAGTAAACACCAACTAGTAAATTTTTATTATTGTATGTTTAATTTGGATGGTGTGCTAAAAAGACATAAGATTTATAATGGTTCGGGCATAATGTCCCTACATCCAGTTTGTAGCTGTTACTCGTGTTATTTGCACTGAAAAGTTCGTAGTAGGGGTAACAAACGGACGAGAGAGGGAAAGATCCCAAGTCTCTGATGAAAGGTCGAATGGGCGCTGAGAGCTTGGTTGCTGCTCAATTATGTGCGATGTGATTCGTGGTATGTTTTTTTTGATCCACCCTAGTGGGGTGCCCTGCTGTGGGGGGTACGACTTTGGATACCCATGGCGACCTACATGGGCTACGCCCCGGGGCGGCCCAGCCCACAAGACGAAGCCTTACGGGCACGACTCTGCTCGGCGCCTCCCGCAAGACACCGGGAAGATATCCTGAAGATACTACGAGATCTGTTAGGATACGTATGATCCCATGATTCATGTAATCTGTTATTACTTTCCGGTTATCTCTCAGATCTAACCGACTTGTAACCTTGCCCCCGGACTATATAAGGCGGGCAGGGACCCCTCCAAACTCATGCAATATAATATGATAGCCAATACAATCCAACAGACCACATGAGTAGGGTATTATGTCATACTGATGGCCTGAACCTGTCTAATTCGTGTGTCTCTGTTGCCTTCTTGTTCTTGATTACACGCCCCTCTGCCGATCAATATACCTTCGTGGGATACCCATCGGAGGACTGCCGACGATATTCTGTCAACAGTTGGCGCGTCAGGTAGGGGTGTGCGTGCTGTTTCTATATCGAACAAGATGGTACGTTCCGTAGGCTCTTTGTCCCTCCCGCAGCCCGGTCAGATCTTCACGGTCGGATCGATCTTGTGGATCATCAACGCTGACGGAGTCGGAGAGCTCATCGAGCCGGTGCAGATCGATTCTAGCGCCGATCACCCCAACACCTACGACTGCAGATCCGATCTCGAAACCGCCTCTAAGGTCGCCTTCATCGACAACTCGCCGCCCGCTTCCTCGCTACCAGAGGAGGCAGATCAACAACGACGATCTGATCACATCTATCGATCAGGTTGGTCAGAAGCTCATCGATTGCCTCTCCATCGCTGAATCGGCTCTGGACACTCTGGTTCAGCGCCGATCACCCTCCGATCCAGATCTATCGGAGGTTGCTCGGAAAACTCCAGGGGTTGCGGCTCTGCCCTTCGGGCTCACCGACGTCGCCGCCGCCTACCAGGATGCCCTAAGGGGCAAGTTCACCGACCATGTCGAGATGCCCAACCTCCCGCCGACCAGATCACCGACCAGCCTTCGCCGGCCGTCAACATGCTGCACGTCGGCCGACGCTCCGGAGCATCCCTCCAAACTATCCTAGAGGAGAATTTGGACTTTGAGTCCTAGGGCTCTATGAAGACCGTCGCCGAAACCACCACCGAACTACTTCCTCTCCCTCGTTTCCGTGGCGGCGCAATCTTCAACGTCGTCGACAGCCCCCACGGGAAGGGGAAACCAAGGAGGACCGCGCCGCCCGCGTCAGCAGGAACGTCAACCGTGCTCAGCACCGAAAGCAAACGAGGCTGCCCTTGCGATGGCAGAGGCTCAGCTTGACTCACAAGGAAGGCCATGCCAACTCCAACACAACCTCGATGATGAGTTTGTTTGTGTTGACGGCCACGACGTCTACAAGACTCCAAGCACCAACCTAGCTGTGGTCGCCAATGAGCTCGCCCGGCTCCCGCAGACGCCGGAGGTCGCCAAGGTCGCCACCATGCTTAAAGCGGCGCATTGCCAGGTCAACAAGATCCGCCAGGATCAGAGACCTTTATACTCCACCAGCTCGATTCGCCGATCAGCCACGCCAAGATCCGATCGCCGCCCAAGTCGCTTCACCGACCAGCACCGCGACGACAGGCAACCCTTTAGGGGAAAGCTAGGGGCAACCGCATCGAACATCACCGACACGACCAGGAGGTCGACTAAGACGTCTGAGTGCACCTCAATAATCTCCAAGATGCACGACGATGTATCGACGAGCGCCGCTTCGATCATCATAAAGAAGAAGTACGCCGCCGCCAAGAGTATGAGCAATAGTACGGTAACCCAGACTTAGCTCTCGAGCCGCTCAACACCGGCAACACTGTAGATCATGGCGCCAACAACCCCGAAGGGCCTCCTAGCTTTCATGAGGGCACTCCGAACACTCTAGTGGCCCCGTGGTTTCAAAATCACTAGGGTCGAGCCCTACGAGGGAAGGATGAACCCCACATAGTGGCTACAGGCTTACGCCACTGCTGTGAGGGCCGCCGGAGGAGATACCAGCGTCATGGCAAATTATCTTCCCATTATGCTCACGCCAACCGCCATGAACTGGTTCACAAGCCTTGCTCCAGACTCCATCGGATCCTGGGAAGAGCTAAAAAAATCTTCACCGACAACTATATGGCTACGTGTACTCGGCCGGGCACCAAGCATGATCTGAACCGCATCTACCAAAAGCCATCCGAGCTCCTTCATAGCTACATCAGACGCTTTTCCAAGATGAGGAATTCTATTCCCAAAATCACGGAAGCTGAGGTCATCACCACCTTCATCCGAGGACTCCATCACCGCGAGCTTCGCTCCAAGTTCAAACTCAAGCCGCCCACAGGGATTGGTGAGATGATCATGACTGCCAATCAATACGCCGACGTCGAGGAAGCCAAGGTGCGCTTCAACGAGGATGCGGGCACTCATCGCCCAACTAGCCGTAGCGACGATCGCCCCGATGACCGGCACCACAGTGACCGCCGTTACGACGGCCGTGGTTATCATCGGGACAGTGGCCGTGATCGGCTAGAAGGATCCAAGTCTGGTCAATATCGCCGCCGCCGGCCAGACCACATCGTCGCCGCTGTTGATGAACCTCGCGCCAAGCGCAACTACGACGAGCAGTACAAGAAGATCCTCGATGGCCCATGCCCTCTCCACAAGAACACCAAGCCGGACGATGACAACAATGATGGAGCCGGAGGCCGCCGACCACCTGGGGGCAACAACAATTCCTTCTAGGATCATGACAAGGAGGTCGCCACCATCTTCGGGGGCCTCGCCTCCACCGAGAGCAGAAGAGAAAAGAAACTCACCGGCCGACGGGTGCTCGCCGTCAATGCAGATGACACCACCGCCAATCCCAGCTATCGCCCCTATTCCGAGGTCCCCATCACCTTCAGCAGGGCCAACCAGTGGGTGGATATCCCTTACACATGGCATTTCCCCCTCATCCTCGATGCAACCGTCTAGAAAGTGCTTTTCAGAAAAGTGCTCGTCGACGGTGGAAGCGCTCTAAACCTCCTCTTCGTTGGAGCCCTAAAGGAGTTGTGCCTCGGGATAACAGATCTCAGACCCTCAGACGCCTCCTTCTGGGGTATGGTACCTGGCAGGGCATCCAAACCGCTTGGAGAGATCACCCTACCAGTATAGTTCGGCACGGCAAGCAACTTCCGTGTCGAGCACATCAACTTCTACATCGCCGACTTCAACACCGCCTACCATGCCATACTTGGTCAGCCAACTCTGGCCAAGTTCATGGCTGTACCGCACTACGCTTATCTAGTGTTGAAGATACCTTTGCGTACAGGAGTTCTGGCCCTACGGGCCAACCTCTCCATCGCCTACGCCTGCGAGACAGAGAGTCTCGCCCTCGCCGAAGCCACCGACCTCTCCATCCAGATGGCCAGTGTGGTCACCGATGCCAAGACGGTGCCCGCTGACGACCTAGAGATCCCATCACTGGAGCCTCCTCGCGCCTCCGCCAAGTCCATGGAAACTAAGGAGGTCGGCCTCAGCCTCGACGACCCCTCCAAGATCGTGAAGATTCGGGCTCACCTCGACCCCAAATAGGAAAGCACACTCATCTCCTTCCTATGTGCCAACGCCGATGTGTTTGCTTAGAAACTGGTAGACATGCCGGGGGTACCACGGGAGAAGATCGAGCACTCCTTGAATGTCTCGCCGACCGTCAAACCAATCAAGCAGAAACTCCGATGATTCACGCCACACAAGGAGACTATTAGGGTAGAAATAAAATGGCTCCTAGCCGCCGAATTTATAAAAGAAGTGTATCATCCTAAGTGGTTAGCAAACCCTGTTCTCGTTCAAAAAAAGAATAAAGAATGGAGAATGTGCGTTGATTACACTGATCTTAACAAACACTGCCCTAAAGACCTCTTCGGTCTGCCTCGGATAGACGAGGTTGTAGACTCCACCGCTGGCTACGAACTGCTCTCCTTCCTCGACTGTTACTCCAGCTATCATCAGATATCCCTGAAGGAAGATGACCAGATCAAGACACCGTTCATCACACCTTTCGATGTGTACTGCTATACCACCATGTCCTTCGAACTCAAGAACGCTGGGGCGACCTACCAAAGGGCAATCTAGATGTGCCTCGATCAACAGATCAGCCGCAACGTCGAAGCTTACATCGACGATGTGGTCATCAAGTCCAAGACCGCCGACAATCTCATCATCGACCTCGAAGAAACTTTCACCAACCTAAAAAGGTACCGATGGAAGCTGAACCCTTCAAAGTGCATCTTTGGAGTTCCATCCGGTATACTCCTGGGCTACATCGTCAGCGCACGTGGTATCGAACCCAACCCCGACAAGGACTCCACCATCACCAACATTAAACGGCCAACATGCGTCAAGGATATACAGAAGCTTACAGGTTGCATGGTTGCTCTCAGCCACTTTATATCGTGCCTCGGTGAAAAGGGAGCACCGTTCTTCAAACTCCTCAAGGCCTCCGAGCGCTTTTCCTGGTCGAAGGAGGTTGACATAGATTTCAAGCAGCTCAAGTTATTCCTAACAAAGCCTCCGATCATGACGGCGCCATGGCCAGACGAAACTCTCTTGATCTACATCTCCACTTCTCGCGTCGTCGAACGCGAGGAGGCCGGGCATGCCTATAAGGTGCAACGTCCGGTCTACTTCATCAGTGAGGTCCTTAACGAGCCCAAAACTCATTATCCTTAAGTTCAAAAACTGTTATATGCTATTATGATCACATCGCGCAAGCTCTGCCATTACTTCGAGTATTACAAGATCGCCGTGGTCACCGAGTTCCCTCTGAGGGGCATTCTCCACAAAAAAGAGGCCAACGACCACATCATCAAGTGGGCTATCGAGCTCAGCACTTACTCCATCGAATTCAAAAGCAGGCCTACCATCAAGTCATAGGCACTCACTGATTTTGTCGCTGAGTGGACCGAGATCCAAGAGCCCATCGTCGCCACTTGCCCCGAGCACTGGGTGATGTACTTCGATGGCGCCCTCAACATCAACGGTGCTAGTGCGGGCATTCTGTTCATTACGCCGACCAAGGATAAACTCTGATACGTTCTTTGGATACATTTTTCGGCCTCCAACAATGTCGTCGAATACGAAGCATGTCTCCACGGACTCCGTATAGCCATTGAGCTCAGCGTCAAACGCCTCATGATAATGGGGACTCCGCGCTGGTCATCAACTAGCTCAACAAAGACTAGTCCTGCTCCAGTGAAAAGATGGATGCATATTGCGTCGAAATCAGGAAGCTTGAAGGAAAATTCTATGGTATCGAGTACCACCATGTGGTACGAGATCAAAATCAGCTCGCCGACCACTTCTCCAAGATAGGCTCCTCTCACACCATGATTCCACCTGGGGTCTTCGTTCAAGATCTTTTGGCTCCATCCATTAAGGAAGAAAAGGAAGTTCAAGAAATTCCCCCCGCCGAGCAGCTGGTACTTACGGTACCTTCACTGGCCGCCGATTGGAGGGGAACAGTTCGTACAGTACCTCACCAGCGCCGAAGTACCCGCCGACAAGACAAAAACCGAACGCCTAATCCGTTGAAGCAAGCATTACGTGCTGGTGGATGACAACTTGATGAGGAAAAGTGCCAAGGAAGGGATACTGCAGAAATGCATCACCCAAGACGATGGAGTGAAGCTACTTCTTGAAATTCGCTCTGGTTCCTGCGGCAATCACGCGGCCTCGAGAAACCTGGTCGGCAAAGCTTTTCGAGTTAGTTTTTACTGGCCCACGGCCATCTCTGATGTAGAAGACCTCGTCCGATGTTGTGAAGGATGTTAATTTTTTGCCAAGCAAATACATGTGCCGGCACAAGAACTGTAGACCATCCCAACTTCCTAGCCTTTTGCATGCTGGGGATTGGACATGATCGGGCCTTTTAAGCCAGCGCCAGGTGATTTCCGGTATGTGTATGTCGCCATCGACAAGTTCTCCAAGTGGATCGAGTACAAACTGCTTGTCTCGGCAACTGCAAAGAAAGCAGTCGAGCTCTTCGAGGATTTATAAAAGGAGGTTATTAGGGTAGAAATAAAATGGCTCCTAGCCGCCGGATTTATAAAAGAAGTGTATCATCCTGAGTGGTTAGCAAACCCTGTTCTCGTTCAAAAAAAGAATAAAGAATGGAGAATGTGCGTTGATTACACTGATCTTAACAAACACTGCCCTAAAGACCTCTTCGGTCTGCCTCGGATAGACGAGGTTGTAGACTCCACCGCTGGCTACGAACTGCTCTCCTTCCTCGACTGTTACTCCAGCTATCATCAGATATCCCTGAAGGAAGATGACCAGATCAAGACACCGTTCATCACACCTTTCGATGTGTACTGCTATACCACCATGTCCTTCGAACTCAAGAACGCTGGGGCGACCTACCAAAGGGCAATCTAGATGTGCCTCGATCAACAGATCAGCCGCAACGTCGAAGCTTACATCGACGATGTGGTCATCAAGTCCAAGACCGCCGACAATCTCATCATCGACCTCGAAGAAACTTTCACCAACCTAAAAAGGTACCGATGGAAGCTGAACCCTTCAAAGTGCATCTTTGGAGTTCCATCCGGTATACTCCTGGGCTACATCGTCAGCGCACGTGGCATCGAACCCAACCCCGACAAGGACTCCACCATCACCAACATTAAACGGCCAACATGCGTCAAGGATATACAGAAGCTTACAGGTTGCATGGTTGCTCTCAACCGCTTTATATCGTGCCTCGGTGAAAAGGGAGCACCGTTCTTCAAACTCCTCAAGGCCTCCGAGCGCTTTTCCTGGTCGAAGGAGGTTGACACAGATTTCGAGCAGCTCAAGTTGTTCCTAACAAAGCCTCCAATCATGACGGCGCCATGGCCAGACGAAACTCTCTTGATCTACATCTCCACTTCTCGCGTCGTCGAACGCGAGGAGGCCGGGCATGCCTATAAGGTGCAACGTCCGGTCTACTTCATCAGTGAGGTCCTTAACGAGCCCAAAACTCATTATCCTTAAGTTCAAAAACTGTTATATGCTATTATGATCACATCGCGCAAGCTCTGCCATTACTTCGAGTATTACAAGATCGCCGTGGTCACCGAGTTCCCTCTGAGGGGCATTCTCCACAAAAAAGAGGCCAACGGCCACATCATCAAGTGGGTTGTCGAGCTCAGCACTTACTCCATCGAATTCAAAAGCAGGCCTACCATCAAGTCATAGGCACTCACTGATTTTGTCGCTGAGTGGACCGAGATCCAAGAGCCCATCGTCGCCACTTGCCCCGAGCACTGGGTGATGTACTTCGATGGCGCCCTCAACATCAACGGTGCTAGTGCGGGCATTCTGTTCATTACGCCGACCAAGGATAAACTCCGATACGTTCTCCAGATACATTTTTCGGCCTCGAACAACACCGCCGAATACGAAGCATGTCTCCACGGACTCCGTATAGCCGTTGAGCTCAGCGTCAAATGCCTCATGGTAATGGGGACTCCGCGCTGGTCATCAACTAGCTCAACAAAGACTAGTCCTGCTCCAGTGAAAAGATGGATGCATATTGCGTCGAAATCAGGAAGCTTAAAGGAAAATTCTATGGTATCGAGTACCACCATGTGGTACGAGATCAAAATCAGCTCGCCGACCACCTCTCCAAGATAGGCTCCTCTCACGCCATGATTCCGCCTGGGTCTTCGTTCAAGATCTTTTGGCGCCATCCATTAAGGAAGAAAAGGAAGTTCAAGAAATTCCCCCCGCCGAGCAGCTGGTACTTACGGTACCTTTGCCGGCCGCCGATTGGAGGGAACAGTTCATATAGTACCTCACCAGCGCCGAAGTACCCACCGACAAGACAAAAACCGAACGCCTAATCCGTCGAAGCAAACATTACGTGCTCGTGGATGACAACTTGATGAGAAAAAGTGCCAAGGAAGGGATACTGCAGAAATGCATCACCCAAGAAGATTGAGTGAAGCTACTTCTTGAAATTCACTCTAGTTCCTGCGGCAATCACGTAGCCTCGAGAAACCTGGTCGGCAAAGCTTTTCGAGTTAGTTTTTACTGGCCCACGGCCATCTCCGATGCAGAAGACCTCGTCCGATGTTGTGAAGGATGTTAATTTTTTGCCAAGCAAATACATGTGCCGGCACAAGAACTGTAGACCATCCCAACTTCCTAGCCTTTTGCATGCTGGGGATTGGACATGATCGGGCCTTTTAAGCCAGCGCCAGGTGATTTCCGGTATGTGTATGTCGCCATCGACAAGTTCTCCAAGTGGATCGAGTACAAACTGCTTGTCTCGGCAACTGCAAAGAAAGCAGTCGAGCTCTTCGAGGATTTATAAAAGGAGGTTATTAGGGTAGAAATAAAATGGCTCCTAGCCGCCGGATTTATAAAAGAAGTGTATCATCCTGAGTGGTTAGCAAACCCTGTTCTCGTTCAAAAAAAGAATAAAGAATGGAGAATATGTGTTGATTACACTTATCTTAACAAACACTGCCCTAAAGACCTCTTCGGTCTGCCTCAGATAGACGAGGTTGTAGACTCCACCGCTGGCTATGAACTGCTCTCCTTCCTTGACTGTTACTCCAGCTATCATCAGATATCCCTAAAGGAAGATGACTAGATCAAGATGTCGTTCATCACGCCTTTCGGTGTGTATTGCTATACCACCATGTCCTTCGGACTCAAGAACGCTGGGGCGACCTACCAGAGGGCAATCTAGATGTGCCTCGATCAACAGATCAGTCGCAACGTCGAAGCTTACATCGACGATGTGGTCATCAAGTCCAAGTCCGTCGATAATCTCATCGCTGACCTCAAAGAAACTTTCAACAACCTAAAAAGGTACCGATGGAAGCTGAACCCTTCAAAGTGCATCTTTGGAGTTCCATCCGGTATACTCCTGGGCTACATCATCAGCGCACGTGGCATCGAACCCAACCCCGACAAGGACTCCGCCATCACCAAGATTAAACGGCCAACATGCGTCAAGGATATACAGAAGCTTATAGGTTGCATGGTTGCTCTCAGCCGCTTTATATCGTGCCTCGGTGAAAAGGGAGCACCGTTCTTCAAACTCCTCAAGGCCTCCGGGCGCTTTTCCTGGTCGAAGGAGGTAGACACAGATTTCGAGCAGCGCAAGTTGTTCCTAACAAAGCCTCCGATCATGACGATGCCATGCCAGACGAAACTCTCTTGATCTACATCGCCTCCACTTCTCGCGTCGTTAGCACTGCTATCATCGTCGAACGCGAGGAGGCCGGGCATGCCTATAAGGTGCAACGTCCGGTCTACTTCATCAGTGAGGTCCTTAATGAGCCCAAAACTCATTATCCTTAAGTTCAAAAACTGCTATATGCTATTCTGATCACATCACGCAAGCTCTGCCATTACTTCGAGTATTACAAGATCACCGTGGTCACCGAGTTCCCTCTGAGGGACATTCTCCACAAAAAAAGAGGCCAATGGCCGCATCATCAAGTGGGCTGTCGAGCTCAGCACTTACTCCATCGAATTCAGAAGTAGGCCTGCCATCCAGTCATAGGCGCTCGCTGATTTCGTCGCTGAGTGGACCGAGATCCAAGAGTCCATCACCGCCACTTGCCCCGAGCACTGGGTGATGTACTTCGATGGCGCCCTCAACATCAACGGTGCTAGTGCGGGCATTCTGTTCATTACGCCGACCAAGGATAAACTCCGATACGTTCTCCAGATACATTTTTCGGCCTCGAACAACACCGCCGAATACGAAGCATGTCTCCACGGACTCCGTATAGCCGTTGAGCTCAGCGTCAAATGCCTCATGGTAATGGGGACTCCGCGCTGGTCATCAACTAGCTCAACAAAGACTGGTCCTGCTCCAGTGAAAAGATGGATGCATATTGCGTCGAAATCAGGAAGCTTAAAGGAAAATTCTATGGTATCGAGTACCACCATGTGGTACGAGATCAAAATCAGCTCGCCGACCACCTCTCCAAGATAGGCTCCTCTCACGCCATGATTCCGCCTGGGGTCTTCGTTCAAGATCTTTTGGCGCCATCCATTAAGGAAGAAAAGGAAGTTCAAGAAATTCCCCCCGCCGAGCAGCTGGTACTTACGGTACCTTCGCCGGCCACCGATTGGAGGGAACAGTTCATACAGTACCTCCCCAGCACCGAAGTACCCGCCGACAAGACAAAAACTGAACGCCTAATCCATCGAAGCAAGCATTACGTGCTGGTGGACGGCAACTTGATGAGGAAAAGTGCCAGGGAAGGGATACTGCAGAAATGCATCACCCAAGAAGATGGAGTGAAGGTACTTCTTGAAATTCACTCTGGTTCCTGCGGCAATCACGCAGCCTCGAGAAACCTGGTCGGCAAAGCTTTTCAAGTTAGTTTTTACTGGCCCACGGCCATCTCCGATGCAGAAGACCTTGTCCGACGTTGTGAAGGATGTTAATTTTTTGCCAAGCAAATACATGTGCCGATACAAGAACTGTAGACCATCCCAGCTTCCTGGCCTTTTGCATGCTGGAGATTGGACATGATCGGGCCTTTCAAGCCAATGCCAGGTGGTTTTCGGTATGTGTATGTCGCCATCGACAAGTTCTCCAAGTGGATCGAGTACAAACCGCTTGTCTCGGCAACTACAAAGAAAGCAGTCGAGCTCTTCGAGGATATCATCCACAGATTTGGTCTCCCGAATAGCATTATCACCGACCTCGAAACCATATTGACTGGTCATCATTTTTGGGACTTCTGCAAAGACCGGTGCATCTCCGTCAAATACGTCTCTGTTGCCCATCCCAGAGCCAACGGCCAGGTCGAAAGGGCTAACAGCATGATCCTTGATGCCCTCAAAAAGGGGCTATATCAGAAAGAAGAAAAGCATCCGGGCAGATGGCTCAAAGAGTTACTAGCTGTGGTCTGGGGACTGCACACTCAAGCTAGTCACATCACCGGTGTGTCTCTATATTTCTTGGTCTATGGCTCAGAAGCCATACTACCAGCGGACATTGCCTTCCGAGCACCTAGGGTGAAAAATTATGATGAAGAGCAAGCCGCAGCTGTTCGGACAGAGGACATCGATAGGGCTAAGGAGGAACGCCTGATCACCTACGTCTGCACAGCCAAATACCTAGAAGGATTGTGGAGGTACTACAATCGCAACATCAAAGGTCATTCATTTGCTGTCGGCGACCTCGTTCTCCGCAGAAAGCAAAAAACCAAAGCGATGCACAAGCTCTCCTCCCCCTAGGAAGGGCCTTACGTTGTTAAAGAAGTTACCCGACTAGGGTCTTATTGCCTATGTGACTTGGACGGAATCGATGTTCCCAATTCATGGCACATCGAGCACCTTAGATGTTTCTATCCTTGAAACACTCTAGATATGTATTCTCCACTCCATGATGAATAAAGTTTTGATCGCCATAATTTGTCTCCATTATTTCTCCATTATGATTTAATCTCCACTTACGGTCGCCGAGCCCTAAGCTACTCCTTAACGAACTCCAATACGAGATCGCCATAACTGCTCTGCCGCGTTTCTCCATGTCTTCAAAATGTTTCACCGACCACCGAGCGGCACACGTTCTGTTCTGTGCTCTATGGAGAAGACCCAGTCTCCGATCTCTCCCTACACATGCTACGGGCTCCACGCCCTATGTTATGGGTGGCCGGCTGCGGTTCCTTGGTCACGCCTATTCCTCCTACAAGTGCACGGGCTCCGCGTTTGACGTTATAGACTATGGGCTAGCCAAGGCCAAGAGCTCAGTGAAGAACTAACTGCTCAGACGCCACTTATACTACGTTTATTGCCAAGTTATTT
This sequence comes from Miscanthus lutarioriparius, assembly GCA_904845875.1. Taxonomy (NCBI): domain Eukaryota; kingdom Viridiplantae; phylum Streptophyta; class Magnoliopsida; order Poales; family Poaceae; genus Miscanthus; species Miscanthus lutarioriparius. The sequence continues at coordinate 107,319,204 of CAJGYO010000005.1, forward strand.
CACCAACCGTCGAGCAGCACACATTTTGCTCTGTTCTCTATGGAGAAGACCCAGTCTCCGATCTCTCCCTACACATCCTACGGGCTCCGCGCTCTGCATTATGGGTGGTCGGCTGCGGTTCCTTGGTCACACCTGTTCCTCCTACACATGCACGGGCTCTACGCTCGACATTATGGACTATGGGCTAGCTAAGGCCAAAGAGTTCAGTAACGAACTAACTACTCGGACGCTATTTATACTATGTATAATTGCGTTAGGGTTAATACTATAATAAATTTTTCACCGCAATACCAGCAAACTGCATAAACATGCACTTGTTACTTTACAACATTTATACATATCCATCAAAGTTTATCTGCGCCCCTGCGCGTTCTAACTACTCTCTCTAGTTAATACAGCATAACTCGCCGAGCAGATCACCGAGCTTCGCCATCACCGTCTATCTCACCGAATGGGTCGATGTTGCCGGCCAGCTTCTTCACCGCATCTTCCACCTGATCTTCCAGCTGTTGGTGCTCCGCCTCGCCCATCCCTCTGGTGAATCCGGCCCCTATCGCCTGAAGGTCAATGGCTGGGTAGTGGGATCGGACCACCGCAAGGGCATGAGTAACAGCAGTAACAATGGCATCGCGGTTGAAGCTCTTGAAGTTCTCCCACGCCGCCTTGCACCTCTCGATGACGGTGTCCAAACACGGCGGCCTGTCGTCGGGTTGAGGAGCCATCTCTGGGTCAATGCAGTCGAGCACTAGTTTGACTCCAGCAACTACGGCGTTGAACTTGTTCCTCTGGAACCTAGCCTCTTGCTCTAGCACATCAAATTGTGCCTTGACCCTCTGACGATAGTCTACAGGCATTACAAGGTTCCATCAAGCAAAGACATAACTCCACCAGTAACTCCGACCATGAAGTACTCACCTTTCAGCTCCACAGCCAGTTTGTCCGCTCGCCCTAACTCCTTCGCCTTCTCCTCTTGGAGTTGCTCGATGGTTTGGCGTAGCTAGCCAAGCTCTGCATCTTGCTCTACAAGCACAATGGTCTTCAGCAATAATAATACTTCAGCAATGCAATAGGAAAATCACCGATATGCCATACCTTTTCTCTGCTCGGAGATGTTCCGGAGCTGTTCGGACTTCCGCTCCATCTACTCGAACACACTCGTTAGCCGCTCGGAGATAGTGGCTAGCTGCTCGGACTTGCCCGACAGCTGCTCGGCCGCCATCGCACGCTGCTCGGAAAGGATGCCCTCCTGGTAATCCAGGTCCATGCATTGGACTCAGCAAGGTCTCCCTCGTGCTAGGCCCTCTGGATGTTCTTCTCCATAAGCTTCATCACCTCCTTGAGCTTTTCATTTTCCTCGACGAGGGGCTCCATCCATTTGATCAGCTGGCGCCGTGGTTCGGCAGTCCGAGCTATGACCTACAAAAACAACAAGACCATGAAGAACTCCATTCTCCGATAACACAAACAGCCATCGCCAATGCAATACTGACCTTAATCTGCTTTACCGCCATTAACAGGGTAGATTCTAGTCTCCTGAACTCCCTGGTGGTGTCCTCCTCCTCAACAACCACCACTTCGTCGCCACGCTTACGGAGGATTTGGACAGCTTGAGGTCGTGTTTCCTCACGCTCGATCTCTTCTACCTCGTCCTCCTCCTCCATAGCGGGAGGCACCTCCAGGGGCCTCGGTGGCTGGATAGCGTGTCCAACCACGCCCTATGATGCCTTGGGGGGACCATTTTTGCTCCTTGGGTGCCACCGGCTTCACCACCCCAGACTCAGGCGTGGCACCGGCATCTCCTACATTCGCCGCTGAAGACCCGGTGGTTTCCGCCATTGCCTTGGGCATCGTCGCTGACCCATCCGCCACCATCGGCGCCAACTGTTCGCCACCGCCAAGTTCACCAGCAGCGGCGGTTGACTCCTCCCTAGGCCACCGAGCACCCGAGGACTCCGTGATGGGGTCTACCGGCATCTCCTCCACCCTAGGACCAGCCTTCGGTTGCTCGTCAGTCTAGACGAGCGAGGTTAGATCCTCCGTATGCCTCGCTCTACATCAGATCAGCTCGTCAATCGTCAAAAAAGGATAAGGATATGACAACCAAATAACTCCAAGACAAGGGTACTTACGTATTGGCTTTCCGGTAGATTTTTCTAAATCGGTGCTGCCTACCCGAGCCCCCAGTCGTGGCCTTGGGGTCGATTCCTGCGTCTTGGGGTAGAGGTCTCATGGTCTCTGCCGTTGTCCTCTCCTCCACCCACCGCTCAGAGACTCCCCTCGCTTGCTACTCGGGGACTCCCTCAGCCCGCCGCTCCGGGACTCCCCTCACCTGCTGCTCGGGGACTCCCTCTGCCCGCCGCTCCGGGACTCCCCTCGCCTGCTCCTCGGGGACTCCCTCCACCCGCCGCTCCGGCACTCCCCTTGCCTACTGCTCGGGGACTCCTTTTGCTTGCTGCTCGGGGACTCCCATCGCCTATTGTTGGGGGACTCCCTTCCTTCCCTTCGATTGTTCCTCCGCGTGTGTGCTGCGCGGAGGCGCCTTCGTGCTTGGTGGAGGAGCCACTGGAACTTCATCGTCGTCCGACCACTCGGACATTATGGTACTCCATGTCCAAGTGGTCTGGTCATCGCCAAGTGAGATGCCGCTCGGCCTGAGGGGAGCGGCACCCGCCATTTTTCTCTTCTTCCGAGCTGGCTCGTCTGCCGCTGCCCTCTTCCCTCAGACTTTTCCAACACCGGGGATGGACTCTCCGACGAGATGCTGACGACTCCCTCCTCAGGCTGCATTGATGGCCGGGCATCTACTGCCTATAGCCAATCGCCCCTTGGCATGCCTGAGAAGTACACCGTTCTTTCCTATGAATGGATCTTTGCATAAGTGAATTAGTTCACTACACGGCAATGACAAAGGATAAAAAGCATTAGGAACACACAATTGAGATATTTACCTGAGGAGGCAGATGCTTGCAGTGAAAGGGTCTCGTCTGCCCTGGCAAGTTGAACGAGGCAAGTGGAGCAAATAGCTTTGTGGCCCACTCTTGCATAACATCCCTCTATAGCATCTCCATCCTCTCCCGAGTGTCGTCGGTCTCCCCCTTGAAATCAAAGGCTCCATAGGCCCTCTCCTTGCAGGGCTAGATGTGGCGCACTATAAAGCTCAACGCCACCAGTCCACCGTTGGTCTTCACGCCCTTTATTAAGCCAAGGAGCTCTCTCACTTGCTCTATGTCAGCACTGCTTGGCTTCTCCGACCAGCTCTTTTGGCTCTCCGAGATGTGGTCGACATCACAGCTAAATGCAATGTGGCTCTATTTCATGTAGAACCACCTGGCGTTCCACCCCTTCAGCGAAGTATTCAGCGGTACAATGATGTACTCGCTCGCCATCCCATCCCGGAGTTGTAGATATATGTCACCGACCACCTTGGAACCGCCGTCGCCTTTCTTCTTCAACCAGAATAGGTGTCTGAAGAGGTTGAAGTGTGGAAGAATCCCTAGATATGCTTCGTAGAAGTGGATAAAGATTGAGATGTGCAAGATGGTGTTTGGGTGGAGATTGCACAGACTAAGTGCCTAGAACTCCAACAAATCCCTCAAAAAAGGATGAATAAAAAATCCCAACCCTCGCTAGAAATAATCCTCAAACACCACTACTTCATCAGTATGAGGCATTAGGAAGGGCTCACCGCTGGATGGCCGCCATCCAGCGGTGACATGGTCAGGAAGAATGCCCGCCTCCACCAATCTATTGAGCTCTGCCTCCCACATGCGCAATGGCACCCACTGTTCATCACGGCTGGCTCTGACGCTCGCCTTCTTTGGGCTTACCTTCTTTGGGTTCGCAGCTCCCCTCTTAGGCGCCATCTCTCGATCCGGATGGAGACTGGCGGTGGAAGCGTGCGTGGATGTGAATCTAGAAATGCGAGGGTTGAGGAGGAAGATGAAATGGCAAAGTGGCAAAGGTGGGAGCGCGGGGTGCGGCGGCGCAATTATAAAGCACTCCCCCCACTCTTTCGCATTCAAGGGTTTTTGGGAAACCGCACCCATGATTTGCGCCTCTCCAAATTATCCACAACAGCGTGGTGGGCCATTACCTGGGCTTTGGCGCAACTGTGGCCCATATCGCCCACTTCTCACTGCAATTTGTTACTGCACACCAGATATTCACCGACTTCTTCACCAACTGTTATGGCTCAGTAATTACTATTGTACAACCATTACTCTAGTATTTTCTCCGCGATTTAATTTCTCCAAGATTTCCTCTTGTGGCTTGGGGACTGCTTCAGCACTACGTCTCGGTTCCTCACCGCATTGGGGACTTTCTTTTGTTGACTATTGTTTCTAACCCTGGCACCACGTGACCATGTCCCCTACTGTCAGGCTCGGGGATTAAGTGGGCACACTTCACCTTGCGGTGAATGTGCTTTTTCTCATCTCGAGGCTACGCCCAGGGACTGGCTGCCTGCTCGGCTGGTCTTCCACTATTTTTCTACTTTGGACCCTGGCACCACATGACTACGTCATCTACTATCAGGCTCGGAGACTAGGTGGGCACACTTCACCTGCATCATCTACTGAAGAAGACTATCTCCCTTTTTCATGGTCGGACTCTAAGTGGGCACACTTGGTCCACTACGAGGAAATTTTCAATTTTGAACTTGAGCTCCTTACACCCTTATGGAAAGTCGTACTTGGGTTACGCTACTCGGCGACGGTTCACGCTGCTCGGTGATGGTTCACGCTGCTCAGCGACGGCTCACAACTGCTCGGCAACTCATCACAGTGGTCGAACCATGTGTTTGACTGCTCGGCTTTGTTCGCACCTGCTCGGACAAGCTCAAGACGGTGTTGCACAATGGATACAAGGCGCTCAAAGACTAGCTGTGGGGGGTGCAACCCCGGATACCCATGGCAGACCACATGGGCTGCGCCCCTAGGGGCGGCCCAGCCCATAAGACAAAGCCTTGCGGGGCATGACTCTACTCGGCGCCTCCCGCAAGACATCGAGAAGATATCCTAAAGATACTACGAGATCTGTTAAGATACGTATGATCCAATGATTCTTGTAATCTGCTATTACTTTCTGGTTATCTCTCAGATCTAACTCGACTTATAACCCTACCCCGGACTATATAAGGTGGGCAGGGACTCCCTCTAAACTCACGCAATATCATATGATAGCTAATACAATCCAACAGACCACAGGAGTATGGTATTACGTCATACTGATGGCCTGAACCTGTCTAACTTGTGTGTCTATGTTGCCTTCTTGTTTTTGATTACACACCCCTCTATCGATCAATCTACATTTGTGGGATACCCCTCGGAGGATTGCCGATGATATTCTATCCACACATGCCTTCCCTTTTCTAGACCAAGGGGAAGCAGGGATTATAGATGGGAGGAAGGAGAAAAACCCAGAGGCAAAGAAGGCCCTTCGAAGGTGCCGAGTCTTCCTTTTCCTCTGAGCAAGCCTTGCTGACACGACAGATGGTGCTAGGGATAGCTCCATGCTGGGCGTCTGTCTGCTGATGATGCCAAGCTCTGGCTTGATCAACAAGTGGTCACGTCCCATCCTGTTTCATGTGGGGAAGTGAGTCTGTGAGGTCGGCAGAGACAGGCCAAACCATCGGCCCGTCCTCAAAACAAGTAGGGGTAGGAGGATCTGCCGCGCGTGCCCGAGGTGCCAGAAGAGGGGAGTAGCCCCACCACCGTGCCCCAAGAGCCAGCGGGGGTGGGCAAATCTACAGCCATGCCCGAGGTGCTAGCGGGGGCGGGGGGATCTACCGCCGTGCTCGAGGTGCCAAGGGAGAGGATGGCTCTGCCGCTGTGCCCTCGAGTGCAAGGGAGGCGAGCCCCTCGGCACGGGAGTGGGGGCGGGCACAAAGCGGCCCCGTTCTGAGAAGGTAGAGCAGGGACTTGGGGGTTCGTCCCCAAACATATCCAACGCCCAACAGCGCCAATGTAAGTCCTCAACTCCTCTAGTTTCTTGTAGCGTCCTAAGATTGGCACTTCTTTGGCCCTGGCGCCCAAGAAGAGCATCGCCATTCAGGTGAGACGGTAGCCATCGCCTGATGTCGCTCTTGTTTGGTGGGAGCGGAGCTGGTGTCACAGCCTCATCGGTGGGTCAGGCGCCGCCCGCGGTGGTGCCCATGCCCTTGGCGGGTCAAGCGGACGCCGGGGCGGAAGGAGCACCGTCGGAGGTCACCGAGCAACCGGCGATGGAGGTGATTCCGCTGCCGACGTCGGAGCGTATGGAGCTGCTGCTTGCGCTTGTGGCGCTGACTGTGGTGGGTTCGATGCCGCCGGTCGAGACCCTACCGATGCAAGCGGAGGTCACCATGACCATGACAAGCCAGGCGTAGTCGGACACAGCCACGGTGGTGCCCGAGGATGCGGCATGATCCGTGCCACTGGTGGCCCAAGTGACGGCACCAGATGTGGGCGATGGAGGGGGACACGGCCGATGGGTCCCCAGGCATTGTGGCGGTGGTGGAGAGGACCAGCGGGGGGTCATCCTTGGCCCTAACATCAGTGGGGCATCCACTCACCGTGTGGGGGTGAGCCACTGCTCTAGTGGATGGATCCATGAGACTCGACGTTGATACTCTACTCACTCGATGATGCTACTGAGATCATAGAGCGGGAGAGTCTCAGCGAGGGGATCTCGGCTGCGTTGGAAGCTCTAAACTAGGCCAGGGGCACCCTGCGCGACATCGTCATTCTAACTGGCCGAGTATTCACTTAATCTCTCCTCTCGCTTTCTTCTTTCTTCATGTATTTTTTGTTTTGATATTGATCTTCTTTCAGTCCCTTATTGCTCGTAGCCGGGAGAAATCCCGGTTCCTTCACGAGCAGAAGGAGAAATGGGACTACCTCATCGATGAGGCACGGTTGTATAGAGATGTGACCGCCTAGCTCCGATGGAGGGTGGTCGAGTTGACTCCCCTTGCCGAGGAGGCGGAAGTCTCTGGCTGTGGTAGGCCGACTCCCATCGGGATGTGGAGGAGGCCGAGAAGGTGTTCCAGGATCTGTCGGCGAGGGCGCAGCAGGATGAGGAGATGGCCACCAGAGTTTGGAAGGAGCGGGACGAGCTGCTCCAGAGGGACGCCGAGGCCCGTCAGTGGATCCTCGATGTCCTGGCCGAGGTGGAGAAGGAGCGGGAGCTCAAGTTGGGAGCCAAGGATTGGTCCATGGCCCTACAGTAGAGGGCGAACCTGGACACCGAGGGGGTTGCTCGGCTGCTGCAAGGAGCGAGACGAGCTGCGCCAGATGGCGGAGAGGCTCTACTCAGAGCGCGGCGTGGCCTATGGGGCGTGACCAGGCTGTCCGAGAGCGCGATGAGGCGCAATAGAGGATCAGCTCCCTCCAGGTCAAGCTTGAAACCACAACAACCCAGAGGCTGGAGGCCAAGAGCGTCTCCGCCGGGCTGGTCATGGAGCTTGCCGAGGCATAGAGGATCCTTCTGGCGGAGAGCGATGAGCATGATCTCCTACGTGGCCCTTGGGGTGGCCTTCGACGACCTGGACATGGCGCGGTCGGAGGGGATCAGCTCGCTTGCGGCCCGTGCCGTAGATATCATGGTGCGGGTGCGCAGGCTCAAGAGGGAAGCTCTTCTCTCCAGGATCACCCAAGCCTTTGCCATCGCCCGCTCCCACTACACCAACAGTATCGACTTGGAGACAATGAGCCTCGGCTTTGCGCCTGGCAACGAAGCCTCCGAGCTGGATGAAATAGAGAAGGTAGTGGCTTCTGTCGCGCGGAACCTAGCGAACAAAGTTGAAGACATAGTTCTCCCCCCAGAGGGGATAGTTAGTCAATTAGGTTGGGTGATTTCGGATGAACATCATTGTACTATGTGGACAATTGCCGATCCTTTCGTATCATAAGAACAAATTCGTAACTTCATTATTTTGTTTTGTTTGATTGAATTTGTTTCCTTCCCTTTTTGTATGCGAAAAGAGAAGGCTCACATATTCTGACCCTTCCGTTTGTTAATACCATAGGGCCCGAGGTGTAAGGTGAGCAAGGATACCATAGCCGCCGAGGCGTGGGTGTTTTGCAGCCCAACCAGGCATCAATCATTTATTTCCACAAACCTTGCCGCTAGCCTTAGCGTGAAGAAGAGGTCTGGCGTGGCGACTATTTCAGAAAAGGTATACTTATACCTTTATCAACCCTCGAGTGAGATCCATCCCTTTGCCGTTGCTAGGGTCGGTTGTCACTAAAAATTGAGGGGAGGATAACAAAACTTAGGAGAATGCATCTCTTGTATTCACACGTACCCTCTCCCTAGGATCTTAGCTATCATTCTACGACCGTGCGTTAGGTCTCCTTGCAAGTCTCACCTCCCTCGAGCCCCCGCGCGCGGCAGGGATTCGGTCAAGGGTCGGCACATTTTTGTGACTGTCACCCCGTCCACAGTTTCCACAACTAGAGGGCTTGAGTTAATGTTACTTGCCTTGGTGGCTCGAGTGACGTGCTCGGTGAGCTCGCTAATGGGCATTTTCGAATGGAATCTAGTTCCATCATTTGTGACGAGGTCGGAAAAGCCCTCGTGTGGCATTCGTTGCTCCTTAACCCACCTTCCAACAGAGTCCCCTCAATGGGGATTCTATGGGCTCGGCTAGAGGCTAGGATCAAATGAGAAGGCGGAGATGACCTTGTCTGCTTCTAAGCAGGACAGGCACAGGCCGCTAAGGCTCATCCGCGTTTCCCCCCTGGCTCTTTGTTTGACATGAGGTGGCCTTGGGCCCTTTGGCCTTTGGTTTTTCAATCTAGGATCGGGCGGCTCGAGCCCCCGAGCCCCTTGGAGTTCGATAGGGGTCGGCCATGTTTCATGCGTCACCCCGTCCTTGGTTTTCGCAACCAGAGGGGCTGAGCTAACGACACTTGCCTCGATGGCTCGAGTGTTGCACTTAGTGAGCTCGCTAATGGGCACGTTCAAGTGGAATCCGGTCCATCATCTACTAACGGGGTTGGCAGAGCCCTCATGTGGCATTCCACTACTTCTTAACCTGCCTCCCGGCAAATGCCCGAGCCGTTCGATAGGCTTGGGTGGCCCGTTAGCCTCTTCTCGATGGAGATTTTGTGGGCTTGGCTCGATGTTAGAATCAAACGAGAAAGGTCGAGATATCCTTGTCTGCTTCTGAGCGGGGTCAGGCAAGGCCACTGGGGCTCATCTCAGTTTTTCTCCCCTGGCTTTGTTTGACATGAGGCGGCCTTGAGCCCTTCATGGGCCGGCCTTCGAACCTCGATCGGTTGCCGTTCATATCGAATGAGGTGACTACCGCTTCGTGACGTGACGTGAAGCGTTGTGATGCAGCAATCGCATATGCGATGCTTGGATTTATGATATAAGTGTATGAATGATTATATAAAGAAATAGCGGGGGTCAGTAATGTTACCTCGACGGCATGAGTGACGAGTTCTGGGAGCTCTTTACCATATATGTCCATGCGGGGTTCAGGTCCGACGTCTGGCGTAACCTGCATGAACCTCCCATTCTTCTGTATCTGTCTCTAGGCAGCGGCCTGAGCAGTTCGATCGATTTGGGCGACCTAACAGCCTCTCCTTGATGGAGATTTTGTAGGTAGGCCCCTCCAAATCCTTCCCGAGAAGGTGGAGGTTATGGTTTGGAGTGCAGAGGCAAGGACTCTGATCGCGCTGGTGGATAAAAAACGCCATAGCCACTAGGGCGTAGGGTTCTAGCAGTCCGACCAGGCTTACTCAAAGTTTGCGCCCGCACACCGTGCCTCTAGTTTTTTAAACGTAAGGAGGGGCCGGGCAAAGAGAATGTCTAGCGAATAGACACCCTTGCCAGCCCCTGAGCAATTCCCGACCCTCTACCGTCGTTGGGGTCGGAGGCTCGGTAATGAAATTAATACTTAAAGTAAGTGGGTGAGGATGCTTATCTTTCGACAACGGTTTTGAGCCGTCCGATCAACCTGGGACACCGGTTTTACCTCGATGGTAAGAGTGATGGGTTCGGAAAGCCTCCCTCAAATATGAGCGTGATCCTGCTTGCTCCTTATCCTGTTTCTCGTTAGTGGCCAAGCCATCTGATCGACTCATGTTACCTATTGAGACAAGGTTTCCCTACGGAAATAGAGGATGAGAACATCCCGCGCAAGAATTTAGTTAGGTAGATAAGGCAAGCGTTGAATTTGTGCAGAAATGGACGAGCTCTTCGTTATAGCAAACAACTTTTTATCTCTTCTCCCTCTTTTTGTAAATAGGTTTTAGTGCATTCCGACCCTTCCCACAATTAATGTCATAAGAGCTCGAAGTGCAAGTGAGCTAGCTTTGACCATGCTGGTGAGCACAGGCGCCAGTAGCCACTGGGGCGTAGGTTTCCCGTAGTCCGCCCAGTTTTACTCAGAGCCTGTTCCTCGACAACCCAGCTCCTAGGACTTAACGTGAGAAAGGAGGGCAGTCACAAAGAATTTTTGCAGGATAAATGCACTCATATCAGGCCCCGAGTGGGGCCCAACCTCCTACTATTTGCTGGGATCGGATGTCACGAAGGATCGGGGAGTTTTGATAATGAAATTGATAAGTAAAAAGTGTGCATTTATTAGGGGTAAAAGCAACGTAGCTGCTAGATGTTCTAGGCATTGATGAAGACCTCACCATCGATGGTTTTCAGCTTGTAGGCACCTAGTTGGAGTACCTCTGCGACCACATATGGTCCCTCCCACGGGGGGGGAGAGCTTGTGGCGGTCCTTGTTACTCTAGATGAGGCGGAGGACCAGGTCCCCGACATTGAAGGCTTGGCCCCACACACGTCGGCTGTGATACCATCGCAATGCCTATTGGTACTTGGCCGAGCGGAGGAGGGCGACATCACGCGCTTTGTCCAACTGGTCCATGGCGTCCTCATGGGATGCCTCGGCTCCCTGTTCGTCATATGCTATGATCCTTGGCGCTCCATAGTCGAGGTCGGTTGGGAGGACGGCCTTGGAACCATAGACCATGAAGAAGGATGTGTAGCCGATGGCTCGACTAGGGGTTGTCTTTAGGCTCCAGAGTACTGAAGGAAGTTCGGTGACCCAGCGTGTGCCGAATTTGTTCAACCGGTTGAAGATCCTAGGGTTGAGGCCTTGTAGGACCATGATGTTTGCGCGTTCTACCTGCCTGTTCATATGGGGGTGTGCTACGGAGGCCCAGTCGACGCGGATGTGATGTTCATCACAAAATTAGAGGAATTTCTTGCCAGTGAACTACGTGCCGTTGTCCGTGATGATGGAGTTCGAGACTTCGAAGTGATGGACGATGTTGAGGAAGAACAGCATGGCCAGCTCGAATTTGATTGTGGAAATCGGTTGAGCTTCTATCCACTTTATAAACTTGTCTATGGTGACAAGCAAGTGGGTGTAGCCTCCGAGCACCTTTTTGAGTGGTCCAACCAGATCGAGTCCCCAAACTACGAACTGCCAGGTGATGGGGATCATCTAGAGTGCTTGGACCGGTAGGTGAGTCTACCGAGCGTAGTATTGGCATCCTTCCTAGGTGCGTACGATTTGCTCGGCATCGGCTACCACGGTAGGCCAGTAGAAGCCCTATCGAAACACGTTTCCGACCAGGGTTCTAGGCGCGGCATGGTGAACACACACCCCACCGTGGATATCAATCAACAAACGCTTCTGCCTGCTTGAGGGGATGCGCCGTTGAGCCTCCGTGGCTTATCCATCGAGTTAGTGTCCACAAGAACAAAGGATTTGTACGGACAAGGTAGAGCCTCCGTCCAAACGTCGTCAGTAGTGTGTCACGGAGGAGGTAGTCGGGTAGAGCGTCCTCGCATCGCTAGGGTCCTCTGTCATTGGTCCTCTTAGAGCTCCATGACCTCGGGGTCGGATGTAGCCGACGGTTGATCAGCCCCTGGGCTTGGGTTGGATGGATCATCACCGCCTTGTTCTAGCCCCTCGCAGTGAACCGAGGGCTTATGCTGGTCGCTGGCGAAGACGCCCGTTGGCACCGGCTCCCAGCTAGATGCTGCTTTTGTAAGCGCATTGGCCGCTTCGTTGAGGCACCTCAAGATGTGATTGAGTTCGAGGCCATCAAACTTGTCCTCCAACCGGTGGACTTCTTGATAGTACGTGGCCATCTTGACATCATGGCAGTTTGACTCCTTCATGACCTGGTCGACGACCAGCTGGGAATCTCCTCAAACATCGAGGCGTCGGATGTCTAGCTCGATGGCAATGCGTAGGCCATTGATGAGCGCCTCATATTCGCCACATTGTTGGATGAGGGGAAATGGAGACGGACCATGTACCTCATGTGTACTCCAAGGGGCAACACTAAGACCAGACCTATGCCGGTGCCTTTCTTCATCAGTGATCCATCGAAGTACATCATCTAGTACTCTTGATCGACGACTGCTGGTGGCATTTAGACCTTGGTCCATTCCGTGATGAAATCAGCCAAACACCTAGGACTTGATGGCTATCCGGGAGGCATACACATTGCCCTGACCCATTTCGTGGTTCTTCCTATGGCGTCCTGGTTTTGGACGACCTCACCAAGAGGGAAGGACGTCACGACCGTCACTGGATGTGACTTGAAGTAGTGGCGTAGCTTCCTCCTGGTGATCAGGACAGCATACAGAAGTTTCTAGATTTTGGGGTAACGGGTCTTGGAGTCGGATAGGACCTCGCTGATGAAGTACATAGGGCACTATACTTTAGGGCGTGCCCCTCTTCTTCCCGCTCCACTATCAGGGCGACGCTGACCACTTGTGTGGTGGCCGCGATGTAGAGCAGAAGGGGTTCTCCCTCGGTGGGAGGAACTAGGATCGAGGCCTTTGTCAGGAGTTGCTTAACCATGTCAAGTGCTTCTTGGGCCTCGAATGTCCATTCAAAGTGATCGGTCTTCTTTAGAAGTCGATAAAGGGGGAGACCCCGTTCGTCGAGGCATGAGATGGAGTGGCTGAGCGCCGGCGAGGCACCCCGTAACCCATTGTACCCCCTTTATGTTCTAAATTAGGCCCATCCTTGTGATGGCTGAGATCTTCTCTGGGTTGGCTTCGATGCCACGCTTAGAGACGATGAAACCAAGCAGCATGCCCTTGGGACCCCGAAAACACACTTCTCGGGATTGAGTTTGATGTCGTTTGCTCGGAGTTTTGCAAAGGTCTGCTCAAGATCAGCTATGAGGTGGTCAGCCCATTTGGATTTGACCACGATGTCGTCAATGTAGGCCTCAACGGTCCACTCGATGAGGTCTCCAAAGCACTTGAGCATACAACGCTGGTATGTAGCCCAGCGTTCTTCAGACCAAACGGCATTGTGACATAGTAGAATGATCTAAAGGGGCTGATAAAAGATGTCTTGAGCTAGTTGGACTCTTTCATTGCAATTTGATGGTCATCATCAAGGAAGCAGAGGGTTTCGCACCCCGAGGTAGAATCAACTATCTAGTCTATGCGCGGTAAAGGAAACAGATCCTTTGGGCATGCTTTGTTGAGACCCGTATAGTCAACACACATCCTCCATTTCCCAATCTTTTTTCGTACAAGAACAGGATTGGCTAACCACTCTGGGTGGTATACTTCCTTGATGAATCCGGCCAACAAAAGCTTTGTGATCTCCTCGCCGATGCTCATGTGTTTCCCCTCGTCAAAGCGATGCGCAGGCATTGTTTCACTGGCTTGGAGCCTAGGTGGATCTTCAAGGCGTGCTCGGCAACTTCCCTTAGAATGCCTGGCATGTCCGAGGGTTTCCACGCGAAGATGTCTTTGTTGGCGCGGAGGAAGCCGACGAGCGCGCTTTCCTATTCAGATGAAAGCGTGGTTCCAATGAGCATCGTTTTGCCCTTGGTGCTCCCACGGTCTACGAGGACCTCCTTGGAGCCCTCCACTGGCTCAAAGGACCCGGTCGATAGATTGGGGTCGGGTGCTTCTTCGGTGACCTCCTTCCTAAGGGCCACAAGCTCTACAGAGGCGACGATTGCTGTGGCGTGATTGCAGCACTCAACCTCGCACCCATAGGCGCTAAAAGGAGGTGCCGACGGTGATGATCCCGTCGGGGCCTCGCATCTTTAGTTTGAGGTAGGTGTAGTTGGGAATGGCCATGAACTTCGCGTAGCATGGTCGCCCCTAGGATGGCATGGTATGTTTCGTGGAACCCAACCACTTCAAAGGTGAGGGTCTCTATCATATAGTTGGATGGACCCTCAAAGGTGACGGTAGATCGAGCTGCTTAAGTGGCAAGGCCTACTTTCAAGGCATGACACCGTGAAAAGGCGCTCCGGTCGGCCGGACGCATGCTCGGTCGATGCCCATGGTGTTGAGCGTCTCGGCGTATAGGATGTTGAGGCCGCTACCCCCATCCATCGGTACCTTGGTGAGGCACTTCATACCGATGATCGGGTCGACCACGAGAGGGATATCTCCTAGGTTGCGGGACGCTCCCAAGTGGTCGGTCCGGTCGAAGGTTATAGCGGATTCCGACCACCGGAGGAAGGTGGGTGTGGCCGGTTCGATCGCATAGACCTCACGTCATGCGATCTTCTAGCGGCGCTTGGAGTCATAGGCCTCCGGTCCTCGGAAGATCATGAGGCAGCCATCCGGTGTTAGAAAGCCATCGTCCTTCTCCTCGGCGTCATCCACGGTGGGGTCAGGGTCCTTCCCGTGCTACCCTTTGTTGGAGCCTCCGGACAAGAACCGCTACATGAGGTTGCAAACCTTGTACAAATGCTTGACCGAAAAGCATGGTTTGGGCATGGCCCCTTGAGTAGTTTTTTGAAATGGTTCGGAGTGCCCTCCATGGGCTTCCAACCACCTCTTCGGTTAGTGGCCACCACGAGCAAGCCCTCACGCCGTTGCTTCTTGTTCTTCTTTTTGGCAGGATGATTGGAGGTGCCTTCACCGGCGTCCTCATCTCACCTCACCTTACCATCAAGGCGATCGAAGATGGCTCCGACCGCTTCTTCGCCTGAGGCGTGACTAGTGGCGATGTCCCAGGAGTTCCTTGGTGGTTCACGCGCCCTTATGTCCTAGCTTGTGAACCAGAGACTCGCAGGTGGTCCCGGACAAGAAAGCTCCTATAACATCGATGTCGGCGATGTTAGGGAGCTTGTTGCATTGCCGGAAGAAGCACCGGATGTACCCACGGAGGGTTTCTTCGGCCTTCTACCGATAGTTCTTGAGGTCCCACGAGTTTCTAGGGCGCTTGTATGTGCCCTGGAAGTTTCCCACGAAGATCTCCTTCAAGTCCGCCCAACTTTGGATTCTGTTAGGCGAAAGGTGTTCCAACCAGGTTCTTGCCGAATCGGCCAAGAACAATGGAAGGTTGCGGATATTGAAGTCGTCATTATCTGCACCACCGGCTTGGCAGGCAAGCCGATAGTCTTCAAGCCATAGTCCAGGATTTGTTTCCCCAGAGTACTTCGGGATATTGGTTGGTGGTTGGTACCTTGGCGGGAAGGCAGTGTTGAGGATGTGTCCGTCGAAGGCCTGAGGCCCCAGTAGGCCGGGGCTCAAGCTTCGGTCCTTGCCGCTGTCGTAGCGTCCAGCATGACGAGGGTGATAGCCGTGTCTGGCTCCCTCCCTCGGGTCATCGTAGGCGCGTCTACGGGCGTCGAGGGTGTTGTGCGCGTCACGGTTGTGGCCAAGACGCTGACGCACCGAGACCGCTGTGTGCTGCCTACTTCCTTGTGGTTCCTGGTGGACCGACGCGTCCCTAACGGGATGCTCCGAGGGTGTGCGCTGGCTAGCGTCAACCTCGCATCGTCGAGACAATGAGCTTTTGGCCTGCAGCACCGTCGCACGCTCGAGCAGTGTGCGAATCTTGTGGTGGGCCCGACGATCCTCGGGCGTCGCGGCCTCTGGAAGGCCATGGAGCAAGGCCACCGCGGTGGTGATGTTTTGGCTTGCCCGAGTGAAGCAAGGGAGGGCTTCATCGTCGGCGATGATCCTCCGGTTCACATCACGGGCCATGGCGTGGGCGCGCCCACCGTCTCCACGGCGTTCGATCTCCCGATCGAGCTCCGCGCATTCCTACTCGAGCTGTAGTCGTGCTTCCTCGATATCTCGGTGTTAGGCTTTCAGCTGCTCCACCGACATGCATGGCGGGGCCGCTGTCTCCCACTCGGCCTCGTCGTCGAGGCCGTTTGTTGGGGTAGCCTCCCCCTCGTGGACGCTTTTGATGTGCCCCTTGGGGGTACCCATCATGAAGCATTCACGAGAGGGGTGATGGCTTCCCCTGCTGGAGTCAGAGCCAGAGGGCGACTCTGGCTCTTCTGATATGAGGCCATGGAAAGATTCCACGACATGTTCGATCACCCCCATGAATTCATCGTTCATGGGCGGTGGGACCATGCGTTGTGCCACAAGGTGGCTAACGATCGCCGTGGTGTTGCGGAGACCGAACGGAAGCACTGTCAGGACGCTCCATATAAGGTGTTCTAGATAGAGGGGTTCCCCTCCGGCGAGCCATGCCATGATGTTGGCGTTAGAGAAGGGGAGACAACGATGGGTCCTCCCTAGACGGCTAGGGTCCTAGGGAGATGCCGAGCTAGCACTCAAGCCTCTCATAGTCAAGGCCGATGGAGGGAGAGGGTTGGATGGCGGCGTGAGCCAATGCCAACTCTCCCCCCACCGTGATGATGAAGTCTAGGTCTCCGAAACGCACGTGTGCGCCCAGGATCCAGCTGATATCGTGGCTAGCCATCCGTGGCCTGATTTTAATGTTGAAACACGCAAAGGTCCCCTACCTAGCGCGCCAACTGTCGGTATTTTGAGTAAACACCAACTAGTAAATTTGTATTGTTGCTCGTCCGGCCCGGATGGTGTGCTAAAAAGACACAAGGTTTATATTGATTCGGGCAGAATGTCCCTATGTCCAGTTCGTGGCTGCTACTCGTGTTATTTGCACTGAAAAGTTCATAGTAGGGGTTACAAATGGGCGAGAGAGGGAAAGATCCCAAGTCTTTGATGAAAAGGTCGAATGGGCGCTGAGAGCTTGGTTGCTGCTCAGTTCTGTGTGATGTGATCCATGGTGTGTTTTTTTCCCCCCTAGTGGGGTGCCTTGCCTTCCCTTTTATACACTAAGGGGAAGCAGGGATTATAGATGGGAGGAAGAAGAAAAATAAGAGGCAAAGAAGGACCATCGAAGGTGCCGGGTCTTCCTTTTCTTCTGAGCGAGCCCTGCTGACATGGCAGACGGTGCCAGGGATAGCTCTATACTGGGCGTCTATCCGCTGATGATGCCACACTCTGGCTTGATGAGCAAGTGGTCATGTCCCATCCCGCCCCGGCAGGCGGTGCGATGGACCAGGGTGTTGATCCATGACCCTATGGGGAACGAACGGCGCAGTGACCGCACGTCCGTCACTGTAGAGGACGCGAGTCTCCTCCTGGACCGTAGTGGTTGTCATATTGTTCCATCAGGATCCACGCCCGAGGGCAAATGGTGGCGCCCACAACACTGTAAGACAAATGTCGGCGCCCACAACACTGTTCGGGTTCTGACATGCCCGGAAGGGCTTTAAAGCGTCCGTCTTGTCATATCCTGATGGTACTTTCCTACAGGCGTGCACGGTATGGTCCTCGGTATTACGGTTGACTTGAGTGTCCTGCCTTATCTAAGAGCGTAGTTATGAAGGAGCAGCGCATAGACGTCGAGTGAGGCGGAGCCACCCTCGACGTCGGGCGAGGCGGAGCCAGCCCCCGGACGTCGGGCGAGGCGTAGCCCCCCGATCATCGGTCGGCGGAGTCGCCCTCGAGCGTCGGGCGGCGAGCGCGATCCCTGGACGTCGGGCGTGAGTCTACTCCCAGATGTCGGGCGAGGCGGAGCGAGCCCCTGAGGGTCGGACGAGTCGGAGTCTGCCCTCAGGACGTTGGGCGAGGCGGAGTCTGCTCCCAGACGTCGGGCGAGGCGGAGCCAGCCCCCAGGGGTCGAGCGATGCGGAGTCTGCCCTCAAACGTTGGGCGAGGCGGAGCCAGCCCCTGGGGGTCGGGCGATGCGGAGTCTGCCCTCAGATGTCGGGCATGGCGGAGCCAGCCCCCGGGGGTCGGGCGAGACGGAGTCTGCCCTTAGATGCCGGGCAAGGTGGAGCCATCCATCGAGAGTCAGCTTGGGGCGGGGCCCATGGTCTCGGTGGGTGGACGAGGAGTGTCCCGGCAAGCGGTGTAGTCGCGCTCTTGATCGCGCGGTTGAATCAACGTTCGATGGTCATTAGCTCATCCTCTTTGGGTACCCTAATATTGATCCCCGACAGATGGTTAAGCTCAACTAATAATACTTAACTTTGATGCCACCCTAACTTTCTATATGTAGATATCGAATACATGATCCATAAGCTTATATGGAGTAAATTTTAATTTGAAGAGTTTTAATATAATCAAGACTTTTAATTAAAAGTTTTAAACCCACTCCCTCTTATGTATGTTTTTAACTGTTGCCATGATGCGTCGACGATATGCGTGTTGGTCCTGGGCGATGTTCAGTATACATACTCCCTCTATCCCTTTTTAATTGTTGCTAAGGTATTCACGCTGGTCAAACTTTCTTAAGTTTAATTAGATTTGTAGAAAATATTAGCAATATGTGTATCTCCAAATGACTTTATTATAAAAATAGATTCAAACAGTCTATCTAGTGATATAAATTATATACCATAAATACTAATATTTTTTATATATTTAGTCAACGTTGAGTACGTTTGACTTCAGAAAAAAGTAAGAACAACTGTTAAAAAGGAACGGAGGGAGTATCAGAGACCACCGTGTTAATAATTTTTTTAAATTGGGTCTAGGCGGTTCACATATATGTTGTTGCTGTGATCGGCGTCATCCTCTCACAACTGCACTTCAACCAACACCAGCTGCGTTAGTCACTTTGGCTCTTGGCTGGGTTTATATTTATATTTATATACAGTCTGTTTTTTATCGGTGCTCTAGCTCTACTCCCTTCAGTATGCAGGGGAACGCGAAAAATACAACGATCCACTCCCACTGCCACTGCCACTGCAGATTCTGTTTCCACGTGGCGGGACGCCAATGGAGTGGAGGGAGTTGTACTCCACGCATTCGTTCGGATCGGATAAGGGATAGGGTTAGCTCACTCTCGCTGCCCAACGAGAGCCACACAGGCCCGAGCCATATCACGCCAGCAGGGCCCCGTCCATCCACACACGCGCCACGGATTTTGTCCTAAAGATCACAAGGAGACGACCCTCCGCTACCATTTTGCAGGGCAGAGCCGATCCGATCCGTGCGTGTGCGAGTAGCAGGTCGAGATGGCTACAGCTTACGCTCCCATGGCGAGCCAGGTGATGAAGAGCAGCCTGGTGCACTCGAGGCCGAGGGGTCTGTCAGGCGCTGCGCTCACCAGGCGGCCCCGGTTCACCGTCAGTGCCATCCAGCCCGAGAAGGTCAGTCGATCAGCACTAAGTACTAAGTAGACAAAAAGATCGAACACGCGAATTGTGTCATCCATTTCAGAATCCTAGCTGCTTACTACTCGATTTCGTGCATGCATGCATGCAGGCAACGTACCAGGTGGTGCAGCCCATCAACGGCGACCCGTTCATCGGGAGCCTGGAGACGCCGGTCACCTCGAGCCCGCTCGTGGCGTGGTACCTCTCCAACCTGCCGGCGTACCGCACCGCCGTGAGCCCGCTGCTGCGGGGCATCGAGGTGGGCCTGGCGCACGGCTACCTCCTCGTGGGGCCGTTCGCGCTCACGGGCCCGCTCCGCAACACGCCCGTGCACGGCCAGGCGGGCGCGCTCGGCGCCGCGGGCCTCGTCGCCATCCTCAGCGTCTGCCTCACCATGTACGGCGTCGCGTCCTTCAACGAGGGGGACCCCTCCACGGCGCCCACGCTCACGCTCACGGGACGGAAGAAGGAGGCCGACAAGCTGCAGACCGCCGACGGATGGTCCAAGTTCACCGGAGGGTTCTTCTTCGGTGGCATCTCCGGCGTGCTCTGGGCTTACTTCCTCCTCTACGTGCTCGACCTCCCCTACTACTTCAAGTAGAAATTAATAAAAGATGCATGTATAGCTCCGATGCGATCCTCCTCTCTGCGTCGGCATGCATGCGTGCGTGCGTGCAAGGGTATGTAGGTGATGTGGTCCTTCTTTCACTTCAGCAGTGATGAGCACCGTGCATAAATGTAATTCCTCTGCACATGGATGGATTGGGATGTAACTTGGAACTGTTAATTTTTTACTTGGATGCATCATGGAGTTTTACTCGGAACCATCAGTCCGTCTATTGTCAACATGATAACCATGACACCTCTCACTTAATCTCTGTTCGAACACCGTTAGTATTTGGAAGATGAGCTTCGAATGATTATGACTACGTGCCGCATCTGGATCTAATGAAGGTAGGGAAGGGTAGGAGGAAGAAGAAACGACTTAAGGGGGATATGGACGCTATGAGAAGGTACGGCGAAGACATGTACAGAAGGGGAAGACTTCAACGAGACCCGTGGTAGAAATCTTTGCTCCGTTTGCAAAGAATCTGATCATAAGGCTAGCAGGCATAGAAGACGAAGGCAGCAGGTGATTTTATACTGTATTCGTATTGCATAACAAGTAGTTCAAATTTTGCAATGCTACCTCATGTTAATTTGAATATTGCTAATTTGAGTACTTTAACCCTTTGTTTATCAATTTGTAACCGGATGGCCCCTCCCACGCCGCACCAGATGTACCCCCTTCTTAAGGTAGAGTACAACGATCCCCTTCGTCCACCGGACGACGAGGTTTCCAAAAGACGTCTGATGGATCCTTATACTCCTAGGACTTAGTTGGTTATGTCGAACAAATATTGTCGTCCGAAACTTGCAGACTCATGAACCAATAAAATTGTTATATGGCAACTTGTCAACTTGCGCACAGACTCCATTTATTTGCTTCATATTCGTTTCAACTTGTGCACGGTCGCGGCAGCACTTGTAGTTGTTTACAGCACCGACAACAGCTCCCGTTCAGTTGCAATTGAGGCTGGTCGGCTTCTGTCTGCGTCTAGGTGCTGTCGCGCCATGGGTCTTGGCGCGTCACTGCCGCGCCGTGGGATATGGCGCGACAGAACCTGTGCTATGGCGTAACAGAACCACTGCCGAACCGTATTCGAAATAATTTCACTCGATTTTGTTCGTTTTAGAAATTCTCAACGCATGATACAAACGGATGGGATCACTTAAGATCGACCATGGGTAATCCGAGTACATGATACATTGGTACAATATATCAATAGTTCAAATGGAAAACAAGACAACACAATAAAAGTTCTAGTACATATCTACATTGATCATTAATAAAGCATGAAACTAATAGACGACGCAATCAAAAATCCTCAGTCAGAAACATACTGAGTAAGCAACTCGTCATCCGAGTATCAATCCTCAACCACAACCCTGTTGCTGTGGTTAGGCTCACCTGCATTGCCCTGATCCGCCTTTCGCCTGTAGTAAGCGGCCTCCGCTTCATCTGCGGCCTAAGACAAGAACGCGCTCTCTTCCTCCTCGTTCATGTGGCTAGGCTCACCTGCATTGCTCTAACCTCCGTGTCGCCTATCGTAAGCGGCCTCCCCTTCATCTGCGGCCTCTGCGGCCTGAGTGAAGAACGCGTCGTCATCCTCCTCCGCCGGCAATCCCGCCTCTGCTAGAGCGATGAGCACGCTCAGTCTGCCAGTGCCGTCCTCAGCCTCCTCCGCCTGCAAGTCCGCCTCTGCTAGAGTGATGAGCTCGCTCAGTCTGCCAGTGTCGTCCTCTGCCTCCTCCGCCTGCAAGCCCGCCTCTGCTAGAGCGATCAGCTCGCTCAGTCTGCCAGTGTCGTCCTCAGCCTCCTCCGCCTGCAAGCCCACGTCTGCTAGAGCGATGAGCTCGCTCAGTCTGCCAGTGCCGTCCTCAGCCTCCTCCGCTTGTAAGCTCGCCTCTGCTAGAGCGATGAGCTCACCCAGTCTACCAGTGTTGTCCTTAGCCTCCTTCGCCTGCAAGCCCGCCTCTGCTAGAGCGATGAGCTCGCTGAGTCTGGCAGTGTCGTCATCATCCTCGTCCCTCTCATTAGACAACACAATCGGTGATTCAACGGTGCGACCAGCTCATTTTCTGTGCTCATCTAACTTATTTTCCTCATACCTTACACGAGCCACCTCTGCAGCATGTTCCTCGTTGCATCCAATCCCTTAATGTATAAAATGCAATTAGTTAGCAACACGATTATATTACATTTAAAATCAGGCAACGAAAAAAGGCTTTCAAGCACTCACTGGCACATAATGCAATAACATGCTCATTCAAGACCTGCATCTGTACTCTTGTCTCATTCCTTGCCTCCTTCCTTGCCCTCTCCTCCTTTAATGTCATCCGTCTCTCCAATCCCCATTGTCGAGCCCAATATCGATCGGGTTACAAATACCACGATGTCTAGCAAACTCACGCATCTTGTCTTTGTGATGTTTAATGAATAGGTTGATGTAGTCAGGTCCATATCCCCCTTCCGTGCAATTACTTGCTTCCCCTTCAGTTTATCCAAGAACTTAGCTTGACCATCATAACATTCTCACCTGTATTTTCTAGTGCTCTGTTCAAACAAAAAATTATATCATATATGTCTTAGCAAAAGAAACAAAATACAATTTCATGGTTACCACAGAAATAACCAACCTCATCATAGTCAACCATATGGCCGCAATAATGGCCTATTCTAAGCTCCGAAGGGACTAGACCATAGTTGGATTTAACACTACAATCGTACTTGACTGGAGGTGCTTTATAAATTAACCTTTCTTTCTTCTTTTACTTTGCCTTTAGAGGTTCTTCTGGCCATTGGTTCTTAGGACCACACAATCACTCCTTGATCGTCATTGAAAACACCTAAATAAGGTGACATTAGTATATGAACACATATAGCTCAACATTTAAACAGAAACACTTTTTACTTACTTCGTGTTTGTTTGGACACACAAGCTCTAACATATTCTTAGGGTTTATCACAGCTCGATCTCCGCAATCGCACAGCGGAGGTTCCTCGAGTCGTCTAACTGCGGCTAAGTGATTCTCCTTAGCCGTCATTGGAGGGGGTTAGGGGGAGGTCGAACCTATCGCTCGAAGTGCTCTTGTGGATGTCGCCCTCTCCAATCGTCGAAAAGGAGGTATCTGGGGTCAAACTTGTCTGCACCGTCGATCCACTGAAAGAAAAAGCACATCTCATGGGCCTATACAATAAAATTCCAATAAAATATTAGTAACCTAGTAATACAAATAAAGAAAAAAACATACGAAAACAATTATTTACATTAAAACAACTGCATGTGTAGAAGCAATGAGCCGCCATGTCCAGAAGTCTAGATTGAAACACGTCGGTCGGACGACCACAGTCACAGTTAGGGACAGGGAGGTCAGTAGGGACAGGGGCATCTTTGCTAGACTCGTCGGGGTACAATTCTCTAGGACGACCCCATTTTCGCCACAACTGCTCCCGAAACATGTCTTCCATCTAATAAAATGGTTCAAATTAAACATCAATCAAAAGAACGCAAATTAATATAAAATATAATTATTTGTATTGCAACTAAAATAATATAGCAGACACTTATAGCAACAAAAATATACATGGTTGTCGACACGGAATTCTCGTCCCATGCAGAGGACACACGCAGCAAGCCGGAAGGGTCCGCTCGATGGAGTAGATCCGCCTATCTTCAGCGCAGGGATGGTCGATCCTGCGCGCTTCTCCTGAGGTGTGCCAGTCAATTTGACCCTGCAATTGACAAGGAGAGAAAGTTCATCAGTAATTAAGGGCGGAACTTGTCGGTGTTGCCAGACAGTCCCGAATGTGCGGCTATGAGAGCCGATATGAAAGAAGATCGACTAAATAATCGATTCTAGCATATTCATGAGAATAAATCAATTAAAGCTCATTGGGTTGTATAAGAAGAATCGGTTATCATTTAGGGAAAATATCATTGATCGAACAGATATTAATCAATAGCAATAAGATGTCAACAATGATCGATCTGTGCTGAGCCAATAATTATAACTAACCGAACCCCTTTTATATAAAAAAACAATTCAACATCTCTTAATCGTTTAATAAAGATAAATCTAATGAACATGTTAGATCTCATCTATCAATATGACCAGTGGGGCATGAGGCAGAATCATGCAGACCGTAGAAATAACAATAGACTCGATGACCCTAACTCATTATTAATATCAGCGGGGCATGAGGCAGAATCATGCAGGCCGTAATACAATAATAAGATCCTAGGGCTAACATATCTTTCAACCTATCTTTACTTCAACGGTCTCGTGATACAAGCTGTTCGTGAAAAGCGCTCGATATCGGCTAAAACAGTCGATTCAGGCATAGCGCACAGTTAAAGTCATGCCTTATCAGGAATAGATCTACCAGATAACGGTCCCCACTCCATGGTGCTAACAGTGGGGTGTGAGACAGAATCACACAAGCCATGATAACGGGCCATGAAATGGTTCTCGCTAGCCAATAAATCTACTCAAGATGCAACACGCCTTAACCGCACGCTATGCACGATCAGGATTGACATAAAACAGCCGATAAAACATAACTCATCGTTTAAGGTGTAGATTAGATCAATTTAGATTAACAAACGATGGACTAAACAAGATATAAGGCCGATCTAGATCAATCCCAATCGGGCAGAATGATATTGTTGTAATTAGATAAATAATGAAAGTAATAAGCAATATCGGTAACTTAATGAATCTACCAAAGGCTGTCATCCTAAGATAGAGCCGATAACTTGACCTTGATCTAGTTCATGCAGTGGGGGTCGATCGGATCGATGTAGCCATACTTGAACTAGGCAAGAGTCGATAACTAACTTATACCAGAGTCGCAGTGGAGGTCGACCGGATCGATGCAGCCGTACGAACAGAGGTATAAGCCGTGACGGTACTTACAATAAGCAGTGGAGGTCGACCGGATCGATGTTACCGTACTTGCTGAAGAACTCGTCGAGATCTACTCTACTCCTACTCCTAAGGGTGGCTGGAGCCAAAAAAGTAATTGACTTGTATTTGATTGATTGGTTGTTCCTTTACAATAGCCGGGGTCTGATATTTATACCCGGAGTCTAAACATGAATCCTACTCGAGCACGATTCGTTACAATCCTTGGCATAAACAAAAATATTCCTAATTCAAGATAACTTGGACTCTAATCTTTTCCTTTTTGCAAAGTCCGATATGTAGTTCCCCGGCGCCAACCGTAGTTCATCGTCGCTATCCATTGATGTCATCCCAAGAGACCCGATTCTAGAGTCGTATCTGAATCGGTTGACATCAATCCTCCTTGATTGGCACAATCTTGGAAGCACGCGAGTCCCCACATTCTTTCTCCTAAATTTTGGTGTAAACACATGCCTCCCAATTTTGTGATAAAATGGTTTTATTCCAAAATTCCAGCTTATTGGTTTATCGCGCCGTAACCGCTCTATCCCGAGATATACGCATAACTCCTGACTTGCTGGCCTGAGTCTCATATAACATCTCAATAGTATCTCTTCCGACGCACTCAGCCTTTTTGCTTTCTCCTCTTTTCTTGAGCCAACTTCAATAGCCGACGCCGCCATCACCAAGGCCTCAAACCGTAGCAGATCCGCCGTTCCATCGAACCGTCATTCAAGCTACCCTCATCAGATCTGAACCTGCTCCGGCCGTGATGGCGACCAACAACCATGTTCCTGAGGTATGTTTCCAAGTTTCCATTCTCCAAGTGTCAGTCGTTACCCTGTATTTCTTCCCTTCTTGAATTTATTTTATCCGATTTCTAGAAAATGAGGAACGAGATCTTGATTCCATCAGCTATCGTTCCTAATGTTTATTTCTCGGGCCTATGGGTGATCCTGATCCATTCAATTTCATCTGCCAAGAAACCAACTAGATCCCCTTTAAACAGTCTGTAGTGGATTCATCTTCCTGGAACAAAACTTCCTTCAGAAACTAGAGAGATTGGTTTCGTAGGGTATCCATGAAAAAGGGCGCAGACTAGGAGCTTTATGATCTGAACCAGTGCCTGACACTTTTATTGTCCGAAATGGAGAGAAATGATTCACTCTTGATCTCTGCTTTTTATTTCTGGTCTAATGCTCTGAATGCTTTTATCTTTGGCCATGGCCTAATGACCATTACTCTGGTCGATGTATATATGTTGACTGGCCTTAGAATTACTGGATCAGTGCAACCCTATGAGTACTTGAGTGCTGGCTCCAAAAGATTGGCCAAGATAGCATACTGCACTAGATAGGCAAGTTACATTCTGAATCACGTCGAAGACGAATCACTTATCAGCGAACGAGAATATGTGGCTTTTCTAAACATGTGGTTGGAGAGATTCATCTTTTGTGGGACATCTTGTGGCCCGACTTACAATCACAAACTCATGGCAGAGCACCTAGCATTATGCAAGGATATCCCTCTTGGAAAATATCTGTTAGGAGCTGCTTATCATCTGATATACCAGGTGGCTGCCCAATTACTGAAGAATGAACCAATACAGACTATCAGCGGCCCCTGGTGGCTGATACAATTGTGGCTCAATTTGTACATGCACAAGATGGCAAGGCTTGATCTCAGAGACCTGAGCTTTCCTTCCTCTAATTTTGATGAGGAATATAGAGGCGAAGAAGGAAGAGCTCGACAGTGCACGAATTATGGCGAGGCTACATCGGCCATAACAATTGATTTCGACGTTGGCCACCTCCTTAAAAAGTTTTACAGAGGGTTTGATGCAGCCGTCCTAACTTGGCTACCTTATAATGAGGATGATGAACTAACTTTTCCATTCAAAATCTGATTTAAATCCGGTTGTTTGGATGAGACCGCGGCTGCGATATTCAATTCCTTTATTAAGCATCTACGTTCTCCCAGCCGAATTTCATCACGGTCGTGGCAAAGTGGTTAAAGGTTCCTCCATTCCAGGCAATCCTCCAACCTATGAGTTTTACAACCCTTCTTTTGTGGCCTGTCAGTTTGGCCTCGGTCAACTTCCCCCTCGCCTGTTCTTCAAGAACATCCTGAAGCCGAGAGAGGATATCAGTGATGTGCTGGAAGCTTCCAGAGTCTTTCAATTGGGATCAGACCTACCTTCCTTTTTCTTGTATGACTGGGTCAGAGCCAGTTTTTCTTCCAACCTCTTTGACTCCTGGTGGCAAGAATGGCGTTCCCATCTCTTCTGTGGGCCAGTCCATCCTCTGTGTATAGCTCTGGACGGAACCGTCATGCCCAGTTTCAAGAATGGGACCAACCACACCTTCCTTGAAGAAGTTGATGAGAACCCCTGCCGCTCCTACAATCGTGACACGTCAATCCCCAAAGTGCAAGGTGGTTCCAGGGGTAACTCAGAAGGCTACTACTGAAAAAAGACTCCGTAGAACAAGGCCATCAGCTGCTCAGGTGAACGATTCATAGTTTCCTCAAACTGATGTTCAACTTTCTGATCCCATTTTCTCACAGTTATCGAGCATTGCATCCCAGTCTGCTTCGGGTGCGGGACTATGATCTCAGGCACTTGATTCATCACCAACCAAACCCTTGTCGGCCGATCCTCAACAGGAGCCGATTTCGGTGGAAGTAACCGATGCTTCCACAACGACGAAAAATGTGATTTTTTTCTTGACGCTTGTCGAAGTATTTTCTTTAACTTTTTGATTTACTTAGTCTTTTACCCTCCACCTGACTTTTTACTTGTGCCAGATACTTCTCGAGGAAACACTTGACAGTTCGCTTAGCGATCCTACCAGCGCTGAAGATGGTCTTGTTGCCGTCCATACTTAGGCTGTTGATTCCCCAGCCCGGCAAATAACTGACGGTGAGGGAGTTACCTGCTCCATTTTTTGCTTCCCAACAAACATGAATTAAAAATCTTTCCTTGTTATTACAGACACCAATGTTGAAAGCTCAGAGCTGATTCAACCAGATGTCGTCAATACATCATCAGTTGTTCCCCTTCTTCCGATAGAGGCTATTACAGAGAAGGTACTATACCTTCTTTGCCATCCGCTTTTTGATAAATCGATTCAAACCTCCTAATCGTGTTTTCCCTTGTACATAGGCACTTAGTCTTCCAGCCCGGAGCTACTCTCTCAATTTTGAGGAATATCTTGATGAGGATGAGATCAGATCGTCAGCTACTTCTTCTAGTGAAGCCCTGCCGGAAGAGACTAGAAATCGACTAAGACATATATTGTCTATGCTTGAGAAGAACGTAGCCAATTTGTTCCAAGACACTAACTCGATGCAGAGTCTTCTTGGCTATAAAGGGTGATCCATCTCTAGCCCTCTCTAGAGTCCTATCGCATTTGTCTGCCTTTGAAGATCAAGCTCTGAAGGTGAAAAAGATTCAGAGGAACATGTCCAATCATGAAGCTTTGATGGCCTAGGATAACTCTAATAGGCAAGAGGCTAAAGAGTTGATGTGGCTGATTGATGATCTGAAAAATTCTTCCCCTAGGACCGATCCAGAGCTTTCCCAGCTGGAAATCAGACGTGCTGAACTTGAGAAGGAACTAGAAAATGTGAAGGCTGCTATTGACCGTCGCAAGTTTACCTTGGTCCAAATACCCGATGTCGTCAAACAGAAGAAACATGAAATGTTGGCCAAAGTGAAAAGAAGCAGAGCTATTCGTAGTAGTCTTGAGAACACTCCTGGAACAGCCAAAGAATACGAGCAAAAGATTGCAGAAGCTAATGTCGTTTGGCTAGAAATATTGAAAATTATTCAGGATGTCTTGAACTTGTAATCCATAGGTTGTATTTTGCATAAAACTAACATACTTTCCTGCTATCTCGTTGTATCTCTCGTTTCGGCTAAAGAGCCGATTTAAAACAACCGATCCTAGACTTTTGATCTCAATCCATTTGAATCTGAAAACATGGCTTTTATTAAGAGAACCCTTCGATTTTCTACCTTCATTTGCTCGATGTCGTACTCCATCAATATTAGTGAAGTGGCGCTTCGGCTTCCATTAATTGCGGTTGCCTTTTACACGTCCCGAGGCGTCCGCCTCTTCGCTTCAGGTCTTCAAATACAAGATGGTGGTTTTGGCCTCGAACGCATCTCCACTAGCAACTGTTCCTTTGCACTTCTCCACCTTCCAAAATCTTGTAGCAGTTCCCTCCCCTTCTTGTAGATCCAATCAAATCCATGGCTAGAGAGGATAACCGCAGCAAGCGAGTGGCAGAGGAGATCCCGGAGGAGAACATGCCGGTGAGTCAGCGCCTCCGACGTATGAGGTGAGATTGATGACTTTTGTTCATGGCAATGATCTGCAAATCTTCCGTTCACAGCGATGAACTCTTTTACTTTGTTTTTAGGTTCATCATGAACGATAGCCTTCGCCCTATTCCTAGGACCAGTGAGCCCTCTAATGTTGTATCTTCTGCTCCGGTTTTGTCGTCGGACTCCTTCGACTCGTATAACGGCGACGACGCCCGGCGCTTCCTTCGGGAGTGGAGGACGGTTCAAAACCGCTACTCCGAGGTGACTCGAGAGAATGGCCAGCTTGAGATCCGCCTTGGGGTTTCCTAGGCCGCTCTTCATGCAGCCGAGGAGGAGGCCAGCGCCGTTTGAACGTGGCTGGCCAAATCCGACGCCACGGTGGCGGGTAAGATGAACTCCATGAAGACTTTTTACTCTGACTTCCATTATCTCCATCCTGATAGTCTTCTTGTTTTCATGATTGTCGGCCCCGACAGCGCAGTTGGAATCTCTCCAACTGGCGGCGAACGCGGCCGTAGACGCCGTCAATGCCCGGGGTTCCCCTATCAATGCTCGTCTCCAAGACGTCCCGGTCCGCATTCAGGAGATCGCCCTCCATGGCATTCGTCATGGTGCGGCGGTGGCGCTGACCACGGCACAAGTCCAGACTGGGTACGAGCTCCACACCATGGAGACTGGTTTCCCAATAGGCGACGGCCTTGAGGAGCATGAGGACCTGCTTGAAGAATTTGTCATGGCAGCGGAGGCCATAGTAGACATCACATCTGCCCAAGATGTGGTGAACAAGATCTTTGGTTAGATTGTATCTAGGATCATCCGATGAACAAAGACCCCTGTTCTTTTCGTGAATGTACCTTAGTACAATGCTCTTGCGTATGACTGTTTTTATCTTTTGTTCTTGCTCTATAGGCGATACATATTGTATCGGCTTTTATTGTTTTTGAATATTTTCATTTTTTGAACTAGAGGCGATACCTTTCTGGTACCGGCTATTAGAGCCGAGAACAAATCGGCTATCAAATGTTGACCGGGTGTCACAATAACATACCATAGAACTTTTCATATCAAAGGTCGAACGATTAATTGACTCAGGTCACACGTCCTGTTGAGCGAAACAGAACTTCTTTAAGAAATCCATTAACTCTGAATCACACTTACACTTCGACTCAGCATTCACATACGTCGGCCTAAGTTCACCTCCACAACTCAACGCTTATTTTTTCCTTTAATCCAATGGCCGACGTGAAGCCATGACTTTTTTACTAAAATAAACTCTTAGAGCCGATCGCTTGCATCGGCTGTTGGCTTTCATTGCTGATCTTAATGAAACCTCCTTCCCATGACTTGCCAGAAAAACATTCGAAGTCTTCTAGTTCCCAAAAGACTGGATCGGCTGTTGCGATGCTTACGGACTCATCAGCATGAACCAGTTCGACGTCATCTCCATGCCATTGAATCAAACATTGATGCATAGTTGATGGTATGCAGCAATTCGCATGAATCCAATCTCGATCGAGGAGCAGACTGTCAGACCCTTTCCCATCGATGACGAAGAATATAGTGAGTAGAGTCTTGCTTCCAATTGTTAGTTCGATGTTTATTGCCCCCCGAGTCTTAGACGTATTACCTCCAAAATCCTTGAGCATCATGTTAGTTTCCATCAGATCTTCTGGTCCTTTGCCAAGTTTATGAAAAGTAGTGTAAGGCATAAGATTGACAGAAGCACCTCCGTCCACCAACATCTTGTTCATCGGTTGCCCATCAACAAGACCTTTCATATATAACGCCTTTAAGTGCCGATGTTTGACTGGTTTATCAAATATTGCTTGCTGTACAACCGTCAACTTGGCAACTATCTCCTCATACTCTGATTCATCGAAATTTGAATAAACTTCTTGATCTGCCGGAGCTCTGAATTCTGATGGCAATAGGAAAACCATTTGGATATTAGCCGATGGTTGCTTTCTATCGGCTATTTGCTTGGTGCGCCACACTTGAGTCTTACCGGATGCTTGAGCTTGTTCCATCTCTCTATTCCTTAGGCGTTGCACCCTTTTCTTCTGGCTTCTTCTTAAACCTCCTGGGCACCACTGGCTTTCCTGCCACACATATCTTCTTTCAGTGCCTTCTTCATGATCAGCCTAGTCCTGATCGACGATTCTTTTTCCAAGCCGATCATGAACACTTTTATTTTTTAAGCGTCGATCCATATTATTATGATAATGTGCCTCTTGAGCATGGATAGACCGGCGGTTGGTTTGAGACTGCCTATACTCCTGATATTGATTGCTGCATTCTGGACAGTCATGTCTGGTAGGTAATTTCAAACCTTCATTCCAGCAATGTCTGAAGAAGGGACAATTCCAATGTAATTCGGCCTGTTCCCTTTCATACCTCTCTTGTTTCAGTTGATGCTGGTACGCTTGATCTTTTAACCAACGCTGATAATCCTTTTCCTTCTACCGCTGCCATTTATTCAATAGAATACGAGATGTGACCCGTGGCTTTGTCGTCTCTGCTTTTGGCGTCTTCCCCTGCTCGTATCAGCTCTTCTGCTTGGCACGATGTTTTCTAATCTCTCTGTACTCGTCGATATTTGCATCTTGGGATTGACTGTTCCAGCTTCTCTTGATTTGGTTGATGTTAGGACCATAGTTTTTCCTTTGAATAACCTAGCATCAACCATGTTTTGATCTCCTGGGAAAGGATTATCATCAACTTTTATTTTTCGAGGCGTATCAAATTTGAGCCTCCCTCTGCTGAATAGCTCTCTGTATATGCTTCCTGAAGATTCTACATTCGTTAGTGGAATGAGAAGTAGCATTATGGAACTTGCTGAACTTCTTACTCTTCAACTGATCAGGGGGCAACATGACATGACCATCGGGCAACTTGATCTGCCCTTTCTCAAGCAAGAAATCGAAGAGCTTATCTGATTTGGTGACATCAAAGTCATAACTCTCCTCAACTCCTCTCCCCCAAGGATTTGGCACCATTACTGTCTTCTTGCCCCAATTCCATTCAGCCGTAGCAACCTCTTCTTCCTCATCTTCATAATCGTCATCAACTGAGTATGGATCATAAGCTTCGGCTACTGTGGTACTCTTCTGGAACCGGGTATCTCTGCGCATGCTCTGGAATTGGCTATTGAGCGTTGTTACTCGTTGAGCCAATTGTCTCAAGTTGTCAAATTCTTGTCCCAGTAGCTTTTCTTTCCACATCGATAGCATTCCTTGAATAGCTAAAGCAGCTAGTTGATCATCGGCCAAGTTTAAGGAGAAGCCCAAGTTCCTGGTTTCTTAGAACCTCTGAAGAAATTCAGTGCCCGATTCATTAGTCTTCTGTCTTATAGTCGTCAGATCGGTAATCTTCTTTTCTCCAGTCCTAGTGTAAAAATATGTTTGAAACTTCTTCTCCAGGTCAGCCCAATTGGCATTGGAATTGACTAGCAATGATGAAAATCAAGTGAAGGCTGACCCCGATAAGGACAGAGAGAAGAAACAAACTCGATGGGCAGCCTCAACTGACGCTTCTCCCAACTGTGTAAGATATCGACTGATATGTTCTATCGTGCTTGTACTGTCTTGGCTAGTGAACTTAGCGAATTCTGGGAGTCTGTAATTTGTTGGAAGAGCGACCAAATCATACCATTCTGGATATGGGCGTTTGTACAAAAAGGTTAGCCCTTTTGGCTTTAGACCGAACTGATTCTTCATCATCTCGGTCACCCTCAGCAATAATTCATCAGCTTGCGGATTTGGATTTCTCTGCACCTGCTGACCCATCTGTGGATTGAAATCCCACGTGCCTTGGTATCTTGGATTTGGCATCATGTGGAGGGTGTTATAATCCGTGCCATAGTGATAGCCTTATGGAATCTCAATCTGTTGGGTCCTTGCTGGCTAGCTGCTTGAAGTCTCTGATTATAGACATAAGGATCTATATCTCTACGGATCCTTTGAATTGATGGGGCTATTTTTTGAGCCGACGACGGTATATGGCCTGATGTGCCAAAATTGATCACCTGGTTCTGATTTTGCCCCGCCGGCTATTGCACATGCTGTATTGATGGTCCAAGATTGTACTGTGTTTGATTTGTAGTAGTACCTTGAATTTGCTCAGATGAACCCTGAACTGTCTGGACATCACCACTACCAGCTGGTGCTGTTTCTTGATGGCTGGTACCGACTTGATTGGTTCCTTGGGTCAACGGATCTAGAATATTGTAATAAGCCTGTCCGCCTTGACCAACTAGAAATCCAAGAATCGCCTCTTTCAAGGCGTTATGGAATACGTCCACGAAAGCTTCGTTATGGCTTGATATGGCATCACGAATAGATTTGTCCACAACCTCTTTAAAGAAATGCCTATCTTCAGCTTCAGTTGTGTCCGTCTGCCCGTGTAACAGAACTCTTGGTAGTGGAAATTTCTGAATAATTGTGTTGTCACGTGTTTTGGTGTAGGACAACAAACATTTATTCTGAAACTCTTCTGTAGCTTTGCTAATGACACCCTTATCCCTATCGGGTAGATCTTCATAATACAGCATAAGAATGTCGTTGTTGTTCTGAACCGCCATGATGATTGTGGTGTCCCACCGGACGTGCCAGAAACGTGTGTCGACACGGAATTCTCATCCCGTGCTGAGGACACACGCAGCAAGCCAGAAGGGTCCGCTTGATGGAGTAGATCCGCCTAGCTTCAGCGCAGGGATGGTCGATCCTGCGCTCTCCTCCTGAGGCGTGCCAGTCAATTTGACCCTGCAACTGACAAAGAGAGAAAGTTCATCAGTAATTAAGGGCGGAACTTGATGGTGTTGCCAGACAGTCCCGAATGTGCGGCTATGAGAGCCGATATGAAAGGAAATTGACTAAATAGTCCATTCCAGTATATTCATGAGAATAAATTGATTACAGCTTATTGGGTTGTATAAGAAGAATCGGTTATCATTCAGGGCAAATATCATTGATCGAACATATATTAATCAATGGCAATAAAATGTCAACAATGATCGATCTGTGCTGAGCCAATAATTATAAGTAACCGAACCCATTTTATATAAAGAAACAATTCAACATCACTTAACTGTTTAATAAAGATAAATCTAATGAACATGTTAGATCTTATCTATCAATATGACCAGTGGGGCATGAGGCAGAATCATGCAGGCCGTAGAAATAACAATAGACTCGACGACCCTAACTCATTATTAATATCAGTGGGGCATGAGGTAGAATCATGCAGGCCATAATACAATAATAAGATTCTAGGGCTAACATATCTTTCAAAATATCTTTACTTCAACGGTCTCGTGATACAAGCTATTCGTAAAAGCGCTCGATATCGGCTAAAACAGTCGATTCAGGCATAGCGCACAGTTAAAGTCATGCCTTATCAGGAATAGATATACCAGATAACGGTCCTCACTCCACGGTGCTAACAGTGGGTTGTGAGGCAGAATCACACAGGCCATGATAACGGGTCATGAAACGGTTCTTGCTAACCAATAAATCTACTCAAGACGCAACACGCCTTAACCGCACGCTATGCACGATCAAGATTGACATAAAACAACCGATAAAACATAACTCATCATTTAAGGTGTAGATTAGATCAATTTAGATTAACAAACGATGGACTAAACAAGATATAAGGCCGATCTAGATCAATCCCAATCGGGCAGAATGATATTGTTGTAATTAGATAAATAATGAAAGCAATAAGCAATATCGGTAACTTAATGAATCTAACAAAGGCTGCCATCCTAAGATAAAGCCGATAACTTGACCTTGATCTAGTTCATGCAGTGAGGGTCGACCGAATCGATGCAGCCATATTTGAACTAGGCAAGAGTCGATAACTAACTTATACCAGAGTCGCAGTGGAGGTCGACCGGATCGATGCAGCCGTACGAACAGAGGTATAAGCCGTGACGATACTTACAACAAGCAGTGGAGGTCGACTGGATCGATACAGCCGTACTTGCTGAAGAACTCGCCGAGATCTACTCTACTCCTACTCCTAAGGGTGGCTAGAGCCAAAAAAGTAATTGACTTGTATTTGATTGATTGGTTGTTCCTTTACAATAGCCGGGGTCTGATATTTATATCCAGAGTCTAAACATGAATCCTACTCAAGCACGATTCATTACAATCCTGGGCATAAACAAAAATATTCCTAATTTAAGATAACTTGGACTCTAATCTTTCCCTTTTTGCAGAGTCCGATATGTAGTTCCCTGGCGCCAACCGTAGTTCATCGTCGCTATCCGCTGACGTCATCCCAAGAGACCCGATTCCAGAGTCGTATCTGAATCGGTTGACATCGATCCTCCTTGATTGGCACAATCTTGGAATCCTGCGAATCCCCGCGTTCTTTCTCCTAAATTTTGGTGTAAACAATGGTCAACATACTTCTAACTAAATAATTAACCTTAACATTGATAAAATCAAACTAATATCTTCCTACAAACCGTAGCCCATAGTTTCCAAACATAATTTTTCTCCTAATCTTAACTTCCATTCATAATATTCCTATCCATCGTTCAAACGAAAATAAAAAGTGCATCATTACCTTGAACGAGGCCGAGGAGGGAGGGAGGCGGCTGGGAAATGGAAGGGAAGGGAGGGAGGGAGGCGGCAACGGAGGGCCGGACGCCGACAGCACTTGGGAGTGGCGGTCGGGCATGCGGGGCGGCGGGCGCGAAGGCGCGGCGGACAGGTGGCCAGGCAGGCGGGCGTGCTCGGGCAGGCGGGACTGGGCCGCGACGCTTTTATTCGGCTCTACCACGCCACCGATCAGGGTGCGTCACTGCCGCGCCAAGATCAGTGGTGCGGCAGGCCCTGCCACGTCACCGGTCAGTATTTCCGGTCGTCGCCACGCCATCCACCCGCCGCGCCACCATGCATGGCGCGGCAGTGACGCACCCTGGCGCAACCAAAAGTGTTAGTTTAAAAAAATAATATTAGATTTAATATTAGTTTAAAAAAGTGTTAAAATTAAAAAAAATCCCCCTAGTGGAGTTCGAAATGGCTCTGGCTCCGACTTATCTATAAACTTCGTTTATCTCCTTCACAAGTGAGCTAGGACCCGATAAAGCCAATTTGTTTGGGTTTACCGGCTCTTGCTTCCCCATACTTCGTTAGAGCCTGTTTGGAACAGAGGAATGTAAAACGTAAGAATTGGAGAAAACACATGAATAGAAAAGGAATAGAGGTGTAAAACAGAGGATTGAAAAATACAGGATTTTTATAGGAATTGATGTTTGAAACACAGGAATACTAATAACATAGGAATCTATTTGTTTGGAGTAAGCATAGTTGTTTAGCAGGTGTAGTATCTAAAAAGTGTGCTACATGGACGTATGATGCAACCACTTACTTTTGTCTAATCAATACATGTAGATAATAAAAAAATAGAGATGCATGTATCTTCACAGCGAGCTTGTCTGATCAATGGCTACTGTAAACTGCAGCACCCGTCATCATGAGGTTGATTAGCCCGTGAGCCGCACGCAAGCGCCGCAGAAAAAATTCCATCGGCTCAGCGTGGATGGTTTTTTCCTCAAAAAAGTAGAGGATTGCTCGCCGTTCCAAACAAAATATAACCGTTCATTCCTTTATTCCAGACGCGTATACAGTGAACTTGATCCCTTCATTTTTCCTACGTTTTTTCGTAAACCAAACAGGCCCTTGGTGTCGTTCGCTCCGAGGTCTGACCCTCGGTTTGGTTTCATCCGACGGAACTTCCGCGCATCGCGGACACTTGAACGCACGTGAACTGGCGCCTAGCTCTACGTGTTGCTCCAGTAGATCGTGCAGGCGTCGACCACCTGCATACTGTACACGCAACGCAACCGCACCAGAGCGCGATGCGATAGGACCGCCCCTCCCCTGCTGGTCAGTCGGCGGAGTCAGCGAGCTACAGTGGCGCAACCGTCCTGTCAATCAATTGTACAAATTGTCAGGTCAGGCGAAACGGCAGTGGGAATAGGTGAATAGCAGAAAATTGATTGACAGAAAAGAGGTAAGGGCTTTGGTACATGAAAAAAGTTGAACCGTGGAAACTAGCATGAAAGCCGCGCAGTTGCGCGAACATCTGAATCATAGGAAGCATGGAAATACAGTAGTAACAAATGAGCAGCATTGAATTATAGAAAGCAGAAAAAATGGATGTTACTGAAGGCAACCTTTATGTACATCAAGGATAGTGAGCCTTTTGTTTAATTTTTCATCAGATGTGGACCCTGGCTGTAGCTCACGAAATGCATTGAAATTAAAAATCTGCACACAAAAACGCATGGAGAGGGCATTCAGCCTGATTTGTGAGCAGTCGAATGCATTAGACATGTTAGTATCTTTAAATACTGGCACCGATCGCATTTTACAATCCTCTATGCCATCTCTCAATCAAACTAAGGCTGAAGGCAATACATCGCAAGCCACATAGGCGTTCTTTCCTGCAATCCACGAAATGTTTTACGTAGATGAATTGAAAGAGCGTGAAGGCAAATAAAAACATGTATATGCCTAAGGAGAATCTATTTTAAATATTTTTTTTTGCAAATGAGTAAAAATGTCAGCAAATAAATTCAGGTTTCATACTTCTATATTGTTGTGTCATATCTTAGCATGTGAAAAAATTGAATTTACCACCTAAATGTCACAAAGTCATTTAAGTAACTAATCATGACTTCATGAGGAGTCAGGACCACTGTAAAGGAGTGGAGGGAGCTAAAATTGCTATTCAGAGGGCCGTCATCGGAAACTATCCCCCAGGTGCAGGTGTAGGTGCAGGTGTAAGTGCAGGCAATATATATCACCCGATTTTGGTTCCCTGCTTAACTGCAGTGTCTTGGTCCACTGCAATGTGGTTGTAGGCAATATCTATACCTAATAATAATAATAATAATATTAAAGAGGCAAAATTTCTCTCCATCTATTTTTCATCTGGCCTTCCCTAACTAACTCCATAAATATGAAGATTGTCTCTCTTCACGTCTGTCTATAACTTTCTTATATATGCCTTAGGAATCCTAATCCTTATCCAAATGGACCTCTCTAATCATTTTTCATATTATCAAACATATGCAAGATATTTTAGTAACCTGAGTAGGAATCTAATCCAAATAGTTTTACTTTTTCCGTGTTCGTTTCAATTTTCGTTTTCCATTGATTGATGTTTCTTACGAGCCGGTTGTTCCTATTTTCTTTTTTTTTTATGTTTCTTCCGAGCCGACTGTTCCAAATTTGTTTTCTTTTTACTTTTTCTGACTCCGTCGACCATTTCTTTTTTCCTCAAGTCCGCAATTCCATCCATTTTTTCGGTGTTGTTTTTTCATGAGCAAGACCCTAATATTTTTTTGCCTGTTTTGTGTGTGTTTCCTACGAGATCATGGGCTTTGAACAATTCGTTCTGTCAAAAAAAAACACAAAGATTTCTACTACTAATTTATTGATGCATTTCTGATTTGCATATTAGAACTTGGTTCAGCCAATGATATAACTCATCAAACAATGAACTAAGATCTTAAGGATCTAAATAAATTTGTCTCTGCACTACAGGTATGCGATAGTACAATCCTTATCATGTGGAAAATCAAGACAGCTCTCCTATTATAATCATCAAAGAAAAGAACAGTTCCTTGACACATCAATACATAACATTCTTGCTGACTTGAAGAGAGATTAGATTTACAATGTTTTATAAATTTTTAAAGGAAGTAATAGAGCTTGATATTTAAGTACCAACGCATGGATAACATGAATATTAATGTTATAAATTAATAGGTCAGTGTGCATTGCAATGCGAGAAACAAAATCTCTTAAGGTTATTTTGATTTGATACAAAATTTATAGGTTACCAGCATTAACTTAGATTATGAATGCCATGATCACGGTAAAATCATAAAAATAGAGCATTAATTAATAGATCTCCCATTGCAACGTAGGGTGACAGACTTTAGCCGGTGTCAACTACGAGCCGGTTGTTCCTATTTTCTTTTTTTATTAATGTTTCTTCCGAGCCGAATGTTCCAAATTTGTTTTCTTTTTACTTTTTCCTGACTCCGTCGACAGTTTCTTTTTTTTCCTCTAGTTCGCGATTCCATCCATTTTTTCGGTGCTGTTTTTCCTGAGCAAGACCCTAATAATTTTTTTGCCTGTTTTGTGTGTGTTTCCTACGAGATCATGGGCTTTGAACAATTGGTTCTTTCATAAAAAAACAACGATTTCTACTACTAATTTATTGATGCATTTCTGATTTGCATATTAGAACTTGGTTCAGCCAATGATATAACTCATCAAACAATGAACTAAGATCTTAAGGTTCTAAATAAATTTGTCTTTGCACTATACGTATGTGCCACTACAATCCTTATCGTGTGGAAAATCAAGACAGCTCTCCTATTATAATAATCAACGAAAAGAACAGTTCCTTGACACATCGATACATAACATTCTTGCTGACTTGATGAGAGATTAGATTTACAATGTTTTATAAATTTTTAAAGGAAGTCATAGAGTCTGATATTTAAGTACCAACGTATGGATTACATGAAAATTAATGTTATAAATTAATAGGTCAGTGTGCATTGCAATGCGAGAAAAAAATCTTTAAGGTCATTTTGATTTGATACAAAATTTATAGGTTACCAGCATTAACTTAGATTATGAATGCCATGATCACGGTAAAATCATAAAAATAGAGCATTAATTAATAGATCTCCCATTGCAATGTAGGGTGATAGACTTTAGCCGGTGTCAACTACAAGCTGGTTGTTCCTATTTTCTTTTTTTATTTATGTTTCTTCTGAGCCGACTGTTCCAAATTTGTTTTCTTTTTTACTTTTTCCTGACTCCGTCGATCGTTTCTTTTTTCCTCTAGTCCGCGATTCCATCCATTTTTTCGGTGCTGTTTTTACCTGAGGAAGACCCTAATAATTTTTTTGCCTGTTTTTTGTGTGTTTCTTACGAGATCATGGGCTTTGAACAATTGGTTCTTTCATATAAAAAAAACAAAGATTTCTACTACTAATTTATTGATGCATTTCTGATTTGCATATTAGAACTTGGTTCAGCTAATGATATAACTCATCAAACAATGAACTAAGATCTTAAGGTTCTAAATAAATTTGTCTCTGCACTATACGTATGCGCCAGTACAATCCTTATCGTGTGGAAAATCAAGACAGCTCTCCTATTATAATCATCAACGAAAAGAACAGTTCCTTGACACAACGATACATAACATTCTTGCTGACTTGATGAGAGATTAGATTTACAATGTTTTATAACTTTTTAAAGGAAGTCATAGAGCTTGATATTTAAGTACCAACGCATGGATAACATGAAACTTAATGTTATAAATTAATAGGTCAGTGTGCATTGCAATGCGAGAAAAAAACTCTTAAGGTTGTTTTGATTTGATACAAAATTTATAGGTTACCAGCATTAACTTAGATTATGAATGCCATGATCATGGTAAAATCATAAAAATAGAGCATTAATTAATAGATCTCCCATTGCAACGTAGGGTGACAGACTTTAGCCGGTGTCAACTACAAGCCGATTGTTCCTATTTTCTTTTTTTATTTATGTTTCTTTCGAGCCAAATGTTCCAAATTTGTTTTCTTTTTTACTTTTTCCTGACTCCGTCGACTGTTTTCTTTTTTTCCTCTAGTCCGCGATTCCATCTATTTTTTCGGTGCTGTTTTTCCCTGAGCAAGACCCTAATAATTTTTTGCCTGTTTTTTGTGTGTTTCCTACGAGATCATGGGCTTCAAACAATTGGTTCTTTCATAAAAAAACAAAGATTTCTACTACTAATTTATTGATGCATTTCTGATTTGCATATTAGAACTTGGTTCAGCCAATGATATAACTCACCAAACAATGAACTGAGATCTTAAGGTTCTAAATAAATTTGTCTCTGCACTATACGTATGCGCCAGTACAATCCTTATCGTGTGGAAAATCAAGATAACTCTCCTATTACAATCATCAACGAAAAGAACAGTTCTTTCGATACATAACATTCTTCCTGACTTAATGAGAGATTAGATTTACAATGTTTTATAAATTTTTAAAGGAAGTCATAGAGCTTGATATTTAAGTACCAACACATGGATAACATTAATATTAATGTTATAAATTAACAGGTCAGTGTGCATTGCAATGCGAGAAAAAAAATCTCTTAAGGTTATTTTGATTTGATACAAAATTTATAGGTTACCAGCATTAACTTAGATTATGAATGCCGTGATCACGGTAAAATCATAAAAATAGAGCATTAATGAATAGATCTCCCATTGCAACGTAGGGTGATAGACTTTAGCCGGTGTCAACTATGAGCCGGTTGTTCGTATTTTCTTTTTTTATTTATGTTTCTTCTGAGCCGACGGTTCCAAATTTGTTTTCTTTCTACTTTTTCCTGACTTCGTCGACCGTTTCTTTTTTCCTCTAGTCCGCGATTCCATCCATTTTTTTGGTGCTGTTTTTCCCTGAGCAAGACCCTAATAATTTTTTGCCTGTTTTTTGTGTGTTTCTTACGAGATCATGGGCTTTGAACAATTGGTTCTTTCATATAAAAAACAAAGATTTCTACTACTAATTTATTGATGCATTTCTGATTTGCATATTAGAACTTGGTTCAGCTAATGATATAACTCATCAAGCAATAAACTAAGATCTTAAGGTTCTAAATAAATTTGTCTCTGCACTATATGTATGCGCCAGTACAATCGTTATTGTGTGGAAAATCAAGACAGCTCTCCTATTATAATCATCAACGAAAAGAACAGTTCCTTGACACAACCATACATAACATTCTTGCTGACTTGATGAGAGATTAGATTTACAATGTTTTATAAATTTTTAAAGGAAGTTATAGAGCTTGATATTTAAGTACCAACGCACGGATAACATGAATATTAATGTTATAAATTAATAGGTCGGTGTGCATTGCAATGAGAGAAAAAAAACTCTTAAGGTTGTTTTGATTTGATACAAAATTTATAGGTTACCAGCATTAACTTAGATTATGAATGCCATGATCACGGTAAAATCATAAAAATAGAGCATTAATTAATAGATCTCCCATTGCAACGTAGGGTGACAGACTTTAGCCGGTGTCAACTACGAGACGATTGTTCCTATTTTCTTTTTTTATTTATGTTTCTTTCGAGCCAAATGTTCCAAATTTGTTTTCTTTTTTACTTTTTCCTGACTCCGTCGACCGTTTCTTTTTTTCCTCTAGTCCGCGATTCAATCTATTTTTTCGGTGCTGTTTTTCCCTGAGCAAGACCCTAATAATTTTTTTGCCTGTTTTGTGTGTGTTTCCTACGAGATCATGGGCTTCGAACAATTGGTTCTTTCATAAAAAAAAAACAAAGATTTCTACTACTAATTTATTGATGCATTTCTGGTTTGCATATTAGAACTTGGTTCAG
The DNA here is from genome assembly GCA_904845875.1 of Miscanthus lutarioriparius. Classification (NCBI taxonomy): domain Eukaryota; kingdom Viridiplantae; phylum Streptophyta; class Magnoliopsida; order Poales; family Poaceae; genus Miscanthus; species Miscanthus lutarioriparius. The sequence continues at coordinate 107,361,871 of CAJGYO010000005.1, forward strand.
CCAATGATATAACTCATCAAACAATGAACTAAGATCTTAAGGTTCTAAATAAATTTGTCTCTGCACTATACGCATGCGCCGGTACAATCCTTATCGTGTGGAAAATCAAGACAGCTCTCCTATTATAATCATCAACGAAAAGAATAGGTCCTTCGATACATAACATTCTTCCTGACTTAATGAGAGATTAGATTTACAATGTTTTATAAATTTTTAAAGGAAGTCATAGAGCTTGATATTTAAGTACCAACGCATGGATAACATTAATATTAATGTTATAAATTAATAGGTCAGTGTGCACTGCAATGCGAGAAAAAAAATCTCTTAAGGTTATTTTGATTTGATACAAAATTTATAGGTTACCAGCATTAACTTAGATTATGAATGCCATGATCACGGTAAAATCATAAAAATAGAGCATTAATTAATAGATCTCCCATTGCAACGTAGGGTGATAGACTTTAGCCGGTGTCAACTAAGAGGCTAAACAATCTATGCCCATAGGTAGTCAAACACGCTAAGAATGACAGAGGTCGGGGATGAGAAAACTATGAGCAAGCGGGCTCTGACTTTGATGACAAAAGTGGGTAACCATCAGTTTTTAGCTGGTGTCAAGGAAGAGGCTAAACAATCTATGTTCATAGGTAGTCCAGCACACTAATAAGAATGGTAGAGGTTGGGGGTGAGAAAATTATGAACGAGCGGGCGCTGACTTGTAAGACGAAAGCGGGTAACCAACTGTTGCAACGCACGGGCATCTTTGCTAGTATAAAAAAGCATGGAACATCATCATTCATGTATACAGTCTTGGAGAGGCACTGAAGTGTTAGTACTTTAGCAGATACCAGTTATGTTCTTTTGGTGCTTATTAGGAGGAATATATAAGATCTCTATCGGGTGACAACTCTTGCAAGAAAACCTTCATGCTATCGTTCCCAATTTACAAAACTCTGCCTTGACTCAAAACTCCAAAACACTTGGCCGGCTCATGCTGCCTATACTCGTTTGGATGGTGTCAATTTTATCATGTTTATTGACATTACTGAACTGGAATACAAAAGCCAGCACACCTGCCTATACTCGTTTGGAAGGTGTCAATTTTATCATGTTTATTGACATTACTGAACTGCAGTACAAAAGCCAGCACACCTTACTCAAACTTATTTTTATTGATCTGTATTAACTTTAGGACATCAGTTATCCTTTGTAAAATGACATTGGAGATTATAAACTCCAATCAGGGGGCGGATCCCTTGGTGGGGTGAGGGGGGGCTCGAGGTCCCCTACCGCTACCGGAACCCTGGAGCCCCCCAATGAATTTTTAGCGGTGGGGCAAGAGGATGAGATCCTCTACAGTCGCCCTCAACGACTGCTCCTGGCAGTCTCTCCATCCCTGCCGTTCCCTGCCATCCAACGGAGCAGCTGAGCCTAGGCACTCCACCTTCTCTTCATGTTGTGATCGGCCCAACAACAAGGCCTGTTAATGCGTAAAAAGCTAAGCAGCGGCATTTCTCTTTTTTGGCACGACCCCTCGCTGTGTTGGTGCGGCCGCACTCGTTTTGGCGTGAGGGTTGTAGCCATGAGGGCTAAGGCGGCAATCATCTACTACTTGACTCCTCATGCTGGGTTGCCTACTTGCCTTTTGATACGATACTCTGCGCTCCTAGATCTTCCTCTCTACTCATTCTGAGGCAGGGGAGGGGGGCGAGCCCCCCTACCGCTACCGGACCCATGGAGCCCCCCTGGAGCCCCCCAATGAATTTTTAGGTAAAGTTCCATGGTGTAGGAAGGGCTAAGATCGAGTTGCTAGAGGTAGGAGACGATCTCCTCGCGAGTTGGGCCACCACTGCTGACACCCATTCATCTGGCCCATAGTTAGAAGATAGAGGACACGTTTGGTTCTTTTGCCTCGTCTCACCTTGCCTGGTTACACGGAAAATGATGACCTCGCTCAGGCCAGAGAGCAGATTTTGCTCTCTCACCAGCAAGCCAAAACTCGCTTGCACGCACTCCAAGACGGTCATGGCGAAGAACCAAACTCTCAACCTCATTCCATACCCTTGCTCAGCGAGGCTAAACAGTTCTGAGCGAACTAACCAAACACGCCCAAAGTAGTGTTGTTGGGGTCATAACCCCGGGGTGTCCCAAGGCACCGATTAGATAGCAGGCCACGTGGCCCGCAATACACCACCCAGCGAAGGCCCAAACGACCAAGACCCAGCCAGACATGACGCTAAGGCCGAGGTCAGACAGGACCCCTTCCTCTTGCCTTAGCCGCACGGCGCTCGAAAGGCTCATGACCTCTCCCCTATCATGATTCCCAAAGGGAACGGGGAGAGGACGGGCGTAGCCAAGCATGCCTGCTCTAACAAAAACAAGCATGCCGCACTGACCCCGTAAGGTCTGAGGGGACAGCGGTCACCTCAGTCTGATCAGACGCCATCCCTGTGCCACACCGCATAGACAAGACAACACCGCATGGCGGTGACAACTGGTACGATAACCACCGGCCAGACACGGCTCGACAAGACGCACGTATGACTCCACCCACTATGGGATAGGATCCACGATGAAGGCCTTGACTTAGAGGCCATCTAGACCGGCGAGAGCCATGACCCTAATGATCGGGATCGTGGCCCTCAGCTCCTCCAGTCAACAAGGCGACCGACGACCTAGGGGCAGCTACCAACTCCTGTACGATGCCCCCAGAAACTAGGAGGAGATGACGAAGACCATGGCGGAGATCACATCGCACAGGACGGCTGAGAACCACCACCATGCCTACAGTGCCACCATGATCGGCACAGTGGCACCACAGCACACCATACCACGACATGGACACAAGACCATGATGACAACCACGCCCGGACATGTACCTCAAGATGGCGTAGCTTGCAAGTCAAGTTAGCTAGGCCCTTCCTCCGGCTCACGACCCTTCGGTCGGGAGAACCTACTGCTTTGTAAATGCCCTAGCTCTAAACTCTATATAAAGTCGGCCAGGGCACCATCTCCAGACAACATTCTAATCCTCTACCATTTTACTCATTCTCTATCGTAGTAGGGCACCTGAGCTTCTCTTTAGGCAGTACATCTCGTAGCTCTAGCTCTTCTTCCTCTTCCACCATTCTTGCACCCCCCATTGTAAGAACTTCAGAGCATTCAAGCGAGGAACACGCACTCGATCATCTCTATGGATGTAGGGCTTCGACCTGAACCAGTATAAATCGTCATGTCTTTTTGATGTTACCATCATCTTCCTAGAGCAGCGCGACAATCATATAAGTTTACTAGTCCAGTTTACAAAACACCGACAAGTGTTCATTTCACGATACGGATAAACCGCATCCTTTATTTTTCCATGATGTATTTCATGATTTTCTTCGTTCATTGATGTTTTAATATAAGACTACTTCAAACTATTAAATTTGACTTTTGTGGGAGTCATAGTTGTAACACCCTCGGTGTTACGCCCTAAACCAACTAATAACTTATGTCACGAGCATCGTGTTTGTGTAATAATGTATGTGATAGAAGGTGTTGATAAATTTCTTGTAGCCTAAAATAATCAATAAAAATACTAAATCAATGTTGATGCAATAGCTCATGTATATCAAGTAGGGTTTAAAACCAATTTTTATTAAGCAAAAATACTATAGAACATGTGCGTGATACTTAAATAAAGTTGGAAGTGCAAACTTTGTAGATGACAATAAAATACTTGCTGTTGAAAAATAATATTGCTTAGTAATACTTTCAATAGCTTAGAAATGCAATTTGAAATAGAGTTCAACTAAAAAAACATAGAAAATTTCAAGCTTGTGTACAGCTGGACATTGCCAAGTTTAGCAATTTATTTAGAGAGATTGGGTTAGAGGGTGATGCGGTGTTTTAGCTCGGCTGAGCAGCCTCATATATCAGTTTGATCATGGTGAAGTCGGTTTCGGTTTAGAGGCAATGGTTTAGTGGCAGTCGCTGGCAGTCGCTCCTATAAAATCCATGCATAGCATGTTCCGGGCTAGCCCTCTGGGTTGGGCGCGGTCACCAGACCATGGGGGCACATTATTGCAGCATTGGCGTGCTCTGCGTGTGCATGTGCGCTATCATGTTTGGCCAGCCTGGTCGCCCACGCCGTGGTGTTGTCTGGCTCCGGCCCGGCTGACCACCGCTGTTGCTGCCTCCGCGCCGCGTCGACACCGCTGCCGCTACTGTCGCATCGAAACGCTGCGCGCCCACCGCTACACCACGCTGCATCGTTGGCCCACTTTGATGCCACGCGCACGAGGCCGTGTCGCCGTCGCCTTGCCATTTATGGCACTACAACACGCGGGTCACGTCGGCTGCGAGCACGTGGCTACCGGCTGTGCGCCAGGCCAGGCCTGGCCATCACTGCTCCGCGCCATGTGCACATACTATCAAGTCACACACAGGACTACACTTTGCCTTCTCTATCACCTTGCCTCGCCCTGTAGCACGTGTTCACTGCCGCTCACCTCACCTACCCTGCTCCGGCTCGTACCGCCCCCTGCCGCATCACGACGCCGCACTGCCGCATCCACATGACCACACAGGGACGCCTAAAGGCTCCACCCGAGCATTAACCACGCAACCCATGCCCTCGCTCGTGAGGTTGTGTCCTGATGCTACCATGCCTTGTCGTGTCTTGGCCAGTCCACGTTAAGTCAAGGCCGATGTCCACAACATAGCAGCGGCAGCACACCATTCCTTCCTTTCTAATTCACCAGCTCGGGCTTCGCAGCGCAATTCCTCGCACCAGTGGGTGGCATGGGTAGTCAGCTACGTGCCCTATTCTCCTCAAGCCTGGCTGATCACTACCGATAGGCAATTTGGCATTTTGCTCGCCGCCGGTCGTGGGCGCCGCCAAATCAGTAGGTTGGGAGGTAAGGCATGTAGGAGTGGTAGCAGTTCGATTGCTCGTAACCCTATACTCGCCTTGACTCCCTCTATCCGGTGCTCCCACTATTTTGGCCAGGGAACTCGTCGACAACATGGTGACGCATCGTTGTCCATCATAGAGCGCCAACACCCCGCTCGGTCGCACGTGGCCAGACCGCCACGATGCTTCCTAGTTTCAACCGTCAGTAGTGTGTACACCACGGTGAGCGACAGAACCGCCATCTCTACCTTTTTGTGAGGGCATAGGCTCGCCAGAACAGTTATGCCACCGCCACGGATAGCTGCTCACCGCTGCAGCTCGCTACAGTGCGCTACCGAGTTCATAACCGCCGCCCATCCTTATGCGTTTAGCTGTAGATGGTGGTCGGCCCCTTAATGCCGTCGTAGCGAGCCTAGTTTGCCCAGCGTAACCGCTGTTGCCTCCGGTGTGCTGCGTTGCCATGCGCGGGTACATCGAGGACCACCCTGTTATAAAGGCAACACATACCAGGGTCTTTAATGCAAAGCGTGAATCTGTAGTAATAGTGTTCTGTTGCTCCACGTGATAATTCAAAAAGACGAGCTCTCTTTTGCAAAACACGAGTGCGCGCGGGCACCCCCCGGCCGTGGGCCATGCTGGGTCGCCGTGATGCACGCGCAGCTGCGCCGCGCTGGGCTGTCGGGCCAAAATGGTCGCCGCCGGTCCTTTTCCTTTTCTAAGCATTTTCTAATTTAGTTTCTAAGATAAACTTGTAAATTCAATATAAAATTGTGTAGTTAACCAAAAATTGTGAAACCAATTTTGTTAAGTTTCTAAAATCATGATCTATCTGCTAGTATATTTTGTTTCCATAGTTTATAATATTTTCCAAAGTTGTCTAATTAATTTGAGATGTGAAATATTGTAAAATATAAAACTTGTAGGAATTTTTGTGATAAATTGGTGATAGTGTTAGCTCTGAAACTTTCATAGTAAATTCCTAACATTATTGGGTGTTCACTGTACTTTTTGTAGCTCCATAATAATTAGTTTGCTAAGGTAACTAAATGAGCCCTAGTTCATAAATATATGTTTAAGCAATAAAATGCCGAAACACCATGGGATTTTAAAACTAGAACATTTTCTGGGAAACGATGCCTTATTCGATAACATGGATACGTAGGCTAGTACGTTTGTCATTAAAGCTAGCTTGTTAACTTGCGGAGCGTAATCATATTTAGAGTTGTAGTTGCCGTTGATTATTTACATCTCTGCATTGCATCCATGTATACCATAATAGGAACAACGATGGATCGTGGAGTCGACCGAGGTAGCAGAAAAGATGGTGCCTTGATGATCGTGTCACCATAATGGAATGCTAACTTTTGGTTATATCTTACCCAAGCAAGCCCCGGTGCATAACCCCTATTATTCTACACTTTATCTTATGCTTGTGCATTAAGTTTTAAGGAGTTGAATGAAAACCGCTTGCATATATATATATATATCATTATCCTATGAGTCCTACTAGTATGTTAGGATCATGTAGATTGCTATGCTATAGGATCCTGTAGAAGTCGAGTGATTACCGGTCACTCGCGAGAGATAGGAAAGATATTATTGTTGTTATTATATTACCATCCCATGGAATATATATGGATGATAATAGGAGACCGGGTAGAATGGTACTTTTGATCTGGACTTGGTTAGGCATTTGAGCAAGGCTCGGATTGCACTTGTTTTCCCTATGTCAATTGAAGACCATCCGTTGCTGTGGATGGTAGTCAGGTCATAGACTTATTATCCTGAGCACATACTTGCTTATGGGAGCGGGAAGGCTCATTGCTCTCTTGTCGTGGGTTCTGGCTCTTTTTGGACCGACCGATTGGAGGCGGGGATGGTGGAGGTCTAAGCACCACACTGAGTCCGGGACTCAGGAGTGGGGGCTTGGAGTCCGAGTTTGGACGAGGACCTGGACCCCTTGATAGGAGAGTGGTGGGTTGGTCTTGTTTGTGCCTGGGGTACAAACAGGGCATGTGTTTCGGGGTACCCAGCAGGGATACATTGGTTCACGAATCATCGTGTGATACGGTACGGCTTGGCTATGATCTAGCACCGTAGTAAGAACTGGAATATGAAAGATGGTAAAATGGTTCTGATTGCTTACCACCTGCTTGAAAGTAGCATAGGTGCTTACATAGAATGGTTAATTAATGAACTAATGATGACCGCTAATGAAATTGAATATAAGGATGCACGTTTAGTAATGTTTCCACAGATGCAATAACCCACAAGCCAAATAAGCCTTACATATCCTTAGAGTCTTTTATTTTTCTCCTATCAGGTAAGTCTTGCTGAGTATAATCGAGAACTCAGGGTTTTATTCCCCCTGTTGCAGGTGATCGAATGATACATAGAGCTGACCCTTGTGTGTGGAAACCTCCTGGTGGGCTTAGAAAGGATTCCTTTCATGCTATGACCGTAGTGTTTATTTATAACCCATACTAAAGGTTTTTATAAGAAAAGATATAAAATCTTTTAGGATCTCTTGTATAAAAATGGCCACTATGTCAATGCTCCACCATGTCATTAAATTAATCATGCTTCCTCTATAACTCTAATAATATTATTATATTTTGCTGTTATAATAAATTGAGGTAATAGTCTGGTACTGTAATAAAGTGATGTAAGAAATGACTTAAGAATGTTGTAAGCTTTATTCTCTCATTTGTGATCCTGATGGAAAAATGTGGATTTTTGAGTTTTCCCTTAGGGTGTGCTCGACAAAACTATGTAGTTTAGTGTCCTCTCTTGAGTACTTAGTGTCTAATGGAAGACAAGTACTCCTAGAGACATTGGATTAGGCGGTTCTGCCATAGGTGGTATCGGAGCCTAAATGAGGAAATAAAGCTTCAAAATCTTCTTCTAAACTAAAATTTGACAACCTATTTTTGTAAAAAGTTAGGGCGTTTAACTACGAAGTATATAAGTAGCCCTATTTCTATAGTTAAGCATCCATAATAGGTTTAACTAGGCTTTCTCCGATGGACTGGCTCTCGTGTAGTACATGATCTTTAAAACAGGCATGCTAATGCCTTTGTCGCCATATTGCTGGTACATGCGCCTTTCATAGCTTTCACGCGAGTCATATTGTGTACGACTGACCGGCCCTTGTTTGGTAGTTACTGATGCACTGTGGCTTCGTGCTTCGCGTTCGCCTATGGTTCACGCCTGCCATAACCCATGTCTCCTCATACTCTTTTCTGCACTCTTGTCAGACCCTTGCCCTATAGTCGTACTAGTCATTAATGGCCTTGGACATCACTCGCCTCGAACGCGTGAAAAATTCGGTCGATTCATTTATAGTGATCCCACGTAGAACCTTGGTGGACTGCGCCAGGACCATTGACCGCTCTGCCATTATAAGTAGGGCCTGGCCTAGCCATTAGTCCCACCACTCAGTGCACTCTATATCACCTAGCCCTTCCTTTTGAGCAAGCTTTTCACTCAATCCTCCTTTGCAACCACCGCCAGGGATGGCAGGAGCCTAGGTTAGCAATTATTGCCTGAACGCTGAGGGTTTTCCCAAAATCCTGTATGCCATCCTGCAAAAGCTCGGAGTCAAAGATCATCCCGAGTATGAGGGCCGTGAGTGTGAAAAGCATGGCACTGAGCGGTGTGAAGTTACCGTCTATATTGGGAAGAGTGAGGAGTTTCCCAACATCACTGAGGCCTAGAATGTGACCTCAACCGGGGTTTGCTTCGTCGACACCTACCAAGTTGTGGCCCACAAAGCCTTGCGGTACCGTTGCTAGATCTAAGAAGAGCCCATTGCTCATACCCCCATGAGGTTCTTTCCACCTTTGGAAAAGAATCAATGGGTAAGGAGGGCTCGCATGGAGGCTTTGGAAGCACGGGATGCGCAAGAAGACAGCCCAACCATGGTGCACTTGACCATGTACCTACTTGCTCTGGATGAGCAGTATGACCGACAAGCCTCAGAGCTGAGGAAGTTCCTTCGACGAGCTGTGGAAGCTGAGATCTTCTCCAGGATGCTCTAGGTGTAGCTTGCCGATGCGCATGCCAGTGCAGTAGCCGCAGAGAGTCATGAGACTGCCATGTCAAAAGCCCTAAAGGAGGCTAAAGATCGGCATGCCCACAAGCTGGGAGAGGCCTACCTTGTCACCAGGGCCAAGCGTAGGACGCTGGCCGCTGAAAGGCAGGATCCCTTTATCTTGGAGGGAATCCTTGTCCACCCGCCAGAAAGGAGAACCACTGTTGCAGTACCACCAGCACCCCCACCCTCAGAAGTATCAGAAGTAGAGCCCTTGCTTCCCCTCACTCAGCCACTGCCAAGAGAGGAGGCAGATCCATAGTTAGGGCAGTAGAAGAATCCGCCTAGCCCGGGAATAAAGATGTGTGATCCGACAAAGTAGATTAGTTTCCTTGAAAAGATGTACCCATAGTTAGTGGTGCCTTTCATCGCTGTCCTCTACTATTATAATCTTTTTGTTGTATTTCGTCCGTAGTTGTTGAGATTTTCTGGTCATAAGGAAGGCGAAGATGTGCCGAGTGGGAGAGTGAGTGCCTATATGTTGTACCTGCATATGGACGTCTAGAATGTGCATTTCATTTATTTCGCTATGTTTATTGCGTCCATCTACCCTTAGGTCTCGTTAGACGTGCTTAGGGTTTTCAAGGGCAACGATAAGTGGGTTACAAGAGAGCCACCATTCAGATGCCAGCAGACCGACCATGATAGGATAATGTAGGACACTGTATCAACTAATTGGGGATGTCCCAGCAGAACACTTGAATATCTTTAAATCAAATCCATTGTGGGATTTGAATTCCTTGTCCCTTGTTGCGAAAGGAACCTTTATTGTCTGAATCTTTCCTTGCAATACTCCTCTGATTCTATGGTCTATGATCCTACCGCCTTCATTGCGTGTAAGTTAGTAATAGTTGCCTGGTAAATATCTTATGGTGCCACGATGAAACCGAGGGCCCCTGTGGAATAGCTACCACATGGTGACGTTGCTTGGCATGCGCTGGTATCAAGGTTGTTGACCAAGTACCTTTACCAAGTTACACCGCCATACCTCTTTTGATACAAAATATTCTTCTTGGAAATATTCAGGTGTTCAAACGGGAAATCTACATCGGGTTGATGAAATAGTGTTCCCCCAAAGTAACCAAGAAAATATGGTTTTGGAGGAAGCATGTATGTCGCGATCTCAGTTCATGCAAAAGTTTGGCGCCTATTGTGGTCAAGGAAAAGAAGACCAACGAAGAAAAGTTAGCTTTCGGGTGGTTGGGAGTGATTGGAAAAGCCTGAGTGGATGTCAAGTCCCAAGCTCTGTGTCCAGCCAGTCCACATTACACATGCCGGGTCGCTGTCGTCGTGTGCCCTGCGGACGTCATCAGTGTCAGGGACCACTAGCACCCAGTCCTCACGTAACCATGGCATTATGCCGCATCCACTGTACTCATGCACTATGCGTTTTCCCTTTTCCCAGCATCCTGTCGGCTCTCGATCCTCGCCCTCATCCCTATACCAGACCCCCCCCTTCCCCTTTCCTTTTCTCCTCTTGGGAACATGGCCGCTGCATGCCTCCCTCATCGAGCGAACCCCCTCTCCTCTCCTTTTTCCTCCCTCCACTCAAGCTCACGTAGGGAGCGCACCATGGCTAACGCTCTTCTCACCTCGTGACCGTCAGTGTATCCCTTCCATGCCGCCTCCACTTCCAATACGCTACACCCCCACCTCCATTCGCCACTATAAGATGCCCTTGGCCTTTGCTCTCCTTCTTCATCCCCATCCCCCTTGCATTCAAAGCAGAGCTATGAGATCCAGTCATCATTCGAAGAATTAGGTTCGTCAGTCAGAGGTGATTGTGTAGTCTGAGAAGAAGAAGGGATCTGGTTTTTGAAGAAGTTCAAGTCTACCATTGGTTAGTTGGTCTTAGGGTTCATGATGTTCGAGTTTTCAGTCTCCTATTTCTGGATCTGTTAGACATACATCATGTTTTGGATAATCATTTTCTTGTTATTTCTCCATTGTCCTCGTCTGTTTTGACTTCTAGATTAAGCTTTGGTTGTACTAGGTTGCTCTAAACCATGTATCTCTAAATCCCTGAATGGTTTAGTGTTCGACGTAGTGTAATCGTATTTTTCCTCTTCTAATTCGGGTTTCAAATCTCGGGACGAGATTTTGTTTAAGGGGGTAGAACTATAACACCCTCGGTGTTATGCCCTAAACCAACTACTAAATCGTGTCATGAGCATCATGTTTGTGTAATAATGCATGTGATAGAAGGTGTGGATAAATTTTTTGTAGCCTAAAATAATCAATAAAAATGCTAAATCAAGGTTGATGCAATAGCTCATGTATATCAAGTATGGTTTAAAACCAATTTTTATTAAACAAAAATACTATAGAATATGTGTGTGATAATTAAATAAAGTTGGAAGTGCAAACTTTGTAAATGACAATGAAATACTTGCTATTGAAAAATAATATTGCTTACTAATATTTTCAATAGTTTAGAAATGCAATTTGAAATAGAGTTCAACTCAAAAAACTTAGAAAATTTCAAGCTTGTGTACAGATGGACATTGCCAAGTTTAGCAATTTATTTAGAGAGATTGTGTTAGAGGGTGATGCAGTGTTTTAGCTCGGCTGAGTAGCCTCATGTATCAGTTTGATCGTGGTAAGTCGGTTTCGGTTTAGAGGCAATGGTTTAGTGGTAGTCGTTGCTTTTAAAATCCATGCACAGCACGTTCTTGGGCTAGCCCTCTGGGCTGGGTGCGGTCACCAGGCCATGGGGACGCCTTGTCGCGGTGTTGGCGTGCTCTACGTGCGCACGCGTGCTGCCGTGCTTAGACGGCCTGGTCACCCACGCCGTGGTGTTGGTCGACTCCGGCCCAGCTGACCGCCACTGCTGCTACCTCCGCGCCCGCGCCGCGTCGACGCCGCTGCCGCTACCATCGCACATCACGCTACGCGCCTGACGCTACACCACGCTGCATTGTTGGCCTGCTTTGATGCCACGCACATGAGGCCATGTCGTTGTCGCCTTGCCATTTATGGCACTACGGTACGTGGGTCACATCGGCAGCGAGCGCGTGGCCACCGGCTGTGCGCCAGGCCAGGCCTGGCCGCCACTGCTCCGCGCCATGTGCACGTACTGTCAAGTCACGCACAGGACTGCACTCTACCTTCTCTATCATCTTGCCTCACCCTGTAGCGTGCGTTCACAGATGCTCACCTCACCTACGCAACTCTGGCTCGTACCGCCCCCGGCCGCATCACGACGCCGCGCTGCCACGTCCACATGACCGCACAGGCATGCCTAAAGGCTCCAACCGAGCATTAACCACGCAACCCATGCCCTCGCTCGTGAGGTTGTGTCCTTGTGCTGCCATGCCCTGTCATGTCTTTGCCGATCCACGTTAAGTCGAGGCCGCTGTCCACAATGTAGCAGCGGCAGCACACCATTCCTTCCTTTCTAATTCACCAGCTCAGGCTTCGTAGCGCAATTCCCCACACCAGTGGGTGGCATGGGTAGTCAGCTATGCGCCTTATTCTCCTCAAGCCCGGCCGATCACTACCGATAGGCAATTTGGCCCTTTGCTCGCCGCCAGCCGTGGGCGCTGCCGAATCAGTAGGTTGGGAGGTAAGGCATGTAGGAGTGGTAGCAATTCGATTGCTCGTAACCCTGCACTCGCCTAGACTCTCTCTATCCAATGCTCACATTGTTTTGGCCAGGGAACTCATCGGTGACATGGTGACGCGTCGGTGTCCATCGCAGAGCGCCGACACCTCACTCGGTCACACGTGGCCAGACCGCCATGGCACTTCCTAGCTTCAACCATCAGTAGTGTGTGCACCACGGTGAGCCACGGATGCTTCTCCACCATCTCTACCTTGTCGTGAGGACATAGGCTTGCCAGAACAGTCATGCCACCACCGCGGATAGCCACTCACCGCTGCAGCTCGCTACAGTGCACCTTCGAGTTCGTAACCGTCGCCCATCCATGCACGATTAGCTGTAGATGGTGGTCGTCCCCTTAATGCCGTCGTAGCGAGCCTAGTTTGCCTGGCATAACCGCCATTGCCGCCGGTGTGCCACGCCATCGCGCGCGGATACGCTGAGGACCACCCCATTGCAAAGGCAACACATTCCAGGGTCTTTAATGCAAAGTGTGAGTTTGTAGTAATAGTGTTCCGTTGCTCCGCGTGATTATTCAAAAACCCGAGCCCTCTTTTGAAAAACGCGAGCGCGCGCGGGCGCCCCCGGCCTTGGGCCGTGCTGGGCCAACGCGAAGCGCACACAGTCGCGCCACGCTGGGCTGTCGGGCCAAAATGGTCGCCACCGGCCCTTTTCCTTTTCTAAGCATTTTCTAATTTAGTTTCTAAGGTAAACTTGTAAATTCAATATAAAATTATGTAGTTAACCAAAAATTATGAAACTAATTTTGTTAAGTTCCTAAAATCATGATCTATTTGTTAGTATATTTTATTCCCATAGTTTTATAATATTTTCCAGAGTTGTCTAATTAATTTGAGATGCGTAATATTGTAAAATATAAATTTGTATGAATTTTTATGATAAATTGGTGATAGTGTTGGCTCTGAAACTTTCACAGTAAATTCCTAACATCACTATAATTTTTGTAGCTCCATAATAATTAGTTTGCTAAGGTAACTAAATGAGCCCTAGTTCGAAAATATATATTTAAGCAATAAAATACTAAAACACCTTGGGATTTTAAAACTATAACATTTTCTGGGAAACAACGTCTTATTCGACAACGTGGATACGTAGGCTAGTACGTTTGTCATTAAAGCTAGCTTGTTAGCTTGCGGAGCGTAATCGTATTTAGAGTTGTAGTTGCCTTTGATTATTTACATCTCTGTGTTGCATCCACGTATAACATAATAGGAACAATGATGGATCATGGAGTCGACCAAGGTAGCGGAAAAGATGGTGCCTTGATAATCGTGTTACCATGATGGAATACTAACTTTCGGTTATATCTTACCTAGGCAAGCCCCGGTGAATAACGCCTATTATTCTGCACTTTATCTTATGCTTGTGCATTAAGTTTTAAGGATTTGAATGAAAACCACTTGCATATATATATCATTATCCTATGAGTCCTACTAGTATGTCAGGATCATGTAGATTGCTATGCTATAGGACCCGGTAGAAGTCGAGTGATTACATATCACTCGCGAGAGATAGGAAAGATATTATTGTTGTTATTATATTACCATCCCATGGAATATATATGGATGATAATTGGAGACCGGATAGAATGGTACTTTAGATCAGGACTTGGTTAGGCATTCGAGTGAGGCTTAGATTGCACTTGTCCCGCCTGTGTCGATTGAGGACCGTCCGTTGCTGTGGATGGTAGTCACATCACAGACTTATTATCCTAAGCACATACTTGCTTATGGGAGTGGGAAGGCTTATTGCTCTCTTATCGTGGGTTTCGGCTCTTTTTGGACCAACTGATTGGAGGCGGGGATGGTAGAGGTCTAAGCACCACACTGAGTCTGGGACTCAGGAGTGGGGGCTTGGAGTCTAAATTTGGACGGGGACCTGGACCCCTTGACCGGAGAGTGGTGGGTTGGTCTTGTTTGTACCTGGGGTATAAATAGGGCGTGTGTTTCGGGGTACCCAGCTGGGATACAATGGTTCATGAGTCTCCATGTGATACGGTATAACTTGGCTATGATCTAGCACCGTAGTAAGAACTAGAATTTGAAAGATGGTAAAATGGTTCTAATTGCTTACCACCTGCTTGAAAGTAGCATAGGTGCTTACATAGAATGGTTAGTTAATGAACTAATGATGACTGCTAATGAAATCGAATATAAGGACGCACGTTTAGTAATGCTTCCATAGATGCAATAACCCACAAGCCAAATAAGCCTTACATATCCTTGGAGTCTTTTATTTTCCACTTGTCGGATAAGTCTTGTTGAGTACAATCTAGTACTCAGGATTTTATTCTCCCTGTTGCAGGTGATCGAAGGATACGTAGCGCTGACCCTTGTGTGTGGAAACCTCCTGATGGGCTCAGAGAGGATTCCTTTCACGCTACGACCATAATGTTTATTTATAACCCTTACTAATGATTTTTATAAGAAAAGATGTAAAATCTGTTAGCATCTCTTGTATAAAAATGGCCACTATATCAATGCTCCACCATGTCATTAAATTAATCATGCTTCCTTTGTAACTCTGATAATATTATTATATTCCATTGTTATAATAAATTGAGGTAATATTCTAGTACTGTAATAAAGTGATATAAGAAATGACTTAAGAATGTTGTAAGCTTTATTCTCTCATTTGTGATCCTGATGGAAAAATGTGGATTTTTGAGTTCTCCCTTGGGGTGTGCTCAATGGAACTGCGTAGTTTAGTGTTCTCTCTTGAGTACTTAGTGTCTAATGGAAGACAAGTACTCCTGGGAGACATTAGATTAGGCGGTTCTACCACAATAGTGGAGCTATGTTGCTGTAGCGCTTTTGTTCAGTCCCTCCTAAAATTTTTCCTAGATCTACCACTAACTCCAATGATTTTGGTAATCAGACTAAACAATGTATCTTATACAATACAATACAAACTGACATCCTAATCTTGGTCAAAGCCACAGTAGATGGACACTAAATTACAATAGGTAGATGGCACACTCACCAGGGTGTGAGGGAGGCACAATGGAGAGAGGTAGGGACAAGCATAGGGGGTAGGGTCTACCAAGTGTGCAGAGGTCGCCGGGGCTGCAGCGGCGAGGTAGAAGCGTAGGGCGGTGCGGTGGAGGAGTGGGTCTTTTTCTTTCCTCTCTAAGTAGCAGCGTGGTCACGTGGGGGATATGGATGGGACGGGGATGTCCTGGAAGCTTCCTAGGAGATGGTGCTTTGTTGGGCGTCGATGGTAGACCATAGGGCCATGAAAAGCAGGCGCGTGGCATGTTGTGGGAACAAAAAATGAAGTATAGGAATAATGGCAACTAGAAACACCGGCATGGCTTTGCCGCGGCCTCCACAGAGGACCAGCCTATTTGTTAGTATAAATTGAACTTATAGATACATTATGATTATTGGGTTCGATATTGTATAGACTGGACATATATTATACTCCCTGAAAGCTCTAGTTTGGTTTTGGTGAATTGATGAAACCCTAGATGCTAACTGAAAGTGCATCTAGCCCTTTAGTGGGTTTTGGAAGATTGAATGACAACGTGATTAAAGGTCTAACCCATTTGCTAAGTGTGGACAGGTTATAGGTTATCTCATGAGTACTTAATAAAAGCCAAAATGATGTGTTGTTGTATAAACAATCTAGTTCAAGCACAAGACAACAATGCAAATGTTATTCATGCAAAGGCTCATTTATTGTGGGATTTCCATTTGCTATGTGAAAGCAAGCTCGTGAGAATTAATTAATGAGACATAAGGGATTGCATATGGAATGGTCTCATATTTGAAGCTTGCTAAATTGAAATGAAAAAGATAACAATACATGAATGGATGATTCAACACAAGATGTGACTTGATGGCTTGAGATGGTGAAGATAGCAAGGAAAGGCTTCGAGGTACTAAGCAAGGGTGAAGGGCAAGCGATGACTTGGCGGCCGAAGAACCTAGCTAGGGTGAAGAAGGAAGTACTTGCATTTAGTTGAGGTACTAGTCAAGCTATGATGGCCATGTTGATGTGAAGGATCAAATCAGTATTGGAGTGTTTGATGGAAGTGACTTGATACATTTGGGATTATTCAAATTTGATGAATGGAATCAAGTCACGTGCTCAAGATGACTATGCTCAAGTGAAAAAGATCAAAGATGACATGTTAGCACCCTCACTTGATGAAGATTGGAATACACGGCTTCGGTTGAAGGAGAACAACTCAAAAGGTTTAAATTCGTTATACATTTGAATTTGAGTTAATAGGAATGCCGTACTATTAAGAGGGATGCATCATGTTGATAGATAATGTTTCATAAGTGTTCAAGCCAACCCATGTGAGTTTTGAGTATTTGAGCGACAAAAGAGCTAACTTTATTTTTGTTGGTCTCGACAATACCGGACCGGACACATCCGGTATTTACCCAAAGAGCTTGTAAAAATGTTGTTCTCGGGTTGGTTCGTCGGGAGTTTCGGCAAGGGTCGGGAGTTCCGACGACTCGCACTTTAACTCGACTTGGAGGGTTCATCATCTGGTCATCTACCGGACGTGTCAGATATTCATACCGGACGTGTCCGATATGCACGACCAGAGGCCAACGGCTAGTTTTCAAAAGCCTTGAGGGTCGGGAGTTCCGACGTGAGTTGGGAGTTCCGACACCTCACATACTTTAACTCAGTTACATGGTTTTCAAATTTGCTGAGGGTCGGGAGTTCCGACGTGAGTCGAGTTCCGACGGTCGGGAGTTCCGGCATTCATCGGGAGTTCCGACGCCTCACATTGTCTCTCAGAATTTAGTTACCGTTGGTGCAATGTAAAGTCATACCGAACGTGTCCCAGTATGCATACCGGACATGTCCGTATTTACAACGGCTATAAACGGCTAGTTTTTCAAGGGGGTTATAAATGCCCCCAAGCCTCCACCTTTGAGGTCATGATTCTCACGACATACACACATGTTTTTGAGTCTTGCAAACTCTCCCAACCCTCTCTTAGTGAGTGATTGATCAAACTTGCCAAATCAAATTGTGGGTTGAGTGAAATTCAAAAAGAGAGCAATCCAACCACTTGAGCACTTGTGCATATTGTCTATCTCGTGATTTGCATTTGTTACTCTTGGACTCTTCGGTCCTAGACGGTTAGGCGTCGCCGGAGAGCACCCGAGAGATTGTGGTGTGCCTCAGAAAGTTTATAACGGTCGATTCCGCCGCCTCAGAATCAAATTAGTGGAAGGAGGAAAAGGAGCTGGAAAAGACTCCGGCTAGAGTGACCTTCGTGGTACCCTCTAGGGCCGACCTTTGCTGGGTCGCCCGCAGCCCCCTCAACGGAGAGTAGGACTCAAACGAGTCCAAACTTTGGTAAAACAAATATCGTGTCTCAATTCGCATTTTATTTGATATTTATGTTGCTACAGCTCTTGTACAGGTTCTCTGTGTATATTGATATCTCTAGTAGGTACCTGCAGTTTGGTTTGAAGATAGAAATCAGAAGGAGCAAGTTCGGGGCTGTTCTGCAGAAACCGTGCATACCGAACACGTCCGGTATTCATAACGGACACGTCCGATATTAGAGCTCTGTGCTAAAAATACTTATTCGTGGTTCTAACTTTGTGTTGCAGGGTTGTAGCTTTTAGATACATTCTTTTGTACCTTGTATACTAGGTGGCTAACTTGTGAGGGGTGGTACTACTCTTTATTTGGAGTTTCTATTTTGGAAACTCCCTCTACTATTCGTTTCGACATTTAAAGGTGTTAATTTTCAGAAATGCCTATTCACCCCCCCTCTAGGCGGCATCCTAGGTCCTTTCCACTGCCTTAGCTCAGTCTTGCCATCATACTTAGAGTGGTTGGATGGCTTGAACTTGTGAGGCAGTCGTATTGAAGCAAGTCTGTTTGCAAAATAGGGGAATCTATCGTGCGTTCTGGCTTCTGTGTATTCTGATTCAGCACCCCCTTCTTACCAACTGTCGTCTTGGTGAGAGTAGTTCTACGTGGCTGTCTGAATAGGTGCTTTGCTTCTGACCTTTCTTGGTTGTTCGACTCGGTCGTTTTGACTATGGTCCCTTCTACTTTCTCTATTGTGACTTCCACTTGGTCCAAGTCTCTTGAAAGCGGACTTCCTTTGATTTTGATCTTCCTGCTCATGAGATGTTGACCTGGCAGGTAGTTTTGAGCGGGTCCTTCCATCGTGCGTCCTTAGGACTATTGACCGAAGAAAGTCCCGGAGCTGTTCTTCTTTTTCACTGGGATGTGAGGTCGCTCTGAGTTCTTCTAGAGCTTCTCGGATCCTATCGTAGGGTGTATTCGCCGTGCGTCTTTCTTCGACTTCTCGTTCTGATTTTCTTCTATTGTACTCGGCTAGATCTGACTCATATCTGATCCAAGCTTCCTTGCGCTGCCTAGCACGGTGTTGGCGTCCTTGTTTCAACTTGTTTTTTCTTTCTCTAGCTTGCTTCTGATTCTCGGTCTCACCATCGTGCGCCTGGGTTGGTCTTGTTTGTGCCTGGGGTACAAATAGGGCGTGTGTTTCGGGGTACCCAGCTGGGATACAATGGTTCATGAGTCTCCATGTGATACGGTATAACTTGGCTATGATCTAGCACCGTAGTAAGAACTAGAATTTGAAAGATGGTAAAATGGTTCTAATTGCTTACCACCTGCTTGAAAGTAGCATAGGTGCTTACATAGAATGGTTAGTTAATGAACTAATGATGACTGCTAATGAAATCGAATATAAGGACGCACGTTTAGTAATGCTTCCATAGATGCAATAACCCACAAGCCAAATAAGCCTTACATATCCTTACATATCCTTGGAGTCTTTTATTTTCCTCTTGTCGGGTAAGTCTTGTTGAGTACAATCTAGTACTCAGGATTTTATTCTCCCTGTTGCAGGTGATCGAAGGATACGTAGCGCTGACCCTTGTGTGTGGAAACCTCCTGATGGGCTCAGAGAGGATTCCTTTCACGCTACGACCATAATGTTTATTTATAACCCTTACTAATGATTTTTATAAGAAAAGATGTAAAATCTGTTAGCATCTCTTGTATAAAAATGGCCACTATATCAATGCTCCACCATGTCATTAAATTAATCATGCTTCCTTTGTAACTCTGATAATATTATTATATTCCGTTGTTATAATAAATTGAGGTAATATTCTAGTACTGTAATAAAGTGATATAAGAAATGACTTAAGAATGTTGTAAGCTTTATTCTCTCATTTGTGATCCTGATGGAAAAATGTGGATTTTTGAGTTCTCCCTTGGGGTGTGCTCAATGGAACTGCGTAGTTTAGTGTTCTCTCTTGAGTACTTAGTGTCTAATGGAAGACAAGTACTCCTGGGAGACATTAGATTAGGCGGTTCTACCACAATAGTGGAGCTATGTTGCTGTAGCGCTTTTGTTCAGTCCCTCCTAAAATTTTTCCTAGATCTACCACTAACTCCAATGATTTTGGTAATCAGACTAAACAATGTATCTTATACAATACAATACAAACTGACATCCTAATCTTGGTCAAAGCCACAGTAGATGGACACTAAATTACAATAGGTAGATGGCACACTCACCAGGGTGTGAGGGAGGCGCAATGGAGAGAGGTAGGGAGAAGCATAGGGGGTAGGGTCTACCAAGTGTGTTGAGGTCGCCAGGGCTGCAGCGGCGAGGTAGAAGCGTAGGGCGGTGCGGTGGAGGAGTGGGTCTTTTTCTTTGCTCTCTAAGTAGCAGCGTGGTCACGTGGGGGATATGGATGGGACGGGGATGTCCTGGAAGCTTCCTAGGAGATGGTGCTTTGTTGGGCGTCGATGGTAGACCATAGGGCCATGAAAAGCAGGCGCGTGGCACGTTGTGGGAACAAAAAATGAAGTATAGGAATAATGGCAACTAGAAACACCGGCATGGCTTTGCCGCGGCCTCCACAGAGGACCAGCCTATTTGTTAGTATAAATTGAACTTATAGATAAATTATGATTATTGGGTTCGATATTGTATAGACTGGACATATATTATACTCCCTGAAAGCTCTAATTTGGTTTTGGTGAATTGATGAAACCCTAGATGCTAACTGAAAGTGCATCTAGCCCTTTAGTGGGTTTTGGAAGATTGAATGACAACGTGATTAAAGGTCTAACCCATTTGCTAAGTGTGGACAGGTTATAGGTTATCTCATGAGTACTTAATAAAAGCCAAAATGATGTGTTGTTGTATAAACAATCTAGTTCAAGCACAAGACAACAATGCAAATGTTATTCATGCAAAGGCTCATTTATTGTGGGATTTCCATTTGCTATGTGAAAGCAAGCTCGTGAGAATTAATTAATGAGACATGAGAAATTGCATATGGAATGGTCTCATACTTGAAGCTTGCTAAATTGAAATGAAAAAGATAACAATACAAATGAATGGATGATTCAACACAAGAAGTGACTTGATGGCTTGAGATGGTGAAGATAGCAAGGAAAGGCTTCGAGGTACTAAGCAAGGGTGAAGGGCAAGCGACGGCTTGGCGGCCGAAGAACCTAGCTAGGGTGAAGAAGAAAGTACTTGCATTTAGTTGAGGTACTAATCAAGCTATGATGGCCATGTTCATGTGGAGGATCAAATCACTATTGGATTGTTTGATGAAAGTGACTTGATACATTTGGGATTATTCAAATTTGATGAATGGAATCAAGTCATGTGCTCAAGATGGCTATGCTCAAGTGAAAAGATCAATATCAACATGTTAGCACCCTTACTTGATGAAGATTGAAAGAGACGACATCAATTCAAAAGAGATCAACTCAAGTGGTATAAATCCATTTTTCCTTTGATCTTGAGTTTAATAGGTATGCTGTACTATTAAGAGGGATGCATCATGTTGATAGATAATGTTTCATAAGTGCTCAAGCCAACCCATGTGAGATTTGAGTGGTTGAGAGACAAAAAGGCTAACTGACTTGTTGCTGGTCTGGCCTTACCGGACGTGTCCGGTATTTGCCCAGTATCTGTAAAAATATTGTTCTCGGGTTGGTTCGTCGGGAGTTCCGACGTAGGTCGGGAGTTCCGACGGTCGGGAGTTCCAGCAAGGGTCGGGAGTTCCGACATCTCACACTTTAACTGTCTTGGAGGGTTCACTGTCCTGGTCATACCGGATGTGTCCGGTATTCATACCGGACGTGTCCGGTATGGACGACCAGAGGCCAACGGCTAGTTTTCAAAAGCCTTGAGGGTCGGGAGTTCCGACGTGAGTCGGGAGTTCCGACGGTCAGAAGTTCCGACATGTGTCGGGAGTTCCGACACCTCATATTCTTTAACTCAGTTACATGGTTTTCAAATTTGCTAAGGGTCAGGAGTTCCGACGTGAGTCGGGAGTTCCGGCTGTTGAGAGTTCCGGCATTCATCGGGAGTTCCGACGCCTCACAACTTCACTGTAACTTAGTTACCGTTGGGGCAGTGTAAGTCATACCGGACGTGTCCGGTATGCATACTGGACGTGTCCAGTTTTGCAACAGTTATAAAACGGCTAGTTTTTCAAGGGGGCTATAAATACCCCCAAGCCTCCACCTTTGGAGGCTGCTGATTCTGCTGAGATAGACACACATATTTGAGCCTTGCCAACTCTCCTAAACCCTCTCTTAGTGAGTGTGTGATCCAAATTGCAAAATCAATTTGTGGGTTAAGAGAGAATTTAAAAAAGAGAGCAAGCCACCACTTGAGCACTTGTGCATATTGTCAATCTCGTGATTCGCATTTGTTACTCTTGGACTCTTCGGTCCTAGACGGTTAGGCGTCGTCGGAGAGCACCCGAGAGATTGTGGTGTGCCTCGGAAAGTTTGTAACGGTCGATTCCGCCGCCTCGGAATCAAATTAGTGGAAGGAGGAAAAGGAGTTGGAAAAGACTCCGGCTAGAGTGACCTTTGTGGTACCCTCTAGGGCTGACCTTCGCTGGGTCGCCCGCAGCCCCCTCAACGGAGAGTAGGACTCGAACGAGTCCAAACTTCGGTAAAACAAATATCGTGTCTCAATTCGCATTTCATTTGATATTTGTATTGCTCTAGCTATTCTGTAGGTTCTCTGTGTATATTGTTATCTCCATTAGGTGCCTGCAGTTTGGTTTGAAGATAGAAATCGAAAGGAGCAAGTTCGGGGCCGATCTGCAGAAATCATTCATACCGGACACGTCCGGTATTCATACCGGACACGTCCGTTATTTCCTGCCTGCACTGAAAATATTTATTCTCTGTTCTAACTTGGTGTTGCAGGGTTGTAGCTTCTAGATATATTCTTTATACCTTGTTTACTCTGTGGCTAACTTGTGAGGGGTGGTAGTACTCTTAATTTGGAGTTTCCATTTTGAAAACTCCCCTTTCTAATTGTTTCCGCATTTAAAGGTGTTAATTTTCAGAAATGCCTATTCACCCCCCTCTAGGCAACATCCTAGGTCCTTTCACTAACCCATTGCTCTAAGTGATCATGAGATAGGGTAGCACATTCCAAGTGGTGGAGCAAATGATGATGATCATGATGATGGTGATGGCCATAGAGATAATCAAGTGCTAGGGCTTGGAAAAGAAGAAAGAGAAAAATAAAATGGGCTCAAGGAAAAGGTGATATCCATAGAGCTATTTTATTTTGGTGGTCAAGTGTGATCACATTTAGGATAAATGGTCATACTATTAAGAGGGAAGCTCTTATCGGACAACTCGATCATCTAGTGCCACTAGGTATTGGAATACTTGCACATGCATTTTAGGCCTAGTGCACAATCGGTAAGAAGTTATTAACCTTTGGAAAATGATTATGAAAATGCTAAAACACTTGCACGTGATGGTTAAACACTTGGGATGTTGGCACATTTGCAAAGGAATCAAAGGAGGTGAAAAAGGGGATGAGGTGCTGCCTCTGGTGGCACCGCCACCCCTGTTCGGTGACCACTTGGGTGTGGCTGAGGAGTTGGAGTTGGCACTGGCACCGCCATGTGTTAGATAGTGCACCGCCGGGGTGTGTTCGGTGGCACCACCACTTTTCACTCGAGAGCAAGGGAAGAGGGTTTGGTCACCGCCTTGGCACCGCCGTGCCTAAGGCGGTGGACCGCCCTATTTTTCCAGAGAGGAGGGTTTTCGGTGGTGTGGCCGGAGTGGCACCGCCGTGCCATGTCCGATGCCACTGCCACCATCCTGTCCGGTGCCCCAATGGCTAGTGAAACTAGCCATTAGTGACCGTTGGAGAGGGCACCGCCACCCCTGTCTGGTGGCGCACCGCCGTGTCTGGTGCCCCCGCAGAAGCTGCTCCAAAGGGGTAACGGCTCTATTTGCTTGTGTGCTTATAAATAGAGCTTGTGGCCGGCCTTCGCCACTCTCTTGGCACCTCTAACACCTGCATACACCCTTTGAGAGCTGAGCAAATGTAATGCGTCAATCCAGGAAGACGGCTAAGGCCCACTCTACACGTTGAATGAACCACACCTGCTAATTAACTCTCTTATGCTTTTGTCCTCGCTTTGCAAAAGGATCGATCCAAAGTTAATAGCCTCCCAGGTCTAGGCTTTTAACTTGGTTTAGCTCTCCTTCAGTTTCCAGTATGGTACTAACTTGGTTCAGCTAAGGCCCACTCTCCTTCAGTTGGGACGGACTGAATTCGGGGTATTGTAGCTTGGAAAACATTGTAGCGACGGAAGTTAGTACCATATTGGAAACTGAAGGAGAGCTGAACCAAATTAAAAGCCTGGACCAGGGAGGCTATTAACTCCGGATCGATCCTTTTGCGCGAAGCGAGGACGAAAGCGCAAGAGAGTTAATTAGCAGGTGTGGTTCATTCAACGTGTCGAGTGGGCCTTAGCCGTCTTCCCGGGTCGGGCGTTACAGCAAACACAATCCAATCACTTACACACTTGATTTCATCATTTGAGTGAGATTGGTGAGCCTCTAGTGCATTGCTTAGTGGTCTAGCATCTTATGGCACTAGTTGGGCAATTTGGGCTAGTGGAGAACTTGTTACTCTTGGTGTTTGCCGACACCTAGACGGCCCGGTGATTGGTGGATCGTTGAGCGGCTATTGGTGATTGTTGCCGGCTTCGATCGTTGAGCTTGTGAAGGGGTTATTGTGCCTTCCCCGTGGGAGATCACGAAAGACAACTCCAATAGATTGCGCGTGGCTTGTGGATCCTCATCTTGTGTTGTTTGTGCAGCACCCGGTTGCGGGTAAGGCGTGTGATGCCTATTAGCGCATGAATCTTCGAGTGAGTGAATCGCCATAACAGGAACTAGCTTGTCGGCAAGCAAGTGAACCTCGGAGGAAATATTATTGTGTCATCATTGTCTCCTTAGTATTCTTTGGCATTCATTGATTGAACACTTGTCATGGCGGTATATCTCCTTAGCTCTCTCTTGTATTACCTTGTGTAGAGCTTGTGGTAGTCATAACTAGTTGAGTAGTTTAGTTTCTTAGTTGCTTTTAGTTTCTAGCTAGCTCAACTAGTGTAGAGAGTAGTGACATAGTCTTTGAGTGCTTAGTGATCGCAAGTAGTGACATAGCCTTTGAGTGCTTAGTGATCACAATTAACTAGAATTGGTGGTAGATGACTTGTATTTTTAGTAGGCTAGCGCAACATTCACTTTGTCTCATATTTATCTAATCACTTGGCTTATTGTTGTTGTAGAATTTTTAATAGGCTATTCACCCTTCCTCTAGCCATTAGGATATTTCACTCCGTCCGTTTTAAATTCTAAGATGTTTTGATTTTTCTATATTTATATTTTTTGTTATGCATCTAGATATATATTATGTCTAGATACATAGCAAATACTATGAATCTAGAAATACTAAAACATCTTATAATTTGAGATAAAGTAAGTAGATAATACGAAGTTGTGGTACTGGAACATGAGATATTGAGATGTTTGAGTGCAATTTACACGTCGGCGCCTAGCTCTACGTGTTGCTCCAGTAGGTCGTGCAGGCGTCGTCCACCTGCATACACGCAACAGCACCAGAGCACGATGCGATAGGACCGCCCTTCCCCTGATGCCGCTCGTGTAGTCGTGCTGGATTCTGCGTGCCACTCGTCGGCCGGACAGTCGGCTTTATGGCATGTTGGTTCAGCTGATAAACTACGATTACCGTTGGCTAATTTATTGTGAGAGAAAAATATTGTTCATTAGTTAAAAGAGTACGGTTTATAAACTAAACGAACGAGACGTTAGTCAGCGCGGCAGGAGCTACAGTAGCACAAACCGTCCTGGCAATCAATTGTTTAAAGAATGTAAATCTTGCCTGTCGATGTAAGATTACTGTAGACATGAAATTACGCATTTACCTGTACTGTGTCATTCTAGAAAACAAAAAGCAATGGTTACATTCCGAATTGTTCTTCTCGTGGATGAATAAAATATGATAGTTTTTAGATATGTAATGGTATTTTTAATAGGTGAGTCCTATTAGAAAAGTTGGTTTTAAGTCTATATTTACATTCTTTTTTAGACAATTTTTTAAAAAAACTAAAAGATCTCTACATTACGAAATAACCGATGCCAAATCTTTGGCAACCAGCACCTGTGTACAAGAAGGGATATTATCCCTGACAGACACCAAGTTTGGACTTAAATCAGCCCCAAGGGCAGCTAGTCTATGACCTACCATATTATTACAAGATCGTGGATTATGAGCAACACTCCTAGAAACAAAATTACAAGCAAGTAAATCTTTCAGCTCCCATAGCAAGCCGCTTGCTGAACTTCTATCCATCACATTAGACATCAGAGCCTTGACAATAGCAGCAGCGTCAGTTTCCAGTATGATTTTCTGAATGCCCAGTTCAATAGCCCTATGGATGTTTGACCACCGATAGCCTGCCACGGGTACCCGGGGCAGTATGTTCGGGTTTCAGCGTATGCGGAACTCGACGGTTAACGCAAGAGACAGTCGATTTATCCTGGTTCGGACCCTTGATCGTTGATCGAGTAATAGCTCTACGTCCAGTCGGTGTTTAGCCTTTTGCGTTGGATTGATTGTAAAGTGTTGTGTCGTGTCGTTGTAAAGTCCTTTCTCTAGGAACCCTGTCCTCCTTTATATAGCCAGGAGGCCAGAGTCCTAGTCGGTTTACAATATGAGTTTTTAGTAGGATTACAGAATAATACTACTACTAAGATTACATGGAAAGAAACCTAGTTAGACTAGATCTTCTCCCTTCCATGCGGGGTATCCTATGGGTCCCGCACCGACAAGCCCCTGAGCACTTCATGGTTGAGCTCTGGAAGCCTCTTCTTGTTCCTTCTGATCTTGCCGAGCAGGAACAAGTGTCGTCCAAGTGCTTTCTTGAGCGAAACCGTGTAGCGCTTCGTGAGATCTTCGCGTGGTGTGTACCTTTTTGAACAAAAAGGTACTCTCATTTGGGTGTAGCCCCCGAGACTCTTGCTATTTGGAACAAGGAGCTGGAGGATCTTCTCTTAAAATCGCTCTGATTCTTCGTCGAAGGGCTCCTGAGCCTATACCCGGGTTTTTTATCAAAAAAGAGCTCGGATATAGCTAGGTCCGGGTTCTTTTGGTCTTGAGGCCTTGAAGTGGTATGTCTTGAAGAGGTTTTCTGAGTGATGTGCGCTTTTTCAAAGAAAAAAGTGCACTCACTGAATGTAGCTCCCGAGCCTCTTGCTATTTGGAACAAATAGTTGGAGGGTCTTGATTCTAAGTTGTTCAAGTTACTGAAAACCTCTTCTGTTGCAGCCCCATCTTGAATCTGAGTTGTTCAAATGACTAAAAGCCTTTCTTATTGCAGCCCCCGAGCATATACCTGGATTCTTTTATTCGAAAAGAACTCGGATACAGGATCTTGGCATGTTCTCTGGTAGTCTGCTGTTGTCAGATATAGTTGTATGGTGGTGGTTGATAGTAAATGTTGTTTGTTCACGAGTTGTACAGTGTTGGTATATTCTTCCGAATATGCTTGTTCTTTAGTACTGTTCCTTCACGCCTGAGTCCTCTTTCATTGAATTCTGTCTTTTCACTGTGTCCTTTGTTAGGTTTGTTCCGTTGGTGCTCCCGGTCCATGTGCACCGCTTCTTTGGCCTGTAAATATCCTCCTTGTGTGATGTTTTGATTCATCGAGCATTTTGTTGCGTGGTCTGAAATCTCCGTAGTCATGAATATGGTAGTTTGTGAAGTAGAGCAGCCCCTGGGTGTATTTTGCAGTTCTTGTGTATCTTGTCGTAGCTGGAGGAAGTCTTGTGATAGGGATTAGAGGTAGACTAATCGCGCAGCAGCATTGTACTTGGAAGTACGTTGCGGTAGTCGGAGGGAGTCTTGTGATGTGGGATACATTCCTTCATCTGGCAGTTCTGGGTTGATCCTCGTCGCCTGCCCTGAGACTGTCCGGTGCAGATCAACACCATATCCAGCATCACATCGGACTTGGGTAGACAGATGCCTGCTGGCCTTCTCTGCTCCATGTTGTCCCGCCGTGCTGCTGATTTCCGCCTTGGATGCACTGCGTCCGTCCTTTAAAGAAAATAGTGTAGCCGAGTGTGGTTTGTTCTATCGAGTAGCAATTTGGAACACGTAGTCGTTCCAGAGCCTAGCTGTGTCCGGGTTTCTCTTTGCTACCTTGCTTGTCGTAGTACCGAGTTTGTTGGGTCTTGTAAGATGTGTAATCTTCTATTTTTTGAAACCATTTATAATGGAAAGAATCTTGTCTTCTGAGTTATCATTCTTTATTCAGCTGATGTCCCGGTTGTTTATGAGATTCCCAAGTTCTTTCTATAAGGACCGGGTTGTTGCGTTCCTTGTGAGGTAACCCTTCGTTGCTTCATGGTTGATGAGTTCTTTTTGTAGCAATATGATAACTCCGCCGTGATGCTGGATGGATAAGTCTAGAATCTGTCCGTTGAACTGTATAGTTGTGTGGATTTGTGCCGTCCGTCATTTTAGCTATGTCAATAAATGGACCGTTGCGCTCTCATATCGTGTTTAAACGGGCCAGGTGGGCCGCGTTTTACTGCTGTAAAATCTATTTAAGGGCATTTCTTCTTCTTTTTCTTTACTGCCCTGCTTTTGCCTTGAAACCTTAGTCTTCAAAACTCCGCTGCCGCCATTGTCACCATCATCTGAGCGCCGCCACCTGAGCATCACCTTTCCTTAGTGCTTTTATTGCTTTCGCTAATATATGGGTAGGAAGAAATCAGCGAGCAAGTCCCAGGCAGCCTTTGTGGACGAGGAGGCCTCGCTTTCCGTGATTGAAAATCAAGAATTCATGGCCATGAGGGCTGCTCAGAAGATCTAGCCGGCTCCGACTACAACTGAGGATCAGTTGCACGAGCTTGTCAGTGATGGTCTAATCTAGAGCAAGGATATTGCTGATTGGAGAGCTCCAGGTGAGCATCGGGTCCCTACTCTAGGTCCTAGTGAGATTATTCTTTCCGTCTCCTTTATCCGTGCCGGACTCTGCCTTCCTGCTTCTGCTTTTCTTCACCGATTTCTCAGCTATTTTGGGATTAGCCTGAACCATCTTGCTCCCAATGCTGTCCTTCGTCTTTCTGTTTTCGTTCATCCTTGTGAAACTTTCCTTGGAATTCCTCCTTCTCTTTCTCTCTTTCCTTACTTCTTTCGTCTGAAGCCACAACCCCGCCGCGATGACACCAATGTTCTTGGTGGCTGCGGGATTCAATTTTGCCAGGGTCTTAAGAGCAAATTCTTTGACTATGACCTGGTTGATTCTGTGAGGGATTGGCATGCTGACTGGTTTTATGCCGTCAATTTGATTCCTCCTCTTTCCGTTTATTCTGGATCTGATCCCTTGGTTAATGATCGATAGGAAAAGAACCCCCTGACGACGGATGAGAGCCAAGCGATCAAGCTGTTTCTTGAGAGGATATGTACTCTGAAGCAGCAGGGCTTGACCGGCTTCGATATCATCTCTAGTTTTCTTCGCCGCCGTGTTCAGCCTCTGAAGCAGCGGGAGAATTTTGGGTTTGAGTACTCTGGGGCGGAGGACCCTTCTCGTATGGTCCCTGCCCTTGAGTTGACTGATGAGGAGGTGCTCGAGCGTCTTCAGAAGATGATGAAAGGAGTAAGCATCGTCCCGCTTGCTGTCCTTGAGTATAGTGCTAACAACCCGCCCCCTGCTGTGAGTTGTTTTTTTATGCGGGTTTTTTTGTATTTCTTTTGCTGTCTCGACTTTTGCTAAATCTTTCTTATCTGGTTGTTATACTCTTTTTATAGGAATTGGGGCGTAACTTTGTTGATCTGATCCCCCTTGGTGACTGCCCTGCCATTGTGGGGATTGGGGATAGTCTTGCTGGGGCTTCTTTAACCAGTAAATTTCAAACCACCATAATGTTTCCTGGTGTTTCTTCCGTGGTTTTTGATGTATATGTGGAGTATGTTCCTCGTCCAGTTCCTTGAGGTCCTCGTAGTGTCGGGAAAAGGGGGCGAGCTGAAAGTTCTTCTGGTTTGTCTGCTGCCAAGAAGTCCCGCCAGTCGAGTACTCGTCCAGGTACTCTAGTTGTAGGTAGCGTGCTCCTAGGTGAGCATATTAATATGTTTTGTCTTTTTGTGGTTTGTTTGTGTCTTGAACCGAGTACTTTTCTCCTTTTTCAGATGGCGCTATGGCTGCCTTGCTTGAGAGTGAGGAAGAAGAGGACGATGATGTGCCCCTTGTCCCGCGTCGGTGAGTTGTTTCCCTATTTTTCTGTTGTTGAACACCTCTTCTTGTTCTAACTTTCGACTTGTCCTCTTGTAGTAAACGGCCGTCGAGCTTGAGTTCTTCTGGGGCTTCGGTACCGGCCCCGCCGCTCTTGTCGCAGAGCGGCGGTGATGTTTTTGCTGCCATAGTTCCTCCTGTAAGGTCTTCTTTTGGTTTCATGAAGAAGAAGATAGTTGAGCGAGTGATTCCTTGTTATGTTTCTTTGCTTCTGTTTTCCTTTTTCCTGACTCATATTCTTATCATTGAGTTTCCTTATCATCTTGCAGGCCCTCGCCTTCCCTTAACCCTCCACCAACCTCTTTGTCAGTCCTCTGATGCACCTCTATGTGCTAAGTCTGGGGACTTGGCATGTACGGTCGGTGAGGTGGTTGTGAGGGAGACATGGTTCCCTGATCATCACGCAGCAACTGACTCGGTGGCTCCGGAAGTGACCGTGGCCACGGCGGTGGGTTCTTCTAAGGAGGTAGCCGGGGGCTTCCCAGGGTATGGCCCTGGCCTTGCCTTCTTCGCATCGGGCGGCTTCTCCCTCTGCTCCTCTTGGTACCGGTACTCGGCGCTTGGATGATGACGTGTTGCAGCAGTTCGATGTCACTCATCGTTTGTCAGAGCTGACTGCCGCCTGGGGGACCCTTTCAACTTCTTTTGCAGAAAAGCTCCAGGTAAGTTTTTCTGAAGTTCTTTCTTCGGGTGTTCGTCTTTGCTTTGTTCTTATGCCTTCTTTCTCTCTCTCTCTTTTTGTTTAGTATTTTTCTCGGGATCATACCGGCTTCTTTTTCTCGTCTGAAATCGACAAAAAGTTGTCCTCTGAGGTGAGTGCCCTAAAAGCAGAGCTTGATCTCTGTCGGGCCGAGATGGAGACTGAGCGTCAAATGCACCAAAAGGAGGAAAAGGCTCTTCGTGCCCGGGTGGAAGAGGCAGAGAAGCAGAGGGATGCTGCGGTGGAGGCCATGAAGAATGAGTGCAATGGTATTGCGGGTTCTTCTTGTTTCCTTTTGTATTCTAATTTCCCTTTCTACTGACTTCTTTTGTGGTGCTTGTTCTAGCTCTCCGAGTTGAAAAGCAGAAGCTCTCGGAGGGTATTGAGGAAATGAAGATAACTATTCGCAATAGTCACAACAGGGCTGAGGAGGTAATTACTCACGCTGAAGAAGAACTTGCGCTTGCCAAGTTGATTAGGCGTGGAGCTGACAGGGATCTTGTGTAGGTCCAAAAGACTATTGAAGACTTGACTAGTAAGTTGGCGACGGCTACTGAGAACTAGAATGCTTTGTGGAAATCCTTTCAGTCAGTAGCCGGTCTTCTCTGGACTTCAGCGGATGATGGTCAATCTTGGGCTCAGTTTATTCCCCAAGTGCCGACCCATTTCCAGGAGTTCGTGAAGAGGTGCGCCCAACTGTGTACCAGAAATGTTCTTGCCTAGGTCCGGGTTCTTTCTCTGGAGTTTCCTTTGTCCAAGGTTGCTGATGAAGCCGAGAGTCAAGAATATCTGGATGCTGTTGAAAAGGTGGAGCCTGAGGTCGAAGATTTAGCCAGGAGGATTGTTGATAATCTTAACATTGATATTTCTTCTCCTGATGACAATGCTTGATGTAATTGACCTTTGTACTCCAGCTTCTGTAATAGAACACTATACTTCTTTTTGAATGAAGATTCTTTATTTTTTGTTGGTGTCTTCTTTGCCTGTATTTCTTTGTCTTGTAAACAACCCGGTTTAGGTAGATCGTTGTCTTGACAAACTTTCTTGATCTATCGAGTGCTTTTCTGGCTTTCGTTTGTGCCATGTAAACAACTCGGTATATGTAGATCGTTGTCTTGACAGACTTTCTTGATTTGTTGAGTGCTTGTTTGGCTTTCGTCTGTGACTTGTAAACAACTCGGTATAGATCATTGTCTTGACAAACTTTGTGTTCTTGTTAGTACTGAAAAGACTTAGGACCGGCGATCTCAAGTATCTTCAGCTTCTTCTTTTCAGCTTAACTCGAGATGTGGTCAGCATCTGGTCCTTTCCCTGGTTGCAAAAACATCCTAGGATCGATAAGCCCCCGAGCACTTCATGGTTGAGTTCTGGAAGCCTCGTCTTATTCCTTCAGGTCCTGCCGAGTAGGTACAAGTGTCGTCTGAGTGTTTTTCTGAGCGAAACAGTAGCGCTTCTTGGGATCTTCTGGTGGTTTGTGCTTTTTAAAGAAAAAGTACATCCATCTGAGTGTAGCCCCCAAGCCTCTTGCTATTTGGAATAAGTAGCTGGAGGATCTTATCTTGAAATTACTCTGATTTATGTTCAGACTTAGTTTCAGTCGTTTTGCTTTTTGGTTCGGGTGTTAGCTTATTAGCTACCCTCATCGGCGGGCTCAAGCATCTTTTCAGCTCTTTTGCTCTCGGCCGGTATGCTCAGGCATATTTTCAGCCATTTTGCTTTTTGATTCGGGTGTTAGCTTATTAGCTACCCTCATCGGCGGGCTCAAGCATCTTTTCAGCTCTTTTGCTCTCGGCCGGTATGCTCAGGCGTATTTTCAGCCATTTTGCTTTTTGGCTTGGGTGTTAGCTTGTTAGCTACCCTCATCGGCGGGCTCAAGCATCTTTTCAGCTCTTTTGCTCTCGGCCGGTATGCTCAGGCGTATTTTCAGCCATTTTGCTTTTTGGTTCGGGTGTTAGCTTGTTAGCTACCCTCATCGGCGGGCTCAAGCATCTTTTCAGCTCTTTTGCTCTCGGCCGGTATGCTCATTGGAAACAACTCGGGGAAAGCCATAATAAGACATGTTGTTGAAAAACCATCTTTATTGATCGTGAACGTTGATAAGCCATAATAATACATATGTTGTCGAGGAACACCATCTTTATTGATCATGAACATTGATCTCTTGTGGCTTGTATATATATTCTTCCTTGAGTTGTTTTCATGCGTAGAATCTTCTTAGCTGGCTGATGTGCCATGTATTGTTGACTACCTTTCCATCTTCAGTTATCAACTTGTACGTGTCTGGTCCGGTGACTTTTGTGACGATAAAAGGACCTTCCCATGGACTGAGTAGTTTATGGCGTCCATCAGTTTTTTGTATTCTTCTTAGTACAAGGTCTCCGACTTGTAGTGATCGAGGCTGGGTATTCTTGTTGTAGTGGCGTCTTAATCCTTGGAGGTATCTTGCTGATTGAAGGGTAGCGTTTACTCTGACTTCTTCTGTACTGCCGAGTTCTAATCTTCGGGTGTGTTCTGCTTCTCCTTCATCATATTATTCTATCCTTGGCGATGTCCAGATCAAGTCGGTAGGTAGTACGGCTTCTGATCCGTAAACTAGGAAGAAAGGTGAGTATCCGGTGGCTCTGCTTATTTGAGTTTGTAGCCCCCATACGACCTTGGGTAATTCTTCAATCCATTTTGATCCATAGTCCACTAGTTCTTCATACAATCTTGGTTTTAATCCGGCTAGTATGAGTCCATTAGCCCTTTCTACCTGTCCGTTGGCCTCTGGATGTGCAATTGATGCGTAATCTATGCTGAAGCCGCAGTCCTGTGCCCAACTTTGGAATTCTATGGCTGTGAAGGGAGAGCCCAAATCTGTGATCATTCGATTGGGCATGCCAAAGCGGTGCATAATGTCTTGGATGAACTCGACTGCTTTCGCTGTGCTGTATTTTGCGAGTGGTTTGTATTCAATCCACTTGGTGAACTTGTCAATTGCTACGAAGATGTACTCGAAACCGCCTTTTGCTTTCTTGAGAGGTCCTACTTGATCCAGCCCCCAGCAGGAGAAAGGCTAAGCGGGTGGGATGCAGATGAGATTGTGAGCTGGCACATGAGCTTGTCTTGCGAACATTTGACAACCTTTGCATTTTTTGACAAGTTCTTCTACGTCTTTCAAAGCGGTTGGCCAGTAGAATCCGGTGCGGAATGCCTTACCGACTAGTGTTCTTGAAGCGGCATAATTTCCATAGCAACCTGAGTGTATTTCGTCTAGGATCTCTTTGCCCTCTTCAAATGAGACATATTTTAGGAGTACTCCTGATGACGCGGCTCTTCTATAGAGCTTGTCCCCTACTAGGACGTAGTTCTTGCTTCTGCGAACAACCCGGGTAGCTTCCTCTTTATCTGCTGGCAACTTATTCTCTTTGATGTAATCAATAAAAACCTAGGTCCATGAGGTGGTGATTACCAAAATCCGGGTGCCTTTAGCTGTGATTTCAGGGGTTATCTCACCGGGTTGTTTGATAGAGGGAGCTGATAATTCCTCTATGAATACACCGGGTGGGACATTTGCCCTGTCTGATCCGAGCTTGGTGAGGACGTCTGCCACAATATTGGAATCGCGCAGGACATGTAGAATTTCTAATCCTTGGAAATGTTTTTTGAGTTTTCGTATTTCAGCACAGTAAACACCCATGTTTTCTTTGGTGCAATCCCAATCTTTGTTGACTTGGTTGATGACTACTGTCGAATCGCCGTATACGAGTAATCGCTTGATTCCAAGGGTAATTGCCACTCGGAGCCCGTGGATGAGGGCTTCGTATTCTGCTTCATTGTTGGTAGCTTGCCATAATATCTGAAGGACGTACTTGAGTTGTTTTCTGTCTGGAGAAATGAGGAGAACGCCTACACCGGCTCCCCTAGCTTGAGTGACCCATCAAAGTATATCTTCCAGTGGTCAAGGATGGTATTTGACATAGGTTGTTGAATCTCTGTCCACTCAGCAACAAAATCAGCAAGGGCTTGAGATTTAATTGCTTTCCGTGGGGTGAAATCGATGTTGAGAGCACCAAGTTCAACTGCCCACTTAGATATGCGCCCTGTTGCGTCTCTGTTGTGTAAGATGTCTCCGAGTGGGAAATCTATCACCACGGTAATCATGTGGCTTTCGAAATAGTGGCGAAGCTTGCGTGAAGTGATCAGGAGGGCGTAGAGTAGTTTTTGCACATGCGGGTATCGGATTTTTGATTCTGACAGTACTTCGCTGATGTAGTATACGGGGCGTTGTACATTATACACACGCCCTTCTTCTTCTCTTTCTACGACAATCATTGTGCTGATCACAGTAGAAGTTGCCGCAATGTACAGCATCATGTCTTCGTATTTCTTTGGAGGTGTGAGAACAGGCGAGGAGGTGAGGTATGCCTTGAGCTTCTTGAAAGCTTCATTGGCTTCTTCTGTCCACTCGAACTTGTCTGTCTTCTTTAGTAGTTTAAAGAAAGGTAATCCTTTTTCGCCGAGTCTTGATATGAAACGATTGAGGGCCGCCATGCAGCCTGTTAGTTTCTGCACATCTTTGACACTTCGAGGAGGGCCCATCTCTGTTATGGCTCGAATTTGCTTAGCGCTTGCTTCGATTCCGCGATGACTGACTAAGAATCCGAGTAGTTGTCCTGAAGGAACTCCGAATACACACTTGTTTGGGTTCAATTTCCACCTCCATCTTTTCAGGTTTTTAAAGGTTTGCTTTAAGTCTTCAATTAGTGTATCCAGGTTCTTTGTCTTTACTACTACGTCATCCATGTATGCCTCTACGTTTTCACCGATCTGATCACCAAGGCACGTTTGGATAGCTCTTTGGTAAGTGGCACCAGCATTCTTGAGTCCAAATGACATGGTTTTGTAGCAGTAGGCACCGAACGGAGTGATGAAAGATGTCTTGCTCTGGTCTTGTTCCTTTAATGTGATCTGGTGATATCCTGAATAGCAATCAAGGAAGGATAATAGGGCAGATCCTGCTGTTGAATCAACTATCTGATCAATGCGTGATAGCCCAAACGGCTCTTTCAAGCAGTGTTTGTTGAGATCTGTGTAGTCGACACACATGCGCCACTCGTCCATATTCTTTTTCTGTACTAGAACTGGGTTTGCTAGCCAATCTGGATGAAGGATTTCCCTGATGAATCCGGCTACCATTAGCTTTGTGATTTCTTTTTTAATTGCTACCTTCTTGTCGGGTGAGAATCGTCGTAGCTGTTGCTTCATAGGCTTGGAGCCTTCATTGATATAAATTCTGTGCTCAGCCAACTCTCTTGGGACACCTGGCATGTCGGCCGGCTTCCAAGCGAAGATATCTTTGTTGTCCCGAAGAAAGTTGGTGAGCAAGAGTTCCTATTTTGCCGAGAGATGGGCACTGATGGTTGTCGTTTTGGATGGATCACCGGTGCCTAGGTCGATTTGCTTGACGTCGGCTTCTTTTGGTGGTGCGAGGATGCTGGGTTTTTTGGTCGGTATCTCTAGCTCTTCTGGGCTCATTTCTGCTGCAATAGTGGCTATTTCTTTTCTACCATTGGCGGCTTGTGCTTTTGCTACAATTTGGATTGCCTGAATGTCGCAGTCAAAAGCTCACTTCAAATCACTTCGAAGAGAAAGAACACTATTAGGCCCTGGCATCTTAAGCAACAAATATGGATAATGCGGTATCGCCATGAATTTTGCTAGTGTTGGGCGCTCGAGGATTGCGTGATATGATGAATCGAAGTCTGCAACTTCAAACTTGATGAACTCTATACGGTAGTTCGAGGGAGTTCCAAAAGTAACCGGTAGAGTGATTTGTCCAAGTGGCATTGCTGCCTTGTCGAGTACTATGCCATAAAAAGGGGTGCTCGTTGGTGTAATCATCCCGTCGAGTTGTAGTCTCATCTTCCTTGGAGTTTCTGAAAAAATGATGTTGAGTCCGGCTCCTCCGTCGATTAGTACTTTTGTGACAGTCATATCGACAATAGTTGGATCTAGAACCAGTGGGTAATGGCCCACATTTTCTACGCTAGTCCATTGGTCTTCTCTTGAAAATTGGATTGGATACTGTGACCAATTGAGATATCTTGGAGTAGCCGGTTCTACTGCCATGATGGTTCGTAGTGCTAGCTTTTCTTGATGTTTGCTTCTAGAATTTGGAACCCCGGTGAAGATCACTGCTACTGTCCCCCTAGATTTTTGGAATCCCTTGTCTTCGTGGTTGTCTTCTTCTTTTTTCTGATTGTCTTCTTTAGTGCTCCCCTTACTATCTTTTCTTGTGTTTTGATCATTGAAGGTGTAGCAATTTCTGATGGTGTGATTTCCTTTGGGGTGCAAGATGCAATGCATGTTTTCAATGTCGTCATACGATCTTTTGGGTTTGGAAAACTTCCTTGGTTTGTCAGCCACTGCTACGGTGTTGTCTTGTCCATGTTTTCTTTCCTGATGTCTCATGTTTCGATGATTTTGTTTGTCCGGGTTGTCTTGGTTGTTTCTATCCGGGAACCTTTCTCGTGTCTTCTCCTCTGCAGTAATCATCTTTTCTACTGTGTGTCTGAATTCTTTATTGTTTCTCGGGTTTTCTTTGCAGAAGTCCTGAAATTGCCACCTAGCCATGATTCCGTGAGAGAAAGCCTCGATTACTTCTCGTTCGGTGATGTCATGTACTTAAGCACGTAGTTCGCCAAATCATCGATAGTAATTTCTGAGACTTTCACCTCCTTTCTGCTTGAGTCCTTTTAACTCTGCGTGGGTAATTGGGTGTGTAATGATACCCACAAAATTTTCACAGAAAGCTCTTTGCAAGTCCTCCTAATTTCTGATTGACCCTGGATTCAATTTGTCGAACCATTGGAGGGGCATGGTTTCTAGGGCCATGGGAAAGAACAGGGTCTTGATATCGTCGTCTCCTCTGGCTAGTTCAATCGATTACGAGTAAATCCTAAGCCACTATGAAAGTGCATCTAGCCCTTTGGTGGGTTTTGGATGATTGAATGACAACGTGATTAAAGGTCTAACCCGTTTGCTAAGTGTGGATAGGAAATAGGTTATCTCATAGGTACTTAATGAAAGCCAAAATGATGTGTTGTTGCATAAACAATCTAGTTCAAGCACAAGACAACAATGCAAATGGAATTCATGAAAAGGCTTATTTATTGTGGGATTTCCATGTGCTATGTGAAAGCAAGCTTGTGAGAATTAATTAATGAGACATAAGGGATTGCATATGGAATGGTCTCATATTTGAAGCTTGCTAAATTGAAATGAAAAAGATAACAATACATGAATGGATGATTCAACACAAGATGTGACTTGATGGCTTGAGATGGTGAAGATAGCAAGGAAAGGCTTCGAGGTACTAAGCAAGGGTGAAGGGCAAGCGATGACTTGGCGGCCGAAGAACCTAGCTAGGGTGAAGAAGGAAGTACTTGCATTTAGTTGAGGTACTAGTCAAGCTATGATGGCCATGTTGATGTGAAGGATCAAATCAGTATTGGAGTGTTTGATGGAAGTGACTTGATACATTTGGGATTATTCAAATTTGATGAATGGAATCAAGTCACGTGCTCAAGATGACTATGCTCAAGTGAAAAAGATCAAAGATGACATGTTAGCACCCTCACTTGATGAAGATTGGAATACACGGCTTCGGTTGAAGGAGAACAACTCAAAAGGTATAATTCGTTATACATTTGAATTTGAGTTAATAGGAATGCCGTACTATTAAGAGGGATGCATCATGTTGATAGATAATGTTTCATAAGTGTTCAAGCCAACCCATGTGAGTTTTGAGTATTTGAGCGACAAAAGAGCTAACTTTATTTTTGTTGGTCTGACAATACCGGACCGGACACATCCGGTATTTACCCAGCAGTTGTAAAAATGTTGTTCTCGGGTTGGTTCGTCGGGAGTTTCGGCAAGGGTCGGGAGTTCCGACGACTCGCACTTTAACTGACTTGGAGGGTTCACTGTCCTGGTCATACCGGACGTGTCCAGTATTCATACCGGACGTGTCCGGTATGCACGACTAGAGGCCAACGGCTAGTTTTCAAAAGCCTTGAGGGTCGGGAGTTCCGACGTGAGTTGGGAGTTTCGACACCTCACATACTTTAACTCAGTTACATGGTTTTCAAATTTGCTGAGGGTCGGGAGTTCCGACGTGAGTCGGGAGTTCCGACGGTCAGGAGTTCCGGCATTCATCGGGAGTTCCGACGCCTCACATTGTCTCTGTAACTTAGTTACCGTTGGTGCAGTGTAAGTCATACCGGACGTGTCCGATATGCATACCGGACATGTCCGGTATTGCAACGGCTATAAAACGGCTAGTTTTTCAAGGGGGGTTATAAATGCCCCCAAGCCTCCACCTTTGGAGGCTGCTGATTCTGCTGACATACACACATGTTTTTGAGTCTTGCAAACTCTCCCAACCCTCTCTTAGTGAGTGATTGATCAAACTTGCCAAATCAAATTGTGGGTTGAGTGAAATTCAAAAAGAGAGCAATCCAACCACTTGAGCACTTGTGCATATTGTCTATCTCATGATTTGCATTTGTTACTCTTGGACTCTTCGGTCCTAGACGGTTAGGCGTCGCCGGAGAGCACCCGAGAGATTGTGGTGTGCCTCAGAAAGTTTATAACGGTCGATTCCGCCGCCTCAGAATCAAATTAGTGGAAGGAGGAAAAGGAGCTGGAAAAGACTCCGGCTAGAGTGACCTTCGTGGTACCCTCTAGGGCCGACCTTTGCTGGGTCGCCCGCAGCCCCCTCAACGGAGAGTAGGACTCAAACGAGTCCAAACTTCGGTAAAACAAATATCGTGTCTCAATTCGCATTTTATTTGATATTTGTGTTGCTACAGCTCTTGTACAGGTTCTCTGTGTATATTGATATCTCTAGTAGGTACCTGCAGTTTGGTTTGAAGATAGAAATCGGAAGGAGCAAGTTCGGGGCTGTTCTGCAGAAACCGTGCATACCGGACACGTCCGGTATTCATAACGGACACGTCCGATATTAGAGCTCTGTGCTAAAAATACTTATTCGCGGTTCTAACTTTGTGTTGCAGGGTTGTAGCTTTTAGATACATTCTTTTGTACCTTGTATACTAGGTGGCTAACTTGTGAGGGGTGGTACTACTCTTTATTTGGAGTTTCTATTTTGGAAACTCCCTCTACTATTCGTTTCGACATTTAAAGGTGTTAATTTTTTGAAACGCCTATTCACCCCCCCTCTAGGCGGCATCCTAGGTCCTTTCACACTGCCTTAGCTCAGTCTTGCCATCATACTTAGAGTGGTTGGATGGCTTGAACTTGTGAGGCAGTCGTATTGAAGCAAGTCTGTTTACAAAACAGGGGAACCTATCGTGCGTTCTGGCTTCTGTGTATTCTGATTCAGCACCCCCTTCTTACCAACTGTTGTCTTGGTGAGAGTAGTTCTACGTGGCTATCTGAATAGGTGCTTTGCTTCTGACCTTTCTTGGTTGTTCGACTCGGTCGTTTTGACTATGGTCCCTTCTACTTTCTCTGTTGTGACTTCCACTTGGTCCAAGTCTCTTGAAAGCGGACTTCCTTTGATTTTGATCTTCCTGCTCATGAGATGTTGACCTGGCAGGTAGTTTTGAGCGGGTCCTTCCATCGTGCGTCCTTAGGACTATTGACTGAAGAAAGTCCCGGAGCTGTTCTTCTTTTTCACTGGGATGTGAGGTCGCTCTGAGTTCTTCTAGAGCTTCTCGGATCCTATTGTAGGGTGTATTCGCCGTGCGTCTTTCTTCGACTTCTCGTTCTAATTTTCTTCTATTGTACTCGGCTAGATCTGACTCATATCTGATCCAAGCTTCCTTGCGCTGCCTAGCACGGTGTTGGCGTCCTTGTTTCAACTTGTTTTTTCTTTCTCTGGCTTGCTTCTGATTCTCGGTCTCACCATCGTGCGCCTGGGCAAAGGGTGATATGTTGGATTCAGATTCATCCAATGACCTAACGTCGGGTGCTTCTGGGGGGACCAATGGTGATCGAGGACGGTGAACCATGAATACTTCTCGTGCATGAATTGTATTGCTATCGGCATCTGTTTCCACACTGTCGGAGTAGTTGATAACTTTAGTAGAGGCTTCAAGGTCACAGATTGAGTCTCCTTCTTGGTAGGGTAGAATTGTTGTTGTCATCGTGCTGACTAGTTGAGTACTACTATCCTCAGGAACAGAACCTGGCCAGTGGACGATGCAGTCTTGAGATGTTATAGTCAGTATCAGACCTTCCTGAGCTCCTTTCAGCGGCATTCTAAGCACCAGATTGAGGGATCCTTCGGGCCGTGTCTGATAAGATGTTGCCATGTTGTGGAGTCCAAACGGAAAAGGACCCAACTTCTTGAAAAGACTTTGAGTGCACCCCGAGTTGTAGTCTTGATAGACCAAGGCCGCGTTCTTAAGCCCCATCAAAAAAGAACTCGGTTTCTCGGAAGAACTCGGGTAAGACTCCATTTTGGATGCGGAACCTGAGTTTGAGTCAGATGTGCAAAGTCACAAAATCTGAATCGAATCGAACATCGCGAGTGTTGACGAAATATGGTCGGCAGTCCACCGAGGGGGGTGCCTGTGGTGGTAGATAATCGGTAGAGGTGCGCGTAATCAGGAACCAGATGGTTACAGAGACACAAGACAAGATTTATACAGGTTTAGGCCGCCAGTGTGGCGTAAAACCCTACGTCCTGTGTTTTGTTATTTGTATTGAGATGTTGTGACCTGTTGTGAGGCCTGAGATCCGTTTCCTAGGGGACCCTTTCCTCTCCTTATATACTCTGGAGGAAGAGAGTTACAAGTAGAATAGCCTATTTGGTACTATTACAATAGCCTTGTCGTGCGCAACACGTCTTTATCTTCTGGGCCGGGCCTTCTTGATGGTGCGGCCCATGTGCCATCTTGTGGTACCTGGGGGTCCATTCCCCCACAGCTAGTCCCCGAGCGCCTTGTATCCTTCGAGTAGCGCCGTCTTGAGCTTGCCAGAAGGATGTAAGCGGCTCAAGATAAAATTTGAAAAATATTTCCCCCGAAGTGTGCCCACTTTGACTCTGAGTCGAAAAGAGACACCGTCGTCCTTGTAGAATCGGTGGCGTTTGATCCATCAGATCGAGCACATTCACTTCAAGGTGAAGTGTGCCCACTTAGTCCCCGAGCCTGGTAGTAGGTGACGTAGTCATGTGGTTCCAGGGTCTAAAAAAGTCTTGTTAATTAGATACAGCATGCACCATCAGGTGCATCATACCGATGTAGTCCCCGAGCTTGCTGGAAGGCGAGGTATGAGCCTTGTAGCAAGGTCTAAAGGAGAAAAAATATTCCAACTGTATGCGAGTCACCAGTCGCATGTAGTTGAGATGCGAAGTCCCCGAGCTGTGGTCGGAGAGTGGTCGAGATAGTCCCCGAGCACAGGACGAGGAACGAGCGGTGAAGTCCAAACTATGGTCAGAGAGTGGTGCGCCAGTCCCCGAGCGCAAGTCGAGAAGCAAACGACAAAGTCCCCGAACGTAGCTCGAGATCCCTTTAGAAGGAGCGTCTGGTCGGTGATGTATGGCATTATCTGGTCGGCGTTGACGAAGTTGCCCGGCGCCCGAGCTTTCCGAGCTGTCGTCATGGCGGCGGTCGCAGTTGTCATGGCGTGTGGTCAGAGCGACGTCGTCCTTACATTAGTGGTCGGTGACTCGGGCAGCTCACGATCGGCGATGGTGTAGGAGCAGTAGGAACAGCCTTTGTCGCTGCTGGAGTACTCGTCATCATCGTTGGCTTGTGTGGTGATCTAACTTGGACTTGTACGAAGTATCAGATGCTATGAAAGAAACGGTGACATATACATGTATACGCACTCCATTGATGCATGGCCCTGTATACCACATATATGCTTCCTTGGTTGCATGGTTCTGTAACATAGCACGGTGGCTCCTTGTTTGCTTGCATGGCCATGACATTTGCATACATATACCCGTACACGATGCAGGCATATATCCATATATGCATTGGCCCTGCTTGCTTCCTGTTTGCTCGTAATAAGAGGAACGTCTTGATCGACGAAACCTTGACTTGGAAATTCCGTGTCGATGTCGTGTTTGGAGATGGAGACGGTGTTGTAGTCCAACTTGTGCTCTGATTTTGATACTTGGGCTTTAGATCGGATCTGGTCGTCTCGTGGAGACAGGGCGCTGTCTTGGAAATCCGACGTGGTGATCTACATGACAGACTATTGCTTTTGCTATTGTTGTAGAATCCCAAGCACGGAGTGGTCTGGCGAGTCCCCGAGCGCGGAGTGGTCTGGCAAGAAGTCCCAGAGCACGGAGTGGTCTGGCGAGTCCCCGAGCACGAGCGTGGTCTGGCCAGAGTCCCCGAGCACGAGCGTGGTCTAGATAGAGTCCTCGAGCACGAGCGTGGTCTGGCCAGAGTCCCCAAGCACGAGCGTGGTCTGGCCAGAGTCCTCGAGCACCGTAGTGGTCTTGGCGAACCCTGAAGCATGAGCTCGCTGACCAAATTGTGTTCCTGAAAAATAAACACGGAGAGCTGTAGTACATGA
Source organism: Miscanthus lutarioriparius (assembly GCA_904845875.1). Lineage (NCBI taxonomy): Eukaryota > Viridiplantae > Streptophyta > Magnoliopsida > Poales > Poaceae > Miscanthus > Miscanthus lutarioriparius. The sequence goes on from CAJGYO010000005.1 coordinate 107,405,365, forward strand.
TGATGTACGAAATATATTGACCTCTCTGTAGGAGGTGAAGTAAACACTTGGTGTTCGGTTGGCGATGAATTATACTTGGTGTAATATTCGAAAAATAACATTAGCTATTTTTAGCCCTTTTGTTATGTAGTGGCATAGCGCGATGTATTAACCTGTCCTGAAGAATGCGCCAGCCCTGGGCTGACCAACATCTCGTAGCACGAGGTACGGAACGCTGCCGCGCGTAGAGTGCCAGTGTTACCAGGGAGCGACTGCCGACTACCCGTAGCGCAGAGGGCGGACTCTCATGCACGCGTGGGGTGGAGCCGGAGACAGTGCCGGCTCTGGGATTCTCAAGCAGGAAGGAAAACGTATCGGTGAACCGTTGTAAAAACTTATACATGTTTTGGATTGTATGTATGGAGAAAAACTTATACAATGCGGCTCGCTCAGCGGCTTGATGGCTCTCGACGTGGCTCGGTTCCGGCTCGTTGTCTTGGCGTGGTCGGAAAAAGGCTCGAACGAGCAGGCAAGGGAGTTATCCCGTACGGACAAGTCTCATACAAACACATACTAGTAGTACCTTGCTAATCATCTTGCATGTAAGATGTACGTCATCCTTGCTTATTGGCTCGTTGAATCTTCTTCTATTCAGATTAAAATCTTCATGCATGCATGCTTATATGCACCGGCCAATCAAATATCTTGGATCAAATATCTTTGATTAAATCTGACTTGCATGCATTTGCATGTACGCGTGCATGCAGCAGCCAACTGATGGATGTGGTCGTGCTTGCTTGACGTGTGGTTGTTGCTCTTGGCTTCCATCGAACCGTACAGGAATAGGAGTTCATCGCCATCGCCTGCACGAACATCGTGAGGCCAAGATGGGTGCGCCGATCTAGCTTCCCCACCGTGAAGTGGCCACAATATCCGGCCGTCTTCTTGATCGTCGACGAAGAACCACCGGTCCACCATGGACATGTGCGTGTGGTGTCAAGTTCCGTCTCCTCGTGCGTGCGTGTGACATGAAAAACGCTCACCGCCGAGCGACGAAGATGAATCAGATCACGGATGAGAGAGACGGGTTGGCACATGCAGAAACAATTAATCTGTATTAGATATTCGAAGAACAAATTGATCTAATCAACAACGTTGCTAAGAACGACTCACCCGATTTTTAGCAGATGTTAAGAGAAATTTCCCATCTGGTTCGCCAAAGGATCAGCACGCACGACCCCTAAAGGGGACCCCTACCTGGTGCGCCACTGTCGATGAAATATGGTCGGCAGTCCACCGAGGGGGGTGCCCGTGGTGGTAGATAATCGGTAGAGGTGCGCGTAATCAGGAACCAGATGGTTATAGAGACACAAGACACAAGATTTATACAGGTTCAGGCCGCTAGTGTGGCGTAAAACCCTACGTCCTGTGTTTTGTTATTTGTATTGAGATGTTGTGACCTGTTGTGAGGCCTGAGATCTGTTTCCTAGGGGACCCTTTCCTCTCCTTATATACTCTGAAGGAAGAGAGTTATAAGTAGAATAGCCTATTTGGTACTATTACAATAGCCTTGCCGTGCGCAACACATCTTTATCTTCTGGGCCGGGCCTTCTTGATGGTGCGGCCCATGTGCCATCTTGTGGTACCTAGGGGTCCATTCCCCCATAGCGAGTTGCGCGAATCTTCCAGTGAGTTGACCTATCATAGTCACCGAAATAGAATGGTCTTCGTGGTGATTCGAATCTTCGAGGAGACGGCTTTGGAGCTTGCCATTGTCGTCCACCTCGTAGATCCATGAGCCGAAGATGAAGGTTGATCCCATCGAGAAGATCATGTTGTCGAGGTCCATCGAGCTCTTGGATGCAAATTCGCCGAAAGCTAAGCATAAGGCCGTAGGTTCGACCCCTACCTGGCGCGCCAGCTGTCGATGTTTGACCACCGATAGCCTGCCACAAGGGTACCCGAGGCAGTATGTTCGGGCTTTAGCGTATGCAGAACTCAACGGTTAACGCAAGAGACAGTCGATTTATCCTGGTTTGGACCCTCGATCGTTGATCGAGTAATAGCCCTACGTCCAGTCGGCGTTTAGCCTTTTGCGTTGGATTGATTGTAAAGTGTTGTGTTGTGTCGTTGTAAAGTCCTTTCTCTAGGAACCCTGCCCTCCTTTATATAGTCAGGAGGTCAGAGTCCTAGTCGGTTTACAATGTGAGTTCCTAGTAGGATTACAAAATAATACTACTACTAAGATTACATGGGAAGAAACCTAGTTAGACTAGATCTTCTCCCTTCCTTACGGGGTATCCTATGGGTCCCGCACCGACAAGCCCTTTGAGTTGTTTGCAAATAGGCTATGATTTCAGCATGAGCAGGCTCCAAAACCTTTTCTATCTGGCCATATCTTGAGCTCAACACACTGCCTTCATAATCCCAAAGCACAAAGCCCCAGCCTCCACTATGATTTATTTGCCTGAAAGCGCCATCACAACTCAGCTTTGATAGGATCTCTTAACCTCTAGGTGTAGATCTAGCAGGTAAAAACATATGTTGGTGTACCTTGGTAGCTAGTGCGCCCTCAGTGACCGGAGATGAAGTGCAGTCGTAGTCCCGACGACGAGGCGAGGTACAACGTCCCAGCGGTGGCACTGTAGAAGCGACGACAAAGTCGGTGGGGCTTCCCGTCGCTGGAAGCACCCTTCTCTTTAGATCGGATTAGGGTTTCTCTGTAGGTGGTTACGGCGGCTCAGGTCAACCTTGTAGCTAGAGCCACGGCCCCCACCTCCCTTTATGGTGCTGTGCGACGGGGGCCACCAACCATTGAGCGGTTGGGCGCCCCGATCAGGGCGCTGATCCAAGGGCCCAATTGGCCGAGATCAAACCAACATTCTCCCCCTTGATCTCACCTAATTCCTTAAACTTAACTTACTTACTTTATCTTGTTCCTATTCCATCACAGATCAGTGCATAGAGCGTGCCTCATCGTCACGGTCTGTTGCCATTAGATTAAACAGCTACAACGCACCTCTCTGTTTTGAAACAGATACTCAACTAGGCCCTTAGCATCCAGAAATCATAGGCTTTCCCATAAACCCATGTCGACTGTGTGTTCTCTGAACACACTGGGTGGTTAGCCTTTGGTAAGAGGATCTGCAAGTACTTCCTTGATACTTATGTGCTCAATGCTTTTAAAATGATTCTGGATTTTCTCCTTTACAACATATACCTTAGTGTCAATGTATTTGGCAGCACACTTGACTTGTTGTCTTAGGAGTAAACTTACTTTAAATGGCTATTGTTGTTGTCTACCATTGTTAAATCCGAGTACAAATTCCCTTAACCTCCTTTTGCTTGTTCCTTAAGCCTCATGTCAAGCTATACTATGGTATGCATCACTGATGACACCACAACTGTTTCTTTGGAGCTTTTCCACAATAATACTCCAACTGCGAGTGTTAGCAACTGCTGTAGATTTCACTACACATCTCGCCAAGACTTAACATTTGCACCCTCAACTATTTGAGAGTGCTTGTTCTTTCTTACTCAGCATGAGGCCTATGATACTTTGCAAAATTGCAACACATTCTCTACTCAATTTCAGTGATCTATATCTAAACTGGACTGCTGCCAAAATGTCCCGGATACATAAACTAAGTCAGGGTAAGTTCTTACTTGTACTTGTACACTCATCAAAGCTTCCAACAGCTGAAGCATATGGAACCATATTCTTTTGATCGATCTCATATCGGTTCCTGGAACACCTAAAGTTTCTAAAACTATTACCCTTGACTATAGGAGCAAGCGTAGGTTTACTCACATGCATACTTTATTTCTTTAAAATCTTTTCTAAGTATGCCTTTGCGATAGTCCTAATACCCCATTTTCTTCTATTTCGGTGAATTTTGATTCCTAGAACCAATGATGCTTCACCAAGATCATTCACATTGAAACTTGAGGATAAAACTTCTTTTCTAATGACATATCAACATCACTACTAGTGAGTAGAATGTCATCTTCACAGGATGTGGAAAATGAATTTTCCATTCTTGAGCTTTGCATAAACACTATTGTCCTTCTCATTTTCTTTAAAAACCCAAACTTTCTCATTGTTTTCATCAACTTCAATACTAATGTCTAGAGACTTACTTTTAACCCATAAATGGATTTCTACAGGCGGCATCCCATATGTTCTTTTCTTCCACGACAAAACCTTTTGGGTTGTGCCATGTAATTGTTTTCATATAAATCCCCGTTTAGGAATATCGTCTTTACATCCATATGATGTAACTCTAAATCATAATGTGCCATTAACACCATTATGATTCTAAAAGAATCCTTACATAAGACTAGAGAGAAAACTCTCATTGTATTCTATTCTTCTCTTTGCTTAAAGCATATTGCCACAAGTCATGCTTTATATCTTTCTATATTCCCTTTGGAGTCACATTTTGTCTTGTAGACCCATTAACAGTCTACTGTTTTGGCTCCATTAGGAATTACTTCTAAGTCCCAAACATCGTTAGTATTCATCGAATTCATTTCAATTTTCATAGCTTCTTGCCATTTAAACGAGTAAACGCTTCTCATGGCTTCTTCAAATGAGGTGGGATCACCCTTTATTTGAATTTCTTCACTAACATAGACTTTATAGTCATCAGAAAACTGGTTTACTAATTCTTTGAGACCTTCTAGGCCTCAGCTACTAGCACTTTCATATGGGGTTGTTGTTGCTCTTCATTGCCAAGAGACAATTGATTCTACAGGCTCCTGTATAACAAGATCCTTATTTACATTATTCATCTTCTTCGAAGAGCTAAGAACAGGTGTTGTATTGGTCATACAACATCAACAGGTATTGAGAAACTTGTTGCTCCTGAGCCACTGGAGTGGGCACACAATCCCTCTTCTCTTCAAGTCTTAGGTATCTACATACCTCTACATACCATGCTCTCCCAGATCTTCCCATCTTTTCTAAAGATAGTGTATCTTCAAATATCTTATTTTGGGTTTAATCTGTTAAAATCTTATATGACGTTTTAAGCACCACCTTAACATCTTTTAGACTGACTACGCTATTTTCCTGTCGAAACTTTTAAAAGTCCAGAAATTTAGCTATTTCTCTGCTTAGGGGTATCATTGTTGTAACCGTTGTACTCCTCCGACGATCACATTTATCTTAATTAATCTTTATCTTACTCTTAATGAAGAGTATCTTTCTTAATTGATCTTTATATTTTTCTCCCCCTCGAAATATGGCATGAACTTTACTGCCATAATTTCGATAACTATTCAGAAAGCCTGTAAACGAGGAGACACTTATAACTTACTTAATTCACATGATTGTGTCATATAAACAAAGTTATTTCTTGATCCGTTTAGGAGTACACTTTCCTTAATTCATTTTAAGAACTCAACGAGGTCTTTCATTAGCGATACTTTTGCAAGTCATACTTGCATCTTTTCTTATCTTTTGGTTAGTATTAACCATGACTATGTATTTCTATTGTGCCAAGGTCAATACTAGGACAGCATAAGAGCTACCCAAACTTCTCTCGCTATGCGGGATACAAAACATGTGAATCATCACAAAACTTCTCCCGCCATGCTGGATGGACTAGCATAAGTACTATGCCAAAACTTCTTCCTATGCGGGATACATCTATACGAAAACTTAGTCATAATGACTAAAACATTCACTTATACTTCATTTTTCAATTAAATCTTTCCGTTGATTCCAATTTAATCAGAAAATTAATAAACTAACAAAAAACTGTCCTGGACTGGCTTGACTTAAGCCTTTCCATTCACATACCCCAGCATTGCAGCCCGTTGGCATGCAGCCGAGTGATCTCGTCGGTTAATATAAAACATACAATATGCTTCTGCATCAATTCTACATCATCGTTGAGCAGAAAATACAATTAATGCATGGAACCCATAAATCAACTTGAAATACATATAACTACTCTTCAAAAATTAAATTCTCCTGTTGGTTCGAATTTAATTAGAAGATAATCAACTTCATTGCAGCGAAAACTAAATAAAATACATTCTTTTAGTTCAGGAGCATTTCTTGGTCCTTATCTACTCTCCGAAAAATTCACCACGTTGGTGTAAAATTTATCAGAGATTTAAACTTCAAACTTAAATTCGTTATAATATTGTCATCATCAATGTTGGTCAGAAAATGACAATACCATAATCTTACATAAACAAAAATGGATACTCCTCTAATTGATTTTTTCCGTTGGTTCCAATTTAATTAGAGGATCAACATAATCATAATTATCTAAATATAACTGCTCTTCAAATTAAATTCTACCGTTGGTTTGAATTTAATTAGAAGATAATCAGCATTAAACTTTGCAGCAGAAACTTAAAGATAATTTGTGAATTTTACCCATAGGAAAATTCACATTTCTTCTATTTTCTTTGAGCCATTTTTTATTTTCCAGAAATAACCATTTACTGGAAAACAAAAAAGAAAAAAACTGGGCTCAATCTTGACTCGTTCTCGGTCCAAAATGGCAAAAGCCGCCCGGCCCAGCTCCCTTGCACACGCGCTGCCCGCACCCAGGCCGCAACCTGGGCCTGGGCCGGCAAAGCCGCGCGGCCACGCGCGCCTGCCTGGGCCGGCCTCCGGTCCGTTGATTCTGCGCCGTTCGATGGAGATCGACGGCTGCGCGTGCTCTTCGGCAGAACAAAAACACGACGGCGCTGTCCCTCGGAAAAACCCTAGCCATTTCTTCTCTCGCCCTCTCTCTCACGCGTAGCAGCTCTCAGCGCAACGAGCAGCGGCGGCGACCGAGCGAGCATGGCGCCGTTGCCGGCCCCTTCGCCAGTGCGCGCGCTCCCCACGCGGGTGAGCGCGCCGTCGTCGAGCGGACTAGCGGCGGCAGCCTTGGCCGGAGCTCGCGCAAGCCCGAGCAGCGGCGGCTCGGCTTCTCCTCGCTCGCCGATGAGGTGGCAGCGGAGCTCCTTCCCGCGCGCCGGTAGGAGGCAACCCGCGCGACGGCGGTGGTGACGCGCGGCAGAAGAGTCCGGTAGGTCCTCCTCTCCTTCGTCCGATCTGTTTCTTGGGTGAGGGTTTTCTAGGGTTAGGGTTAGAAACTGTTCTTCTTCCCCGAGATGATTTCACGGGTTAGAGTTCGCCTTTGAGATCCTTTCCAAAAAACCGACACCCTTTCTCTTCTTTGTGCTTCACCGGATTAGGGTTAGGGTTCCGTTAGGTAAGCCGCTGTCCTTGCTCTTCCCCTTTCCCCTTTCCCTCTTCTGTCTTTGAATCTTGTTGTGTTCTTCTCGGTTCTTTGCCGATTGGGGATTAGGGTTAGGGTTAGGGTTAGGTTTAGCTATTCATCTTCCCTGATGGAATTTGGGTTCGGGTTGATGCTTAGGGTTTGAGTTAGGGTTCAAACCCTCTGTCTCTTTGCTTCTTCCCCTTCCCCGGTCGCAGATCCGGTTGGTTAGGGTTTGACCGAACCCACTGTCTCTATCCGAATTGGATCTTTCTCATCTACTTCTAAATTGCTGCTACCTCTAACTAGATCTACAAACTAGCAACCACGGTTCTTATACCATTGATAGGATCTCTTAACCTCTAGGTGTAGATCTAGCGGGTAAAAACATCTGTTGGTGTACTTTGGTAGCTAGTGCGCCCGCAGCGACCGGAGATGAAGTGCAGTCGCAGTCCCGATGACGAGGCGAGGTACAACGTCCCGGTGGTGGCACTGCAGAAGCGACGACGAAGTCAGTGGGGCTTTCCGTCGCTGGCAGCACCCTTCTCTTTAGATCGGATTAGGGTTTCTCTGTAGGTAGTTACGGCGGCTCAGGTCAACCTCGTAGCTACAGCCCTGGCCCCCACCTCCCTTTTATGGTGTTGTGCGACGGGGGGCCACCAACCATAGAGCAGTTGGGCGTCCCCGATTAGGGCGCTGATCCAAGGGTCCAATTGGCCGTGGTGGAGATCAAACCAACAAGCTTCACTACTCCAATTGGTGGCTTGCTCCAAACTGCTCTAGGTGAACCATTTGCAGGTTCAGGAACATGCTTCTTATACAGTGCAGAGAACTCATCCACATATGAACCGATCAGCTGTGCCATTTGCAGACTACCTCTGGGTGTTTCTCCTTCACGGATGCCACATCTTTCTGGCCACCACAAATACAGCAAGGTTATCACCCTGCTCTGCACATCCTCTTTCAGTTTCAGTATTTCCTCCTCCACTTGTTGTGCTAAGTTCAGTGCAGCCAGTTCGATTCTGGTATGTTCCAGCTGCAGCTCCCTCCACACCCAACGGACATGCTTGCATTTAAAGAAAAGGTGGCCATCATCTTCATCCAGTCGCTCACACAAAACACAACGCCTGTCAAGCTTCATACCTCGACGCTTCAAATTGACGCGGAGAGCCAAGCTGTTATGCCCAAGTCGCCAAAGAAAATGCAACATTTTTTGTGGACATTTGACTTTCTACAAACGGCTCCAACATCGATCGGCACTAGACCCTCCACGATTACATTCTTTTTTGACGGATGGAGTACAAATTGTCATATCAGGCGAAACGTGATACAATCCTCTCCGAGTCCCGACAGTGGTAATAGGTGAACAGCAGAAAGAAATTGACAGAAAAGAAGTTAAGGGTTTTGTTACATGATAAAAGCTGAACTGTAGAAAAACTACTTTAAAAACTCTAAACGATTTGGTTCAAACAAAAACTCTAAAACTTGTCCTCATCAAACAATTATAAAACACCTAAAAAACACACGCCAAAAGCAAGGTACGACCAAAGTGCTGCGAAATTACACTAACGTGAAAACAACTTCAGATTCCCCTTGTACGGTTCGGGTTCTGATTTTTACATCACAATCACTTTCCAAAAGATGAACCAAACAGAGCCCAAAAACACAGTAAAGGCTGTTTATTAACATATCACAAGAAACCACGGTATATGTTTTAGAATATCATCAGCACCACATATACATAAAATGAACAACGTATTCAGATTGTAATGTAATACTATGATTCACTGACAAGCACACTGAACTGTTTCCATTCCAGATGGAGCAACCGTGACCAGCAATCACGATGTTCGGCCATCGGAGTTCTCCAGGCACAATCAGGTTTACAAGGTTGCAGACAGAAAATCGGTTCAGCTGACACTTTCCAAGCTTCCATACTATACACATACTGTGTGGGTCTGTGAAATGACAGCACTGCTCAACTTATCGGTCGTTCATCAGCTTGTCAAGCACCACATTCAGGTCCACATTCTGCCCATTTTCTGTCAGCCTCCGCACGGTTGCTCTCACCTGCTCTGTTGAGAATCCCATTGTGGCAACCTTCTCCACTACATCGTCAAGTGGCACTCTATTGCCTGAAGAACCGCTGGTGCTGGAGGAGCTGATTGGCACTGCTTGTGGTAGTATTTGAGCCGTGGGGAGCCTGCCACTGCCATAGCTGCCACTTCCCCCGGAGGATTGAGCAAAAGGTGAAGACGGCTTCATTCCAACATTGCCGCGGTGGGAAGGAGATCCAGTGTAACCATATGATTCAGAGAAACCACTTCCACCCTGTGGCCCGTAACCACCAGAACCGTAGGATGATGGCGCCCCAGGGTTAGCCCGGCCTGCAGGAGGTTCATACATGCTAGGGTTTTGCTGTCCATAGTAAGGAGGAGCAGGTGCACTAGACGGTTGCATATAAGGTGGAGGAGGGCGTGCATTAGGTGGATAGCTCTGAGGCGGTGCATAAGGCATAGTTTCCTCTGGTTGCTGGGGTGCAGGGGGCACATGGGGAGTTGGAGGGTTAACATTTGCAGGCTGAGGTGGCTGTGAATATTGAAGGAACTGGGATGGGGATTGGTACTGCTGAGGTGCAGGAGGGGCCTGAGGCTGTGGAACTGGCGGAGCTTGATACTGCTGAGGTGCAGGAGGGGCCTGAGGCTGTGGAACTGGCGGAGCTTGATACTGCTGGTGCATGGTTTCAGTCGGCTGAGAAGATGGAGCATAGTAAACATCCCTTGGTAAAGCCGGAACTGAGGGAACCGGTGCAACAGAAGGCACAGATGGTACCTGTGAATGTTGTAAATGACTTGGAAACTGTGACGGTGGTTGGCTTTGGAGCGTTGGGGGTGGAGGTGGTGCATTTGGAGCAGGAAGGGCAGGAAGTGCAGGTGGTTGCGAAGGGGTTAGGACTTGCTGTGGCTGAATGGCTGCTTGTGGAGGAGCCACCGGCTGCTGCTGTGAACTAGCCTGTCCAGACCCACTATTTTCTGATGACTGGGCATCAGTTTTGGTTGTCTGGAGCTTCGCAAGCTGGAGCTGTGTCTCGACAATTTCCTGCTTGTCTCGCAAAATCTGCACACCTGCTTGGACCTGCAAGTAATAAAGTGCTTAGTTTGCTGCATTTTTCTTTTACAACAACCATATATTCATAGGACTAATACACAGGATAATATATCCCATGAGCGTCCTTAACCAAGCAACAATACTTAAACAAGTAAGAAGAAAAGCAAAGGTACAGAAGGTTCGGATGTTAATGATATCTAACACGAGGATACAACCTAATCATCTTATTTGTGTATGATTGGATCCATCTTCTAAGCTAAGCCTCTAAAATCCAAACAAATAAATATGCAGTTATGTACTGAGAGAGGGAAACCAGTAAAATAATTAATTTGCATCTAACAAGTCAACTTCAAAAAAATTGAACTTAACTCTAATAAGCACAGCATGAAAAATCTGTTGAACAACAATGACCAACAGTGAGTGAGCACATCCAGGTCTATGTACTATAAAAAATGAACAAGAGACAGAAGAGCATGTACCAAAGTAGCAAATCAAACATACATGGACTATCTTGCTTAATCCTATGTGCTGCTACAATCAATAGATGATGATATAACATTTTGCAGCAATAAACATGAAACGTTGTAAATCCCCCATTTGGATGGAAAACATTATCTATACAATATGGTATGAATAAAAACAGTAACATGAAACAGGTCTATAAAATGTGTAGTCACTCAAAAGTGCATAAATGTTTGCTATTGCATTACAGAATCTTTTCCAGTACATATAGAGCAAAGACTAGCAGGCTAAGGAAGGAAGAGTCACAGGTAGCCTACCTCCCTAAGCATGTTCTCAACGTGCCTGAGTTTTCCATCAGTGCTACCATTATAGTTACCAATTGTTAACTTCAACTCATCAACAGAGTTTTCTAGTTGGTGTGTTCTACCCTCCATCTGTGAAAGCCTTGAGCTTACACCTTCCAGTGCATGCAAAAGGTTATCAGAGTACTTCTTCATGGTTCGATCAATATCTGCGATAGTAACTGTAGGGAAGTTACTCCTGTCTTCCTCATGACTAACTTTCTTCAGCACATGTGGCTCCAATATACCAGCACTCTATCCAACATAAGAAAGATTGTAAGTATATAATAAAGGAGAGGTTATTGATGTCACGACTTTAAAGTTTTGAACCATCAATGATGAACAGTTAACTTGGTCTTTCAAAGAAACACGGTGCACGCACATGCTTCAATTATATAAATAGATATGACTTTACAAGCCAAAAAAAAACTGGAACGGACGCCTGTTTTGCACATATCAATAGATAGCTGATACTCGGTAAAGTTAAATCACAGTAATAACTAATTAAGCATTACACAATGCAATCGAACTTGGCTGATAAAGGGTGAAGAGTATAGATAACTATGTAATTGAACTTGGCTGAAAAAGTGTGAAGAGTATAGGTAACTTGTTAGATGGAAGAAATGGGGAACCATGTACAGCTCGGGTGTGCTTAGTTTAAATAGGGAACAGTAGGTGAAGCTATCCAGATGTCCATGTACAATATCTTATAACAGTCTATCAACAAAAATATGTGTAGTTTCTGGCAGAAACAAACCATGAACACAATTTGACAGCACTGATTTACTAGCGACATTGTGACAATCAATATAAGAACATTTAAATTCCCATATGTCTTCGTAGACCCTTTATCTAACAGACTAACATTGAGACGTTAGTGTGTATCACAAGATAATCATTCAAACTATACTTCACATGAGTCTTTGGTGTGGGCTGCATGCGATTAAGTTTATCAGTTGACTATGTTCACTCAATTGAAACCGGCTACAAAAAATGGTCGGTCTTCTCTGCTCATCCATCCCATTTCGATTACGAAAACACATTAACATATGGAGTACACAACCAGTAAGTAATTGCAATTTGCAAATCTCAACAGTGATTACGAGTTAAAAGTTCTCTAACCAAACTACTCGCCTGATGAAGTGATGACCTATACAGGGATAAAAAGTTCGGAACCTGCGTTCGACTCAGCAAATAGCCACAGAGCACTACGAGATCGGGACTCGGGAGATCTAGCGGGAGTACCACCACCGACCAGAAAAGCGGGGGTCATACCTTGAGGTTATATGAGGCGGCGGCTGAAGCGGAGGGTGCCTTGGAGTCGAGCGACCCCCACGAGGCCTGGGGCGCGGGGGCGGCGGCGCCGCCGCCGGTGCGGATGGGCTGGAAGTCGTAGCTGGGTAGCATGTCGTCTGCCGTCCCGTTGACGCTGCTGCTGCTACGCCGGCGACGGAGGCGGTCCTCGCTGTCCTCCTGGGGGATCGGGATCATCAGATCGCTGAGATCCACACCCCCACCGCCCCCGGCGCCGCCGCCGAAGGGGGAGGCGGAGGCGGCGAGGCCGAGGATCTGCTTGTCCATGAACTGCGACGCGTTCATCTCCTCGCCGCGTCGGTTGGTGGAGAGCTGGGTGCGGAGGGAGCTGGAGATGGTGGTGAGGTGAGAAGGGGAAGGGGAGCGGAAGAAGAATCCGGATGGGACAAGGAGGCGAGGAGAGACGGGACGGAATGGCGAGTCGGTTCGCTTTGCTCCGGGCCTCCAGCTCTGCAATCCGCGTGTTACTTGGGCCTAATTTGGGCAGACACCTGGGCTGGATCTGGGCTCCTGTTTGCTACTATAGGTAATGGAGGGAATGTTCTCGCTTCTCCTTTTTCAATGGAAGAAGGATAAGTACAACATTATTACAAGATTGGCTCACACGAGAGTATACTTTCACCATTAAATGGTGAAGAACAAATCATAATAAAAAAGAAGTTTAATGTTATTGACCATTCCTCAGATAGAAGCCCATCCATGGGAAGCAAAAAATTTACATAGCTGTGTAGCCTAACCAATATCAACGTTAGAGCATATCCAAAACACTCTCAATATCCTTCCTAAATTCTAGGAATAGAAATTTTGGTAAAAAATCTCTCCAACCGCTTTTATAAATGGTCATTTAAATATAGACATCTTCTATTCCGGATTTTTCGCTAGCCAAATTTAGAAGACAAAAATGGCTCTATAAAGTGTGCATGAGATATAGAAAAACTGTTGGAGCGTGAAAAGATATAGAAAACTTATACAAATGACTCTCCAAATGATTATTTAAAGAGTGAGATTTAGAAAGGTTCTTGAAGATGCTCTTAGAGTAACGAACCGCCTGTACTGTACTGTCCATCCATAGAGTGATCAGAGAATTTGATTTTTGCATCATGAATCATTTTGGAGAATTTCCACTCTGGAGTATTTACATCTGTAGCATTGAGCCTTGGAAAAATAAATAACCATAAGGATTGATGGAACCTCAGTGGCCCTGTTCGGCTTGCTGAAACTTGATTGAATTGGCTAAAAAACACTGTTCTGGCTGAATTGTTGGGAGAGAAAAATACTGTTCCAACTTAAAAAACAAGCTAAATAACATGGATTATAAGGTAAGCTGAAAATGGCCAGTATGCTCATCGACGTTTTCCAATGGGAAAAAGTCCAAGTCGAGCAGCATGAACATATTTTTAGCGTGAATGACGTGGCTGCCTGAATCGGCTTGTCTATATGACAGAGAGATTGACATGCTATTTAGAACTCTAAATTCAGCGTTTCTTGATGCAAATTATTTGAAATATATGGTGGATATTTGAAATATGCAAATTATTTCATGTTTTTGTTTGCCTACCAATTTGCGCTAATTTTGAGACTTGGATTTTCGTCTGAAGTTTGCTTTTTAAAAAGGAAATCAGCCTTTGCCATTGTTGCTACTTCAGCTTGTCAACGTATCTGCACTTCTGCGGAACAGCAGAATTTTTTATTCTGCATAATACGCATTCACGGGCACTATCTTCTACAGTGTATTCATGCAGTGCTCAATTCAGAAGTAATCAGAAAATTAGAAGAAAGCACTCATTAATTCACACCATAAGAATTCTTACAAAAGAAAGAGCAAACAAACAAAATTAAACTGTTAGAGCTGTAAAACTTGATGAGCTCTAAACATTTGATTATTGCGGCCTAAGCAGGGCAATGGTGCGGGAGCAGAGTCATGCGCCCGTCCGGCTCAGTAGACGTACTCGACGCGACACAGCTTCGAGGACGACCCCGACCACGGCACGTCGACGGTGACCATGCCGTCCTTGTACGCGAACTCGGCTTCCTCGCCGTTCACCTTGCAGAGCCTGGGCCTCGCCGACGAGTACGCCACCAGCTCCCCGGCGCCCTTCACGGACACCTCTGCCGTGACGCCGCCCGCGTCTTTCCTGGCCTCGAACACCTGAACGGCGCCGGCGGTGTTGAGCATGTTGGCGAGACCGATGGGAGCGAACTTGATGGCCCGCTCGGGCGAGATGACGCGCACGGGGGCGACGACGAGGAGCTCGTAGGTGAAGGGCTGGAGCGTGAGGTCGACACCCTCGTCGGGGCGCAGCAGCTGCAGCGTCCTGGCCTCGACCATGTACACGGCGAACTGGGAGACGCCCTTGACGCTGACGCCGGGCCCCGCCTTGCGGCTCTTCCACTCGACGTCGGCCGGCGAGGCGCGCGCGGCCAGGGGCACCGAGAACTCCGAGAAGCACTTGTTCCGCCGCGCCTCGGGGCTCCACCCGCCGCCCTGGCAGTTGAAGGCGCCGACGACGCCCGCGAAGCGGTTCACGTTCCAGATCTTGAGCACGGTCCGGCCGTCGTGGAGCGGGTCGGCGAAGAGGCAGTCGCGCGTGGGCAGCGCGTAGCCCTCGCACCGGAGGACGGTGCCGTCGGGGAGCGCCAGGCGGCGGAGCAGCGCGAAGTCGTGCTGCCCCACCGAGTCGCTGACGTAGATGGGCCCGCCGGAGACGGCGCGGGAGGCGGCGTGGAAGGCGGCGCAGGGGTGCGTGGACTGGAACATGTCCCAGTCCGGGTGGATGAAGTTGCCCATCCACAGCGAGTTGTAGGCGCAGTGCACCATGTGGCACCCCTGCAGCCAGAAGGTGCCGTTGGGGTCGCCGGAGGGGTCCGTGCACCAGAAGTCGTCGCCCACGCGGCCCAGCGCCACCGCCTCCGTGCCCAGCAGCATGAAGTCGTTGCAGTGCTCCATGCTCGCGATCACGCCGTTGCCGCCGAAGTGCCGACGCACCGACGCCGTCAGGCCGGCGAAGTAGGCCTTGGCCAGCTCAACGCGGCCGCCGTACTCCTCGCACAGCATCTCCAGCAACTGCACCAACAAGCACACACATACAACCATCGTTACGAAACTGGCAATCTGTCACCTGTCAAATAGGTACTGGATTCCCGGATGAAAAGGATTATACTAATTACTGATGGCGTCCGAAGCTGTCTACTGTCAATTGGATTAACACGCGGATAAGGTTTCAATTTCATGCACAATTAATTAATTAGCAATAAGAAACTGTCTACTGTCATTGGTTACAATTTCATGCACAGTTAATTAGTAATCAGAAACTGTTACGTTTTTGCTCTTTTCTATCATCTAATAAAACTGCAGCAAACATTGTAAAAAAAAATAAGAAAATGTCTGCTGTCAATTGGTTTCAATTTCATGCACAATTAATTAGTAATGAAACGATTGCATGAAAACGAAATAAGCAAGCCTCTCTATCACGTCCCGTTCAGAAATTATTAGCCCACGATGCGGCAACACAACCACCACAAATGTTGCTGGGGGTATATAGTCCGTACGATACAAGAGAAAAATGCATTTCTGGAATATTCCACTGTAATAAGTGTCCCAAAATGTTCAGAAAAAAGACTGTACTGAGAGTTTGTTGCGAGTTGCCTAGCGGGTGACTAACAAGTTAGGAAGACCAAACTATGGCAGCAATGAAACACAGGCTTAAGATTTACTGTGACCTTAAGGGCTATTTTAGAACGATATCCTCATGGATTATACACCACGAAAAAGTCCAGATCCCGGAGTGATTAGAGTTTCCAAATTAGGCCTAAGCCAACCTGTG
This sequence comes from Miscanthus lutarioriparius, assembly GCA_904845875.1. NCBI lineage: Eukaryota > Viridiplantae > Streptophyta > Magnoliopsida > Poales > Poaceae > Miscanthus > Miscanthus lutarioriparius. The sequence goes on from CAJGYO010000005.1 coordinate 107,421,622, forward strand.
ATAATCTTAGGCTATAAAATCCATGACATGCCCTAATTCAATCTAGTAGTGGCCTAAATAGAGTCAAATAGCTAACGAACTACTGCAATTCAACAGCATAAACCAATTATTACAGAACTCTGTAGTACAGGATGTTCCAGAACTCATATGGACTGTGGACAGGAGCGCAGGGCCCACGAAGTAAGAAAAGTGAGACCTAGTAGAATTATCCCGAAGAGTTTTTTTAAAAAAAAATAGTACCAGTACTTTAGTGTTTGTGTCCCCCACTCGTTGGATCCTGGCCTGCGGCCTGCCGGGCCGGGCGCATCCAGAGACCTCTCGGATGCACCCAGTCACGTGCACCAATTAAATTAAATGGAAACAGAAAAAAAAACTACTTCGACCAAAAGGAAGGTTTCCCTGCGTAATCTTCTGCTAATAATCTAGTAGTTAGCAACGATTAACAAAAAAGAACAGGCGAAGAAGACTTACGTGAATGACGTCGACCTTGACGCCGTCGATGCCGGAGGCCTGGAGGTGGGAGTGCAAGCCCTCGTAGAGCTCGTGCGCGCGCTTGGGGTCGACGAGCCCGACGCCGTTGTTGACGATCTTGTCGACGGCGAGGTCTTCCATGGTGCGCTGAAGTCCCGGGGAGAGCTTGGGCGCCACCACCTTGGCCGGCGGCAGTCCGGGTGCGCCGGGGCGGAGGCCGCCCCAGTACCCGCACAGCGCGTGCCATACGTACACCTGCTCCACGGTCGGGAACGCCGCCTTCATCTCCCGCACGAACGCGCCCATCCCGCCCTGCTTGTACTCCCGGAACTTGTGGTTCTCCTGGAACTTGATGAGGCGGCACGGCATCTGCTCGCCGGCGGAGGTGCGGTTCATGCCTTCCTCGCGGCTGGCCGGGTCGTCCTCATCGTGGCAGATGGACTGCCAGCCGTCGTCGATGAGCACCAGCCCCGGCGGGCACCCGCCGTCGGACAGGCGGCGCACGCCCTCCAACACCCCTTCCGGGTGCACCTTGAGGTAGAAGGCGTCCCACGTGCACCACCCGAACTTGTCCACGATCGGCGGCGGCGTCTTCTCGTCCATGGTCCGGAACGTGCCCAGGTGCGCGCGGACTACCCTGACGGCGTCCGCGACGAGCTCGAACGGGTCGTCGCCGGCGTGCAGGTACAGCGCGCTCCGGAACGCGGCGCCGCGGACCGCCGACGACCCGCTCTCCACGCACAGGTCCACGTAGTCATCCACCTTCCCGGCCTCGAGGCAGGCCCGGAACGAGCCCTCGATGATGGGGAGCAGCAGCACGTAGGGACGCCCGCCGCCGCTACCGCCGGCGGATGAGCGGTCGAGCACCATCATCTGCGTCTCGTTCTCCACGTCCCTGCCGTTGTCGCCCACCCAGTGGGTCGTCCACCACACCTTGAAGCGGAAGATGCTCATGAACCTGATGTCACGGAGCCTGCCGATGGGCACCACGTGCCGGCTCTTGACTCCGCCGCGTCGAATCCGAGGAAGTTGCCGTCGCCGGCCGACGCCGCGGGGGCGGCCGCGGCGGGCACGAGCGTCGACGCCGGGGTGAGACGGATGTCGGCTGGCACGTCCAGCAGGAACGGGTGGCCGTCCACGGCCAGGTCCTTGCCCTTGAGCGTGAACCGTGACGGCTTCAGGCCCTCCACCGGGGCCACCTCGTCGCCGCCGAGCAGGCCAGCAGGCGTCGTCTTGCTGAGGTTGGGAGCCATGGCGATGGCACTGGCTCTGGCCTTGGCTTGTTGGCGATCTAGTGCGCTCTAGAGAATTGCGTTGGTTTAGTGTTTGGTTGGTTTGCCTGGTGCTAAAGCTTGGTGCTTTGCGGAAACCTTGACGGCCTATTGGGACTCTTTTTATAGAGATTTCGTGTGGGCCCATGATGGAACCCGTCGTCCAATAAAGTGTAATTTCAAGCGCATAAATATAGAACAGAATTTTCACCGACCGAATTGTGTGTGGCGAAGCTTCGGCCGCTAATTAATCCGCGCCTTTTTTTTAATCGCGCTATTGTTTGCGAAACCTCAGTGTCCGTGTGCACGTGGCCTTGCTCAATATATCTTCTTGGAATTACTCCAAATTTTGTGTCATCAATAGCAGATAGCGTTCGCGTTGCCATGGCATGTGATGGCCAGAGATTTGTTTCCATTCCTCTTGATCCACGCGCACAGTAAATGGCAGATTAAGTATCTGCTTTGAGATTTTGTTGTGCAAATTTGGCGAGATTTACATATCACGAAATCCTTTAAGTTTGGATATTAGCTAATGCAGCTCCATATACGTGGATATATATATATGCTAGTAGTAGGCGTGGATTTTGTCTCCTGCTCCTTTGTTTAAGAAACATAATTCTAGCTCTGAATCTAGACACACGGTCATGTTTACGTTCAAAAGCTAGAATTGATTTTTTTTTAAAGAAAAGACGATTATTGTTGGAACGAAATTTTGTTGTTTTGCGTCTGGAAGGGAGCAAACAGTAGATGTGTCCCATAACCATAAAAGGAAACGCTAGCACTTCCAAAATCTTTTTTTATTTCTTTCTTCGAATGGGGATTTTTCAGTTTTTCGCAACAGGCAGCAGCAGCCAGAGACTGGCCGGGCCCATTGGTGCGCAAGCTCGGGCTTCAAGAAATTGTGAGTGGTCGACAGCCGAGCCGGTCCCATGCTATGCGACACGTGGTCTTCGTAGCGCTAAAATCACGTCAACTTGTGGCGTCCGATGGCCACGGTAACCGGGTGCGTTAAATACGTTTCGGGTTTGCTTGACTTTCAGCCTGTTCGAGGCCGTATCATATCGTGGATTATTTGTTGTTGGTTGGTTTGGTGTGAGAGAAAAATATTATTTCTGACTGAAAATTTACGATTATTTACGAGCAAGCGAACATACTGTTTGTAGATAGAATCGGAAAAAAAAATTATTAAAACGTGGACCACCAGATCCGCCACAATTCTGGACGGTTCCGCGTCTACAGGCCGTGGGCCAGGCGTGTCCAACAAAGGCACGGTCGATCACTCCTTTTCTTTTCTCCTTTATTTATTGTTCGCTGTATTTCCATCTATCTCAAAAATATAAGACGTGATTTAACGTCTTCGAGAACATATTTTTGCGTTTTTTGACCGATAACTTTTCTTATAATATACTCTCTCCGTTCTAAATTACAAGTCGCTTTTGAGTTTTTTTTACATCGATTTTGCTATTTATCTAAACATATTATATCTAATTCAAAAAAAAACATGTTATATCCAGATACATAACAAAATCGATGTATCAAAAAAATCAAAGCGACTTATAATTTAAAAAGAAGATAGTATAATTTTGAGAAATAGTTTAATAATTAGAAAGTATTTCTAAATACCAATCTAATGTGAGTGTCCACTGTAGTACTTGTAGATGTTTCTGTAGCTTTCGAACTGCATGTACTGTATAAAAACTACTATAGAAGAAACTTATTGCACCTGCAGCCGCTGCGGCTCTTGTAACTACTTTGTAGGATAATTTTTTTTCATATGATTAGGCTAATTGTTAATAAAAGATAATAAAGTTTGAATTCTCAAATACGTGCAGTCGAATGGAGTATCTCGCTGGTAGTGTGTTTGTTGTTTAAAAGATTGCAAAAATATGATATTCGTATTGTCATCACGCTAGTGACCTGGTGTTAGAGTACTCCCTTCATCTATAAAAAATGCAACTATGGGATTAATTTGTGCAAGTCAAAATAACTTAACTTTGATCAAGTTTAAAGTGAATAATATTAATATTTATGTGTCCAACTAGATTTACTATGAGAATATATTTTATACCTAATTTAATAGTACTTATTTTATATCATAAATTTTAGTACTTCTTTTAAATTTTGGTCAAACTTTAAATCATTTGACTCATCAAAAAATATAATTAAGTTATTCTTTTTTCAAGAAAAAGATAATTATTTGGTAAAAAAAAGAAAATAGATAATTAAATTCTTGTATAGATGATGGGAGTATATATATAAATGAATAACTCTTTGAGCGATCGAAATAATAATGAGTGTAATTCCTTTGTTTTGAAAAATACTCCCTCCGTCTCCACAAAACATGTAAATCTCACTTTTTAAGGCAAGTTTAGTGGAGGTGTGAAATTATGCATGTGCCCCTCCTACACCTTTCTTCTCATGTGCTAGAACTCAAGAGCAATCTAGAATGTTCCTTTAAAGTATAACAGGGATAGGTTGGTTTTCCAAAGGTACAATGTTTTTTTTATTGCTGGGTCCATATGAAAAGACAACCTAGGCTCTAGGATTACGTGAATTTTGATACATGATTTAAACTACAGGATTACATGTTTTGTGGGATGGTGGGAGTAGCTTTGATTTTGTTCTAAATCAAACTCCTTTTCTAGTTTAGTTAAAAATTTGATGTTATATATGTTAGTACACTATTCTATAAACTTGTTGAAATTAAGAAAAAAATTGAGATGAAACCGAAATGAACAATTTAGAACTGAGGAGTATGACTGTATGGATCCCAGTTGAGAGGGAAAATCTATATCTTAATCTCCCTATGACTATGACTCTATGAGTAATCGATGTACCCATCTTCTAAACAACATATATTAAACAAACCACTCTCGGCTCCATTCACTAATTAAGATACTGTTCGGCAGGCTGGCTGTATTAGAATTTTAATTAACACTTCGCCAATATTTTTTAACCATTGTAATTAACACTTACTACTATTAGAATTTTAATTAAATATACTCCCTCGTCTCAAAATAAGTGCACATCTCGTACTTTGAGGAGTCAAACAAATTTAAGTTAGACCAAATCTATATAGAAAAATACTAGGATTTATAATATCAAACAACCATTAGTAGATTAATCACATCATGTATTTTCATACAAATCTTGTTTAGAGACATATGTTAATACTATTTTCTATAAATTTGATTAAACTTGATATTCTTTGATCCATTGAAGTGCGAGATGTACACCTATTTTAGGACGGAGAGAGTACTATTTAACAATCATCTTATAGTTATACACAATATATAATATAGAAATAGAAATGGTTAAAGTGTAATGGCAGATGAAGCCACGCCGGGGAGCTTTCCAACGAGCCACATGCATTGTGGCAAGGAGTGGAGCGACCGGCCGGCCCTGTCCGCAGGTGCAGCAAGTCGGTAGGTGACCCGTCGCAGACAGACAGTTAACACACAACACGACACACAACCGACTCGGGGAACGAAAAAGGCAACGGAGAAGAACCTATTCTGTTGCGGCGACGGTGGACCGATGGAGCCGCGTGTTGTGCCAACCAGCACCGTATACGTGCAGGGTTTGCAGGTGTACACATGTGCATAGGGAGCAGATCACCGGGCCAGCTAGCGTCACCGACCAAATAAAAACCGTGTGTTTATGTCACCGACCTCCCTCTCTACCTCCACACGTCTCCATCGGCAGCGACCTACAAAAGCTACTAGAGGTCGCGTGTCGCAGAGTCGTCGTATACGTAGTACTCCGTACTAGCAATGCCGTGCAGCCAGTACAGTAGTGTTTGTCCACAGTCAGTACCCCTATCCAGAAACGTGCCACGGATGCAGGGAGCTAGGTTCGGATAAGTGGGGCCCGCACACGCCGCCGTGGCACGTCGCTGGCTCGCGGCTGCGGTGCTCGCGTACGTACTCCCTCCGTCCAGAAGAACCTAGACACGACGTCTCGTGGGCGGCGGCCAGCGACGACGATGCCGACGCGATGCTGCATCATGCCTTGCGCGCGAAGGCATGCGGCGTGGTGGAGCAGCAGGACGCCTGGGCGCTGCCGCGCTGGGCCGCCCGCCACTTGCCACGCCGAGCTGTCCAGTCCGGGTGCGACAACGTACTACGCGCGCGCGCGAGCAGGTAACGACCGAGAGAGCGCCCGGTGGGTGGGCGGACGGACGCGCCGCTGCTGGCCGGTGCTAGTGCTAGGTGGCGATAGAGCACGGATCCGTTGAAAGTGACATATGCATGTGCCACGCGCACGCACACGGTCGATGGCGGCGATTAGGAGTAACCAACTTGGACACCTCCCGGTCGGTCTACCGCGGGAGTAGTATATGGTATAATAATTAATAAAAATAAAAACAATCGAGGATAAGAATTGACCAGCGCGGCGTGAAGAAGGCTATGCGCCCATACGACGACTCGGCCGCTTGGGCGGTGGCACCAGCGACACGTGATGGGTCGGCTATAGTCATGGTTTACCCGCGAGGAGTCTCTTCCAACTTCCAAGCGTTCGTTCCTGTGTACGTGCATGTCACCACCGCGCTTTCCGTCACTATCCTGAAACTGAAAGGGCATATGCACAGTGAGAGAGACCCGATCGGAACGCTATCAAACCTCCCAAACTGCCTCCCATTTTTGCGTGGACCTCGACCGACCGACCAACTAGTAGGCTGGGCCGCTAGCGCTGGGCCGAGAAGCGATCGAAGCCCAGTTGATTATTTCCTAACCAAAATGTGTTAACAGCTTCCAAATTACTGTATAACGTGCCGGTGCGTTGCTACAGGGACAACTAAATCTTTTGTACTAAAAACACACGGATCGCGTGATAAGATAACAATATTATTAAATTAAATACCAACGTTAAAGTGACATTTAATTCAAAAGGCAAAGTTCGTGGAATTAACACAGTCACGGAGAGTGCGACGTTGTAGGCTCACAAACTCTACTGTATAGACTTTTTCGTGATATGGCTAAGATAATATTTTATATCGGCAGAAAGAATTCTCTGATATCCATTTCTTTCATGCGCCAATAAATCCATGAATAAGTTCCGTTGCATCTCCATGTAATCCTGTACACACAGGTTCAAGTGTATATGTAAATATTAGTGCCTGTCATATGGATAATACTGCGTGTCTTAAAAATTCTCTCATAAAATTTTAAAACAAAGTATGTTATACTCATCGTATAAATATGTGTGGCTTTAGGACTATTCCACACAGACATATATTGTAGAATAAGGTATCCACTTGAGTGTCTGTTTTAAAATGTTGAATTAGGTGTTGTAATTCTTAATTTCAACACATTTTTCAGGTCAAGGCAACCAATGGTGACACTTTTCTTAGTGATGCATAATTTTATGGTGCACCTCTTGACCATCCGAGTAAGGACAAGTTAGCACTGCAAAGGCTCAGAAAAGCTACTGAGAAGGTCAAGGTTGAGTTTTCCTCCACTATGCATACTAAAATCTATGTCCCCATTTATCATTGCCGATGCTTTTAATGCAAAGCAATTCAACATTACCATGATCAGATATAAGTTTGAGTCTCTTGTAAGCAATCTCATAGAGGGACTCTCATTCTTTATGTGATCTGCCTCAAGGATATTGACAAGACGATGGACCCATGTTGGAATATCGCACCAAAAAGTGTTCACGTTTTGTCCACGATTTATTTTTCATGAATACATGCGGGTACTATGATAACACTAACTACACCAAATGAAAGATTAAAGAGAATTTGCATTACCTCAAGAAGGATTTATTTATTAAGTTCTTTGGACTCTACAGGTAGTTTTGAAATATCTGTTTGCATGTCTTACCTCATATCCTAATTCAAAATTTTGTAGTTTAATTAGAATATTTAGGTGATTGTATATATATAATATTCAATACAAGAATAATCTATGCATGATCTTCTTGAAAGATTTCTGCAGTGTAAAGACATCTTCGTTTTTCATGCATACCCGTGCTAACGCTACGGTAAAAACAAAAGGACAATATATCAATTAAAAAATAAAAACAAAACTCATGCTCAAAGTCAAAGAGATAAATTATGGATGCTTGAATTTTGTCATCCATTATTTATCAGTGTGCCTATAAAATAGACTGAATAAACAATTAAACATAAATAGAAAACTAAATTAATAAAAGGATCATTGCAAGACATCAACCATCTCCTAGCTTCGGACAATATCGCAAAGCTACTAAAAACTGTAACCGTGCCCTCACCTCAAATATTGTCCAGATAAATGGATTACAATGAAAGAAATGGATATCGCAGATTTCTTCCTACCAATATAAAACATTATCTTAGCCGCATCACGGAAATGTCTATAAAGTAGAGTTTGTGAACCTGCGACGCCGCGCACTCCGTGACTATGTTAAATTCATAAACTTTGCTTTTTGGATTAAATGTTACTTTAACGTTGGTATTTAATTTTTACACTATTGTTATCTTATCGTGCGATCCGTATGTTTTTAGTATAAATTGTTAGTTATCCCATAGCAACGTACGAGCACGCTACCTAATATAAATATAAAGAATGAAAAATATGACAAGAAAGATTAGCATTAGGCCAACTCAACTCATTTTGATTCTTTACAAACACATCTGAAAGTTAACATGTGGGTTGTGGGCATCAAATCAAAACAACAACAAAACATGGATTCGACCATAAGTAGCATTTGCCCTCTTTTTTTGAAAAAAAAGAAAGGTACTACATGAGTTACATGATTGTCAATCTTATCAGCACCATCATTTTTTGGCAATTGTAGAACTCAACCAAGACACCCATTGAAGTGCTACATCCCTAACTCGCAACCTAATTAAGAGTAAGTTCTCGCAAGCCTAGCTCCCTAGCCTTTATTAAACTGCATGAAGGGCTTCGAAATGAAGACCACTATTTGAAAAAAGAGTAAATGATTATTGTTTCCTTCCATGGATGATTATTGTTTCCTTCCATACACGATTATTGTTTCCTTCCATGCATGATTGTTTCCTTCCATGCATGATTATTGTTTCCTTCCATGCATGTGGCCTCAGGTGATCGATTTGTTTCCTTCAAAGCAGACGAGGATCGTAGGGATATCAGTTTCTTTTTCTATCACGCGGGGTCGCACGGGGTGGGCAGACGGACGAACCAAAACAAATGTCGCACCAAAAGATGTCCACGTTTTGTTCTTTTTAGTTGTAGGAGATAAGATGCCGTTTGATTCGACCATTTCTTGGCGTGATTCGACCACACCGTGAACTAATTAAGGTGGTTATTTGACATTCATAGGATACATCCGACTCTCTCTGCTCACTTTCTTTTTTAACATATATCTACTGCATTAATTTTTTTTCCAAGAACCAGCTGCAATAACATGCTGGGTATGTATTAATAGAGAAGAAGTTTTACAAATTAATTAAAAAAACAAAAACAAAACCCTCACGAAGGAGGCAACAACAAGACCACCATCGCACGAAAGCACAACACCGGCGAACCTCATAAGCAACAACAGTAGAACGTCACCTTGCACACCACAAAGAACAAGCGAACTGGAGGGGGGAGTAGGTTTTCCACAACGATGCCTCCAAAGAGGGAAACGACATCTATCGATGCCGTCAACGCTGACCGGAGAACCACGGTTTTTCAACCAAACTCCAAGAGGGTAAAGGGGCCAAGTAACAATGCCTCCATCGAGGGACGCGACGCCAAAGGCGACACCATTGTCGTGCCACGACCAAGGGCCTAGCAGGGCCTTCGCCCGACAACCCCCATGCCCAAGCCCCAACCAGCCACCATGTGACTTGGCGTAGCCAAGAACCGCTGTAAGCCGCTGCTAGTAGGAGATCGCTGTGGTAACGATGAGGTTACTGGCATGCGTGACCTGTCGCCGCCACGCCAACCAACAAGGGCCGCCTCCATCCTACATAGCACCAACCACCGAAGGAAGTCACATCTTGTTCCTACACCATGCAAAGGGTGTCGCCGACTTCGTTGCACGTCGTTGTCCCTCAAGCTTCTAGAGATGCCACAAGCATCCCCGTACGGACAACCGTCTTCAACGAGCCGCCATCCGCTGGTTGTTGCAGCGGAAGTGAGCCAACCACTGGCATGCGTGGCCAATCACAACCGCGCCAATCGAAATGGACCTTAACCAACCAAACAGATACCAGCAAGTGAAGGTCGCCCACAGAAGAAAGCTTGCCACACCACTGTCCACTTACACTGGACATCGCAACCAAGACCTTCCACTGAAACACCATAGTTGGTAGTAGTCCTGTAGAGTTGCCACCAACGTACCCACTGTGCCTCACCAACCAAAGGGGCTACCGCAACCCTGTCGGAATTGGCCGTAGCTAGGTGAGACCAATCGCCGTGGCTACAACTGCATAGAGCCGCCGTGGACAAGCCTGACGCTGCTGCAACAAACAAGTGCTGCCAAAACAACGCAATCTGATGCAACGCCAGTCGTCGAGGACCGGTGTTATCCTCACCAACACCGGCCATCGCAGGATGTTCCAGGATGGAATGAAGCATCCCAGCCCAGCAGCCTACTATGTTTGTTTTGGATGGGGACTGTGATCCCTTCTCACGTTTTCATTCACTTTGTAACATACATATTCCCATCGGTCTTAAAAAAGCATGCATGCTCCCTACCATGATCAGCGCTTCTGATGAACCAAAAACATTGGCGCGGGCTCAAAGCCACCCGCGCATCACTATCATCATCAGGAATATAAGTCCTCTCTTTCAATTTCGGCCTTTGTTTAAATCCAATGTGTAAAGTTTTAGGGTGTCATATCGGGTGTCGCATGGAGTGTTCGGATACTAATAAAAAAATCAAATTACATAATCCGTCAGTAATTCACGAGATGAATTGATTAAGCCTAATTAATCCATCATTAGCACATGTGTTACTGTAGCACCACATTGTCAAATCATAGACTGATTAGGTTTAAAAGATTCATCTCGCAAATTAGTCGCAAATTATGCAATTAGTTATTTTTAGTCTATATTTAATACTCTGTGCACGTGTATAAATATTCGATGGGATAGAAAGTAAACTTTAGGGGAGAATAAACGAGACCTTCGTCCGCCTGCTATAAAAAACCCCTCTTTTCACTAATCACTATGTTTTCGACCAACAACAAACCTCTCCTATCGATATGGATGGGTATCTCCCTTTGCTCAAAGTTATTTATTATAAAGCAATACGTAGTGTACTACTATACAACAACGAAACAAAGTGAGATTCGTCTTGATCCATATGTATACGCATATTCCAGCAAGTCGATGTAGTAGCTCTGCTCGACCTTTTTTTTCTGTAGCTGTGACTGGCGGCATTTGATTCTCTTTCTAGCTATTGTAGGTTCTCAGGGTTTGGTGGTGGCTGCTGCAGCAGCAATTGCAATTAGGGCATCCGATCAAGCTGAGTAGTTCGGTCTATTAGTGGCATAGCTTGGGCAAAATTTCACGTGAGATGAAAAATACCTTGGGCCACGTTCGGATGCTCATGAGGTAGGCTCGGGTGGCTAGCAAAGCCAGGTGTGCTCGCTGCTGGCGTGAGTTTGATTCTGAATCTGACTCATGTCTTTCACCGGGATTTATTTTTAAAAATAATCTACGGCCTCTATCGCGTGGAGTCACGGAGGGATAGCGACACATCCATCGCCTACAAAGCCATGTTAAGAAAGACACGGTCTTCCAATCTTCATGTAGTTGTAAATCTAATTGTGTACACGTGATGTGCGTTGGTAGTGTGGGCGTGTGTGTTCGTGCATAAATAGATACTACAACTTAACCTAGATGAGAGGTTTAAAAAAATCAATATGTATTAGAGTGATTGATGTGAAATTTAAACTAAATTTTACAGCAACCTACCACAATACTAGATAAAGTGCTAACACAATCCCGTGAGTGTTTTAGACTGTTTGGTCGACGAGCCACGCAGTAGCGTCCCCACCAGGAAGCATGCTTCCTTCTCGACTGTAGCTGTGGCCACTCCCGTTGACGTTTCGCATGCTACCAACTGTACCTCGCTCGCTGACCGATCGAGCCTAGAACACTCGAGACGCCATGGAGCGAGGGCAGCAGACCTGGACGTTCAGGCACCGCGTTAATACGAGTCTCAGACGATCCAGAAGCTCCTACACACGCATGCAGCTAGCTTTGCGACGGCCGACGGGGACAGCCACACACCTCTGCCGTCCTTTTATTAATGGGATTTCTGACTTGTGCAGAAGCAGAACAAGAATTAGGCTGTGTTTAGTTCACGAAATAAATTTTTTTGGATGTTACATTGAATGTTTCGGGGAGGTTGAAAGGGTTTTTTGCATACTAATAAAAAAAACTAATTACATAGCTCGTCTGAAAACTGCGAGACGAATTTATTAAGCCTAATTAATCTATCATTAGCGCATGTTGGTTACTGTAGCACTTATGGCTAATTATGGACTAATTAGTCTTAAAACATTCGTCTCGTGATTTCTAACCCAACTGTGTAATTGATTTTTTTTCGTCTATATTTAATACTCCATGCATGTGCCGCAAGATTCGAAATGATAGTTTGGGGTGAAAATTTTTGGGAACTAAACCAGACCTTACTCCGTGCGCTGGCTCCTTCATCAAGCTAGCGATAGAAATGATCGATCTATTTACATATGTGATTATTTTCAATCTATGATTTTAGAGATTGATGGTTCGTTCGTCTCCGTTCGCTAGGTTGAATTTGGTTAAGAAATACTGTTTTGGCTGAATTATTATAAGAGAAAAACATTATTTCAACTGAAAAAAAACAGAACAAGTCGGCTTTTGTGACGAGCCGAACGGCACCTGTATGTATATCTAGGAGCGTAATTTGTTTGACTTTCTGTAGTGTTGCGTATGCCAGATGGCATTCAGCGTGTACTAGTAGTTGTCTTTGTGGTGCCTTGTCTGGGTGGGAAATTTGGGATCTCAAACGTACGTCAACAAACCACCAACATGGCGTGCAGGTAGCCCCTACCCTAGCAGTAGAGATGAAAACGGATCGGATACGAACGGATATCACTCATATTATATTTGTTTTCATATTTCTGTTCGGATTTGGATTCGGACACGGATAACGTTTGGATACATATACGAATACGGATTGACTCGATTATGGATACGAATAATGAGTATCGAATACGGTATGAATCGGATTCGGAGAAGGTCGGATACAAATATCTATTCGGATATTGAGTAAAAGCAGCATATATATATATATATATATATATCATACATGCGCAAACCATTACACCACTCTATGAGTCCATAATCCATCTAGATTAAGCCGAAAGACTAAAGAGTAAAGCAACAAATAAGATAAAGATACAGATACATCATACATCAAACATCATATAAGCACCAATCTTCGCGGCATGAGTAGAAATAGCCAAGCACATTACTTCATGGGTCTCATGGAGTCATGGTCATGGATTCAAGATCTACAATCCTTATATAGGCTATTTTTTCATTTTGAGAAAGTTTGAACAAAATGTAGTTCAAATTTCACAAGTGTGTGATATAGTTTTAGAAAGTCTGTATGAGATTTAAGAATTTATGACTAGTGTTTGATAAAACTTTCTCAAATGGGAAAATGAGCTATGTAACAATTGTATATCTTGCTGAGATGATCAAACTTGGTATTCAGAGTTTTTTCATCTGAGGTCATTTAGTGTCTCATTTGAGCAAGTTTGACCAAGTCAAATTTGGTCAAATGAAAAAACAACACTTTGACTCTAGTATTATGAACTCTAAATGACTTCAAATTGAAAAGTTTTGAATACCAAGTTTGTTCAACTCATCAAGATCTACAATTCTTGTTTTGGTCAACTTTCCATTTGAGATAGTTTGGACGGTTCAAATTTGTGATTTTTAAATTTCGATGCTTACAAACTAGTTTTCGGAACCCTAGATTGTCTCAAATTGAAAAGTTTTGAATACCAAGTTTATTCATCTCATCAAGATCTACAATACTTATATAGGCTATTTTTTTCATTTGAGAAAGTTTGAACAAAATGTAGTTCAAATTTCACAAGTGTGTGATGTAGTTTAAATTTCACAAGTGTGTGACATAGTTTCAGAAAGTCTATATGAGATTCAAGAATTTGTGACTAGTGTTTGATAAAACTTTCTCAAATGGGAAAATGAGCTATGTAACAATTGTATATCTTGCTGAGATGATCAAACTTGGTATTCAGAGTTTTTTCATCTGAGGTCATTTAGTGTCTCATTTGAGCAAGTTTGACCAGTCAAATTTGGTTAAATGAAAAAACAACATTTTGACTCTAGTATTATGAACTCTAAATGACTTCAAATTGAAAAGTTTTGAATACCAAGTTTGTTCAACTCATCAATATCTACAATTTTTGTTTTGGTCAACTTTCCATTTGAGATAGTTTGGACGGTTCAAATTTGTGATTTTTAAATTTCAACGTTTACAAACTAGTTTTCGGAACCCTATATTGTCTCAAATTGAAAAGTTTTGAATACCAAATTTGTTCATCTCATCAAGATATACAATCCTTATATAGGTCATTTTTCATTTGAGAAAGTTTGAACAAAATATAGTTCAAATTTCACAAGTGTGTGACATAGTTTCAGAAAGTCTATATGAGATTCAAGAATTTATGACTAGTGTTTGATAAAACTTTCTCAAATGGGAAAATGAGCTATGTAACAATTGTAGATCTTGCTGAGATGATCAAACTTGGTATTCAGAGTTTTTTCATCTGAGGTCATTTAGTGTCTCATTTGAGCAAGTTTGACCAAGTCAAATTTGGTCAAATGAAAAAACAACACTTTGACTCTAGTATTATGAACTCTAAATGACTTCAAATTGAAAAGTTTTGAATACCAAGTTTGTTCAACTCATCAAGATCTACAATTGTTGTTTTGGTCAACTTTCCATTTGAGATAGTTTGAATAGTTCAAATTTGTGATTTTTAAATTTTGAATAAATATCCGGATAATATCCGTTTTTAAATATCCGGATATATCCGATACTTATCCGGATTATCCGATATCCGCCGGATATCGATGATATTACATCCGTATTTGATATCCGCCTAAGATATCCGTTTTAGTATCCGTATCCGAAAAAAAAACGGATATCCGAGTAACTATCCAGATAAGTGTTCATATTTGTTCGGTCGAACGGACGGTCGAATAAATATCCGTACCGTTTTCATCCATACCTAGCAGCTAGCTTCCACACAGGTCTGCTGTAACAGAACCGACCAATTATACGAAATTAAGTAAGAAAATCATCCACCAGAGCAGACGATTGAGCAAACTTAAGCCCGTATAACCCGGTAGTCCGTGAAATCACGAAGGATTTCAAACCAACTCGTGTCCCAGCCATGATCGTAATAAGTTTAGCGGTCACCAATCACATATTACATAAAAGTTTCCATAACAGATACATCAGAGTTTAAATGAAAGTTATTACAAAACAAGTTCGAATAAAAGTAGCGGAAGTCATTTGTTTAAAACCACACACACTCACACGGAGTTCAAATATAGTGCCAGCTGATGATCATCTCCAACAAAAGCATTAGATGAGACGTAAGGAATGACCATGCCCATGGTCCTAAGCATCACCATCGCAGGATAGAGGCGTTGATACAATAGCCATAGTACATCATCGCCCATCTGCAACAAGTGGGAATAAAACCACGAGTACGAGAATGTACTCACCCGGACTTACCCGACATAACCGAAAATAAATGACACCAAGGATGATGCGGGCATTATAGTAGGGTAGTCCGACTCATTTGCAAAAGAAGCATTTTTAGCATTTCAAGAACCTTTCTAAAAGCAGTATTGTCAAGTTAATTATTATTAACCTGTCGACTAGATTTTTACCTATACTAGAGTAAACATGTGATTAAGCGATTAATGATAACCACTGATCATTAAACAACTTCCATACTGTCATATTCACTATAACTGTCCAAGTGTTCCATAAACATTTACTACGATGAAGTCACTCAAGTCAAGTGCTCACTATCCAGGAGCGATGGCGATTCAATCGATTCCTAACCAAATGGTGATTTATTCCTTACACAAATCTCACTCACCCGCTAAAGTGAGATATTGATCACCGAGTCAACTTTCCGGTATCTCGAGTTTGCGGGAACCACATGTACCGGGGGCCGACCGATCGCACTTTGGTCTTATCATCCCGCCCGTGTCCTACCACACCGCTTGACACGGTCTGCGCAAGGGCAATCTACTCGCCCGAAAAATCTCCCGGCTTCAGGCTTCGGAAGGTACTTTATCCGCCAGCTAAATGTAAGGCATCGTTCAACATGACTCGAGGCCCAACAACGGTCGGTCCTTAATCGACACACGACGGAAACACTACACGGTCCAAAACCCCGCAAGTCTCCGCCTTGTCTCAACTTCATTTAACACTTAGTTATACCATGACTTCATAGTCATCCAAACAGATCCAGTAACCACCTATAGCTCGCAGTGACAGAAATCACCCGACTTCTACCGGTCTAAGCCAGCTAAGCATTGACTCGACTGCGGATACCAGGGTAACAAGGATATAGTATAACAAAGGTAAACAAGGTATAATGCAGCGAACGGTTGCAAACAACTCCTGAACGTAATGCATCAATTTAAAGTAAAGCATTTAACGAAATCATTGCAAACCGGGAGAAAGATGCTCGGGGCTTGCCTCTCTCGAAGGAGCTCGGACGGTGATCGGGCACTCCTAAGTTCTTCAACGTCCTCCTCGTTAACTTCACGGCACTTCTCGCGGCTGCACCTCGAATCGCTCCTCGGGCTCCTCGGGAATGACGACTGGGTTCTCGGTTTGCGATCCCGTATGATGCAATGCGTGTAAGTGCCTATGCAATCGGTGCATCGAAGGAGATGAATGCGATGAACATGTTGAAAGGCAAGGTAGACAACATCATCCAAGAAACTATGCTACAAGCACATGTCATCTACTGCATTCTCTTCTACTACTAATATGTCAAGTTAACCTATCTTGTGAAATGCTTCAAAGATACACCAAAGCTTTACTAATTTCTTAATCACACTTAGGGCAACACTTGCTTATACCTTAATTAATAATAGGTTTGAATAGCAACCTATATTTCTGATGCTCCTAAAAATCTGAGAAAATTACAGTAGCATACTACTACCCTAAACAGACTACCATAAAAATTTCATGGCATTTGGATAAGTAAACTATCCTACACAAAAATGACAAGCTATAGCATAAAAATGAGCATGAAATTACTTTGTACTATGAAAAGTGTCAAACAACAGAATTAATATTTTTCCTAGGTTCTTCATGGTATATAATGACTGTACAAAAATTATCACATGCATGTTTTATACAAAGTTTGCTCTCTAGCAAAAATAACAAAAAAAATCAGCCATTTAAGGTACTTGAACTACACCTCTAAAGTTTTCTACAGCACATGCATGAAATATATTTTTCCTAGGAAGTACATGACATAAGAAGATTAACAAACTTGGAATCATATTTTTCTGAAGCCTAGATATTTTTCTACATATTTTTCAAGTTATCAGCAATATTCAAGATTAAATAAAATCCTATAGAAAAGTATATCAAAAATGACATGCACTATTTTTCTCAAGTAGATCTGGTGATAAGGAACCTAGAAAATTTTGTTTCAACAAATTTGGAACAAGTTTGATCATCCAAACATTTTTCAAACCATTTTTGATTTCAAATAACAAATAATAAAGGAAATCAATTCACTTTAAATAATCTTGGGCGGCCATTGAAACAGCTGGCCCACGGCCATCACCGCCTCTTGTGCCCAAGCGCCGAGGGAGGGGGCGGCTGGCTCGGGGCTCGGCCCACGACCACTTAACTGGCCGGCTTGGTGAGGCGAGACCATGCTGGCCGCTTCTTGTTGGCGTGGCTGCCTTCGACCACGAGGCCAGCCGACCATCTCCGGCCGAGGCAAGGCAGCGGCGGGCTAAGCATGCGCATGCGATCTGCGAAAGATGGTGAGTCGGTAGGGTAGCTAGGCGGGCCGAGAAGAGGAGGAAGGCGACTTCCATGGCGGCCGAAACACAGCAACGCCGTGGCCGTCGTGGTGAGAGATCGAGGCGGCTCTACCGAGCTCGGAAGGCGGCGCAAATGCGAGCACAACTTGAAGGAGGGCGGCGGGCGGAGCTGGGCGCGGGATTACCAAATGAGGTGGGAAGCCACATGGCCAATTCCGCCAGCTGGTCTTGTGTGCGCGTGCGAGAGGCAGAGCTTGGGGCTCTCGGCTTTGGCGAAGAGGGAAGGCAGCGCGGGGGAAAGTGGGCGAGCTCACCGGCACCAGCAGGTGTAGGCGGGCGCGTGGACGCGGGCGCAGGTCGTGGCCACATGCGCGGCGTGCGTTGGCGTGGCAGGCGGCCACCTGTGGGCGAGCTGCTCATGCCAGGTCGGGCCATGTGTGCATGGCAAGGCAGGAGGTGTGAGGCAAGTGCCGGGCAGGCTTGATGTCTGGCTGGGCAGCCGAGGCGAGAGAGAATGCGGGCGCTGGAGGCTCATTGGGCATGGCATGCGGGTCTGGGCTGGAAAGAAGGCGGGCGCCCACACAAAATGTAAACACTCTTTTTAATTTCCAATTTCAATAAATTTTTAAATACAGTTTTCAAATATTATTTTGAGCAAGAAAATGACCTCTTTTGAAAATGTACCAAAAATGAAAGTTGCTTAGAATTTAATTCCCTACAACTTTGCTTTTATGACCACAGCCAAATTCTTTCTAGATTTTGAATTGGAAGATCAAAGTCCACGTTTAGCTCAAAACCCTAATTTTTGGAATTTATTCTTGAAGCCAAATTTTGAATTAATTTGAATACAAACATTGCTCCAAAAATTGAACTAAACATTGCTAGATGATTTACAATAGCAGCCAAAACATGTTCTACTAACCTAGCAAGCAAGAATCGAGCAAAACAACTCTAATAAGTGTATGCATCATTTACGTTTCACAAACATGTTTCGTATATGTTTCAAGTAATGTTTCAGTTATTATATGCAAGATTATGCATGTATGATTAGGATGCTTGATGATGCATGATATGCGTGATTTGCAGTGCCTAAATGTAGGCATAACACCGGGGTGTTACAGCCCTCCCCCCTTATAAAAATCTCGTCCCGAGATTTGGGTTACGAACCATTTGTTATAAAATTCTTCATAAGCTTTTTGTAGATACTCTCCTGTTTCCCAAGTTGCATCTCCCTCATCATGATGATCCCACTGTATCTTGTATGTTTTCACCACACTATTCCGAGTAGCACGTTCCTTAGTGTCTAACACCCGGACTGGTTGTTCACGATACACCAAATCTGATTTGAGTTGGATACCTCGAGGTTCTATTCTTTCCTTCGGAACACGCAAACATTTCTTGAGGTGTGAGACATGGAAAACTGGGAAAACTGTACTCATTGTCTCAGGTAACTCTAACTTGTAGGCTACCGGACCTCGTTGTTCCAAGATCTTGTATGGTCCTACGAATCTCGCAGCAAGCTTTCTTCTGACTCCAAACCTTTTCTTCTTCATTGGCGTGACTTTCGGATAAACATAGTCACCAACTTCAAAACTAAGGGTCTCCTTCTTTTATGCATATAGCTTTTCCGGCGTGATTGGGCCGCTTTCATATTTTGCTTTGAATAATATGAACTTTCTTCTCGGCTTCTTCTACAAAGTCAATGCCATAATACCTTCTATCACCAGTGCTCGACCCAATTCAATGGTGTTCTACATTTTCGCCATATAAAGCTTGAATGGGGCCATCTTGATGCTTTCTTGATAACTATTATTATAAGAAAACTCATTAACGGTAACCATGACTCCCATGATCCCTTGGAAGACAATACACGTGCTCTCAACATATCCTCCAAAACAGCATTTACTCGTTCATCGACCATCTCATCTGAGGATGATAAGCGGCATCTGCGAATCAAACTAGTTCCTAAGCCTTTGTGTAAATGTTCCCAAAATGAGCCGTGAACTGTGAGCCTCTATCAGATATTATGGTCTTTGGTATACCATGCAACCTCACAATTTCTGCGATATACTTCTCGGCATATTGAGGTGGTCGATAAGTGGTTTTGACAGGTAGGAAATGAGCGGTCTTGGTAAGACGATCCACAATTACCCAAATCGAATCATGTCCTTTTTGAGTAGTGGGCAAACCCGTGATAAAATCCATACTGATATCGTCCCACTTCCAACTCGGGATTGATAAGGGTTGCAACATACCGCAAAGTTTCATGTGAATTGCTTTCACTCGACAACATGTGTCACATCTGACAACATATGCTGTAATTTCTTTCTTCATTTTGGTCCACCAATAATGAGATCTTAGTTCTTGATACATCTTACTACTTCCAGGATGGATAGATAGCTTAGAAAGGTGAGCTTCATCCATGAGTTTATTTCTAAGCTCTCGATCCTTGGGAACCACAAGACGGTTGTCAAACCACAACACGCCTGCTCATCTATTTTAAAGTGTTGAGACGGCTTTTACATTATTTTCTCTTTGATGTGGAATATCCCTTGTCGGTTTTCTCGACCTTCTATTATCTTACTTTCCAACGAGCAACTAATCTGAATACTATGTAACACAAAGGGATGCATTAGATCGAACCCATCTTCAAGTAATGGCTTTGCACATTCAAGTAATGTGACTTTCTGCTCAAAGCATCCGCCACTACATTGGCTTTACCAGGGATGATATTGCACATTCAAGTTATAATCCTTGATCAATTCCAACCATCTACGCTGTCTCATGTTTAGCTCGGTTGGGTAAAGATATACTTAAGACTCTTGTGATCCGTGAAAATATTGCACACATTACCAAGCGTGTAATGTCTCCAAATTTTAGGGCGTGCACAACTACCGCAAGTTCAAGATCATGTGTTGGATAGTTGACCTCGTGCTTCCTCAATTGACGTGATGCATAAGCAATGACTCTCCTTTCTTGCATAAGAACACACCTAATCCAGGTCTTTGATGCGTCGCAAAACACATCAAATGGTTTCTCGATATCGGGTTGTGCTAGAACAGGAGCGATGGTTAACAGTTTCCAAAAGTGTGGAGTCGCTTCACACTCTTCCATCCACACAAATTTATGATCCTTCCGAAGGAGACTTGTCATTGGTTTGGCGATCTTCGAGAAATCTGGTATAAAGCGGCGGTAATAACCCGCTAGTCCTAAGAAACTTCTAATCTCGAGGCCGAGGTCGGTGCTTTCAATTCATAACTTCTTGCACCTTACTTGGATCGATGAAACCCCATTCTCCGGCGAGAATGTGACCAAGGAAAGGAACTTCCTTCAACCAGTTCGCATTTGCTAAACTTAGCATACAGTTGATGATCTCTAAGTCTGGTCAAGACGGTTCTCAGATGCTCTTCATGATCTTTCTCATTCTCGGAGTACACCAGAATGTCATCGATGAACACTACCACAAACTTATCCAATTCTGGCATGAAAACTGTATTCATCAAGAACATAAAATATGCAGGAGCATTTGTCAAGCCAAAAGACATGACAAGATACTCATACAACCCGTATCTGGTGGAAAATGCAGTTTTCGGTATATCCTGTGGCCTAATCTTAATCGATGATATCCGGATCTCAAATCTATTTTTGAGAACACCTTGGCCTTGGATAATTGGTCAAATGAACATCAATATGAGGCAAGGGATACTTATTCTTGACGGTCCACGACATTGAGTGGCACGTAATCTCGCACATTCTCAACGTGCCCTCTTTCTTCTTTTTTCACAAACAAAGCGGGACATCCCCACTCGGACTTGCTTGGCGAAATAAACCCCTTTTTTGACAAATCTTCTAATTGCTTCTTTAGCTCAACTAACTCATCTGGAGGCATCCGATATGGTCTCCTTGAAATCGGAGCTGTTCCGGGTACTAGCTCAATTCCAAACTCAATCTCCCTATCTGGCGGAAGACCAGGTAACTCATCTGGGAATACATCCGGAAATTCACACACTACCGGAATCTGATGAATAGGAATGACTGCCGTAGCACATGTAACACTTATAAGGTCTGTTCTCCGAGGCAATGGTACTTGGAAAGTACCCTCACCCAGGGGATCCTTAAGGGTAAGTACTCGACTTCCAGTATCTATGACCGCTCCCCAATCTTTCATCCAATTCATCCCTATAATGACATCCAAGACTAATCCAGGCATAACTATCAAGTTCACTCGGAACTTCCTGCTACCTAATTCAAGGGTTGCCCCTCGAACCATCCGGTTAGTCAAAACATCGACCCTCTTTGAACTTATACGGTAACCATAACCCAATTCTGTGCATAGTTGTTCATGTTTCTGTGCAAATGCTTGACTCATAAAAGAATGCGATGATCCAGAATCAAATAGAACAACTGCAGGGTTTTCGTTGACAGGAAACTTACCAGCAGTGACGGGCTCTCCCTCTGGAATTTCATCCACTGTTGTACTGTGCACTCTAGCATTATAAGTCTGCTGCTTCTTCTTGGGCGGGTACGGACAAAACCTCGAGAAATGACCGGGTTGATCACAGTTATAGCAGGTCCTCTTCGTCTCTAGCAGAGATCCCACAGTTCCTTGGAATCGCCTTGTACCGCATTCTTCTGGGCTGCTTTGTTAATGGTGTCTTTTGCCATCTTGTACGGCTTTTGAGGTCCACGGAAATTCTGACTTCTTGGCTGAGGTGGCCTGAATCTAGCGCCAGGTGCCGAGGGGCGATATGAAGGACGACCTCCCATAGGTGCTCTAGCTTGAGACGGCCCACCTTCAAAGGCTCTCTTGCGTGTCTTGGCTGCGGTGCTGGCGTTGTTATTCTTCTCCTGCTTCAGACAGTCGCTGATGAAGTCATTGAATCTGACACGGTTGTTGGTACCAACATGCTTCATCATTTTTGGATTGAGACCTCTCTTGAAACTGGCTATTCTTTTAGCATCTGTGTCAACCATGTCAGGAGCATAGCGACACAAGTTGTTGAAAGCATGCAGGTATTGCGTCACGGTTTTGGTGCCCTGGTTCAACGCCAGAAACTCTCCCAACTTCATTTCGGTCAGCCCTGGTGGAATATAGACTCCACGAAAAGCCTCAGCAAACTCTCTCCAAGAAATCTGAGCATTTGGAGGGAAGGTGGTGCGATGGTGCTTCCACCACATTCCCGCCGGTCCCTGCAATTGAAGTGCAGCATACTCCGTTTTTAGAACCTCAGTCATTCTCAACACACGGAATTTATCTTCCATTGTGTTGATCCATTCCTCAGCATCAAGTGGCTCTGTGGCTTCCTTGAATACGGGTGGCCTGGTGTCCATGAAATCCTTGAAGCTGCTATATTGGTTCACTCCCATGCCACCACCTTGATTGTTACCACGTTGAACGTTGTTGGCGATGGTGCGCAGAAAATCCTCCATGTTCTTCTGGGATTGTTCCGTGTTGCGCTGACTCCCGAGCAGCTGCGCAAGAAATATCTCGGGGGTAAACGGGGGAGGAGGTGGCAAATGTGGTTCATGGGGAGGTTCATTGTTGTTGCCGTGGTTCCCACCATCACCACCACCACCGGTCCCCGCACCGTTAGCACCGGTCTCAGCGGCTTCATACGTGGTTCGGCGAGTGTTTGTCATCTGCATATTTCAGCAACAAGTAACGATTGAGTGAAGCTGTAATGATTGCGAGTGAAGAAAAATTATGCCGTACTGAATTTACTGGAGAGAATAAATTCATGCAATAAAACAGAGGCACAACAATCTCATCCCAATTAAGACAACAACACTTAATCGAATTACTTCAATGGCAAACATCGCATCCATACAATCACATTGCCAGCATACATACACTGGACTTTTTATGCGTTCAGATCTCGTATTCGAACATCAAGTTCCAACCACATGCCAAGTCTCATACGTTCGAAACAACATACGATAGGTTACATGCCAACAAAAGAAAGGTCTTCGCGACAGGACCTAGATACTAGCGCAAAGCAACTAGCCTATTCCTCGGGGCCATCGTCGGGATCGGAGACGTCACCATCGCCTCCTGGTGAAACTACAGGCTCGTTCTGGTTGTCGTCGTCGATGTCCATGCCAGCGGCGTTTGCTGGAGCATATGGGCCAACCCCATTGTAGAGCGCGTGAAACTCCTCGTGCAGGTTGCCGTTGTATTCCTCTAACTCATCGACTCTCTGCAGCAGAAGGTTTCTTGCGTTCCAGGCTTCATTCCTCTCCTGAACCAATTGTCCAATCATGCGGTCTGCATTGTTGTTGGCTTGAGTCAACGTATGCACTTTCATTGCGCATAGCTCTATCACCTCTCTCAACCGCTCGATCTCATTGTAAGTTCATATCGATAGCTGCTCTCCTGCAAGCTAGCTATAGCTCGTGGCTCTGCTCTTCTTCTTACGCTTCTTCCTTTGAGCTTATCCTTACTACGCAAGCAGGTCAAAGTCCAAAGAGGGTACTCTCGAGACCCTCATACGCTCGATGGCGGCGAACATAGCACTCATTGCACGTTTGTCACTAGCTCATCCCTCACCGGACCTCGACCAATGCACTTCCCCGAGGTTGAACCCAAAATGGCATCACGAGGATCATCCCTAGGAAAAGTACCAAATAGAGCTGCGACAAGCTCATTTGGGAAATCTGCTCATAATGTCCCCGATGACACGGAAGGTCTGCTCCCTCTGCACCCTCACCGGAGTCGCGACCCTCAAACTCCAAATGCCAACCATCCCAATCTGGAGCATCACCGAGAGCGAGAACCGTGATCTCCACCACTGCAAGTCCATCATCTGCTAACTGGCTCTCATTCCAAGAGTACACCGGCTCTTGACCCTCTGGGTACCCCACATCATGGAGCACTCTCCAAAGCAAAGTTGGCATGCCAAACTCGCTCAAGAAGGTGTCCGTGGTGCGGTGCTCCCTCAGGGCCAACGGACGTCGGGGTGCTCTTCCTCCGGTGGACTTACGGGTGGTCTGCTTCGTGCGGGCCATCTGTAGCAAAAGTTCTCTTATTACTTCGGGGAAACATACTTTTGGTGATACGTCTTTTATCAAAATGAGATAATCAATTTATAAGGGAGGAATGCATGAGATGAATGAAATGCACAAGTAACATGATGTATGTATGCGTGCGTGACGCTCTCACAAACTTAGGAATAAATAATTTCTAACGACGAATTCGGTGGCATACAACGATCTCTCAATACGTAGCTAATACGTTCTACGATAAGCGTTGTTATGTACTGCAGAAAATTCATTTCAGCCCAATTCCCAATGAATGCATAAAAGCGGTAAAGTTTTATCTACACGCTCTACACGAATCCCGGATCGTGTACAACGGTATTAACTACCCGAACCATCGTCCTATTGACGGCATCGCCTCCACAGACGGAAGACCCATACATGAGATACCTTTGTAAAACATGCGTAGAACATGTAATTACTCCGGCATCATATAAGCATTTACCCTAGATCGGCGGTGTATCCGATCATGCTCTCACAACTCACACTTACCGAGGCGTAGAGGCAATTGATCCATTCATTACCACTCAACCAAGTGGCACTCATACAATATACACGCCAGTATGAGCGACGAAAGAGAAATATGATGCAAGAACCCCAGTCAGTACTTAATTAAGCCACCTAAAGTCCTTAACTGGGCATAAAGGATATGATCACTGGCACACTCTATAGTTTTAAAATCACGTTTTCCAAATGCCTTTTTATTTAAATACACTTGTGAACGATAACACGCTAAACCATGCTCGATACCAAATTATGAATCCGACCAATTATACGAAATTAAGTAAGAAAATCATCCACCGGAGCGGGGCGATTGAGCAAACTTAAGCCCGTATAACCCGGTAGTCCGTGAAATCACGAAGGATTTCAAACCAACTCGTGTCCCAAATGATCGTAATAAGTTTAGCGGTCACCAATCATATATTACATAAAAGTTTCCATAACGAGATACATCGAGTTTAAATGAAAGTTATTACAAAACAAGTTCGAATAAAAGTAGCGGAAGTCATTTGTTTAAAACCACACACACTCACACGGAGTTCAAATATAGTGCCAGCTGATGATCATCTCCAACAAAAGCATTAGATGAGACGTAAGGAATGACCATGCCCATGGTCCTAAGCATCACCATCGCAGGATATAGGCGCTTGATACAATAGCCATAGTACATCCGCCCATCTCGCAACAAGTGGGAATAAAACCACGAGTGCGAGAATGTACTCGGCCAGGACTTACCCGACATAACCGAAAATAAATGACACCAAGGATGATGCACGAGGCATTATAGTAGGGTAGGCGACTCATTTGCAAAAGAAGCATTTTTAGCATTTCAAGAACCTTTCTAAAAGCAAGTATTGTCAAGTTAATTATTATTAACTTTATCGACTAGATTTTCACCTATACTAGAGTAAACATGTGATTAAGCGATTAATGATAACCACCGATCATTAAACAACTTCCATAACTGTCATATTCACTATAACTGTCCAAGTGTTCCATAAACATTTACTACGATGAAGTCACTCAAGTCAAGTGCTCACTATCCGGGAGCGATGGCGATTCGAATCGATTCCTAACCAAATGGTGATTTATTCCTTACACAAATCTCACTCACCCGCTAAAGTGAGATATTGATCACCGAGTCAACTTTCCGGTATCTCGAGTTTGCCAGAACCACATGTACCGGGGCCGACCGACGCACTTTGGTCTTATCATCCCGCCCCGTGTCCTACCACACACCTTGCCGACACGGTCTTGTGCGGGCAATCTACTCGGCCGAAAAATCTCCCCAGACTTCAGCGGTCGGAAGGTACTTTATCCGGCCAACTAAATGTAAGGCATCGTTCAACATGACTCGAGGCCCAACAACGGTCGGTCCTTAATCGACACGAGCGGAAACACTACGGTCCAAAACCACGCAAGTCTCCGCCTTGGTCTCAACTTCATTTAACACTTAGTTATACCATGACTTCATAGTCATCCAAACAGATCCGTAACCACCTATAGCTCGCGGTGACGAAAAATCACCCGACTTCTACCGGTCTAAGCCAGGCTAAGCATTGACTTCATTGCGGATACCGGGGTAACAAGGATATAGTATAACAAAGGTAAACAAGGTATAATGCAAAGAAAGCGGTTGCAAACAACTCCCCGAACGTAATGCATCAATTTAAAGTAAAGCATTTAACGAAATCATTGCAAACCGGAGAAAAGATGCTCGGGGCTTGCCTCTCTCGAAGGAGCTCGGACGGTGATCGGGCACTCGGAAGTTCTTCAACGTCCTCCTCGTCTTACACGGCACTTCTGCACTACACACTCGAACTGCTCCTCGGGCTCCTCGGGAATGACGACTGGGTTCTCGGTTTGCGATCCAGTATGATGCAATGCGTGTAAGTGCCTATGCAATCGGTGCATCGAAGGAGATGAATGCGATGAACATGTTGAAAGGCAAGGTAGACAACATCATCCAAGAAACTATGCTACAAGCACATGTCATCTACTGCATTCTCTTCTACTACTAATATGTCAAGTTAACCTATCTTGTGAAATGCTTCAAAGATACACCAAAGCTTTACTAATTTCTTAATCACACTTAGGGCAACACTTGCTTATACCTTAATTAATAATAGGTTTGAATAGCAACCTATATTTCTGATGCTCCTAAAAATCTGAGAAAATTACAGTAGCATACTACTACCTAAACAGACTACCATAAAAATTTCATGGCATTTGGATAAGTAAACTATCCTACACAAAAATGACAAGCTATAGCATAAAAATGAGCATGAAATTACTTTGTACTATGAAAAGTGTCAAACAACAGAATTAATATTTTTCCTAGGTTCTTCATGGTATATAATGACTGTACAAAATTATCACATGCATGTTTTATACAAAGTTTGCTCTCTAGCAAAAATAACAAAAATCAGCCATTTAAGGTACTTGAACTACACCTCTAAAGTTTTCTACAGCACATGCATGAAATATATTTTTCCTAGGAAGTACATGACATAAGAAGATTAACAAACTTGGAATCATATTTTCTGAAGCCTAGATATTTTTCTACATATTTTCAAGTTATCAGCAATATTCAAGATTAAATAAAATCCTATAGAAAAGTATATCAAAAATGACATGCACTATTTTTCTCAAGTAGATCTGGTGATAAGGAACCTAGAAAATTTTGTTTCAACAAATTTGGAACAAGTTTGATCATCCAAACATTTTTCAAACCATTTTGATTTCAAATAACAAATAATAAAGGAAATCAATTCACTTTAAATAATCTTGGGCGGCCCATTGAAACAGCTGGCCCACGGCCATCACCGACCTCTCTGTGACCCAAGCCTTGAGGGAGGGAGTCGGCCTGGCTCGGGGCTCGGCCCACGCCACTTAACTGGCCGCTTTGGTGAGGCGAGAGCCATCTTGGCGCTTTCTTGTTGGGCCAAGGCAATGTGCTGCTTCGACCACGAGGCAGTGACCATCTCCGGCCGAGGCAAGGCGGGCTAAGCAGGCGCATGCGATCTGCGAGAAGATGGTGAGTCTTGTAGGGTAGCTAGGCGGGGCTGGAGAAGAGGAGGAAGGCGACTTCCATGGCGGCCGAGCACGGCGACGCCGTGGCCGTCGGTGGCGAGACTGAGGCGGCTCTACCTGAGCTCGGAAGGCGGCGCAAATGCGAGCACAGCTTGAAGGAGGGCGAGGCGGAGCTGCGGGCGCGGGATTACCAGCCGAGGTGGGGAAGCCGCGGCGAATTCCGCCGGCGGGTGCGCGGCGCGGCGAGAGGCAGAGCTTGGGGCTCTCGGCTTTGGCGAAGAGGGAAGGCAGCGCGGGGGAAAGTGGGCGAGCTCACCGGCACCAGCAGGTGTAGGCGCGGCGTGCGTGGGCGCAGGCGTGGTCGTGGCTGCACAGCGTGGTCGTCGTGGATGACCAGCATGACCAGTGCGACACTGGGGCCAGCTGTCTCAGGGATCGCTGTGTGTGTGCATGTGTGTGTGAGGGCTGGCAGGCAGCAGGCCTTGCATCTTTGGGCCAGAAGGCGAGAGGCCTGTGGCGTGTGGAGGCTCATTGGGCCGGCATCTGGCTGGGCTGGGCCGGAAAGGAGGCGGCGTCCAGCAAAAAGTAAACTACTCTTTTAATTTCCAATTTCAATAAATTTTTAAATACAGTTTTCAAATATTATTTTGAGCAAGAAAATGACCTCTTTTGAAAATGTACCAAAAATGAAAGTTGCTTAGAATTTAATTCCCTACAACTTTGCTTTTATGACCACAGCCAAATTCTTTCTAGATTTTGAATTGGAAGATCAAAGTCCACGTTTAGCTCAAAACCCTAATTTTTGGAATTTATTCTTGAAGCCAAATTTTGAATTAATTTGAATACAAACATTGCTCCAAAAATTGAACTAAACATTGCTAGATGATTTACAATAGCAGCCAAACATGTTCTACTAACCTAGCAAGCAAGAATCAGAGCAAAACAACTCTAATAAGTGTATGCATCATTTACGTTTCACAAACATGTTTCGTATGTTTCGAAGTAATGTTTCAGTTATTATATGCAAGATTATGCATGTATGATTAGGATGCTTGATGATGCATGATATGCGTGATTTGCAGTGCCTAAATGTAGGCATAACACCGGGGTGTTACATCTGCATCGGGATTCTTTTTTTCTTTTACCATTTTCCGTTGATTCCTATACAAGCATCTGGATTCTGCATGCAACTGCAAACCGTCATCGCGTTCCATCTTCCATGCACATGCCGATGCAGCCTTCGACGACGTCAGGAATAGGAAGAGCGTGAAGGACGGCAATATAGCGAGGCGGATGAAAATGATTCACGCGCTCGCTTCTGAATTCTGATGAATCAGCTTCTTCCTGCGAACCTTTTGCATCATCTCAAATCATCCGTGTACTGTCCTTCAGTCCTTGGGAAATGGAAAAGTGATACTGAGATTTTGGGTTTCCATTCTTCCTTTGATGATTTTTTTTTTGAGAAACTCTTTTTTTTTGAGAAACTCTTCCTTTGATTTTTTTAAAGCGGATATGTGCGACCGTCATGTGATTGCATAGCGTGACCCAAAGCACCCATGAGCAAGGCGTGACCCATTACACTCCTTTTCCATTTTGAGCAACGCCCAAATCCCACCCCCTCCTTTTCCATTTTCGGCATCAATCCCACATCCATTGCCGACCGCCACCTCATGTCTTGCTTTCTCGAATCTGCCGCCGCTTCTACCTTCTTTTCGCTTTCGGATCGTGGTTGCCACCCTCATCGTGCATCGATCCAGGATATGCCTCTCCTCTCCGTCGATTTGGTCCTCCTCCCCGCAGATTAGATCCTCCTCTCCGCAATGAACACATGAATGCAGGTAATCTCCCTCTTCCCCAAAATCTTACCTATCACTGGAATCGATCTCCATCCATTCCTCTGCAAACGATTTGCGTATACATCTGGATCGGTCAGTGGAACACATACTAGATGTGGATTTCGAGGTCCAGTTGCTTGACATCATTCCATATTAGGTGGAACGATTGGATCTCCTCTCTTGCTTTGATTGATTGATCCTAAACTTAACCGATAGCTGCATCTTAGTTTTGGTTACAACCATGGATCTGGGATGTTCAGAGATATAAATGTAGGCATCTATGAAAATGTTGAAATGGCAATTATTTGTTGGAGATTGTAAAAGAAGTTGCTCTACATTGTGGTGACATTGTCTGTTTACGTACTGCAAAAACTTTGGAATGACATTGTAGTTAATTGTAGGTTGCTATAGTTTGTAGCAAGTTCTTATCTGAAAAAATGATGTAATAACAGAGAAACAAAGTGAAAAAGCAGTGACGATGAAAAAAAAACTGCAAATCAATGGCTGCATCATATTTCTAGTTACATCCATGGGACCTGATGTTCAAAAAAGAGAAAAGTGTACACATCTATGTAAAATCTTGAAATGGCATATTATTTGTTGCAGATCGTAACAAGTTATGATGTAGGTGCTCACCAGATTAATTTCTTACTATCTCAGTACAAAAGTTATCTGAACTTGCCATACTTGAATTTTTTGGTTGAAATGAGTATATTGTAAAAATAATGGTGATCATCTGAACTTGCTGACGTGCGCTGAAGTAGATGTTTTATTAAAATAAATATATATAAAATAGTATTTATGATTGCTTTGGTTTCAATTTTGTAAACTTATGTACTGAAATAGTTTTATAACATGAATATACCTTCATATGGCTGATAGTAGACACAACCAATGTACCATCTTCGTATAATTTGTTTTCTGCTTAGTAAAATAGTGCAACAACTTATATTTTGTGGCAATGTTTATTTTGTTACAGGAAGCCATGCGTGTTACAGAGACGTTTGACCTAAATTTGGAAGCAATAGATATTGAAGCTCCCGAATATGCTGCAGTTCAAAGCAACGAGCACAATGTGATAGACACTGGGCTTCTAATAGCAGAAAGTAACCAGAAAAATGAAGGTGCAGTTGGTCATTGTGGTTCACAAGCCAAAAATGGGAAAGACAAGGTCCTAATGGCTAGAGGGAGGGTGAATAGCATATTAAAAATTTCTATAACAATACTTAACAAACCGGTTAAACAAATATGAGACGGCGAGTGTTGTGCTAGCCTACTAAAATGCAAGCCACATATCACAATTCTAGTTTCTATAATCTCTATCCACATAATGGCTATGTCACTACACTAAGTTAGTGTGCTCTCAAAGGCTAACTAAAGAGCCACACTAACCAAACTAACAAGTTCTCACGACTAGCTACACTAAAGAGCTTGACAACTAGTTTGCGGTATGGACATTGAGCAACAAGATGATCCTTTCCATAATTGAATCACCTTCTTGACTCTTCCTTGTTCTTGGATGAAGACTTCTTTCTTCTAGCACGGTAGCCATTCTTCATCATTAACTTACCAAATCTCTTGACAAAGAGAGCCATCTTCTCATCATACATCTCATCAAAGGTCAAGTCTTCATCTTCACTTGATGATTCTTACTTTGCCTTGCCCTTGGATGATGTGGCCTTGAATGCCACACTCTTCTTCTTATCATCCTTCTTCTCATCTTTTTTCTCCCTCTTTTCTTTCTTCTCATCATCATCTCTATAAGCATCATCGGTCATGATATCTTCCAAGATTTGGTTTGGTGTTATTATGTCCAAACCGGTCCTCACTAGCAAGGTGACCAACATGCCAAATCTTACGGGTAGGCATCTCAAGAACTCATGAGAGAAGTCCTTGTCCTCCACC
Organism: Miscanthus lutarioriparius; assembly: GCA_904845875.1. Taxonomy (NCBI): domain Eukaryota; kingdom Viridiplantae; phylum Streptophyta; class Magnoliopsida; order Poales; family Poaceae; genus Miscanthus; species Miscanthus lutarioriparius. Next base: position 107,453,695 of record CAJGYO010000005.1, read on the forward strand.
TTCTCACCAAGTGCTTTAAGATCATTGACAATCACTTACATCCGATGGAACATGTCCGGCACACTCTCATCTTCCTTCATCTTGAAGCTAACAAATTTCTCCTTGAGAATGTATGCCTTTGCACCCTTTATTGCCTTGGTGCCCTCAAATAATTATTCCAACTTCTTCCAAGCCTCATGAGCCATCTCAATGTTCTTAATTTGCTCAAATGTTCTCTCATCAATTGCATCATGAATTGCACTTAGAGCAATGTCATTGTTTTGGAGAAGCACTTCTTCGGCCACGGTGGGATTCTCCGGATCGGCAATCTCAATTTTGGTTTCTACCACCTTCCACACCTTTCTATTGATTGACTTGATACGTGTGGTCATCTTTGACTTCCAATATGGATAATTTATGCCATCAAATTGGAGTGGCTTCTTGGTGTTGTTAATTTGAGCCATTTTCACACCAAAGGTTGTGAAAGGATCAAGATGCCCAAGAGGGGGGGGGGTGAATTGGGCTAATTCTAAATTTTCTTGCAATAATCAAATCCTACGGATAGCCCAATTAACCCCTTGTGCCTAGAAAAAGTGTTTCTATCAAATCAACGCACAAAAGACTTGCAACCTATGTTCCAAACTTACTCTAGCATAGCAATTCTATGAATGTAAAGACGAGTATTGAATTGCTCAAAGTAAATACTTAAAGTAAATGCTCAAAGTAAATGGAGAGAGGAACGCAGCGATGTTTTGCGAGGTATCGGAGAGTCGCCACTCTCCACTAGTCCTCGTTGGAGCACCCAGCGCAAGGGTGTAGCTCCCCTTGATCAGCAAGAAGGATCAAGTGCTCTCTCTGAGTTGATTCTTCGACACTCCGTCGGCCAATCACCCAAAACCGCTCACAACTTGAGTTGGGTCACCCAAGCTCCGCCCGGGTGATCACCAAGCTCCCAATCACCACCAAGCCGTCTAGGTGATGGCGATCACCAAGAGTAACAAGCACGAACTCTCACTTGACCACGCCAAGCCTAATGAGAAGATGGATGCACACTTGTCTCTCTTGATTCACTAATGAGGTTTCACTCTTGGATTCTCAAATCACAAACACCTCACTAGGACCTTGCTCTTCTTGGCACTCACAAACGTGTTTCTCAAATTGTTGGAATGAGCAAAATCACTCCACACATGAGTGGAGCTTCTATTTATAAGGCAGCTGAAAAAGCGAACCGTTATGAGCTTCACGGGATGACCGGACGCTCCGATCGTATTGACCGGACGCTCCGGTTAGTTCAATCCGCTGTGCAACAGTTTCCAAGTGATGACCGAACGCTGTCAGGGTCCGGTCAGCACTGACCGACGGACGCGTCCGGTCGCTCTTGGATGCTTACTGTAATCGACCGGACGCTGGATACTCAGGGTCCGGTCACCACTGACCGGACACGTCCGGTCACACTTTCTCAAGTCAGGACCCTTACTGGAGTTGACCGGACGCTGGCCCTCAGCGTCCGGTCACATTGACCTTCCAGCGTCCGGTCACACCAGACTTGTTCTCCTCGGTCAAATGAACTGACCGAACCCTGCGGCCAGCGTCCGGTCGCACCGGAGCCAGCGTCCGGTCAGTATTTGACCCTCCATTCACTTCCAAACCTCGATCATATGAGAATGAAGTTTGCTCCAAAGGATCTTAGGCATTCATAGGAGCTACCTTGAGCTAGTTTTAACAAGTGTGCACCACACCTAACTCACTAGACTCAATTAGGTCAAGCTACCCGTTCATACCCCCCTTAATAGTACGGCCAAAGGAAAAAAACAAAGTCCTAAACTATTCTAAATATCTCTCCAACTCCAATCGACACTTAGAACTAGTCGTCCTTAACCTTGTCGTTAATCCTTTGAAAACCGAAACGATTTCCATCGTAGGGGCATGACAACCTCGATTGCCCAATCGATCTCCATTACCATGACCTAACTTTATATGCCTCTGCAAAACACACGTTAGTCATAGTAATCTTGTATTGACATTAATCACCGAAATCCAACTAGGGGCCTAGATGCTTTCAATCTCCCCCTTTTTGGTGATTGATGACAATACCACCTCGAGTATGTGAAAGAGTGAGGTTTTTTTTGACGGACTTGGTTCATATAAGCTTTTGTCGATAAGAATAAAAGTGTTAGTCAAGCTTATATGACCGAAGCCAACACAATATACTCAAAGGATATTAATTAAGCATGAGTACAAATAACAAAGCTCATTTGCTTCAAAGTTTAAACGCGGAAGCAAAAGCAAATGAGCATAACACAAGTGATATGACATTTAAATAATGCAAAGTAGAAAGCTCACATGTCATATTTCACAATCACGTAGATAGCACTACCACATATATATAATAGTATGCATGAAAGTAAACACACGAATGCATAAGTAATAGTGTATCACACAAATAGAACTCCAAATGTATATAAAAGACTAATACTAGATAACTAGCTCCCCCTAAATGTAGGTCCCCCTGAGACTACATACTCGAACACCCTCTCCCCCTTTGGCGTCAAACACCAAAACCTAGGGGTCGGTTGGCGGGGCAGCAGCGGACGAGTCGGGCGCTGAAGAACGTTAGGCAAGCTGGAACCGGGCACTATCATCATCGACCTGAGCTCAACCGAGTGACCCTCTGTGGCGGGAAGTGTCATTGAAGCGGTGGGTCTCGAGCTAGGGCTGGTCTTTGCCTATGAAGTCGCTAGTATGTCTATCGTGGATCTCGACGAGGCGACAGACGAGGGAGCCTCTGAGTAGTCACAATGACTGGGCTCTGTGTGAGACGGACCGTAGAATGCATATGAGGCGGAGTAGGCATGCCGGTCAACTCATTGAAGGATGCTCCAAGACTCTGAGACCAGCGTGTCGAGCACGAATAGCGAGGAGGACTGCCTGTGTGAAGCCCGTCTAAAGTGGAGTGAGAATGGGGCTACCATGGGTGAGGCCAACCATCGGGACACCTATACAAGAGGTGAAGCAAATTGAGCCGGAGGCTGTCCACGACCACAAGCCCGCTAGGCCAGTATAGCCGAGTCGTCGTGGTGGAAGCAATTTGAGCAAGCTGGGGCGAAAATCGTGGGTCATGGGGCCCCAAGAGCTGTCACTACGTCTTGCATGAAACCCATAAGCCGCTCTTTGCAAGAGTATCTCGCTGTTGATGCATCTGCTGCTGCTGCTTGCTGCTCTGGAACTCGTCTGTCCGAAGTTCAAATCGGGCAAAAGTAGCAATTGTCTCCATGCTGCTGTCTATCCTGTGTCTGCAGCATCCGCTCAAGAATAGCAATGAGGCGGGTGCATGCTCTGCAGGCGGTGGGAGCGAATCGAGCTACCGCCCTCGTCGTCGTGTCTGCGTGGAGGCATCGAGGAATAGGCAGATAGTCATCGTCAGAGCTGTCACTGTACTTCGCTCACCTCCTTTGTGCCTCTAGCTCCTCCTCCTTAGTGGCTGCAATCCCTCTGATGATCTCATCCTGCTGAGCTGTGGACTCTGGCACGTCGGGACGACGGCTAGGCTGTCTGGGTGCCTGAGGCATGGTATGTCTCGATCCTCTATGACAGGTTGTAAGTCGGGAACTCTGTGGTGGCACTGTATACTCATCCATCATACCGGGGGCTTATCAAGCACTATTCTCATGGATAAGAAACGTGATCCAGGAGAGCATAGGGAAGCATCTCGACCCTTGAATCTCTCACTATAGTATCCTCCATCTCTGAAAAGAAGGAGGTCCCAGATATCAAATCTTGTCTGCACGCATCGAGCATTAAGAAGCCGAGTCATGGCGAGTCGACCCTCTCTATATCCCAACACAGGAAGCAATGTCCTCCCCGATAATGGCCTCTAGCACTCTCATTTGTAGGAGTCAAGTCACTTTGGGGTTCTGCCGACCCCTCTCCAAAAGGCTCCTTGAAGCAATGTCGCACTAAATCTGTGGGAGGCAAGAACCCTCCATGTGGACGCCTGGGAGGCTCCTGCTGTCCATAACAGACCTCATGTATCTTGACAGGCTGCTCCTGTAGCCTCAGTATCTCTCTGACCCTACCACTCGTCACTCTGTAGTCTTTGCCTCTGAAAGCAAAGTGAATAAACATGTGATGTGGATCGATGAAGAGTGAAGCATAAAATTGACGAACCCAAGATGGTACATATATCCCCGTCCGTCTAATCAAATCTATCAGTCCTGGCAAATATGACAAGTATGGCCGAATGCTCTCTCCGGCTGCTGCCACAATAGACTCTATCTGACAAACTCTCTGAGATCTAAACACTGCCCCACTGTTGAGATAAGCATTGTAGAAATCCTCCTGCAGTGGCGTGTAGAAACCCTCAGCTGCTCTCTCATCCCTCCTTGGAGGAAACCAAACCTCAAACTCAACAAAACGTAGCTGCTGAACCTGCCTGGCGGTAGCGGCCCTCAAGTTGAGGTGTACCACTGGAGGTGGACCCTGTGGTCTAGGTGGAGAACGTGATCCCCTCCGCTGTGTCGGCGGCCTCGGCGAGACTGGTACACGGGTCCGTCCAGAGCGGCGAAGCTGGGGTGCCGGCTCTGTCTCCTCAGCCTCCTAGGTCTGCTGAGGCTCTGCTTGTGGGGGCTGCTGCTGTGCTGACGGACCCTCCTCAATGGCAACCCGTCGTCCTACAAACGTGGCAGTCCCAGCTGGACTACCGTGACGACGCTCAACCTCCTCAATCGCAGCTCTAAGTGCTGGTGAAACTGGCTGATCTGCAATGACAACTCCGATGCGGGCACCACCTCTCTCGGCACGCTCTACGGCCTCTACAACAGCTGCTGCTCTTGTTGTCTCTACATCGGGGTACTTCCGCTTCTTGGATGTCACCTGCTTGGTTGACTTGCCCTTAGATCCGGCTGGCTGGCGAGGCGGGGCCTCCGATCATCATCACCAGGGCCACCACCAACGTTCTTGGTGCGAGCCATCTGAACTGACAAGATGGTGAACTGCCGCTGATGAAGATCAACTGTCAAACTACCGCTTTTGAGGCTTGGCCTCGATCCTTACTCGCGAGCTTGGCTTCGAGTTGACTGCCAACTGCCAGAAGAACCACAACGGAACTGACTCGCTGCACGATAGAGTAGATGGATATACAAATAAATACCATATGTCTAATAGATGCGAAACCCTAATAGAGAAAGCAATGTAGATGCGAATTTAAATCGAATGGCTTTCTACCTGACGATCAGTGATCCGAGAAAAGATAAGATGTCGCGCGGGGAATCTCGGAACCAGCTAGGGTTAGGTCAAAAGCCCTGAATGCAATGGGGAATCAGTGCATTTGAAAATTTGATCTAGGTCACAATTGAGAGATCAAGATTGAAAAAAAAATCTTGCTTTACCCATCATGGAGTAGGGCTAGGGCACACGGCGTGATGACCAGCAGCCTTGGCAACAGCGTCCAAGAACTCAGTGGGCTCGGCTTGGGCGGCGAGAGGACCGGGCGAGCGTGGTGATGCACGAGCTGTGGCGGCGTGGGCTGTGCAGGCACGGTGGCGCGCGGGAAGGCTCGGGCGCAGTGGCACGGCGAGGCTGGAGCACGACGACGTGGGTGCGAGGTGGCCGGCGTAGGGTCACGGTGCGGAGGGCACGGTGCTGTGGGCTAGGCTGCGGCGGCGAGCTGGCGGCGGCGCAGGCTAGGGCTCGGAGGATAGGTCACGGCGGGATAACGAAAGAGGATGTGGTGGAATGGTTAAAGATCCCCCAAAACACGACAGAAAAGGAAACGGAGAAAGGAGTCTTGAAGCCGCGCGAGATCCACTGACCGGACGCTCCGGTGGTAGCGACTGGACGCTACCACCCAGTGTCCAGTTGATTCCAGAGAGGTCCAAATCCTCTGGAATCGGGACCGGACGCGTCTGGTGGACCATGACCGGACGCAGGCAGGGTCCGATTAGAACAACTTGTCCTTCCTTCGATCAACCGGACGCGGAACCCTTCCTGACCGGACGCACAGACGCAGCGTCCGGTCCCTCCTTCACTAGCAGTTCACCTCCTGTGAACTGACCGGATGCTGAACAGCAGCGTCCGGTGCACCCTTTTCTAGCAAATCTTCAAACTTCCTCCACGCTGCCTGTTCCCAATCAAGTCCCAACTTGAATAAGATCCAAATAAATACCAATTGGGACTGATGTGAGTGACCTCTCTCAAACCCTCATATTTTTCAAACTATTTTGCCTTAGGCTATAATTCTTTTTAAGAAAATAGGCAACAAGAGGGCAAATGGAACTAAACGACAAAACAACATTCAAGCATATGCACTACTTGTAAGTAAATCTAATTGCTTGTCAAGTTTGATCCAAGGTTAAGCTTCTTCACACGCTTTTGGGCGGTTATCTTAACCATGTTAGACAAGCCCTATATGCATTGCCACAAATTTAACATGTTGTATATTACAATGAATGCAAGGGACAACACACGCTCAATTTTTAGTGAAGTTACTAAAATCAAGTACATTGAGCTCATTCCGCAATCTACAAAATGTAGCCTCATCTAGCGGTTTAGTGAAGATATCCGCTAATTGATCTTCGGATCTTACACCTTCTAGTGATATATCATTTTTAGCCACATGATCTCTTAGAAAGTGATGGCGGATATCTATATGCTTGGTGCGAGAGTGTTGAACCGGATTATTTGCAAGTTTTACCGCACTTTCATTGTCGCACAAAAGAGGTACTTTCTCTAGAACTACTCCATAGTCTAGCAAAGTTTGTTTCATGTATAATATTTGTGCACAACAAGCACCCGCGGCAATGTATTCCGCTTCGGCGGTGGACAAAGCCACGCTATTTTGTTTCTTGGAGGACCAAGACACAAGTGATCTACCAAGCAAATGGCACCCTCCGGATGTGCTCTTTCTATCAACTTTGCATCCGGCGTAATCCGAATCAGAGTAGCCAATTAATTCAAATAAAGCTCCTTTGGGATACCAAAGACCAATGCTTGGTGTGTGCTTAAGATACCTAAGGATTCTTTTTACGGCAATTAAATGTGTTTCCTTAGGACTAGCTTGAAATCTAGCACACATACACACACTAAACATGATGTCTTGATTGGCTTACATTCATCCATCTTGAATCTCTTGAGAAGATCTTTTGTGTATTTCTCTTGAGAGATGAAGATGCCTTCTTTCATTTGCTTGACTTGAAAACCAAGAAAGAATGTAAGCTCACCAATCATTGACATCTCGAACTCCTTCGACATCAATTCACCAAATTCTTTGCATGAGTCTTCATTTGATGATCCAAAGATGATATCATCAACATATACTTGACAAATGAAGATATGCCCATCAAGCTTCTTGGTAAATAGTGTGGTGTCGACCTTCCCAATGGTAAAGCCCTTCTCAATGAGGAAGTCCCGAAGGCGCTCATACCAAGCTCTTGGGGCTTGTTTAAGCCCATATAGTGCCTTGGACAACCTATAAACATGATTAGGATATCTAGGGTCTTCAAACCCGGGAGGTTGATCAACATAGACTAGTTCATTTATAAAGCCATTTAAAAAAGCACTTTTCACATCCATTTGATATAGTTTCATTTCATGATGTGATGCCTATGCAAGAAGGATACGAATGGCTTCTAATCTTGCAACCGATGCAAAGGTCTCTCCAAAATCCAAACCTTCAACTTGAGAGAACCCCTTTGCAACTAGTCTTGCCTTGTTCGTCACAACAACACCTTGATCATCTTGCTTGTTGTGGAACACCCACTTTGTTCTAATGACTCTTGCACCTTTTGGTCGCTCTTCAAGAGTCCAAACTTCATTTCGAGTGAAGTTGTTCAACTCTTCATGCATGGCATTGACCCAATCCGGATCTTTAAGAGCTTCTTCTACCTTGGTAGGCTCATAGCAAGAGACAAAAGAGTGATGAGCAATAAATGAAGTAAGTTTTTGAGATCGAGTCATCACACCCTGTGATGGACTCCCTATGATGAGTTCTTGTGGATGATCTTGTAGGAGAGGTGTGTTTCTTTTATTGACCACTTGAGGAGGAGGTTGTGGAGCATCAACATCTTGTGCTTGTACCACCATTTGCTCATGAGAGATATGAGTATCTTCATTTTCCACTCTCCCATCTTTTTCCCCATCTTGTGGTACATTTGATGAAGAAGGTTGGTTAATGACTTGTACATCATCTTCGTCATCTTTTGGCTTGATGTCTCCCACCGAAATATTCTTCATAGCCTCCCTCAATGGTTCATCACCTACATCATCAAGATTCTCATGTGCTCCTTGGGAGCCGTTAGATTCATCAAATTCCACATCATATGTTTCTTCAACCAAGCCGGTGGCATGATTAAATACTCTATATGCTTTGGACTTCAATGAGTAACCAACAAGAAAACCTATATCACAACGTCTTTGAAACTTCCCTAAGTGTTGCCGCTTCTTGTAGATGTAGCACTTGCAACCAAACACCCTAAAGAAGGAGACGTCCGGCTTCTTCCCATTGAGCAACTTATACGGTGTCTTGACAAGGAACTTTTGAAGAAATAGGCGGTTGGATGCATAACATGCGGTGTTGATTGCTTCCGCCCATAGAGCTTCAGGGGTGTTGTACTCATCTAGCATTGTCCTTGCAAGGGTGATCAAAGTCCGATTCTTCCTCTCAACTACACCATTTTGTTGAGGAGTATAGGTTGCGGAGACTTCATGTTTGATTCCAACTTCATCACAATAGGATTCAATATTTGTGTTGTCAAACTCTTTGCTATTGTCACTTCTTATCTTCTTGAGCTTCACTTCAAATTCATTTTGAGCTCTCTTGGCAAACTTCTTGAAATAAGATGCAACTTCGGATTTGTCATGAAGGAAGAACACCCATGTATACCTTGAATAGTCATCCACAATCACAAGACAATAGAGATTTCCTCCCAAACTCTTATATGTTGTTGGTCCAAATAAATCCATGTGTAGGAGTTCTAGCACTCTTGTGGTTGACCTGAAAGCTTTGGTTGGATGAGTGTTTGCAACTTGCTTGCCAGCTTGACATGCACTACAAAGCTTGTCCTTCTCAAACTTCACATCCTTCAACCCTCTCACCAAATCATTCTTCATAAGCTTCTTGAGTGAGCTCATCCCAACATGAGCAAGTCTTCTATGCCATAGCCACCCAAGTGTTGTTTTGGTGAATAGTCAAGTCTTCAAGTTTGCATCTTCGAAGGTGAAGTCAACTAGATATAAGTTGTTGTATCTAAATCCATTGAATATCACTTGCTTGTCATCTACTTTGGATACAACAACCTCCTTCTCGGTGAATAAGCATTGGAAACCAAGATCACACAATTGCCCAACGGATAGCAAGTTGAAACTCAATGAGGCAACATAGAGCACATTGGAGATGGAATGATCATTTGATATTGCCACTTTGCCCAATCCTTTAACCTTGCCCTTTAAATTATCTCCAAATATTATTTTCTCTTGTCCATCTACCTCTTCATCTAGTGAGGTGAACATACGAGGATCACCGGTCATATGTTGAGTGCAACCACTATCAATAACCCAATGACTTCCACCTGTCTTGTAGTTCACCTACACACAAGAGATTCAAGCTTTAGGGATCCAAACTTGTTGAGGGCCCTTCACCTTCTCAACAAGTGACTTAGCCACCCAAATCTTCTTAGGCCTACTCTTGTTGGGGGGTCCTAAGAACATGACTTTCATCTTTCCACTAGAATCTTTTCTAAGCATGTAGTGAGCATTGAAAGCAAAGGGTCTAGCATGCTTGGGCAAGGGTTGTGGTGGTGGAGTTTGACACTCATGAGCAAAGTGGCCTTCTTGTCCACACTCAAAACATCTCTTTGGCTTTAGCTTTGGCTTTGATTGTTGGTGTTGAGCTTGAGCCTTCTTCTTCTCTACACTTGCCATATATCCAATGCCACTTCTATCCATCTTCATGACGGTATTCATGAGTAGCTCACTTTGGAGATGCTTGCCTCTAGCAAACTTGCTCAATCCCACCTTGAGATGCTCTTTCTCCATCTTGAGCTTCTTGTTCTCTTCCTTGAGACTATCATTGTTCTTCTCTTCCTTGAGTTTCTTGTTTTCTTCTTTGAGCTTCTCATTCTCAAGGATCAACTCTTTGTCATGATCAAGAGTTTCTAGCACAATGGTGTTGTGACTTTTCATCTCTTCAAGATCTTTCATGAGCTTCTCATGGTCACTCTTGAACTTGACATACTCATCATAGTCATTGCACTCAACCACTTGCTTGCCTTTGCTACTAGATCCATGCTCAATGCTCTCATCAATTAAATCATCACATGAGGTAGCTATATCAATCTTAACAACATGGTTAGTAGCAACATGTGGCTCATTTGGTAAGAATTCTTGTGCAATAACAAGGGTATCATAATTGATCTTTAGAGTTGTATATTCATCTTTTAGCTTGTTGTGACTAATGATAAGCTCATTGTGCACCCACTCAAGTTTATCATGTTTATCTTTAAGCTCTTTCTTAGAAGATTTGAGCTCCTTGAGTTTGGATGATATAGAGTCATTTGTTTCTTTGAGCTCATCATTAGCCTTTTCCAATGTATCACACTTAGCTAAGAGTGAATCATTTTTAGCATCAAGTTTTTCATTTGTAGCTCTACTCTTTCTAATGATCTTAGTGTATTTTCTTAATATTTTGACAAGATCATCATATGTGGGTGAATCATCATCGCTATCACTATCATCATCACTAGCTTGCTCATCATCACTACTATCATCACTCTTAGTTACCTTGCGTTCACCCTTGGCCATAAGGCATAGGTGTGTAGAGGATGATGGCGATGGTGGCGGTGAGGATGCAAGATCAACAGCAATGGCGACCACCTTCTCATTGTCACTTTCATCATCGGATGATCCACTTGATGAATCAATATCCGTGAGCCAATCACCGACAATATAGGCCTTGCCACTCTTCTTCTTCTTGTAGAAGTCTCTCTTTTTGCCATCTCTCTTCTTGTATGGCTTGTTCTTTTTCTTTTCATCTTCATCACTTGAATCATCTTTCTTGCCCTTGTTCTTGAACTTGTCTTTCTTGGGCTTTGTGCATTGATGAGCTAGGTGGCCAAGTTCGCCACAATTGTAGCAATCCATCTCGGAGATTGGCTTTCTTCTTGAGCTAGTGAAGAACTTCTTCTTCTTGCCGTCAAACTTGATGCCACTCTTGTTTAGCTTCTATAGCATCTTGGCGGTCTTCTTCACCATGAGAGCAAGACTTTCTTCATCATCTTCATCACTTGAGCTCTCATACTCAAGTCTTGCCTTGCCCTTATCTTGGCTAGCTTTGAATGCTAAGTCCTTCTCTTTCTTCTTTGTAGAGGATGAGCCATCTTGTGGCGTGATGTGCATGTACATCTCATGAGCATTGATCTTTCCCAAGATTTGTGTCGGTGTAGCGGCGGAAAGATCACCTTGATGTAGCACGGTCACAATATGCCCATATTTGTCAATGGGGAGAACACTTAAGATTTTTCTCACAACGTCGGATGGTGACATTTGAGTAAGTCCAAGCCCATTGACTTCCTCTACAAGAACATTTAAACGAGAATACATTTCATTAGCACTTTCTTTGGGAAGCATCTCAAAAGAATTTAGCTTTTTAATCACAAGATGATAGCGTTCCTCACGCTCACTCTTGGTTCCCTCATGGAGCGCACAAACGTCCGACCATAATGCATGGGCGTCTTTGTGGTTCCTTACACGATTGAACACATCTTTGCAAAGGCCTCTAAAGATGGTGTTGCGAGCCTTTGCATTCCATTTTTCATAGTTTACTTCATTGCCTTGAAGTTGAGCGGCATTCTTAGGTGTTGGGAACCCTTGAGAGGCGGCTCTAAGAATTCCAACATCTAGAGCTTCTAGGTAAGCCTCCATGCGAATTTTTCAATATGGAAAATCATCCCCCTCGAAGATAGGAGGAGGTCCATCCCCGTGAGACATCTTGCTCTAAGCGGTTAGGCTTAAAAACGTGAGCACGAGGCTTTGATACCAATTGAAAGGATCAAGATGCCCAAGAGGGGGGGGGTGAATTGGGCTAATTCTAAATTTTCTTGCAATAATCAAATCCTATGGATAGCCCAATTAACCCCTTGTGCCTAGAAAAAGTGTTTCTATCAAATCAACGCACAAAAGACTTGCAACCTATGTTCCAAACTTACTCTAGCATAGCAATTCTATGAATGTAAAGACGAGTATTGAATTGCTCAAAGTAAATACTTAAAGTAAATGCTCAAAGTAAATGGAGAGAGGAACGCGGCGATGTTTTGCCGAGGTATCGGAGAGTCGCCACTCTCCACTAGTCCTCGTTGGAGCACCCGCGCAAGGGTGTAGCTCCCCCTTCATCCGCGCAAGGATCAAGTGCTCTCTACGGGTTGATTCTTTGACACTCCGTCGCGGCGAATCACCCAAAACCGCTCACAACTTGAGTTGGGTCACCCACAAGCTCCGCCGGGTGATCACCAAGCTCCCAATCACCACCAAGCCGTCTAGGTGATGGCGATCACCAAGAGTAACAAGCACGAACTCTCACTTGACCACGCGAAGCCTAATGAGAAGATGGATGCACACTTGTCTACTCTTGATTCACTAATGAGGTTTCACTCTTGGATTCTCAAATCACAAACACCTCACTAGGACCTTGCTCTTCTTGGCACTCACAAACGTGTTTCTCAGCTGTTGGAATGAGCAAAAATCACTCCACACACGAGTGGAGCTTCTATTTATAAGGCAGCCTGAAAAACGAACCGTTATGAGCTTCTGCGGGATGACCGGACGCTCCGATCGTATTGACCGGACGCTCCGGTTAGTTCAATCCGCACAACAGTTTCCAAGTGATGACCGAACGCTGTCAGGGTCCGGTCAGCACTGACCGGACGCGTCCGGTCGCTCTTGGATGCTTACTGTAATCGACCGGACGCTGGATACTCAGGGTCCGGTCACCACTGACCGGACACGTCCGGTCACACTTTCTCAAGTCAGGACCCTTACTGGAGTTGACCGGACGCTGGCCCTCAGCGTCCGGTCACATTGACCTTCCAGCGTCCGGTCACACCAGACTTGTTCTCCTCGGTCAAATGAACTGACCGGACCCTGCGGCCAGCGTCCGGTCGCACCGGAGCCAGCGTCCGGTCAGTATTTGACCCTCCATTCACTTCCAAACCTCGATCATATGAGAATGAAGTTTGCTCCAAAGGATCTTAGGCATTCATAGGAGCTACCTTGAGCTAGTTTTAACAAGTGTGCACCACACCTAACTCACTAGACTCAACTAGGTCAAGCTACCCGTTCATACCCCCCTTAATAGTACGGCCAAAGGAAAAAAACAAAGTCCTAAACTATTCTAAATATCTCTCCAACTCCAATCGACACTTAGAACTAGTCATCCTTAACCTTGTCGTTAATCCTTTGAAAACCGAAACGATTTCCATCGTAGGGGCATGACAACCTCGATTGCCCAATCGATCTCCATTACCATGACCTAACTTTATATGCCTCTGCAAAACACACGTTAGTCATAGTAATCTTGTATTGACATTAATCACCGAAATCCAACTAGGGGCCTAGATGCTTTCAGGTTGTTAAGCCTTAAATCACAGTGACCACGGCTCCGATACCACTTGAAAGGTCCTAATGGCTATAGGGGGTGAATAGCATATTAAAAATTTCTACAACAACACTTAGCAAACCGATTAGACAAATATGAGTCGAAGCGAGTGTTGTGCTAGCCTACTAAAAATGCAAGCCAGCTACCACAATTCTAGTTTCTATAGTCTCTATCCACACAATGGCTATGTCACTACACCAAGTTAGTGTGCTCTCAAAGGCTAACTAAAGAGCCACACTAACCAAACCAATAAGCTCTCACGACTAGCTACACTAAAGAGCTTGACAACTAGTTTGCGGTAATGTAAAGAGAGAGAGAGAGCAAGATGGTTATACCGCAGGGTCGAGGAATGAACCAATCAATCACAAGAATGAATACCAATGAAGACCAATCACCTTGGAATCAAATGATGACACAATAATTTTTTACTGAGGTTCACTTGCTTGCGGGTAAGCTAGTCCACATTGTGGCGATTCACTCACTTGGAGGTTCACACGCTAATTGGCATCACACGCCAAACCCTCAATAGGGTACCGCACAACCAATACAAAATGAGGATCACACAAGCCACGAGCAATCCACTCGAGTACCTTTTGGCTCTCTGCCGGTGAAAGGTCAAGAACCCCTCACAATCACCACGATCGGAGCCAGAGACAATCACCAACCTCCGATCGACGATCCTCGCTGCTCCAAGCCGTCTAGGTGGCGGCAACCACCAAGAGTAACAAATGAATCCTGAAGTGAAACACAAACACCAAGTGCCTCTAGATGCAACCACTCAAGCAATGCACTTGGATTCTCTCCCAATCTCACAAAGATGATAAATCAATGATGGAGATGAGTAGGAGGGCTTTGGCTAAGCTCACAAGGTTGCTATGTTAATGCAAATGACCAAGAGAGTGAGCTTGAGCTAGTCATCCTTAACCTTGTCGTTAATCCACGTGTCCCCTTCGAAATAGAGCTGTTTGCTCTCTGCCCTCAGCTTTCACGGGGCGACCGTACGCAGAGGTCACGCTGATCAGACGTAGGCCCCCAGCGTCCGATCGTGGATCTTCATCCACGTGTCCCCTGGATTCAATGTCAGTCACATGATCCCAATAGGTCGATTCTCAGCGCCCTCATAGTTAAGTGATGACCGGACGCGCCCAACATGGTGAAAGGATTAAGATGCCCAAGATGGGGGGATGAATTGGTCTAATTCTAAGTTCTTTGTAATAATTAAACCCTACACTTAGCCCACTTCATCCCTTGTGCCTAGAATGCGCTTCTATTGATCTTACGCACAAAAGTTTTGCACCCTAGGTTCCAATTCTACTCTAGCATGGCAATTCTAGGAATGTAAAGACATGAAATAAATTGCTCAAATGTAAATGCTCAAAGTAAAGAGAGGGAAAGGAACACGGCGATGTTTTCCCGATGTATCTGAGAGTCGCTACTCTCCACTAGTCCTCGTTGGAGCACCCGCGCAAGGGTGTAGCTCCCCCTTGATCCATGCAAGGATCAAGTGCTCTCTACGGGCTGATTCTTCGACACTCCATCGCGGTGAATCTCCCACAACCGCTCACAACTTGAGTTGGGTCATCCACAAGCTCCCCGGAAGATCACCAAACTCCTAATCACCACCGAGCCATCTAGGTGATGATGATCACCAAGAGTAACAAGCACAAACTCTCACTTGACCACAACAAGCCTAATGAGAAGGGTGGATGCACACTTGCTACCCTCCTTATACTAATGAGGACCTTAATCTTGGATTCTCAAATTTCAATCACCTCACTAGGCTCTTGCTCTCCCTTGCACTCTCAAGGTGTTTCTCAGCTGAACAAATGGGCAAGAGACCTCCCATGGATGAGTGGAGTAAATATTTATACCCCCTCACTCAAAACATAATGTTTGGAGGCTGAGTCGGCATTCTGTGGGGTGACCGGACGCCCTGGTCAGGGTGACCGGGCGCTCCGGTCAGTTATCCCTACCACTATGTCAGAAAGAGCCGTTAAGTTCTGACCGGACTCTGACTAGCGTTCGGTCAAGAAAAATGCTCTCTAGAACCTCACTGATGTTAACCAGACGCTGGCACACAGAGTCTAGTCACTTCACTGTTCAGCATCCGGTCAGTTACCGGATCCTGACCAGCGTCCGGTCAGCACTGACCGGACACGTCCGGTCAAGAAAATCCTTCTCTAGAACCTCTCTGGAGTTGACCGGACGCAGGCACCCAGCGTCTGGTCACTTTTCACTTAGTGTCCGGTCAGTACCATACGACTACAGTTGATCAAATGAACTGATCGGACTCACCCTCCAGCGTTCGGTCACAACCAGACCAGCGCCCGATCAATCATTTGACCCTCCATTCACTTCCAACTCGAAATTCTATGTGAATGAAGTTTACTCCAATTGATCTTAGGGCTACTCCTGAGCTGCCTAGTGCTAGGTTTGACAAGTGCGCACCACACCTAACCCACTAGACTCACCTAGGTCAAGCTACTAGTCCATACCCCCTTAATAGTATGGCCAAAGGAAAAACAAAGTCCTAAACTAGTCTAAGTGTCTCTTCAACACCAAATGACGCTTAGAACTAGTCCGTCCTTAACCTTGTCGTCCATCCTTTGAAACCTGAAACAATTTCCATCTACGGGGGCATGACAACCATGATTGCCCAATCAATTGCCATTACCATAACCTAACTTAAATTGCCTCTACAAAATACACGTTAGCCATAGTAATCTCGTGTCGTCATTAATCACCAAAACCCAACTAGGGGCCTAGATGCTTTCAATCTTCCCTTTTTTGGTGATTGATGACAACACAACCTCGAGTATGTAGAAGAGATTTGTGAGGTTTTCAACATGCTTGTTTCATATAAGCTTTTGACAATAAGAGCAAAGGGGTTAGACATGCTTATATGACCCAAGCCAACATGTTGTACTCAATAGATATGAATTAAGCATGAGTACATAAAGTAAAGCTCATTTGAATCGAGAGTAAAACGCGGAAGCAAAGAAAATGAGCATAACCAAGTGACATGACATATATAAAGATATCAATGTAGAAAGCACACATGTCACATAAGTCTCACCATCACAAGTATGTAAGACAATGCATGAAAGTAAACGTGAATGCATGAAGTATCACACACAAAGGACCAAACGAAATGAATCACACGCTCCCCCTAGATCTAACGCTCCCCCTAGATCTAACATACTCGCTCCCTCTCCTCCTTTGGCTTCAAGCACCAAAACCTAAGGGTCGGACGACGGGACAGGAGCAGTCGAGTCGGGCGCTGAGGTGCGGTGAGAGATCTAGAACTGAGCAGCAGCATCCTCTGACCCTATACTGTGAGCGGTCTGACCCTCTGTTGCTGGAAGTGAAGGTGAAGCGGTCTGGGTCTGCTCAGTAACTGGCATGGCCTGTGACTCTAGAAGTATCACTGTAGAAAGTGGAGTCACATATTCCTCTATCACTGTCGCTGAAGCCTCAAGGATAGGAGTGACTATCTAAGGAGGCTCAGATGATGCAACAGATGACTAGATCATCTCAGTAGTCCCGGTAACTGGAGCAGCTGTGGTACGAGCAGGAACTCAGAATACTGGAGGTGTAGGCTACCCTATAAGCTCTCTGAAAGTAGCGCTAAGACTCCTAGAGACTGGGGTGTCCGTCACTAACCCTGAAGAACTCTGAGTCAGAGTGAATCCTATAACAATAGGGGTAAAGTGCGGACCCTATGTAGTCACTAGGGAAGCAACCCACTGGGACACCTGCTCTATAGGTGAAGCAAATTGAGTAGCTGGTGGTCCCTGACTTTGAAGCCCATTGGGATATACAGCTAGAGTCACTGAAGTGGTGGTAGCATGCTGGCCTATCTGAGGTGTAGACTGCTGAGGAGCGACCCAATAGTAGTGAATACATGTTGTATAAAGCCAAGTAACTACTGCTGAATCACAAGTTACTATGCTGCATGGCCTGCTGCTGCCTCTAGATCTCGTTCTATCGAGCCTGAACCTGAGCAAGTGCAGCTACGGTCTCCTATGCCTGATGTGCCTGGTCCTGCCTCATCCGCTCAAGTATAGCTAGAAGAACTAGGTCTGTCTGCGATGGCTATGGTGGAGCAGAGCTAGAGCCACTGGCCTCTCTATCATGTGGTCGAGGAGACATCTACGGAATAGGCTGATAGTCATCATCAGAGATATCACTCAGGTCGCTCTCGACCACATCCTCATGCTGTGCATCAAGCTCCTCCTCCTCTATCGCTACAATGCCCCTAATGATCTCATCCTGCTGGGCTGCTGTCTCTGGGACCTCTAGGCGATGGCTTGGCTGGCGAGATGTCCTTGCACGACTATGACGTAGCATCTGGGTCATGTCATATGATGGAAACTCAGTAGTAGCACCTATGTACTCTGCCATCGTCTCTGGGGACTTCTGTGTAACTGCCTTTCTGATTAGGAACGTGATCCAATGAGCATAAGGCAGCTGACGGTGACCTCTAAAGCCCTCTGCTACTGTATCCTCCATCTCTAAAAGTATGACATCCCAAATATCAAATATGGTCTGAGACACCAGAGAATGCACTAACCACAGCTGAATGCGAGTCAAACCCTCATGGTAACCCATCCTCGGGAGTAGAGTCCTCCTCATTATAGCATCAAGAAGCCGAGCTGTAGGTGTAAGATCATGTGGTGTCTTGCTTGACCCCTCGCCAAACGGCTCTGTGAAGTATGGTCGGGCAAGATCTGTGGGTGGCACAAGTCTACCGTGAGGGCATCTTCGAGGCTCTGTCTGACCATAGCAAACCTCGTGAAGGTGAATAGGTGATTCTGGAATCTTAAGAATCTCTCTGACCCTCAAGCTCTAGACCCTATAGTCATAGCCTCTGAATGCAAAGTGAATGAATCTATGCCTTGGGTCAATCTAATGAGAGGAGTAGAACTCATGGACCCAATATGGAACAAATCGACCTGTCCATCCAAGAAGATCTGTCAACCCTGGCAGATAAGAGAGGTGAGAACAAATCCGCTTGCCTGCAGCTACAACTAGAGACTCTATGGAGCAGACTCTCTAAGATCTAAAGGCAACTCCACTGTTAAGATAAGCATTACAGAAATCCTCATGCAGTACTGTATAGAAGTGCTCTGAAGCACGCTCATCCTGCCTCGGTGGAAACCAATCCTCAAACTGGACAAAGCGGAGCTGCTGCACCTGTCTAGCTGTGGCTGCCCTTAGGTCAAGGTGAACCACCGGAGGCAGACCCTATGGTCTAAGAGGTGGACGAGAGCCCCTCCTCTGTGTCTTAGGCCTCGATGACACCTGAGTACGTGTACGGCCAGAGCATCGAAGCTGTGGCTGTGCTTCCTACTCTGTCTCCTCAACTTGATCTGCCTACTGAGTACCCTATGTCTGCTCTATTGACTGTGTCTACTACTCAATCTCCCCCTGAGTCTGACTCTCATCTAAAGAAACACACCGTCCTCCAAGCATGATAGTCCTAGATGGACTACCAAGACTGGCCTCCATCCTCTCGACGGCGGGCCCTCTGAGCGGGTGATAACTGGTCGCCTATACGAACACCACTACCAGCTCCACCTCTCTCTGCACGCTCTATGGTGGCTGCCACTGTTGCTGCTCTCTCTGTCTCCACATCAGCAAACTTGTGCTTCTTCTTTCTAATCATCTTTTTTGCCTTTTCTTTTTCCTGAGCAGTCAGGCGAGGTGGAGGCCTTGGATCCTCATCTCTAGGACCACCTCTGACATTCTTGCAATGTGCCATTGCTGAAGCTGATGAGAATTACTGCCACTAATAGGAATCAATAGCCGACCGACACTCGTGACGCTTGGCCTCAATCCATACTCGCGGGCTTAGCCCCGAGTTTACCGACACTGTCAAATCAACCACAAGTGCACCGACTCACTGCACGATGGAATAGATAGGTAATATAAATAAGCACTATATTCATCTAGAGATATGAAACTCTAAGAAGCAAGCAGTAGATGAGCAATTGAAATCAAAGACTTGCTACCTAACGAAATTCGACGAACCGGCAACCGATGAGCAAAGGAAAGGATCACGGGGCACCACCGAAATTGGCAATGTAAGGCTAGGGTTAGGGATTGTCAACACAGTGCGGACATGGGCATGATGATGGAGACAGGCACGGTGGCTATGCGATGGCATGAGCAGGCGGCGTGGGTACACATGGGCGCGGCGGAGCAGAGTAGCGTGGCGGCGACGTGGCGGTGGCACGACGGCACAGAGCAGTGTGGCACAGGCGCGGTTGGCTGCACGTGGCGTGGTGGCATGGACGTCGGGCACGGGAGCGCGGGCTCGGTGACTCAATTAGGGCAGGAGAAGGAGCAACGCGACGTACGGGATGAGGATGGAATATATGGTGGCCCCCACGTGATAGACAAGGAAAGGAAGTTGAGATCCACATAGATTCATCTGACTGGACACTGTCACCCGGAGTCCGATCGACAATAGAAAGGTCTAAAACCCCTCAAATCACGACCGGACGCTTCTGATTACCCTTGACCGAACACTGCCAGAGTCCGGTCGATCCTAAGTTCGTCTTCTTCGTTTGACCGGATGTAGGGTCACCTTCACACCGAATGCTGGAAGAGCACTATGCAACGTCCGGTCACACCTGTGCTGCTTCGGTTCACCTCCTTTGAACTGACCGGATGCTGGAAGCAGAGTCTGGTGCAGCGTCCGGTCGCCATATTTCAGCGAATCTTCAAAGTTCCTTCGCGCTACCTTTTCCCAATCAAGTCCCAACTTCAATAAGACGCAAATAAACACCAAGTGGGACTGATGTGAGAGACCTCTCTCAAACCCTCAATTTTTTCAAAATATTTTGCCTTAGGCTATAATTCTTTTAAAGAAAATAGGTAATAAAAGGATAATAAAAAAGAAACGACAAAGCAACACACATGCACATGCACATGCAATACTTGAAAGTAATTCTAGTTGCTTGTCAAGTTTGATTCAAGGTTAACCTTCTTCACACACTTTTTGGTGGTTATCTTAACCATGTTAGACAAGCCCTAAGTGCATTACCGAAAATTTAAACATATTTTATATTACAATGCAATGCAAGGGACAACACAAGCTCATTATTTAGTGAAGTTACTAAAATTAAGCACATTGAGCTCATTCCTCAACCGACAAAATGTAGCCTCATCTAGCGGTTTAGTGAAGATATCCGCCAATTGATTCTCGATCCTTACACCTTCTAGTGATATATCATTTTTAGCAACATGATCTTTAAGAAAATGATGGTAGATATCTATGTGCTTGGTGCGAGAGTGTTGAACCAAATTATTAGCAAGCTTTACCATACTCTCATTGTTACACAAAAGAGATACCTTTTCTAGAACTACACCATAGTCTAGCAAAGTTTGCTTCATGTAAAGAATTTGTGCACAATAAGCACCCACGGCAATGTATTCCGCTTCGGCGGTGGACAAAGCCACACTATTTTGCTTCTTGGAAGACCAAGACACTAGTGATCTACCAAGCAAATGGCACCCTCCAGATGTACTTTTTCTATCAATTTTGTAACCGGCATAATCCGATTCGGAATAGCCAACTAGTTGAAATGTAGCTCCTTTGGGATACCAAAGACCAATGCTTGGTGTGTGCTTAAGGTACCTAAGGATTCTTTTAATGGCAACCATGTGAGCCTCCTTAGGACTAGCTTGAAATCTAGCACACATATATACACTAAACATGATGTCAGGCCTAGATGCAGTCAAATATAATAAACTACCAATCATAGAATGGTAGAGAGTTTGATCAACCGATTTACCTCCCTCATCTAGGTCGAGATGTCCATTAGATGGCATTGGTGTCTTGATTGGATTACATTCATCCATTTTGAACCTCTTGAGAAGGTCCTTGGTATACTTTTCTTGAGAGATGAAAATCCCTTCTCTTATTTGCTTGACTTGAAAACCAAGAAAGAATGTAAGCTCTCTAATCATACACATCTCAAACTCTTTTGACATCAATTCACCAAACTCTTTGTAATAGTCTTCATTTGATCAGCCAAATATGATATCATCAATATATACTTGGCAAATGAAGATCTCTCCATCAAGCTTCTTGGTGAATAGTGTGGTATCGACCTTCCCAATGGTGAAGCCCTTCTCAATGAGGAAGTTCTAAAGGCGTTCATACCAAGCTCTTGGGGCTTGCTTAAGCCCATATAGCGCCTTGGACAACCTATAAACATGATTAGTATATCTAGGGTCTTCAAACCCGGGAGGTTGATCAACATAGACTAGTTCATTTATGAAGTTATTTAAAAATGCACTTTTAACATCCATTTGATATAATTTGATTTCATGATGCGATGCATATGCAAGGAGGATACGAATGGCTTCAAGTCTTGCAATTGGTGCAAAGGTCTCTCCAAAATCCAACCCTTCAACTTGAGAGAACCCCTTTGCAACTAGTCTTGCCTTGTTCCTTACAACAATGCCTTGATCATCTTGCTTATTGCGGAACACCCACTTTGTTCCAATGACTCTTGCACCTTGTGGTCGCTCTTCAAGTATCCAAACTTCATTGTGGGTAAAGTTGTTCAACTCTTCATGCATGACATTTATCCAATCCAAATCTTGAAGAGCTTCTTCTACATTCTTAGGTTCAACGCAAGAGATAAAAGAGTGATGTTCAATAAATGAAGCAAGTTTTTGAGAGCGAGTCATTATACCCTTTGAAGGACTCCCTATGATGAGATCTTGTGGATGTGCTTGTATTAGAGGTGAATTTCTTCTATCAACCACTTGAGGGGGAGGTTGTGGAGCATCAACATCTTGAGCTTGTGCCACCATTTGATCATGAGAGACATGAGTATCTTCATTTTCTACTCTCCCATCTTTATCACCATCTTATGGCACATTTGATAAAGAAGGTGGATCAATCACTTGTACATCATCTTCATCATCTTTGGGCTTGATGTTTCCAACCAAAATGTTCTTCATAGCCTCCATCAATGGTTCATCACCTACATCATCAAGATTCTCATGTGCTCATTAGGAGCCGTTAGATTCATCAAATTCAACATTATATGTTTCTTCAACTAAGCTGGTGGCATGATTAAATACTCAATATGCTTTGGACTTTGATGAGTAATAAAAAAGAAAGCCAATATTACAATGTCTTTGAAACTTCTCTAGGTGTTGTCGCTTCTTATAGATGTAGCATTTGCAACCAAACACCCGGAAGAAAGATATGTCTGGCTTCTTCCCATTGAGCAACTCATAAGGTGTCTTGCCAAGAAACTTTTGAAGAAATAAGCGGTTGGATGCATAACATGCGGTGTTGATATCTTCTGCCCATAGAACTTCGGGTGTATTGTACTCATCAAGCATTGTTCTTGCAAGTATGATAAGTGTCCAGTTCTTTCTCTCTACTACACCATTTTATTGAGGAGTATATGTTGTGGAGATCTCATGCTTGATTCCAACTTTATCACAATATGCTTCAATGTTTGTGTTGTCAAATTCCTTTCCATTGTCACTTCTTTTCTTCTTGAGCTTCACTTCAAATTCATTTTGTGCTCTCTTGGCAAACTTCTTAAAATATGAAGCCACTTTGGTCTTGTCATGAAGGAAGAATACCCAAGTATATCTAGAGTAGTCAACAACTATCACAAGAAATAGAGATTTCCTCCTAAACTCTTATAAGTTATTGGTCTAAATAGGTCCATGTGAAGGAGCTCTAGCACTCTTGTTGTTGACATATAAGTTTTTGTAGGATAAGTGTTTGCAACTTGCTTGCTGGCTTGACATGCACTACAAAGCTTGTCCTTCTCAAATTTCACATCCTTCAAACCTCTCACCAATTCATTTTTCATTAGCTTCTTGAGTGAGCTCATCTCAATATGTGCAAGTCTTCTATGCCATAGCCACCCAAGTGATGTTTTGGTGAATAGGCATGTCTTCAAGTTTGCATCTTCGGATATGAAATCCACTAGATATAGGTTTTTGTATCTAAATCTCTTGAATATGACTTGATCATCATTTTTCTTTGATACAACCACTTTCTTCTCGGTAAACAACCATTGAAAGCCAAGATCACACAATTGACCAACGGATAGCAAGTTAAAGCTCAAAGAAGCAACATATAGCACATTTGATATTGAATGATCATTTGATATTGCAACTTTACCCAATCCTTGAACTTTGCCCTTTGAGTTGTCACCAAATGTAATCCTTTCTTGACCATCTACTTCTTCATCTAGTGAGGTGAACATACGAGGATCACCGGTCATATGTTGAGTGCAACCACTATCAATAACCCAATGACTTCCACCGGTCTTGTAGTTCACCTACACACAAGAGATCAAGCTTGATGTTTAGGGACCCAAACTTGATGGAGGCCCTTGACTTTCTTAACTAGTGACTTTGTAACCCAAATTTTCTTAGACCTATTCTTGTTGGAAGGACCTAAGAACATAACTTTTATTTTTCCACTAGAATCCTTTCTAAGCATGTAATGAGCATTGAAAGCGAAGGGTCTAGCATGGTTGGGCAAGGGTTGTGGTGGTGGAGTTTGACACTCATGGGAAAAGTGTCCTTCTTGTCCACACTCAACACATCTCTTTGGCTTAGGCTTTGACTTGTGTTGTTGTTGATGTTGAGCTTGAGCCTTCTTCTCTTGATTTGCCAAGTACCCAATACCGCTTCTATCCATCTTTATCACGGTGTTCATGAATAGCTCACTTTGGAGATATTAGCCTCTTGTGAACTTGCTCAAGCTGGTCTTGAGATGTTCTTTCTCCAACTTGAGCTTCTTGTTCTCTTCATTAAGTTTATCATGATTTTTCTCCATCTTGAGTCTCTTGTTCTCTTCTTTGAGCTTCTCATTCTCAAGAGCTATATCACAATCATGATCAAGGTTCTCTATCACAATTGTATTGGTGGTTGATAGCTTTTCAAGATCTTTCTTGAGCTTCTCATTCTCATTCTTGATGTTGATATACTCATCATAGTTGTCAGACTCAACCACTTGCTTGCCTTTGCTACTAGAACCTTGCTCAATGCTCCTAACAATCAAGTCATCACATGGCGTAGCTATATCAATCTTAACAACATTGTTAGTAGCATCATGTGGCTCATTGGATAATAACTCATGAGAAACAATAAGATTATCATGATTAACTTTGAGATTGGTATACTCTTCTTTTAGCAAATTATAGCTAATGGTGAGCTCATTATGTATCCCCTCAAGTTTATCATGTTTTTCTTTAAGCTCCTTTTTAGAGGATTTGGGCTCCTTGACTTTGGATGACATAGCTTTATTTTCTTCTCTAAGCTCAACACTAGCTTTTTTGGCTATGTCACATTTTGCTAAGAGTGAGTCAATCTCAAGTTCTAGCTTTTCATTTTTCGCACTTGTCTTCCTGTCGATGTTTCACCACCGATAGCCTGCCACGGGGGTACCCAGGGCAGTTTGTTCGGGCTTTAGTGTATGCAGAACTCGGCGGTTAACGCAAGAGATAGTCGATTTATTCTGGTTTGGGCCCTCGACCGTGATCGAGTAATAGCCCTACGTCCATTCGGCGTTAGCCTTTGCGTTGGATTGATTGTCAAGTGTTGTCTCTCGTCTCTAGGAGCCCCGCCCTCCTTTATATAGTCAGGAGGCCAAAGTCCTAGTCGGTTTACAATAAGAGTTCCTAGTAGGATTATAGAATAATACTACTACTAAGATTACATGGGAAGAATCCTAGTTAGACTAGATCTTCTCCCTTCTTTGTGGGGTATCCCATGGGTCCCGCATCGACAAGCCCCCGAGCACTTCATGGTTGAGCTCTGGAAGCCTCGTCTTGTTCCTTCAGGTCTTGCCGAGTAGGAACAAGCGTCGTCCGAGTGCTTTCTTGAGCAAAACCGTGTAGTGCTTCTTGGGATCTTCAAGTGGTTTGTGCTTTTTTGAAGAAAAAGTATACCCATCTGGGTGTAGCCCTCGAGCCTCTTGTTTTTTGGAACAAGGAGCTGGAGGGTCTTGTCTTGAAATTGCTCTGATTCTTCATCGAAGGGCTCCTGAGCATATACCCGGGTTCTTTATAAAAAAGAACTCGGATATAGTTCGGTCCGGGTTCTTTTTGTCGTGAGGTCTTGAAGTGGTCTGTCTTGAAGAAGTCTTCTTGGTGATGTGCGCTTTTTCAAAGAAAAGAGTGCACTCACTGAGTGTAGCCCCCGAGCCTCTTGCTATTTGGAACAAAAAGTTTGAGGGTCTTGAATCTTATATTGTTTGAAAACTGCTGTCTTGAAGAAGTCTTCTGAGTGATGTTCACTTTTTTGAAGAAAAAAGTGCACTCACTGAGTATAGCCCCCGAGCCTCTTGCTATTTGGAATAAAGAGTTGGAGGGTCTTGAATCTGAGTTGTTCAAAGAACTAAAACATCTCTTCTGTTGCAGCCCCCAAGCATATACCTGGGTTCTTTTATTCAAAAAGAACTCGGATACAAGATCTTGGCATGTTCTCTGGTAGTCTGCTGTTGTCAGATGTAGTTGTATGGTGGTGGTTGAGAGTAAATGTTGTTTGTTCACGAGTTGTACAGTGTTGGTATATTCTTCTAAATATGCTCGTTCTTGAGTACTGTTCCTTCACGCCTGAGTCATCTTTCATTGAATTCTATCTTTTCACTGTGTCCTTTGTTACATTTGTTCCGTTTGTGCTCCCGGTCCATGTGCACCGCTTCTTTGGTCTATAAATACCCTCCTAGTGTGCTGTTTTGATTCATCGAGCATTTTGTTGCGTGGTCTGAAATCTCCGTAGTCATGAATATGATAGTTTGTGAAGTAGAGCAGCCCCAGGCGTATTTTGTAGTTATTGTGTATCTTGTCGTAGCTGGAGGGAGTCTTGTGATAGGGATTAGAGGTAGACTAATCCCGCAGCGGCATTGTACTAGGAAGTACGTGGCGGTAGTTTGAGGAAGTCTTGTGATGTGGGATACGTTCCTTTATCCAGCAGTTCTAGGTTGATCCTCGTCGCCTGCCCTGAGACTGTCCGGTGCAGATCAACACCATATCCAGCATCACATCGGACTTGGGTAGACAGATGCCTGTCGGCCTCCCCTAGTCTATGTTGTCCCGCTGTGTTGCTAATTTCCACCTTAGATGTACTGCGTTCGTCCTTTGAAGAAAACAATGTAGCCGAGGGTGATTTGTTCTATCGAGTAGCAATTTGGAACACATAGTCGTTCTAGAGCCTAGTTGTGTCTGGGTTCCTCTTTGCTACCTTGCTTGTTGTAGTACCGAGTTCGTTGGGTCTTGTAAGATGTGTAATCTTGTATTTTTTGAAGCCATTTATAATGGAAAGAATCTTGTCTTCTGAGTTGTCATTCTTTTTTCTGCTGAAGTCCTGGTTGTTTAGGAGATTTCTGAGTTCTTTCTATAAGAACCGGGTTCTTGTGTTTCTTGTGAGGTAACCCTTCGTTGGTTCATGGTTGATGAGTTCTTTTTGTAGCAATATGATAACTCTACCGTTGTGCTAGATGGATAAGTCTAAAATCTATGTGTTGAAGTGTACCATTGTGTAGAAGTGTGCCGTTCGTCATTTCAGCTGATGTCAGTTGTTGTGAGAAATGAATCGTTGCGTTCTCATGCCATGTTTAAACGGGCCTAGTGGGCCGTGTTTTTATTGCTGTAAAATCTATTTAAAGGCCTTTTTTCTTCTTTTTCTTTGCTGCCCTGCTTTTGCCTTGAAAACCCTAGTCTTCAAAACTCCGCCGCCACCATTGTCGCCGTCATCTGAGCTCCACCGTCTGAGCCTCATCGTTTCTTAGTGCTTTATTGCTTTTGCTAGTATATGGGTAGAAAGAAATCAGCGAGCAAGTCCCAGGCAACCTTTGTAGACGAGGAGGCATCGCTTTCTGTGATTGAAAATCAAGAATTTATGGCCATGAGGGATGTTCAGAAGATCTGGGCGGCTCTGACTACAACTGAGGATCAGTTGCACGAGCTTGTCAGTGATGGTCTGATCGAGGGCAAGGAGTTTGCTGATTGGAAAGCTCTAGGCCAGCATCGGGTCCCAACTCCAGGTCCTGATGAGATTGTTCTTTTTGTCTTCTTTATCCGTGCTGGACTCTGCCTTCCTGCTTCTGCTTTTCTTCATCGATTTCTCAGTTATTTTGGGATTAGCTTGAACCATCTTGCTCCCAATGCTGTCCTTCATCTTTCTATTTTTGTTCATCTTTGTGAAATTTTTCTTGGAATTCCTCCTTCTCTTTCTCTCTTTCGTTACTTCTTCGTCTAAAGCCACAACCCCGCCGTGATGACACCCATGTTCTTGGTGGCTGCGGGATTCAATTTCGTCAGGGTCTTAAGAGTAAATTCTTTGATTATGACTTGGTTGATTCTGTGAGGGATTGGCGTGCCGACTGGTTTTATGCCGCCAATTTGATTCCTCCTCTTGCTATTCATTCTGGTTCTAGTCCCGTGGTTAATGACCGATGGGAAAAGAATCCCCTGACGATGGATGAGTTCCAGGCGATCAAGCCGTTTCTTGAGAGGATATGTACTCTGAAACAACAGGGCTTGACCGGCTTCGGTATCGTTTCTAGTTTTCTCCGTCGCCGTGTTCATCCTCTGAAGGAGCGAGAGAATTATGGTTTTGAGTACTCTAGGGCGGAGGATCCTTCTCATATGGTCCCTGCCCTTGAGTTGACTGATGAGGAGGTGCTCGAGCGCCTTTAGAAGATGTTGAAAGGAGCAAGCATCGTTCCACATGCTGTCCTTGAGTATTGTGCTAACAACCCGCCTCCTGCTGTGAGTTGTTTTTTCTTATGCGGGTACTTTTGTATTTCCTTTGTTGTCTCTACTTTTTTCTTAATCTTTCTTGTCTGGTTGTTTTACTCTTTTATAGGAATTGGGGCGTAACTTCGTTGATCCAATCTCCCTTGATGACCGCCCTGCCATGGTGGAGACTGGGGAGAGTCTTGCTGGGGCATCTTTAACCAGTAAGTTTCAAAGCACCACGATGTTTCCTGGTGTTTCTTCCTCAATCCTTGACGTATATGTAGAGTATGTTCCTCGAGCTCCTCGAGCTCCTCGTAGTGTTAGAAAAAGGGGGCGTGCGGATTGTTCTTCTTTCTGGTTTGTCTGCTACCAAGAAGCCTCGCCAGTCGAGTACTCGTCCAGGTACTCAAGTTATAGGTAGCATGCTCCTAGGTGAGCATATTAATACGCTTTGTCTTCTTCTTGTTTGTTTGTGCCTTTAACCGAGTACTATTCTCCTTTTTCAGATGACGCTGTGGTTGCCTTGCTTGAGGGTGAGGAAGATGAGGATGATGATGCGACCCTTGTCACGCGTCGGTGAGTTGTTTTTTGTTTTTCTGTTGTTGAACACCTCTTTTTGTTCTGACTTTGGCCTTGTTCTCTTGTAGTAAGCGGTCATCGAGCTCAAGTTCTTCTAGGGCTCTGGTACCAACCACGCCACTCCTATCGTAGAGTGGTGGTGATATTTTTGCTGCTATAGTTCCCCCTCTAAGATCTTCTGTTCATCTTGGGGATTTTATGAAGAAGAAGATAGCTAAGTGAGTGAATCCTGGTTATGTTTCTTTGCTTCTGTTTTTCCTTTTTTCTGATTCATATTCTTATCGTCAAGTTTCCTTATCATCTTGTAGACCCTCGCCTTCCCTTAACCCTCAGTCGACCTCTTTTCAGTCCTCTGGTGTGCCCCTGTGTGCTGAGTCTTGGGACTCGGAATGTACGGTCGGCGAGGTGGCTGTGAGGGAGATAGGGTTCCCTGGTGATCATGCTGCTGTTGATTTGCTAGCTCCGGGGGTGACCGTGGCCGCGGCGGTGGGTCCATCTGAGGAGGTAGCCGGGGCTTCCTAGGATACGGCCCTGGTCTTTCCTTCTTTGCATCGGCCGACTTCTCCCTCTGCTCCTCTTGGTACTAGTGATTAGCGTTTGGATGATGATGTGTTGCAACAATTCGATGCCACTCATCGGTTGTCAGAGCTGATCGCTACCTGGGGAACCTTTGCGACTTCTTTTGGGGAAAAACTCCAGGTAAGTTTTTCTGAAGTTCTTTCTTTGGATGTTCGTCTTTCTTTTGTTCTTATGTCTTGTTTTCCTCTCTCTCTCTTTTTGTCCAGTCTTTTTCTTGGGATCATACCGGCTTCTTTTTCTCGTCTGAAACCGAGAAAAAGTTGTCTTCTGAGGTTAGTGCCCTAAAAACATAGCTTGACCTCTATCGGGCCGAGATGGAGACCGAGTGTCAAACGTACCAGAGAGAGGAACATGCTCTCCGTGCCTGGGTGGTTGAGGCAGAAGAGTGGAGGGATGCTGCTGTCTAGGAGGCCTTGAAGAATGTGGAGGCCATGAAGAAAGAGTGCAATGGTATTGCGGGTTCTTTTTTGTTTCCTTTTGTATTCATATTTCCCTTTCTGCTGACTTATTTTTTTTGGTGCCTGTTCTAGCTCTCCGAGTTGAAAAGCAGAAGCTCTCGGAGGGTATTGAGGAAATGAAGATACTTGTTCGCAATAATCACAACAGGGCTGAGGAGGTAATTTCTCGTGCTGAAGAAGAACTCACGCTTGCTAAGTTGATTAGGCGTGGAGCTGACAGGGATCTTGTGCAGGCCCAAAAAATTGTTGAAGTCTTGACTGGTAAGTTGATGACGGCTACTGAGAACTAGAATGCTTTGTGGAAATCATTTCAGTCAGTAGCCAACCTTCTCTGGACTCCAACGGATGATGGTCAATCTTGGGCTCAGTTTATTCCCAAAGTTCCGACCCGTTTCCAGGAGTTCGTGAAGAGGTGCGCCCAACTATGTACCAGAAACGTTCTTGCCCAGGTCCGGGTTCTTGCTCCGAAGGTCCCTTTGTCCAAAATTGCAGAGGAAGCCGAGAGTCAAGAATATCTAGATGCCGTTGAAAAGGTGGAGCCTGAGGTCAAAGATTTAGCCAGGAGGATTGCGAATAATCTTAATATTGATATTTGTTCTCCTGATGACGATGCTTGATGTAATTGACCTTTGTACTCCAGCCTCTGTAATAGGACATTATACTTCTTTTTGAATGAATATTCTTTGTTTTTTGTTGATGTCTTCTTTGCTTGGATGTCTTCGCCTTGTAAACAACTCGGTATCTGTAGATTGTTGTCTTGACAAACTTTCTTGATTTGTCGAGTGCTTGTCTGGCTACCGTGTAAACAACTCGGGGTAAGTAGTTCTTTGTCCTTACAACCTTTTTGTTCTTGTTAGGACTAGAAAGACTTAGGACCAGCGATCTCAAGTATCTTCAGCTTCTTCTTTTTAGCTTTTTTGCTTAACTCGAGATGTGGCCAGCATCTGGCTCTTTTCCTGGTTGTAAAAACATCTTTGGATCGGTTCGGATGTTGGCTTATCAGCTACCCTCATCGGCAGGCTCAAGCATCTTTTCAGCTCTTTTGCTCTCGGCCGGTATGCTCAGGCATAATTTCAGCCATTTTACTTATTGGTTCGGGTGTTAGCTTATTAGCTACCCTCATCGGCGAGCTCAAGCATCTTTTTAGCTCTTTTGCTCTAGGCCGGTATGCTCAGGCATAATTTCAACCATTTTGCTTTTTGGTTCGGTGTTAGCTTATTAGCTACCCTCATCGGCGGGCTCAGGCATCTTTTTAGCTCTTTTGCTCTCGGCCGGTATGCTCAGGCATAATTTTAGCCATTTTGCTTTTTGGTTCAGGTGTTAGCTTATTAGCTACCCTCATCGGCGGGCTCAAGCATCATTTTAGCTCTTTTGCTCTTGGCCGGTATGCTCAGGCATAATTTCAGCCATTTTGCTTTTTGGTTCGGGTGTTAGCTTATTAGCTACCCTCATCGGCGGGCTTAAGCATCTTTTCAGCTCTTTTGCTCTCAGCCGGTAAGCTAAGTGAAAACAACTCGGGGAAAACCATAATAAGACATATGTTGTCGAAAAAAACCATCTTTATTGATCATGAACATTGATAAGCCATAATAATACATATGTTGTCGAGGAACACCATCTTTATTGATCATGAACGTTGATCTCTTGTGGCTTGTATATATATATTCTTCCTTGAGTTATTTTCATGCGTAGAATCTTCTTAGTTGGCTGATGTGCCATGTATTGCTGACTTCTTTTCCATCTTCAGTTATCAACTTGTACGTGCCTGGTCCGGTGACTTTTATGACGATAAAAGGACCTTCCCATAGACCGAGTAGTTTATGGCGTCCGTCAGTTTTTTGTATTCTTCTTAGTACTAGGTCTCCGATTTGGAGTGATCGAGGCTGGGTATTCTTGTTATAGTGGCATCTTAAACCTTGAAGGTATCTGGCTGATTGAAGGGTAGCGTTTACTCTGACTTCTTCTGTACTGTTGAGTTCTAATCTTCGGGTGTGTTCTACTTCTCCTTCATCATATTGTTCTATCCTTGGTGACGTCCAGATCAAGTCGGCAGGTAGTATGGCTTCTGATCCGTAAACTAGGAAGAAAGGTGAGTATCTGGTGGCTCTGCTTATTTGAGTTCATAGCCCCCATACTACTTTGGGTAATTCTTCAATCCATTTGGATCCATAGTCCACTAGTTCTTCATACAATCTTGGTTTTAATCCGGCTAGTATGAGTCCATTAGCCCTTTCTACCTGTCCGTTGGCTTCTGGATGTGCGACTGATGCGTAATCTATGCCGAAGCCGCAATCCTGTGCCCAACTTTGGAATTCTGTAGCTGTGAAAGGAGAACCCAAATCTGTGATGATTCGATTGGACATGCCGAAGCGGTGCATAATGTCTTGGATGAACTCGACTGCTTTGGCTGTGCTGTATTTTGCGAGTGGTTTGTATTCAATCCACTTGGTAAACTTGTCAATAGCTACAAAGATGTACTCGAAACCGCCATTTGCTTTCTTGAGAGGTCCTACTTGATCCAGCCCCCAGCAGGAGAAAGGCCAAGCGGGTGGGATGCAGATGAGATTGTGAGCTAGTACATGAGCTTGTCTTGCGAACATTTGACAACCTTTGCATTTTCTGAGGACTTCTTCTACGTCTTTCAAAGTGGTTGGCCAGTAGAATCTGGTGTGAAATGCTTTGTCAACTAGTGTTCTTGAAGCGGCATGATTTCCACAGCAACCTGAGTGTATTTCATCTAAGATCTCTTTACCTTTTTCAAATGAGACACATTTTAGGAGTACTCCTGATGATGTAGCTCTTCTGTATAGCTTGTCCCCTACTAGGACGTAGTTCTTGCTTCTGCGAACAACTCTGGTAGCCTCCTCTTTATCTGTTGGCAATTTATTCTCTTTGATATAGTCAATAAAAACCTGGGTCCATGAGGTGTTGATTACCAAAATCTGGGTGCCTTTAGCTAGGAGTTCAGGGGTTATCTCACCGGGTTGTTTGATAGAGGGAGCTGATAACTCCTTTATGAATACGCCGGGTGGGACCTTCGCCCTGTCCGATCCGAGCTTGGCGAGGATGTCTGCTGCAATATTAGAGTCACGCAGGACATGTAGAATTTCTAATCCTTGAAAATGTTTTTCAAGTTTTCGTATTTCAGCACAGTAAGCGCCCATGTTTTCTTTGGTGCAGTCCCAACCTTTATTGACTTGGTTGATGACTACTGTCGAATCGCCGTATACGAGTAATCGCTTGATTTTGAGGGTAATTGCTACTTAGAGCCCTTGGATGAGGGCTTCGTATTCTGCTTCATTGTTTGTAGCTTGCCATAATATCTGAAGGACATACTTGAGTTGTTTTCCGTCTAGAGAAATGAAGAGAACACCTGCACCGGCTCCGCCTAGCTTGAGTGACCCATCAAAGTACATCTTCCAATGGTCAAGGATGGTATTTGACATAGGTTGTTGAATTTCTATCTGCTCGGCAACAAAATCGGCAAGGGCTTGAGATTTGATTGCCTTCCGTGGGGTGAAATCGATATTGAGAGCACCAAGTTCAACTGCCCACTTAGATATGCGCCCTGTTGCGTCTCTATTGTGTAGGATGTCTCCGAGTGGGAAATCTGTCACCACAGTAATCTTGTGGCTTTCAAAATAGTGGAAAGCTTGCGTGAAGTGATCAGGAGGGTGTAGAGTAGTTTTTGCATATGCGGGTACCGGATTTTTGATTCTGACAGTACTTCGCTGATGTAGTATATAGGGCGTTGTACTTTATATACGCGCCCTTCTACTTCTCTTTCTACGACTATTGCTGTGCTGATCATGGTAGAAGTTGCCGCAATGTACAGCATCATGTCTTCGTATTTCTTTGGAGGTGTGAGAACGGGCGAGGAGGTGAGGTATGCCTTAAGTCTTTTGAAAGCTTCGTTGGCTTCTTCTGTCCACTCAAACTTGCCTGTCTTCTTTAGTAGTTTAAAGAAAGGTAACCCTTTTTTGTTGAGTCTTGATATGAAACGATTGAGGGCCGCCATGCAGCCTATCAGTTTCTGCACATCTTTGACACTTCGAGGAGGGCCCATCTCTGTTATGGCTCGAATTTGCTTGGCGCTGGCTTTGATTCCACGATGACTGACCAAGAATTCGAGTAGTTGTCCTGAAGGAACTCCGAATACACACTTGTTTGGGTTCAATTTCCACTCCACCTTTTTAGGTTTTCGAAGGTTTGCTTTAAGTCTTCAATTAGTGTGTCCGGGTTCTTTGTTTTTACTACTACATCATCCACGTATGCCTCTACGTTTTCGCCGATCTGATCACCAAGGCATGTTTGGATAGCTCTTTGGTAAGTGGCACCGGCATTCTTGAGTCCAAACGACATGGTCTTGTAGCAGTAGGCACCGAACGGAGTGATGAAAGATGTATTGCTCTGGTCTTGTTCCCTTAATGTGATCTGGTGATATCCTAAATAGCAATCAAGAAAGGATAATAGGGCAGATCCTGCTGTTGAATCAACTATCTGATCAATGCGTGGTAGCCCGAATGGATCTTTCGGGCAGTGTTTGTTGAGATCTGTGTAGTCGACGCACATGCGCCACTCATCCATATTCTTTTTTTGTACTAGAACTGGGTTTGCTAGCCAATCTGGATGAAGGATTTCTCTAATGAATCCGGCTGCCATTAGCTTTCTGATTTCTTTTTTAATTGCAACCTTCTTGTTGGGTGAGAATCGTTGTAGCCGTTGCTTCACAGGCTTGGAGCCTTCATTGATATCGATTCTGTGCTTAGCCAACTCTCTTGGGACACTTGGCATGTTGGCCGGCTTCCAAGTGAAGATATCTTTGTTGTCCCGAAGAAAGTTGGTGAGCGCGAGTTCCTATTTTGCCGAGAGGTGGGCGCTGATGGTTGCCGTTTTGGAGGGATCACCGGTGCCCAGGTTGATTTGCTTGATGTCGACTTCTTTTGGTGGTGCGAGGATGCTGGGTTTTTTAGCTGGTATCTCTAGTTCTTCTGGGCTCATTTCTGCGGCAATAGTGGCGATTTCTTTTCTACTATTGGCGGTTTGTGCTTTGGCTGCAATTTGGATTGCCAAAACGTCATAGTCAAAAACGCGCTTCAAATCACTTCGAAGGGAGAGGACACCGTTAGGCCCTAGCATCTTAAGCAATAGGTACGGATAATGCGGTATCGCCATGAATTTTGCTAGTGCTGGGCACCCGAGGATTGCGTGATATGATGAATCAAAGTCTGCAACTTCAAACTTGATGAACTCTGTACGGTAGTTTGAGGTAGTTCCAAAGGTAACCGGTAGAGTGATTTGTCCAAGTGGCATGGCTGCCTTGCTGGGTACTATGCCATAAAAAGGGATGCTCGTTGGTGTAATCATCCCGGCGAGTTGTAGTCCCATCTTCCTTATGGTTTCTGAAAAAATGATGTTGAGTCCGGCTCCCCCATCGATTAGTACTTTTGTGACAGTCATACCGGCGATAGTTGGATCTAGAACCAGTGGGTAATGGCCTGCATTTCCTACACTAGTCCATTGGTCTTCTCTTGAAAACTGGATTGGATACTGTGACCAATTGAGATATCTTAGAGTAGCCGGTTCTGCTGCCATGATGGTTCGTAGAGCTAGCTTTTCTTGATGTTTGCTTCTAGAATCTAGGGCCCCGGCGAAGATCACTGCTACTGTCCCCCTGGATTTTTGGAATCCCTTGTCTTCGTGGTTGTCTTCATCTTTTTTCTGATTGTCTTCTTTAGTGTTCCCCTTACTATCTTTTCTTGTGTATCGATCATTGAAGGTGTAGCAATTTCCGATGGTGTGATTTCCTTTAGGGTGCAAGATGCAATGCATGTTTTCAATGTCGTCATACTTTCTGGGTTTGGAAAACTTCCTTGATTTGTCAGCCACCGCTACGGTGGTGTCTGGTCCACGTTTCCTTTCCTGATGTTTGATGTTTCGATGATTTTGCTTGTCCGGGTTGTCTCGGTTGTTTCTATCCGGGAGCCTTTCTTGTGTCTTCTCCTCTGCGGTAATCATCTTTTCTACTATGCGTCTGAATTCTTCATTGTTTCTCGGGTTTTCTTTGCAGAAGTCCTGAAATTGCCACCTAGCCATGATTCCGTGAGAGAAAGCTTCGATTACTTCTCGTTCGGTGATGTCATGTACTTGAGCACATAGTTCGCCAAATTGTCGATAGTAATTTCTGAGACTTTCTCCCTCTTTTTGCTTTAGTCCTTTTAATTCTGCGTGGGTGATGGGGTGCGTAATGATACCTGCGAAATTTTCACAGAAAACTCTTTGCAAGTCCTCCCAATTTCTTATTGACCCTGGATTCAATTTGTCAAACCATTGGAGGGGCATGGTTTCTAGGGCCATGGGAAAGAACAAGGTCTTGATATCGTCGTCTCCTCCGGCTAGCTCAATCGATTGCGAGTAAATTCTGAGCCACTGCCTTGGTTCGGTCTTGCCATCATATTTAGAGTGGTTGGATGGCTTGAACTTGTGAGGTAGTCGTATTGAAGCAAGTCTGTTTGCAAAATAGGGGAATCTATCGTGTGTTCTGGCTTCTTTGTATTCTGATTCAGCACCTCCTTCTAACCAACTGTTGTTTTGGTGAGAGTAGTTCTGCAGGGCTGTCTGAATAGGTGCTTCGCTTCTGATCTTTCTTGGTTGTTCGACTCGATAGTTTTGACTGTGGTCCCTTCTACTTTCTCTGTTGTGACTTCCACTTGGTCCAAGTCTCTCGAAAACTGACTTCCTTTGATTTTGATCTTCCTTCCTATGAGATGTTGACATGGCAGGTAGTCTTGAGCGGGTCCTTCCATCGTGCGTCCTTAGGGCTGCTGACCGGAGAAGGTCCGAGAGCTGTTTCTATTTTTCGTTGGGATGTGATGTTGCTTCGAGTTCTTCTAGTGCTTCTCAGATCCTATTGTAGGGTGTATTTGCCATGCGTCTTTCTTCGACTTCTTGTTCTGATTTTCTTTTGTTGTACTCGACCAGATCTGACTCATATCTGATCCAAGCTTCCTTGCGCTGCCTAGCACGGCGTTGGCGTCCTTGTTTCAATTTGTTTCTTCTTTCTCTGGCTTGCTTCTGATTCTCGGTCTCACCATCATGCCCCTAGATGAAGGGTGATATGTTGGACTCAGATTCATCCGATGACCTGATGTCAGGTGCTTCTGGGGGGACCAATGGTGATCGAGGATGGCGAACCATGAATACTTCTCGTGCGTGAATTATTCTGTTATCAATGTTGGTTTCTGCACTGTCGGAGTTGTTGATAACTTTAGTAGAGGCTTCAAGGTCACAGATCGAGTCTCCTTCTTGGTAGGGTAGAATTGTTGTTGTCGTCGTGCCGACTAGTCGGGTACCGCTATCCTCAGGAACAGAACCTAGCCAGTGGATGATGCAGTCTTGAGATGTTATAGTTAGTACGAGACCTTCCTGAGCTCCTTTCAGTGGCATTCTAAGCACCGGATCGAGGGACCCTTCGAGCCATGCCTGATAAGATTTTGCCATGTTGTGGAGTCCAAATGGAAAAGGATCTGACTTCTTGAAAAGACTCTGAGTGTACTCTGAGTTGTATTCTTGATAGGCCGAGGCCACGTTCTGGAGTCCCACCGGAAAAGAACTCGGTCTCTCGAAAGAACTCGGATAAGACTCCATCTCGGATGCGGAGCCTGAGTTTGAATCAGATGCACAAAGCCGTAAAATCTGAGTTGGATCGGACATCACGAGCTGCGCAAATCTTTCGACGAGTTGATCTATCGTAGTCGCCGAAATAGAAATGTCTTCATGGTGATCCGAATCTTCGAGGAGACGGCTTCGGAGCTTGCCATTGTTGCCTACCTCGTAGATTCATGAACCGAAGATGAAGGTTGATCCTATCGAGAAGATCATGTTGTTGAGGTCCGTCGAGCTCTCGGATGCAAATTTGTCGAAATCCCCTACCTGGCGCGCCAGCTGTCAATGTTTCACCACTGATAGCCTGCCACGGGGGTACCCGGGGCAGTTTGTTCGGGCTTCAGCGTATGTAGAACTCGGCGGTTAACACAAGAGACAGTTGATTTATTTTGGTTCGGGCCCTCGACCGTGATCGAGTAATAGCCCTACATCCAGTCGGTGTTAGCCTTTGCGTTGGATTGATTGTCAAGTGTTGTCTCTCGTCTCCAGGAGCCCCGCCCTCCTTTATATAGTCAGGAGGCCAGAGTCCTAGTCGGTTTACAATGAAAGTTCCTAGTAGGATTACAGAATAATACTACTACTAAGATTATATAAGAAGAATCCTAGTTAGACTAGATCTTCTCCCTTCCTTGCGGGGTATCTCGTGGGTCCTGCATCGACACTTCCTAATGATTTTATATGCCTGAACCTTGATTGCTTCTGCTGGGTTTCAACTATAGCCTACCCCAACTTGTTTGGGACTTAAAGGCTTTGTTGTTGTTGTCTTCCTAATGATTTTAGTATATTGGTTTAACAACTTGGCAAGATTATCATAAGAAGGTGATTCAAATTCATCATCACTATCACTACCACTTTCATCACTGCTAGCATTATTATCACCACTACTATCATTACCCTTTTGTACCTTTCGTTCACCCTTGGCCATGAGGCATAGGTGTGTAGAGGATGACGGTGGCGGTGTTGATGAAGATAGTAAAGAATCAATTACAATAGCGGCCACCTTTTCATTCTCACTTTCATCATCGGATGAGTCACTTAATAACTCAATATCCATGAGCCAATCACAAACAATGTATGCCTTGCCATTCTTCTTCTTCTTATGGAATTCTTTCTTCTTGCCATCCTTCTTGTATGGCTTGTTCTTTTTCTTCTCATCATCATCTTCATCACTTGAGTCATCTTTCTTGCCCTTATACTTCTTCTTGTATTTGTCTTTCTTGGGTTTAGGGCATTGATGAGCTAGATGACCAAGTTCTCCATAATTATAACAATCCATCTCAGAGATGGGCTTCCTTCTATTGCTAGTGAAGAATTTCTTCTTCTTATCATCAAACTTGACACCGTTCTTGTTGAGCTTCTTAAGCATCTCGGTGGTTTTTCTTACCATGAGAGCAAGACTTGCATCATTAATTTCATCATCACTTGAGCTATCATGATCAACTCTTGCTTTGCCCTTCTTCTCTTGGCTAGACTTGAATGCCAAGTCTTTCTTTTTGGTGGAAGAAGAGCCATCTTGTGGTGTGATGTGCATGTACATCTCATGTGCATTGATCTTTTCCAATATTTGAGTTGGTGTAGCGATGGAAAGATCACCTTGATGAAGCACCATCACAACATGCCCATATTTATCAATAGGGACGACACTCAAGATCTTTCTTACAACATCGGAGGGTTGCATTTGTGTGAGTCCAAGCCCATTGACTTCCTCTACAAGAACATTCAAGCGTGAGTACATCTCATTAGCACTTTCTCTAGGAAGCATCTCAAATGAATTAAGCTTTTTCATAACAAGGTGGTAGCGTTCCTCACGCTCACTCTTTGTACCCTCATGGAGCGCACAAATGTCCGACCATAGTGCATGGGCATCCTTGTGGTTCCGAACACAGTTGAAAACATCCTTGCAAAGGCCTTTAAAGAGGGTGTTTCTAGCCTTTGCATTCCATTTCTCATAATTTACTTCATCGCCTTGAAAGTGTGCGGAATCCTTAGGTTTTGGGAAGCCTTGTGAGGTGGCTCTAAGAACTCCAACATCTAGAGCTTCTAGATATGCCTCAATGTGAATTTTTCAATAAGGAAAATCATCTCCCTCAATGATAGGAGGAGGTCCATCCCCGTGGGACATCTTTCTCTAGACGGTTAAGCATAATTAAGCTAGCACGAGGCTCCGATACCAATTGAAAGGATCAAGATGCCCAAGAGGGGGAGGGTGAATTGGGCTAATTCTAAATTCTTTGCAATAATTAAACCCTACACTTAGCCCATTTCACCCCTTGTGCCTAGAATGTGTTTCTATTGATCTTACGCACAAAAGTTTTGCACCCTAGGTTCCAATCCTACTCTAGCATGGCAATTCTAGGAATGTAAAGACATGAAATAAATTGCTCAAATATAAATGCTCAAAGTAAAGAGAGGGAAAGGAATGCGATGATGTTTTCCCAAGGTATCGGAGAGTCGCCACTCTCCACTAGTCCTCGTTGGAGCACCCGCACAAGGGTGTAGCTCCCCCTTGATCCACGCAAGGATCAAGTGCTCTTTACGGGCTGATTCTTCGACACTCCATCGCAGTGAATTGCCCACAACCACTCACAACTTGAGTTGGGTCATCCACAAGCTCCGTCGGATCATCACCAAACTCCCAATCACCACCGGGCCATCTAGGTGTAACATCCCAGATGTTAAAAAGTAATTAAGAAAGTGATCATGTCATCATTATGCATAATCATCAAGCATCAAGTTATTAATGCATTTCATGTTTAATTTATAGCATGTAAATGTTGTTTATAAAGTGTTTTATATATTACCGAAATAATGTTAATAATAATGATTAGGAAACTTTGTGAATCTTTTAAACAAGTCAAATTCTTCCTTAATAAAAGTTTTATAATCTTGGTTGCAATGCTTGGTGTGAACCTTGTTTTATGTTGTATGTGTTGAATTGTATTGTTTGAATCAAGTTCGAAATCGTGTATTGATTTGAATTTCCGAAAACCCGAATTTCCAGTAATAAGTTTGGCTCCGAAAAACCCATTTCAAAATCAAAGAACATTTTGGGGTTGGGCCTTAAAGAAAAAGTGTAGAGCTTGTCGAGTTGTACAAAGTTTGTTTTTGGAGTTTTCAAAGTTGTTTTATAAAATTTGAAGTAATTTGAAAAGGCGTAATTCTTTAAATGTCCCTTTTTTTTTTAATTTAAACTTGCATTTCAAAATGTAGGCCGAATTTGGGTATGGTTACAAAAGCAAAGTTGTAGAACTTTTAATTTTGAACAACTTTTATTTTTGGAGATTTTTGAGTTGTTATACAAATTTGGGAGTAATTTGGGTTTCAAAAACCAGTGGCGATTCTGTAATTTCGGTGAATAAGAATCATGGGCGACACCTCACCGACGGCGAGCTTCTTCCTGCTTCCAGACGCGTTCGTGGTCAGTTGTCGGCCGTCACCGGGCATGGAGAAGCTGCTGGGCGCCATTTCCGTGTGCCTTGACCGTGTTTTTAAAGGCCGGACGCCCATCGCCATCGCTCTTTCTCCTTTCTCTGCTTTTCACGCCTCCTCCTGCCATGGCCGCTGCCAGTGCTAGCTTCCACGGTTGTCACTAGCTTCCGCGCCTCCTTGTGCCTAGTAACCTCTGCCTCCAGCCTCCTCGGACCCGGCTGTACCTCCGCAACTCCACTTCGAGCTCTGCCTCATTGGTCGAGGCTCCTACTTGCCGTCTTTGCTCACATGCATGAGCATGCAGGCTCAAGCGTGGCCAGTCATCACGGGCCACCTCCGGCCGAGCTGCGGTCATCCTCGAGCTCGCCTCGCCACCCGTCGCTCTACCACCCTTCAATTGCCGCCACGAGCATCAGCCGGCCGAAATCGCGCGTCTCCCGGCGTCCTCTCGCTCGAAAATCGCGACCAGGGACTTCGTCTTCAAATTCGAGATTTGTGAGGGGCTTTTCTGTGAACCGTAGACTCATGTGAATAGTGCCGTTTGGACCTGTTTGCTTTGAAATCGGCTGGAACTTTGAAAATTCATAGTAATTCATAGGAAATTCGTAACATAGCAAATGAGGACTTTTTGGAATCCTTGTGAAATTGTCTATGCAGTAGATCTATAGTATGACATGTTTTAGTTTAAAGTTTTAGCTGCAAAAATAGATTTGTGCAGTAGGGTTTTAATGCTAGTTGAATTTGTTATTTTCAAAACTGCATATCTAGGGCTCCAAATGAAGTGAAATTTTTGTGGCATGCTACTCATGTGATAGTTGATGTGTGGTAAAAATTTCATGAGTATTGGATGAAGTATGAGTGAGTTTTTGGTTTATCTCGCTCTCACATGATTTCTTGCAATAGCAAATTGTCTTTTTCATAGAGGCAGCTATAGTTATGCAAATGGTATGAAATTTGTATAGTAGACTATTGAGATGATATGTGATCCACTGTAATTTTTGTAGAAGTTATGGTGCATTTTTGGTATATGTTCATAAATACACCTTGATGTCTAAATAAATTAAGAAATGCTTTAAGAAAATTTATTTAGAGGTGAGCACCATGCTTTCTGGTGTTCTTTAGTCATGTGTGAAATGTTGGTAAAGTTGGTTTTGCCCAATTATGTGTTTGCAACATAAGTTAATAATTATTTTCTTGCAATTGTCGTTTCGGGACAGTTTTGGGACTGTTTGGATTACCTCATGATAATGATGTTTTTCGAGAAACTTGTTAATAACAAAGTTGTAGATAATTCATGTATCTATCTACTGTTAAAATTTGGTGTCATTTGGCTAAGTAGTTTGTGAGTTATGCCTGTTTAAAGTTGGGTTCCAGAAATGGTTGTTCTCTGTCAATTCTGGACCAGTTTCTTTAAATGGATATATTTGGCTTAGTTAATTTGAGAATCATGCTAAGATGATTAAAGATGAATTGTAGAAGATTTTATAAGCTTTCCAGAATGTCTTGTTGCATGGCTTTTGGATTTGTAGAACTCTAGTTATGATCGAAACACGAAGCTATTGTTTCCAGTCCCGAAATAGACATATGCTAGTTGTGGTTGTTTACTCCATGTGTTGCTAAGTGTGGTTTATGCCCTTGTTGATGGTCAAGTTATGATACTTGTGACCTTGTTAAACTGGTGTCATGCTTGATGTGCTTGCTCTCTGTAGTTAGTTGTATGATGTTAGTTAAATAGCTATTGGTGTCTATGTCTTGCATAATCTTGTGTTTGTCTTGAATGCTTATGTGATGCATCTTGTGTTATCATTCATCACATTCATATACATGCATCTTGCATCTCATTTAGATACGCTAGATGAACCACGTGAAGGATGTGATGTGAAGCTGAGCTCAAGTTTGGGTTTGGTGGATCTATCCCAAGATGGAAGGACTAAGCAAGTGCTAGGACCGAAAATGTCACCAAGACGGTGCAAGCTATCTGAATCTGAATTGTGTCGGATCCCGTGCAAGCCCGGATGCATTTAAACCTACCTTGTGTTTTACAAAGTTATTTTGCTTTTGCTTTTCTTTATTGCATTAAGTGATTAGGAGTCAAGTGAAAACCTAATTGGTGCATTACCAACCATGTTTTCCATAACTACCTTGTTACCAGTTTAAAATCGTATATGCCTAGTTATGCTTAGCTATGCTTAGAACGATGAAAGTCGAGTGATTACCTGTCACCTGCAAGTTTTAAATGAATCTTTGGCTATTTAT
The DNA here is from genome assembly GCA_904845875.1 of Miscanthus lutarioriparius. Lineage (NCBI taxonomy): Eukaryota > Viridiplantae > Streptophyta > Magnoliopsida > Poales > Poaceae > Miscanthus > Miscanthus lutarioriparius. The sequence goes on from CAJGYO010000005.1 coordinate 107,497,023, forward strand.
GTTATCATGAGATATGAATCGGTGGAGTAATAAATCTAGACCGGGCGGACTCGGTGTGTGTGAGCCACAAGACCTGTAATGTCTTGTGAGCGGGTTCTTTCCTTTAATGTCGATTATTAAGGTCCGTACCGTTGTTGACCTGTGTGAGGTGAGACTTTGTAGTACTAACCGCATACTCCGTAAGCCTTAACTTGGCTATTCTATTACGAGAATGGCTACTGCGCCTTCGGGAGTGGAGAGATGGCGGAATAGCGTGTACCCACGTGGCAATGGGCTGGATTGGTGGAGTACCGGTATTCTCGGGTGGTGCGGACCCGTTCTTGTGTAGAGGATCCGAGGGTAGGTTGATATATGTAGGTCGGGGACCTGCATATGTCGTGTGGTCTGGAATTCCCACCTGGGTTATAATCGGTTCGAATCGTCGTTGCTCCTCGGTTATGGAGACTCACTTCTCTGATCATCATCGTAGTTTAATAACTGGAATTTGATTAAGGTTTGAGAAAGTGTTGGATATGAAGTTTCATGATCTCAATACGGATCGTGTCAGCTTTGTATATGATCTTGTGGAATTTTAAATGTTGATATAAAGAATTTTGTTAAAAAGCTTTTACGCAAAAGAACTTGATTGTTGCTAAAGCCATACCTTGAATCCCATAGCCTGCATTCCTGAGTCTTCTCAATTTTATTTCGGTTAAGTCTTGTTGAGTACTTTTGTACTCAGGGTTCGTTGACCCTTGTTGCAGGTGAGGCTCATGAGCAGATCTGTTTTGGATCGTGCTGCATGACTGTTGTTCAGTGCGATGACGATAAGTATATGTGTGGCCCTTTAAGCGTAGCAATAATATATTTGTGTGTTTTGCATTATATTATAATGCCACTCCACTACTTTGGTTTGTATTAATAATCGAACTTAGTTTGTAAGGTTTGAAATAAATGTTTTGTAAACTAAGTTATTGTAAGACTTCCGCTATATTTTACTCTGATGTATCTATTTGAATAAACTGTTGTAATACTACAATGACTCTGTAATGTGATCCTGCTCGGAAATCGTGGATGATTCGGGGTTCTCCGAGGACACCCGACAGTCTTCTTAAGTTATCGGGAACATATGCATAGATGTCAAAGGTCGTTGGACAGTGACAGGTGCATGTGGGCCCTATAATTTAGGAGGTTCTGCCACAGAATGGTATCAGAGCGATCGTTACAAAGTCTTTGTTGTATTGATTTACAAAAACTTCAAAATGATTTGGGACAAATCTATTTAACTTGTTAATTTGGTCCAAATTGCTTCCGGCTTATCTGATTCATTCCTCCCATTCCTTATTTGATTAAAAAGGCTTTGTGTGGTGGAGTAGTAATCTTATTATGCCCTATATAATTAGAACTGTTGTTTATGTACCTTAGGAGATTTGATGTTTAAAGTTTCGTAAGGACGATTCATGCATCATGTCATTAATGAAACACTGCACTTATTTCAGTTATAATCATTTATATGAAGTTGAAATATAATGATGTTTAAAACTTCCTCCTTCCATTTAGAGAATGGCTATTACTTGTTATAGCTATTTTTGTCCCAATAAAATTGGTCATGTACCAAGCTTTGCTAGTAAACCACTCCTTGCTTATTTTTGCTCATAAGTTCTACATCATTTGGAATTTTTGATGCACTTTAATTTTTCCCCATCTACTCAATGTTGAAACTTGGGACTAATCCTTGAATTCTTCAACCTATGCATGTGTTATGTCTTGGTTTCTCCTAATACAACACATGTTAGTTCCTTGATCTTGCTAGCTTAACAAGTGTTACTTGTGAGTTACTTTAGTTGTGACCTATGGTGGTGCCATGATCCGTGATTTACGGTGCATTTCGAAACCCAGGGTCTCCTGTGGACTGCAGACCATAAGGAAATATCTTTGGGCGCCACGGTATCGAGGTCTCACGGTCATGATCCATTATAGCTCCACAATTAATGTGATTCACTCATCTTGGGACTTTCATTTGGAATTCGTGTTCCATCATTCCATTGAAATTACTAAATCCTTTGTCCCATACAACCGTCTTTTGATCTCGTGTAATCTCAAAACCCACCCTTGTTTTCTCGAACAACTTGAAAGTTAATGTGTTTGACACATTTCCTTTTCCACTACTCAACCCAACGCTTTTACGACTCTTTAAATCTCTGGGACGAGATTTCTTTAAGGGAAGGATTGTAACATCCCAGGATGTTAAAAAGTAATTAAGAAAGTGATCATGTCATCATTATGCATAATCATCAAGCATCAAGTTATTAATGCATTTCATGTTTAATTTATAGCATGTAAATGTTGTTTATAAAGTGTTTTATATATTACCAAAAATAATGTTAATAATAATGATTAGGAAACTTTGTGAATCTTTTAAACAAGTCAAATTCTTCCTTAATAAAAGTTTTATAATCTTGGTTGCAATGCTTGGTGTGAACCTTGTTTTATGTTGTATGTGTTGAATTGTATTGTTTGAATCAAGTTCAAATCGTGTATTGATTTGAATTTCCGAAAACCCGAATTTCGATAATAAGTTTGGCTCAAAAAACCCATTTCAAAATCAAAGAACATTTTGGGGTTGGGCCTTAAAGAAAAAGTGTAGAGCTTGTCGAGTTGTACAAAGTTTGTTTTTTTTGGAGTTTTCAAAGTTGTTTTATAAAATTTGAAGTAATTTGAAAAGGCGTAATTCTTTAAATGTCCCTTTTTTTTTTAATTTAAACTTGCATTTCAAAATGTAGGCCGAATTTGGGTATGGTTACAAAAGCAAAGTTGTAGAACTTTTTAATTTTGAACAACTTTTATTTTGGAGATTTTTGAGTTGTTATACAAATTTGGGAGTAATTTGGGTTTCAAAAACCCAGTGGCAGTTTCTGTAATTTCGGTGAACAAGAATCATGGGCGACACCTCACCGACGGCGAGCTTCTTCCGGCTTCCAGACGCGTTCGTGGTCAGTTTGACGTCATACTGGCATGGAGAAGCTCATTGGGCGCCATTTCCGTGTGCCTTGACCCGTGTTTTAAAGGCCGGGACGCCATCGCCATCGCTCTTTCTCCTTTCTCTGCTTTTCCCGACGCTCCTGCCATGGCCGCCGTGCTAGCTTCCACGGTTGTCACTAGCTTCCGCGCCTCCTTGTGCCTAGTAACCTCGCCTCCAGCCTCCTCGGACCCGGGTCTGTACCTCCACCGAACTCCACTTCGAGCTCGCTTCATTGTCGAGGCTCCCTGCATTGCCGTCTTTGCTTTCCGCCCGCAGAGCAGGGCTCGCGTGGGTTGTCATCACGGGCCACCTCCGGCCGAAATACATGCCATCCTCGAGCTCGCCTCGCCACCCCGTCGCTCTACCACCCCTTCAATTGCCGCCTCGAGCATCACCCGGCGGAAATCGCGTCTCTCCGGCGTCTCTCTGTTCAAAATCGCGACCAGGGACTTCGTCTTCAAATTCGAGATTTGTGAGGGGCTTTTCTGTGAACAAGTAGACTCATGTGAATAGTGCCGTTTGGACCTGTTTGCTTTGAAATCGGCTGGAACTTTGAAAATTCATAGTAATTCATAGGAAATTCGTAACATAGCAAATGAGGACTTTTTGGAATCCTTGTGAAATTGTCTATGCAGTAGATCTATAGTATGACATGTTTTAGTTTAAAGTTTTAGCTGCAAAAATAGATTTGTGCAGTAGGGTTTTAATGCTAGTTGAATTTGTTATTTTCATAACTGCATATCTAGGGCTCCAAATGAAGTGAAATTTTTGTGGCATGCTACTCATGTGATAGTTGATGTGTGGTAAAAATTTCATGAGTATTGGATGAAGTATGAGTGAGTTTTGGTTTATCTCGCTCTCACATGATTTCTTGCAATAGCAAATTGTCTTTTTCATAGAGGCAGCTATAGTTATGCAAATGGTATGAAATTTGTATAGTAGACTATTGAGATGATATGTGATCCACTGTAATTTTTGTAGAAGTTATGGTGCATTTTTGGTATATGTTCATAAATACACCTTGATGTCTAAATAAATTAAGAAATGCTTTAAGAAAATTTATTTAGAGGTGAGCACCATGCTTTCTGGTGTTCTTTAGTCATGTGTGAAATGTTGGTAAAGTTGGTTTTGCCCAATTATGTGTTTGCAACATAAGTTAATAATTATTTTCTTGCAATTGTCGTTTCGGGACAGTTTTTGGGACTGTTTGGATTACCTCATGATAATGATGTTTTTCGAGAAACTTGTTAATAACAAAGTTGTAGATAATTCATGTATCTATCTACTGTTAAAATTTGGTGTCATTTGGCTAAGTAGTTTGTGAGTTATGCCTGTTTAAAGTTGGGTTCCAGAAATGGTTGTTCTCTGTCAATTCTGGACCAGTTTCTTTAAATGGATATATTTGGCTTAGTTAATTTGAGAATCATGCTAAGATGATTAAAGATGAATTGTAGAAGATTTTATAAGCTTTCCAGAATGTCTTGTTGCATGGCTTTTGGATTTGTAGAACTCTAGTTATGATCGAAACACGAAGCTATTGTTTCCAGTCCCGAAATAGACATATGCTAGTTGTGGTTGTTTACTCCATGTGTTGCTAAGTGTGGTTTATGCCCTTGTTGATGGTCAAGTTATGATACTTGTGACCTTGTTAAACTGGTGTCATGCTTGATGTGCTTGCTCTCTCTGTAGTTAGTTGTATGATGTTAGTTAAATAGCTATTGGTGTCTATGTCTTGCATAATCTTGTGTTTGTCTTGAATGCTTATGTGATGCATCTTGTGTTATCATTCATCACATTCATATACATGCATCTTGCATCTCATTTAGATACGCTAGATGAACCACGTGAAGGATGTGATGTGAAGCTGAGCTCGAAGTTTGGGTTTGGTGGATCTATCCCGAAGATGGAAGGACTAAGCAAGTGCTAGGACCGAAAATGTCACCAAGACGGTGCAAGCTATCTCGAATCTGAATTGTGTCGGATCCTGAGCAAGCCCCGGATGCATTTAAACCTACCTTGTGTTTTACAAAGTTATTTTGCTTTTGCTTTTCTTTATTGCATTAAGTGATTAGGAGTCAAGTGAAAACCTAATTGGTGCATTACCAACCATGTTTTCCATAACTACCTTGTTACCAGTTTAAAATCGTATATGCCTAGTTATGCTTAGCTATGCTTAGAACGATGAAAGTCGGGTGATTACCTATCACCTGCAAGTTTTAAATGAATCTTTGGCTATTTATGTTATCATGAGATATGAATCGGTGGAGTAATAAATCTAGACCGGGCGGACTCGGTGTGTGTGAGCCACAAGACCTGGTAATGTCTTGTGAGCGGGTTCTTTCCGCCTGTGTCGATTAAGGTCCGTACCGTTGTTGACCTGTGTGAGGTGAGACTTTGTAGTACTAACCGCATACTCCGGTAAGCCTTAACTTGGCTATTCTATTACGAGAATGGCTACTCGCGCACTGGGAGTGGAGAGATGGCGGGAATAGCGTGTACCCACGTGGCAATGGGCTGGATTGGTGGAGTACTGTATTCTCGGGTGGCGCGGACCCGTTCTTGTGTAGAGGATCCGAGGGTAGGTTGATATATGTAGGTCGTGGACCTGCATATGTCGTGGTGGTCTGAATTCCCACCGGGGTTATAATCGGTTCAATCGTCGTTGCTCCTCGGTTATGGAGACTCACTTCTCGATCATCATCGTAGTTTAATAACTGGAATTTGATTAAGGTTTGAGAAAGTGTTGGATATGAAGTTTCATGATCTCAATACGGATCGTGTCAGCTTTGTATATGATCTTGTGGAATTTTAAATGTTGATATAAAGAATTTTGTTAAAAAGCTTTTACGCAAAAGAACTTGATTGTTGCTAAAGCCATACCTTGAATCCCATAGCCTGCATTCCTGAGTCTTCTCAATTTTATTTCGGTTAAGTCTTGTTGAGTACTTTTGTACTCAGGGTTCGTTGACCCTTGTTGCAGGTGAGGCTCATGAGCAGATCTGTTTTGGATCGTCTGCATGACTGTTGTTCAGTGCGATGACGATAAGTATATGTGTGGCCCTTGGGCAGGGCAGCTATATTTGTGTGTTTTGCATTATATTATAATGCCACTCCACTACTTTGGTTTGTATTAATAATCGAACTTAGTTTGTAAGGTTTGAAATAAATGTTTTGTAAACTAAGTTATTGTAAGACTTCCGCTATATTTTACTCTGATGTATCTATTTGAATAAACTGTTGTAATACTACAATGACTCAGTAATGTGATCCTGCTTTCGAAATCGTGGATGATTCGGGGTTCTCCGAGGACACCCGATAGCCTTCTTAAGTTATCGGGAACATATGCATAGATGTCAAAGGTCGCTTGACGATGACAGTGGTGCATGTGGGCCCTATAATTTAGGAGGTTCTCCCACGAGAATGGTATCGAGCGATCGTTACAAAGTCTTTGTTGTATTGATTTACAAAACTTCAAAATGATTTGGGACAAATCTATTTAACTTGTTAATTTGGTCCAAATTGCTTCCCACTTATCTGATTCATTCCTCCCATTCCTTATTTGATTAAAAAGGCTTTGTGTGGTGGAGTAGTAATCTTATTATGCCCTATATAATTAGAACTGTTGTTTATGTACCTTAGGAGATTTGATGTTTAAAGTTTACGTAAGGACGATTCATGCATCATGTCATTAATGAAACACTGCACTTATTTCAGCTTATAATCATTTATATGAAGTTGAAATATAATGATGTTTAAAACTTCCTCCTTCCATTTAGAGAATGGCTATTACTTGTTATAGCTATTTTGTCCCAATAAAATTGGTCATGTACCAAGCTTTGCTAGTAAACCACTCCTTGCTTATTTTTGCTCATAAGTTCTACATCATTTGGAATTTTTGATGCACTTTAATTTTTCCCATCTACTCAATGTTGAAACTTGGGACTAATCCTTGAATTCTTCAACCTATGCATGTGTTATGTCTTGGTTTCTCCTAATACAACACATGTTAGTTCCTTGATCTTGCTAGCTTAACAAGTGTTACTTGTGAGTTACTTTAGTTGTGACCTATGGTGGTGCCATGATCCGTGATTTACGGTGCCGCAGCGTCGAAACTCAGGGTCTCCTGTGGACTGCAGCCCATAAGGAAATCTTCTTTGGGCGCTATTGGTATCGAGGTCTCACGGTCATGATCCATTATAGCTCCACAATTAATGTGATTCACTCATCTTGGGACTTTCATTTGGAATTCGTGTTCCATCATTCCATTGAAATTACTAAATCCTTTGTCCTCATACAACTGTCTTTTGATCTCGTGTAATCTCAAAACCCACCCTTGTTTTCTCTAACAACTTGAAAGTTAATGTGTTTGACACATTTCCTTTTCCACTACTCAACCCAACGCTTTTAGACTCTTTAAATCTCGGACGAGATTTCTTTAAGGAAGGATTGTAACATCCCGTATGTTAAAAAGTAATTAAGAAAGTGATCATGTCATCATTATGCATAATCATCAAGCATCAAGTTATTAATGCATTTCATGTTTAATTTATAGCATGTAAATGTTGTTTATAAAGTGTTTTATATATTACCAAATAATGTTAATAATAATGATTAGGAAACTTTGTGAATCTTTTAAACAAGTCAAATTCTTCCTTAATAAAAGTTTTATAATCTTGGTTGCAATGCTTGGTGTGAACCTTGTTTTATGTTGTATGTGTTGAATTGTATTGTTTGAATCAAGTTCAAATCGTGTATTGATTTGAATTTCCAAAACCCGAATTTCCGATAATAAGTTTGGCTCCGAAAAACCCATTTCAAAATCAAAGAACATTTTGGGGTTGGGCCTTAAAGAAAAAGTGTAGAGCTTGTCGAGTTGTACAAAGTTTGTTTTTGGAGTTTTCAAAGTTGTTTTATAAAATTTGAAGTAATTTGAAAAGGCGTAATTCTTTAAATGTCCCTTTTTTTTTAATTTAAACTTGCATTTCAAAATGTAGGCCGAATTTGGGTATGGTTACAAAAGCAAAGTTGTAGAACTTTTAATTTTGAACAACTTTTATTTTGGAGATTTTGAGTTGTTATACAAATTTGGGAGTAATTTGGGTTTCAAAAACCAGTGGCGCTTCTGTAATTTCGGTGAATGATAATCATGGGCGACACCTCACCGACGGCGAGCTTCTTCCCGCTTCCAGACGCGTTCGTGGTCAGGCCAAGGTCATACCGGCATGGAGAAGTCATTGGGCGCCATTTCCGTGTGCCTTGACCGTGTTTTAAAGGCGGGGCGCCATCGCCATCGCTCTTTCTCCTTTCTCTGCTTTTCCCGACGCTCCCCGCCATGGCCGCCGTGCTAGCTTCCACGGTTGTCACTAGCTTCCGCCTCCTTGTGCCTAGTAACCTCTCGCCTCCAGCCTCCTCGGACCCGGGCACCTCCATAACTCCACTTCGAGCTCGCTTGGCCGTCCGAGGCTCCCTCGCATTGTCTTTGCTCTCCGCATGAGCCATGCGGGCTCAGCGTGGCAGTCATCACGGGCCACCTCCGGCGAGCTGCGGTCATCCTCGAGCTCGCCTCGCCACCCGTCGCTCTACCACCTTCAATTGCCGCCTCACGAGCATCACCCGGCGGAAATCGCGTCTCTCCGGCGTCCTCTGCTCAAAATCGCGACCGTGGACTTCGTCTTCAAATTTGAGATTTGTGAGGGGCTTTTCTGTGAACCGTAGACTCATGTGAATAGTGCCGTTTGGACCTGTTTGCTTTGAAATCGGCTGGAACTTTGAAAATTCATAGTAATTCATAGGAAATTCGTAACATAGCAAATGAGGACTTTTTGGAATCCTTGTGAAATTGTCTATGCAGTAGATCTATAGTATGACATGTTTTAGTTTAAAGTTTTAGCTGCAAAAATAGATTTGTGCAGTAGGGTTTTAATGCTAGTTGAATTTGTTATTTTTCATAACTGCATATCTAGGGCTCCAAATGAAGTGAAATTTTTGTGGCATGCTACTCATGTGATAGTTGATGTGTGGTAAAAATTTCATGAGTATTGGATGAAGTATGAGTGAGTTTTTGGTTTATCTCGCTCTCACATGATTTCTTGCAATAGCAAATTGTCTTTTTCATAGAGGCAGCTATAGTTATGCAAATGGTATGAAATTTGTATAGTAGACTATTGAGATGATATGTGATCCACTGTAATTTTTGTAGAAGTTATGGTGCATTTTTGGTATATGTTCATAAATACACCTTGATGTCTAAATAAATTAAGAAATGCTTTAAGAAAATTTATTTAGAGGTGAGCACCATGCTTTCTGGTGTTCTTTAGTCATGTGTGAAATGTTGGTAAAGTTGGTTTTGCCCAATTATGTGTTTGCAACATAAGTTAATAATTATTTTCTTGCAATTGTCGTTTCGGGACAGTTTTTGGGACTGTTTGGATTACCTCATGATAATGATGTTTTTCGAGAAACTTGTTAATAACAAAGTTGTAGATAATTCATGTATCTATCTACTGTTAAAATTTGGTGTCATTTGGCTAAGTAGTTTGTGAGTTATGCCTGTTTAAAGTTGGGTTCCAGAAATGGTTGTTCTCTGTCAATTCTGGACCAGTTTCTTTAAATGGATATATTTGGCTTAGTTAATTTGAGAATCATGCTAAGATGATTAAAGATGAATTGTAGAAGATTTTATAAGCTTTCCAGAATGTCTTGTTGCATGGCTTTTGGATTTGTAGAACTCTAGTTATGATCGAAACACGAAGCTATTGTTTCCAGTCCCGAAATAGACATATGCTAGTTGTGGTTGTTTACTCCATGTGTTGCTAAGTGTGGTTTATGCCCTTGTTGATGGTCAAGTTATGATACTTGTGACCTTGTTAAACTGGTGTCATGCTTGATGTGCTTGCTCTCTGTAGTTAGTTGTATGATGTTAGTTAAATAGCTATTGGTGTCTATGTCTTGCATAATCTTGTGTTTGTCTTGAATGCTTATGTGATGCATCTTGTGTTATCATTCATCACATTCATATACATGCATCTTGCATCTCATTTAGATACGCTAGATGAACCACGTGAAGGATGTGATGTGAAGCTGAGCTCGAAGTTTGGGTTTGGTGGATCTATCCCGAAGATGGAAGGACTAAGCAAGTGCTAGGACCAAAATGTCACCAAGACGGTGCAAGCTATCTGAATCGATTAGTGTCGGATCCCAGCAAGCCCGGATGCATTTAAACCTACCTTGTGTTTTAAAAGTTATTTTGCTTTTGCTTTTCTTTATTGCATTAAGTGATTAGGAGTCAAGTGAAAACCTAATTGGTGCATTACCAACCATGTTTTCCATAACTACCTTGTTACCAGCTTTAAAATCGTATATGCCTAGTTATGCTTAGCTATGCTTAGAACGATGAAAGTCGGGTGATTACCCCGTCACCTGCAAGTTTTAAATGAATCTTTGGCTATTTATGTTATCATGAGATATGAATCGGTGGAGTAATAAATCTAGACCGGGCGGACTCGTGTGTGTGAGCCACAAGACCGGTAATGTCTTGTGAGCGGGTTCTTTCCGCTTTAATGTCGATTAAGGTCCGTACCGTTGTTGACCTGTGTGAGGTGAGACTTTGTAGTACTAACCGCATACTCGGTAAGCCTTAACTTGGCTATTCTATTACGAGAATGGCTACTCAGCGCCTTTGGGAGTGGAGAGATGGCGGAATAGCGTGTACCCACGTGGCAATGGGCTGGATTGGTGGAGTCTTCATTTCTCGGGTGGCGCGGACCCGTTCTTGTGTAGAGGATCCGAGGGTAGGTTGATATATGTAGGTCGTGGACCTGCATATGTCGTGGTGGTCTGGAATTCCCAAACCGGTTATAATCGGTTCAATCGTCGTTGCTCCTCGGTTATGGAGACTCACTTCTCATCATCATCGTAGTTTAATAACTGGAATTTGATTAAGGTTTGAGAAAGTGTTGGATATGAAGTTTCATGATCTCAATACGGATCGTGTCACTTTGTATATATGATCTTGTGGAATTTTAAATGTTGATATAAAGAATTTTGTTAAAAAGCTTTTACACAAAAAGAACTTGATTGTTGCTAAAGCCATACCTTGAATCCCATAGCCTGCATTCCTGAGTCTTCTCAATTTTATTTCGGTTAAGTCTTGTTGAGTACTTTTGTACTCAGGGTTCGTTGACCCTTGTTGCAGGTGAGGCTCATGAGCAGATCTGTTTTTGGATCGTCTTTGCATGACCTGTTGTTCATCATGATGACGATAAGTATATGTGTGGCCCTTGGGCGTGGGCAGCTATATTTGTGTGTTTTGCATTATATTATAATGCCACTCCACTACTTTGGTTTGTATTAATAATCGAACTTAGTTTGTAAGGTTTGAAATAAATGTTTTGTAAACTAAGTTATTGTAAGACTTCCGCTATATTTTACTCTGATGTATCTATTTGAATAAACTGTTGTAATACTACAATGACTCTGTAATGTGATCCTGCTCGGAAATCGTGGATGATTCGGGGTTCTCCGAGGACACCCGACAGTCTTCTTAAGTTATCGGGAACATATGCATAGATGTCAAAGGTCGTCGGACAGTGACAGGTGCATGTGGGCCCTATAATTTAGGAGGTTCTGCCACACTAGGTGATGGCGATCACAAAGAGTAACAAGCACAAACTCTCACTTGACCACAACAAGCCTAATGAGAAGGGTAGATGCACACTTGCTACTCTCCTTGCACTAATGAGGACCTTAATCTTGGATTCTTAAATCTCAATCACCTCACTAGACTCTTGCTCTCCCTTGCACTCTCAAGGTGTTTCTCAGCTGAACAAATGGGCAAGAGACCTCCCATGGATGGGTGAAGTAAGTATTTATACCCCCTCACTCAAAACATAACGTTTGGAGGCTGAGTCAGCATTCTGCTGGGTGACCGGATGCTTCGATCAGTTATCCCCGTCACCATGTCAGAAAGAGCCGTTATGTTCTGACCGGACTCTGACCAACATCCGGTCAGCACTGACCGGACGCGTCTAGTTAAGAAAAACGCTCTCTGGAACCTTACTGATGTTGACCGGACGCTGGCACGCAGAGTCCGGTCACTTCACTGTTCAGCGTCTAGTCAGTTACCGGATCCTGACCAGTGTCCAGTTAGCACTGACCGGACCCGTACGGTCAAGAAAATCCTTCTCTGGAACCTCTCTGGAGTTGACCGGACGTAGGCACCCAGCGTCCGGTCACTTTTCACTCAGCGTCTGGTCAGTACTAGACGACTGTAGTTGATCAAATGAACTGACTGGACTCACTCTCCAACGTTCGGTCACAACCAGACCATCATCCGATCAATCATTTGACCCTCCATTCACTTCTAACTAGAAATTCTATGTGAATTAAGTTTGCTCCAATTGATCTTAGGGCTACTCCTGAGCTACCTAGTGCTAGGTTTGACAAGTGTACACCACACCTAACCCACTAGACTCACCTAGGTCAAGCTACTAGTCCATAACCCCCTTAATAGTACGGTCAAAGGAAAAACAAAGTCCTAAACTACTCTAAGTGTATCTTCAACACTAAATGATACTTAGAACTAGTTCGTCCTTATCCTTATCGTCCATTCTTTGAAAACCGAAATGATTTCCATCGACGGGGGCATGACAACCATGATTGCCCAATCAATTGCCATTACCATGACTTAATTCAAATTGCCTCTATAAAACACATGTTAGTCATAGCAATCTCATGTCATCATTAATCACCAAAACCCAACTAGGGGCCTAGATGCTTTCACACAGGATCGGACGCGCCGGTTCCAGCCTTGCCCGCGCGCGGCAACACAAGACCGGACGGGATGATCAACCGCGGTGCCCGCGCATCAGGTCGTTTCTAGAGAGCTCCCCGAGCGCCTAAACGCCGACCTACATGTCTTGATCATAGAAACAAAATGGCTCCTACCACTTATACCTTTGCCTTGAGCCTTTTGTTTTTCTCTTTCTTCTTTTCCAAGTCCAAGCACCTGATCATCACCATGGTCACACCATCATCATGATCTTCATGATTGCTCCACCACTTGAAATAGTGCTACCTATCTCATGATCACTTAGATAAACTAGGTTAGCACATAGGGTTTTATCAATTCACCAAAACCAAACTAGAGCCTTCAATCTCCATCTTTTTGGTAATTGATGACAACCCTTTCACAAAGATATGAATTGAAATTTAATTGAATTGATGTTGCTTGCCCAAACATATTTACCATGTGTAAAAGGATATGGACAAATTTCATGAACCCCAATTTGGTGCATTAGCTCCCCCTACATATGTGCTAAGAGTTTTGGATTGAAGCTTGCACATATGCTTGGATAGGAAATATAGGAGTCAATGTCTACCAAATGATGCTAAGGTATAAGAGATGGACCTTTGAAGCGTGATACCAATCGGAGTGCACCATTATACCATCCTTAGCATCATTAGTAACTAGACATACACAAAAACTAGAATACCCTGTGAGATCAATATTAGAAGCAAGGGTCTAGTTTTTACAATATAAATACAAGTCTAGTTACTCATCCTATGCATGCTAGTTTTTTATTTCATTATTCAAACCATTAACTAGCATCCACCATACAAGCATGGATATTTGAAATTTAAAACTTGTGCCATGCAAGCAAACATATGAAATGCACATTCAAATACATCAATCAAGTTTATGAGCTTGCTCCCTCTACTTGTGTGCTCAAGTTTTAATTGATCCCTTTCTTTGTCATATTACTCCCCCTATGTCAAAGTTCTCCCTTTAACCTTATCTTTGTGCAATTTCTCCCCCTTTGTCATCAATGACCACAAAGGTTCAATTTTAGATAGGTTAGGATTATCAATGTCAATCAATGCGGCGAGGATTATTTTTCCAAATTTGGTTCAATCTAGATCACTCACCAAAGATATTTAACTCGGTTTGATCCAAGGACAAGCTTCTTCACACCTCATTTCAAGGGTTATCTTGTACCATGTTGAGTTAAACACTTATAACTCATTTTCTAGATCAAACATTAGGTTCAGAAGCCCACAAATATGTCATATGCTACCACTAGATCAAGTCAAGCATAGAAGCAATAGTGGTACCATACAAGCATCAAATTTATTTGATTTTTATGAATGAGCCTATAATATGTGAGGAATGACTAAATGCACTAATCATGTCCTTGGCAAATGATGTATGCATACCAATCAACTTTTACCTTGAATTGCTCGAAGGAGAGGCATGTCATATAAGTGGGGGGTTGCATCAACACATATTTGAGAAATCTAATATGTTCAACTCATTCTTTAGTTTACAAAACCTTTTCTCATCCAATGGCTTGGTAAATATATGTTGGCAAGTTGATCTTCGGTGCCTACACTTTCAATGCAAATGTCCCCTTTTTGTTGATGATCTCTAATGAAATGGTGTCGAACATCAATGTGCTTTATTCTTGCATTTTGAACCAGATTGTTGGTGAGCTTGATCGCACTCTCATTGTCACATAGCAATGGCACTTTGTTGAACTTGATTCCAAAGTCATTCAAGATGTCCTTCATCCAAAGTATTTGTGCACAACAACTACTGACGGATATGTATTCGGCTTCGGCGGTTGATAATGCAACACTATTTTGCTTCTTTGATGACCATGAAACAAGTGATCTTTCCAAAAATTGACATGTGCCCGAGGTTCTCTTCCTTTCAACTTTGCATCCCGCATAATCCGAGTCGGAGTAACCAACTAGCACAAACTTTGCTCCTTTGGGATACCACAAACCAACATTTTGTGTATGCTTCAAATACCTCAATATTCTCTTTGTAGCCTTCAAATGACTTTCTCTTGGTGAGGTTTGAAATCTTGCACAATGCATACACTAAACATGACATCTGGCCTTGATGCGGTCACATAGAGTAGACTTCCAATTATAGACCGATACAACTTTTGATCCACCATGTTGCCACTTGAATCTTTATCCAAATTTCTATTTGTTCTCATTGGTGTACTTATGGCTTTACTATCACTCATGCCAAACTTTTTGAGCATGTCTTTGATGTACTTGCCTTGACTCACAAATGTACCATTCTTCAATTGCTTGATTTGAAGACCAAGGAAGTAACTCAACTCTCCAATCATGGACATCTCAAACTCATTAGCCATCATCTTTCCAAACTCTTCACAAAAGTCTTGATTGGTTCATCCAAATATGATGTCATCAACGTAGATTTGCAATACAAATAGATCTTTTCCAATCTTATTGATGAAAAGAGTGGTGTCAACCTTGCCCATTATGAACCTTTTAGAGAGTAGGAAGTCCCTCAATCTCTCATACCATGCTCTAGGTGCTTGCTTCAAGCCATACAATGCCTTCTTCAATTTGTACACATGGTTGGGCTTCTTATCATCTTCAAAATCAAGAGGTTGCTCAACATATACTTTTCATTGATGTAACCATTGAGAAATGCACTCTTAACATCCATTTGATAGAGCTTGATGTTGTGGGCATAAGCATAGGCTAGCAAGATTCTAATTGCTTCCAATCTAGCAACCGGGGCATATGTTTCTCCAAAGTCAAGACCTTCAACTTGTGTATAGCCTTATGCTACTAATCTTGTTTTATTCCTTACTACTATCACATCTTGATCTTGCTTATTTCTATAGACCTATTTGGTTCCAATCACATTATGGTTCTTTAGTCTTTCAACTAGTTTCCATACTTGATTTCTTATGAAGTTGTTCAATTCTTCATGCATTGCATTCACCCAATTAACATCCTTCAATGCTTCATCTATCTTCTTTGGTTCAATGGATGACACAAATGAGAAATGCTCATAAAATAAAGCCAATCTTGATCTAGTTTGCACACCTCTAGAGACATCTCCAATTATAGTGTCCAATGGATGATCTCTTGCAATATGAATTGGTTAGAGTATTGGAACTTGATTGCTTGCACTTGCTTGATCATTAGGTTGATATGATGTACTAGCCACTTGTTGATCTTGCACATTGTTATGAGATCCACTTGTAGTTGCATGATTAGTGTCATCTTGCACATTCGAGTTAGTGAGCACTTGCACTTGATCATCTTCATCATCATTCACTTGCCTAGGTCTTAATTCACCAACATCTATGTTCTTCATGGCATTTGAAAGTTGAATGCCTCTAATATCTTCCAAGTTCTCATTCTTATCTTGGGAACCCTTGGTTTCATCAAATTCAACATCATGAACCTCTTCAAGAGTACCACTTGCTAAATTCCAAACTCTATATGCTTTGCTAGTGGTTGAGTATCCAAGCAAAAATCCTTCATCACATTTCTTGTCAAATGTAACACCTCTGGTGTTACTAGCTCATTTAGCACCGCGATTTAGGCCTAAGCAAAGTTTTCTAAACGAGTTTCTTGGATTTTTAATTTAAAACATACTTGATGTGATAAGTGAATCCTGTGTGACTTAGTTTTGTGGACTCAAATAAACGCCCAAGTAAATTTCTTAGTGTGTAGAAATATTTAGGAATGTCGAATGACGATTCTAGCGAACGGTTTGTTCTGTTAGATTAAGCATGAAAAGCAACTTTTATAAATAAAATAAAATCCATTAATAAATAGAACAATATATATATATACTCACAGGTTTATTTTATTAAGCATGAACTAACGAGAAAGAGAGTGCAGCAATTTCATTTATTTTTTCGGCGTACAGCGTACTCGTTGCATGACAATTATTCACCGTCTCGTCTCCCGTCGTGACGCGGCAGTGCAAAGTCTCCTCATCCATCCACATCCTTACTTCCTAGTCTTTGCTTTTGCTTCTCTCTCTGGCTTGATTGCTTCTATCTGCATTTGTCGAGCTGCTCCTTGTTTTCCCTCCCTCACTGCTGGCCTCGTCGTTTGCTGTCGTTTTTCACGCTGCCGCACATGGTTCTGCTCCTGCCCTCGCCATGTCCTTTCACGTTTCATGTGCATGTAGGCGCGCAGCTGACAGCCATGCTGCGCCGTCCTTCCCTGTCCCCCCACGTCGTGCTTTTGAATTGATGGTGAGCTCAAAAGGTCCTTGCTTTTCCTATTGCACGGTCTACCTCCGTAGGTTTCTGTCTCTGCCTGTCCTGCCGAGCCAAACTACCGTGTGTGCACCAATGCCACAGCTCTGCTCTCCCTCCCCAGCTCACCCTCCCTCTATTTGCCTCACGCTGACGTCGTCGTCCGCACGCGCCCTCGGTCCCATGTCGGCCCCGCTGCTCCGCGGCGCTGCCCTCCCAGGCACCTCATTCCGCACCCGTAGGCGCGCCCAAGCTCATGTGTCCTACGTCACCTTGGCACTACCCTCCCGCGTGTCCGAGCCGAGCTACCATGCCGCATCCTGCCATAGCACCCCGCCGTGGCTACGTCATCAGCGGGCCGGCCCTCCCCCGTTCGCGAGGCTTCCTTGGTCCCATGCCGGAGTCGTAGTCCTAGCTCCTGCTCGTCCTCCTCGCCTTCTCGCTATTTTCCTTCCACCCACAGCGCCCGCCATGGTCAGCCACTAATGCCGCCACCCGGTCACCGCACGTGTAGGCGCGCCCGAGCCCGTGCGCGGCTCTTCGCCCTGCCTCTTGTGCACCTGTGCCGCTCTCCCTCCTAGCTGGCCTCACCAGCCGTCGTGCCCACGCTGTTTCACCATCTCCTCCTCCATGGCATCGCCCTGGCCGGATGCGCACCTTGCCGTCGGCGCCGAGGACCTGTGCCCTGCAGGGCCTCTGTGGCCACGCCGTTGCCCTGCCCTTCACGTGCGCACGCAAGCGCGCATGCCCCATGGCTGCGTCGGACCTCTGACTCCACATCGCTGCCCCTTTCCGTGCACCTCCTCCGCGGTCCGTGCACCACGGCTATGCCGGTGCTCCACCGATGCGCCGTGGCCGCCACCGACCGGCCGTGCTATGGCCGTCCACGGGTGCGGCCACATCCGCTGATGCTTCCACGCGCCGCCCTGCGACAACATCGCCGCCGACGAGCTACTCCTTTGGTCCGGCGGATGGTCTTCCCGTGCCTCCTCTGTTTTGGAGAGGAAGAGAAGGGTAAGAAGTGAGAATAGAAACTTTACAGGGTTCTTATCGCAAGAAACGTGACTCATGCAAATAGTACCTACTGGACTACGCGTAGTTTTGAGAAAGTACGAGGGCCATTTTGCAAATGTGCCGTGCCACCTGCCCGCCTGCGCCGCGCGTGGGCCAACTGGCTGGCCAGAGCTCGCCGTGCCATTGGGCCACGGTCTGGGCCATTGGTCGCGCGCCCGCTTGGGCCGGTCTGGTGACGCACGCTTTCTGGGCCGCGCGTCAGCGTTGGACTGCTGGGCCAGTTAGTGGCCGCCGGCCCTTTCCATTTCTAAAATGCTTTTCTAAAATCGGTTTTTAGTTTAAATTATAAAATCAATATAAAATGGTATAGGAATCCAAAAATGGTAAAACTAATTTTGTTAGTCTCCTAAAATCATGATCTATCTGTTAGTATAGTTTGTTTACATAGTTTGATAATATTCTTGGAAGCTATATAATTAATTTAAGGTACTTAATATTGTAAAAATATAAACTTGTAGGAATTGTTGTGATAAATTGGTAATAGTGTTGAAGCTGAAATTTTTACAATATGCTCCTAGCAATATTAGGTACTCACTATAATTTTTGTAGCTCTAGAATAATTAGTTTGCTAAATAGATAATGATATCCTATTTCAAATAATGATTAAATCGATAGAATGAAATAAAGAAACCACTTGGATTTATATAACTAAAATAATTGTTGAGAAATAACGCCTGATTCGACAACATGGATATGCAGCCTAAGTACGATCGTCGTTAGAACTAGCTCGTTAACTTGAGAGGCATAAATCGTATTTTACGAGTCACGATTGCAGTCGATTAATTACGTCTTTGCATTGCATCGCATTGCATATCATATAGGTACGATGATGGGTCAACAGATCAATTGAAGGATGATTGAGAATCTGAAGATGGTGTAATGGTATTCTCTCCAGGAGATGATGCAATGGGCTTTCTATCCAGTTGATGGTGGATGATCTGAAGATGTAGATACTAACTTTTTAATATATATATCTTACCCAAGCAAGCCCCGGTGCATAACCCCTATATTTCTGTAGTTTAAATTATATTTGTGCATTAAGTTTTAAGGAGTTGAATGAAACCCACTTGCATATATATCTTTATCTTATGAGTTTTACTAGTATGATAGGATCGTGTAGAATGCTATGCTACAGGACTCCGGTAGAAGTCGAGTGATTGCTTGTCACTCGCGAGAGATAGAAAATATATTACTGCATTATTATCACTTGGAAAATATAAATGGTGGAAAGGAAAATAGTGACCGGGCAGGAATATGGTTTGGGTATTGGTGGGTGTAAGAGGTTGTATCGTCGTGGACGCGGGGCATAGCTTAGTTACACTGCTTTCGCTGTCTGTGTCGGTTAAGGACCGGTCGTTGCATAAGCCATCGAGGCAAGCCACATACTTATTATCCTGAGCACATACTTGGGTATGGGTGCTTGGAAGACTTGTTGCTCTCTTGTCATGGGTTCTGGCTCTTTCCGGACCGACTGTCAGGGTTTTTTTTGGTGGAGGAGGTCCTTGCACCGCACTGAGTTCGGGACTCAGGGGCGGGGCTTGGAGTCCCAGTTTGGACGGGGACCTAGGATCCCAGGACAGGAGGGTGATGGGTTGGTCCTGCTTGTGCCTTGGGTATAAGCAGGGTGTGTGTTTTCGGGGTACCCAGCTAGGGACATTGATTCGTGAATCGCCAGGCAATCCGGTACGGCTTGTTTCGTGCCTCGCACTGTAGTAACAACTAAAGATAAAAGATGGAAGATGGAAAAAGGAAATCTGATTGCTTACCACCTGCTTGAAAGTAGCACATGTGCTTACATAGAATGGTTAGTTAATGAACCAATGCGGCTATTAATAAAAATCAAATATAAGGACGCACGCTTAGTAATGCTTTCTGCAAATGCAATAAACCCACAAGCCAGATAGCCTTGTATATCCTTGGAGTCTTTTCTTTTCTCCTGTCGGGTAAGTCTTGCTGAGTACAATTGAGTACTCAGGGTTTTATTCCCCCTGTTACAGGTGACAGGTGGATGCTAGAGCTGACCCTTATGTGTGGATACCTCCTAGTGGGCTCAGCGAGGATTCCTTTACGCTACGACCATAGTTTTTATTTATAACTCTCACCAAATGTTTTTATAAACAGAAGTTTTTATAATCTGTTGTCATAGTTCATTTATCAATGTTTCATCATGCCATGAATACTCTGTTCACATGTTTATATTCCGCTATTAAATTAAATTGTTCATAACTCTGATGATATGATTACATTCCGCTGTTATACTAATAAATAGCATACTCTGATGTTGTATTAAAAGTGATGTAAGAAATGGTTAAGAATGATGTAAGCTTTATTCTTTCATTTGTGATCCTGATGTAAAAATGTAGATTTTTGGGTTCTCCCTCGGGGTGTGCCCGACGAAACCGAGTAATTTAGTGTTCTCCTTTGGGTGCTTAGTGTCTAATGAAAGACGAGCACTCCTATGAGACATTAGATTAGGTGGTTCTGCCACATCAAACTTGCCCAATCTAGTGTCTTTCTTCAAGATATAATATTTGCAATCAAAGACCCAAAAATATGCAATGTTGGGCTTTCTACCATTCAAGAGCTCATATGGTGTCTTCTCTTTCAATGGGTGACAATAGAGGCGGTTGCTACAATAGCAAGCCGTATTGATAGCTTCGGCCAAAAAGATTGACTCACATTGTACTCATTCAACATTGATCTTGCCATGTCAATCAAGGTTCTATTCTTCCTCTCAACAAGGCCATTTGATTGTGGAGTGTACTTGGCCGAGAATTGATGTCTAATTCCAAATTCATCATACAACTCATCAATTCTAGTGTTTTTGAACTCACTACTACCATTGTCACTTCTAACTCTCTTGATGGTTGTTTTAAACTCATTGTGAATGCCCTTGACAAATGATTTGAATGTTGCAAACACATCACTCTTGTCCACTAGAAAGAATACCCAAGTATATCTTGTATAGTCATCCACTATCACAAAGTCATATTTGTTTCCACCGATGCTAGTGTATTGTGTTGGCCCAAACAAATTCATGTGCAACAACTCAAATGTTTTACTAGTGCTAATCATGCTTTTCTTAGGATGGGTGTTTCCAACTTGTTTGTCGGCTTGACAAGAGCTACAAAGCTTATCCTTCTCAAACACAACATCTTTTAAGCCTCTAACCAAGTTATGCTTAACCAATCTATTCAATTATTTCATTCCAACTGACCAAGCCTTCCATGCCATAACCAACCTATACTAGACTTAGTGAACAAGCATGTTGACAATTGAGCTTCACTAGCATTGAAATCAACCAAGTATAGATTCTCATATCTAAAGCCTTTGAAGATCAAGTTAGAGCCATCTACACTTATGATCTCTACATCATCTATCCTAAATATGTATTTGAATCCAAGATCACACAATTGAGCCACAAATAGCAAATTGAAGTTCAAGCTCTCAACAAGCAACATATTTGAAATGCTCATGTCATTGGATATTATAATCTTACCAAGCCCTTTGACCTTGCCTTTGCCATTGTCACCAAATGTGATACTATCATAACCATCATTGCCATTGGTATTGATTGAGTTGAATATTCTTGCATCACCGGTCATGTGTTGAGTGCACCCACTATCAAGAACACAATGCCTTCCTCTAGCTTTGTAATTGACCTACAAAAGAAGATCAATTCTTTTTAGGTACCCAAACTTGCTTGGATCCTTGAAGGTTAGTGACCAAGTTATTTGGCATCTAAATGGCTTTCTTCTTTGAGCCCATCCATGGTGCACTAATGAACTTAGCCTTCACACCATTTGCACCCTTAGTAAGCACATAGAAAGAATCAAGCTTAATCGATGATACATTGGCTTGAGACTTGTTTTTCAAGCATTTTTGCTCTATATGACCAACTTGCTTGCAATTAGTGTAAAACCGACCATTGTTCTTTACAAAACTAGTCTTATGAGGAGCAAAGGCTGCTTTGCCTTTCTTGAGGGTATAGCCCAATCCCTCTTTGTAGAGAGAAGCTCTTTGGCTACCTAAGCACATAAGCAAGCGGTCCTCACCACCATAGGCTTTGCCTAAGGCGCGAGTGAGCTCATTGACCTTCTTCTTGAGGGTCTCATTCTCAACCATTAGTGAGGCATCACAAGTGAAATCATTACTACTAGATGAGGTAGAAGTAGATGTACTACAAGAATGGTTAGTGGGAGCAACAATGATATGCTTATAGAATGATTCATCAATTATATCACAAGTTAAGCCTTTGTCACATGTTACAATATGCTCCTTCTCATTTTGCTCATTAAATAAAGAGGAATGAGCTTTTTCAAGCTTCTTGTGAGCCTTGCCAAGCTTCTCATGGGCTTCCTCTAGCCTTTCATGAGATGCATTGAGCTCATCAAAGGCTTGCTTAAGGGTTTTTAGTTCCTTTCGCAAGTCTTTGCATTCCCTTCTCTTAATGTCAAAATATTCTTCAGCATCTTCTAACATGTCAATTAATTCATCTTTAGTGGGTTCATCATCATTGTCACTTTCACTTTCATTATCATGTTCCTCATCACATCCTTCATCACAAGTTTGTGCCTTTGTGGACTTAGCCATGAAGCATGATGGAGTGTCGAAGAGAGAAGGCTTCTCATTGATAGCAATGCTTGCAAGAGCCTTCTTCTTGGTGGTCTTGTCATCATCACTATCATCATCATCACTTGAGGAAGCATCACTATCCCAAGTGACCACATATGAACCACCTTCTTCTTCTTGATGGTCATCTTGTCCTTCTTGCTTGCTCTTCTTGTTGTCATCATCATTGTCGCTATTATATGGGCATTGAGCAACAAGATGATCCTTGCTTCCATAATTGAAGCACCTTCTTGACTTTTCCTTGTTCTTGGATGAAGACTTCTTTCTTCTAGCATGGTAGCCCTTCTTCATCATGAACTTGCTAAATCTCTTGATAAAGAGAGCCATCTTCTCATCATCCATCTCATCAAAGCTCAAGTCTTCATCTTCACTTGATGATTCTTGTTTTGCCTTGCCCTTGGATGATGTGGCCTTGAATGCCACACTCTTCTTCTTGTCATCCTTATTCTCATCTTTCTTCTCCCTCTTTTATTCCTTCCTATCATCATCTCTATAAGCATCATCGGTCATGATATCTCCCAAGATTTGGTTTGGTGTCATTGTGTCCAAACCGGTCCTCACTAGCAAGGTGACCAATATGCCAAATCTTGCCGATAGGCATCTCAAGAACTTATGAGAGAAGTCCTTGTCCTCCACTTTCT
Source organism: Miscanthus lutarioriparius (assembly GCA_904845875.1). NCBI lineage: Eukaryota > Viridiplantae > Streptophyta > Magnoliopsida > Poales > Poaceae > Miscanthus > Miscanthus lutarioriparius. The sequence continues at coordinate 107,520,416 of CAJGYO010000005.1, forward strand.
CACCAAGTGCTTTAAGATCATTGACAAGCACTTCCATTCGATAGAACATGTCTGGCACACTCTCATCTTCCTTCATCTTGAAGCTAGCAAATTTCTCCTTGAGAATGTATTCCTTTGCACCATTTATTGCCTTGGTGCCCTCAAATGATTCTTCCAACTTCTTCCAAGCCTCATGAGTCATCTTAATGTTCTTGATTTGCTCAAATGTTCTCTCATCAATTGCATCATGACTTGCACTTAGAGCAATGTCATTATTTTGGAGAAGCACTTCTTCGGCCACGGTGGGATTCTCCAGATCGGTAATCTCAATTTTAGGTTCTACCACCTTCCACACCTTTTCTATTGATTGACTTGATAATGTGGTCATCTTTGACTTCCAATATGGATAATTTATGCCATCAAATTAGGGGTGGTTTCTTGGTGTTGTTGATTTGAGCCATTTTGACACCAAAGGTTGTTAAGCCTCAAATCACGATGATCACGGCTCTGATATCACTTGAAAGGACCTAATAGCTAGAGGGGGTGAATAGTCTATTAAAATTTTCTACAACAATACTTAGCAAACCGGTTAGACAAATATGAGGCGAAGCGAGTGTTGCGCTAGCCTACTAAAAATGCAAGCCACCTACCACAATTCTAGTTTCTATAGTCTCTATCCACACAATGGCTATGTCACTACACCAAGTTAGTGTGCTCTCAAAGGCTAACTAAAGAGTCACACTAACCAAACTAACAAGCTCTCACGACTAGCTACACTAAAGAGCTTGACAACTAGTTTGTGGTAATGTAAAGAGAGAGAGAGAGAGAGAGCAAGATGGTTATACCGTAGAGTCAAGGAATGAACCAATCAATCACTAGAATGAATACCAATGAAGACCAATCACCTCAGAATCAAATGATGACACAATAATTTTCTCACCAAGGTTCACTTGCTTGCTGGCAAGCTAGTCCACATTGTGGCGATTCACTCACTTGGAGGTTCACGAGCTAATTGGCATCACACGCCAAACCCTCAATAGGGTGTCGCACAACCAATACAAGATGAGGATCACACAAGCCACGAGCAATCCACTAGAGTACCTTTTGGCTCTCCGCCGGGGAAAGGTCAAGAACCCCTCACAATCACCACGATCGGAGCCAGAGACAATCACCAGCCTCCGCTCGACGATCCTCGCTGCTCCAAGCCGTCTAGGTGGCGGCAACCACCAAGAGTAACAAATGAATCCCGTAGTGAAACACGAACACCAAGTGCCTTTAGATGCAACCACTCAAGCAATGCACTTGAATTCTCTCTCAATCTCACAAAGATGATGAATCAATGATGGAGATGAGTAAGAGGGCTTTGGCTAAGCTCACAAGGTTGCTATGTCAATGTAAATGACCAAGAGAGTGAGCTTGAGCCGGCCATGGGGCTTAAATAGAGGCCCCCTCGAAATAGAGATGTTGGCTCTCTGCCCTCAGCTTTCACGGGGCGACCGGATGCACAGGTCACGCTGACCGGACGTAGGCCCCCAGCATCCGATCATGGATCTTCGTCCACGTGTCCTCTGGATTCAACGTTAGCCGCCTGATCCCAATGGTCGATTCTTAGTGCCCTCGTGGTTAAGTGATGACCGGACGCGCCCTACACGGGATTGGACGCGCCGGTGCCAGCCTTGCCCACGCGTGGTAACACACGACCGGACGCGTCGATCAACCGTGGTGCCCACGCATCAGGTCGTTTCTAGAGAGCTCCCCGAGCGCCTAAACGCTGACCTGACGCGTCTGATCTCCACTGACCGGACTCGCCCAGAGTTAGGTCTTCTCCACGCTCACTCAAACCTCATACGTCAGCGTATGTCAGCCTGACCGGACGCACCAGCATCGAGTCAGGTCACCTTTTACCCCAGCGTCCGGTCATGCACCAGACAGAGGCCGAGCGCGCCAAACTTCATTTTACAATTGACCGGACGCAACACCTCTGAGTCTAGTCACCACGTGACCTACGTCCGGTCACTGTTTCTCAGTGAAAATTATCTCCTTCACTTCACCAACTTTTCCACCCTTGCTCAAATAGGCCAACCACTAAGTGTATCACCTTGTGAACGTGTGTTAGCATATTTTCACAAACATTTTCAAGGGTGTTAGCACTCCACTAGATCTTAGATGCATATGCAATGAGTTAGAGCATCTATTGGTACTTTGATAACCGTATTTTGATACGAGTTTCACCCCTCTTAATAGTACTACTATCGATCCTAAATGTGATCACACTCGCTAAGTGTCTTGATCACCGAAATAAAATGGCTCCTACCACTTATACCTTTGCCTTGAGCCTTTTGTTTTTCTCTTTCTTCTTTTCCAAGTCCAAGCACTTGATCATCACCATGGTCACACCATCATCATGATCTTCACTATTGCTCCACCACTTGGAATAGTGCTACCTATCTCATGATCACTTAGATAAACTAGGTTAGCACATAAGGTTTCATCAATTCACAAAAAAAAAAAACAAACTAGAGCCTTCACCCTCAGGCAAATGTAAATTCAACACAATTTGAGCGTACTGCAGCCAACGACACAAATTTTCAAGGAGTCTGGGCAAAGTATTCCAACAGCTCAAACAAGTGCTACTGCAATTGATGTTGAGGAAGGTGTAGAGGTCCTATCTACACCATAGGAGTCTTTTCGTGGAATGAGCTTTGAGTCCTCAACAGCTGCAAAAGACTACTACAACACTTATGCTCGGCGCACAGGTTTCTCGATCAGGGTTGTTTAGATGCCACATCTCGAGAACTCTCTCTCTATCAATCAATTTTAGGGAGTATTAAATGTAGGTAAAAAAATAACTAATTAAGAGCAAGTTGGAAATCACATGAATTTTTGAGCCTTTGTCAGATTGGCTATTTGTCAAATAAGACGAAAAGTGAATTCAAGAAGCTAAAATCTAAACGAGGACGAAGATGAGAATCAAAGAAGGATAGTATGAAGAGCAAGTACATATTTGTTTGTCAGAAGGCTGGTGTGAACAAGAAGCTAAAAAAGGACGAAGATGGGCCCATAACTGAGAAGAAGATAGTCAAACAAAGAAACATGCCTAGATCAAAAAGAGCAAAGGGTGTACAACTACGTTCAACAAATAAGCAGCCTTGTGGATACTGTAGAAGCACATAACATACTACTACGCGTTGTCTATCAAAATCAGCAAAGAAGTATACAAGAACTAAAAGAGAAGCAAGATTAGGAAGCAAATATATAAAAAGCTACTTAATATAGTGGAATTTTTTGTGTACTCGATATATGAATTTGTTACTTGGTGTAATTTATTAGTGAGCAGAAAATTACGTTGGTGTACTTGATAATATTGATTGGTGCAAGTTACATTGAACTATCTGGAGCAAGTTATTCTATATGCCTGTTGCAAGTTATATGCTTTATGAGTAACATATTATGGCTAAATGTATCGTAAGTATTTCGCATGTACATGCAAATTGTACCACTAAATAGTTGCATGCAGATCGCGTGAAAAAGCTCAAAGAAAAACATGATGGGTTTCACCCCCATGTAACAAATAATATTGCTTGGTGCAAGTTACGTTGAACTATCTGGAGCAAGTTATTGTATATGCCTGTTGCAAGTTATATGCTTTATGTGTAACATATTATGGATGATGAAACGTAAGTATTTCGCATGTACATGTAAATTGTACAACTAATTGTTGCATGCAGGTCGCATGAAAAAGCTCATAGAAACGCTGAATTTCAGAATGAAATGGTGTGAGCAAGATTCATAGGCTGCAAAAAGCTTTACCAAGCACACAACCACCTATTCTGGATCCATTCCACAACTTCTCCAGAACTCAAAGAGCTCTTGTAGAGCTAGATCTCCCCTGTAACCTTCTAGATGTTGAGGTGCCAAACTATTCCAACAGTTAACACAATTAGGTTTTCTGTAATTGGAAAAATGATCGGCTTTGTGGTGGCGTTGCAGAGTGAAGTTGCCACTCAAGGCACACAGCATCCACCAAAAACCGTTGATGCAATAATATGTTGATAAAAAAGATTCTCATTAATCAGAAAGATAAAAACACTTCATTTTACATCTGGAATAAAGACCCTTGACATCCACAAAAGGAACGAAAAAAAATTAGCCATCATATCGATTGAAGCCAAGTACCAAGTAGAACAACAACAACAACAACAAAAAGCCTTTAAGTCACAAACAAGTTAGGGATAGGCTAGAGTTGAAACCCAACAGAAGCGATAAAGGTTCAGGCACGTGAATAGCTGTTTTCCAAGCACTCCTATCTAAGGCTAAGTCTTTAGGTATATTCCATCCTTTCAAGTCTTCTTTTATTGCCTCTACCCAAGTCAATTTCGGTCTTTCCTTTACCTCTCTTCACGTTAATATCCTGGCTTAAGATTCCACTACGCACTGGTGCCTCTAGAGATCTCCGTTGGACATGTCCAAACCATCTTAACCGGTGTTGGAAAAGCTTTTCTTCAATTGGTGCTACCCCTAATCTATCACGTATATCATCGTTCCATCATGGAAAATAGTAAAGCTTTGTAAAATCATGCACACTTAAATTTAAATTTGAAAAGCCTCAATAAATAACTGAACAAAGGGCTTCAAGTTCTTGAATTTTCAAATGTTACATGTAAGTAGCACATTACAACTTTCCTCATAGCAAGTTGCATGACCATCACAGCAACTTCTAAAAAAGTATCCATCACAATACTGAAAATCGCGAAATCCTATGTCACAAAACATCCCACCAGAACATAGCTGGGGAAAACATCAGGTTCGAGACCTAGTAGCATTCTAGACTAAACAGCTCTAGATCAAACCAACAAGCGATCCAAACTGGCACAGATTCTTCAATAAACTCCCAGCCGTCGGATCGCTGACTCGTCTCTCAGCTCAAACATAACTGGATTGTTATCCAAAAAAGGGTACTGGTCAAGCTCATCATAGGTAAGGTCTTCAGCCATCTTTGCTTTATCATCTGAATGGAAAAATCACAAGCTACATGCAATCAAAACAGAAATATCACCAAACAGGAAAAACTGAAATATTTTGAATCGAAGAGTAAACACAAAGAGAAAAAAAGCAACTGGAGGATAGAAACACTTAGCAAGTACAGCAGGTAAAAAAAGGAAGGGACCTACCAACTGAACTAAATATACTGATGGGATCCTACTTGAATAGTCGAGGATCAAGGTCCTGCACAAAACAAAAACAAAAACAAAAACAAATAATTAGAAGGAAAATGGATAACAATAGGAAGAAATTAATTAAGGACAAAAGAGAACCAATGAATACCTGCTCATAGAAGAAATTTACTAAAGCCTTGTCAACTAAATTAGTTGGGCTGGAAAATACTGAATTCGCAAGCTTCACTCTTATATTTTCTATATCAGAAAAGTCAAATGCCCACCTGACATCAATGGTGACATCCCACCTCTCAAAAAACATCACAGAGAAGATCCCACAATCATTACTGCAGTGGGAGAAAGAAAAAATTCAAAAAATATAAAACATATACACATGAAAAAAAGCTATAAAGGGCGTACCTAGTGCAGAGAGCTCCCGCTCTGTGCGGGGTCTGGGAAAGGGTATCAGTGGCAAACCTTACCCTCGCCTGTGCAATGCGAGGAGACCACGACTCGAACCTGGGACCTTCCGGTCAGAGGCGGTAAGACTTTACCGCTTGCACCAGGCCCGCCCTTCACATGAAAAAAAGCTATCTATGAACAAAAAGAGATAAAGCATTATTAAAACTTACAGGTTTCTTTGTTTGGATATTAGTGGGTACAAAATTTGAAACTGATCTAGATCTAGCTTAACTTCGGCATACTCGTACCAACATTGCTTAAATGAAGTGAACTGACATAGCTAAGAAATGAAATGAAAGCAAACTGGACCTGAACTTATAATTAACTAACACTGTAACTAAAATGAAATAATAATGAAACTGAAAACAAAAACAAAAATGAAAAGTAAATGAAACTGAAAGTTCATTAAGACAAATTAAACTGAAAACAAAATGAAAACAGCATATAACAGGGTTACTTTAGAAGTTAAAAAAATGAAAAGAAAATGAAACTGAAAGCTCATTAAGAAAAAGCAAAATGAAAGAAAACTTTAGAAGCTAAAAACAAAAAAGAAAGGAAACTAAAACTGACTTATAATGAAATAATACTGTAACTAAAATGAAAGATAACTGAAACTGAAAGAAAAATGAAACTAAAAGCAAAACTCTAAGAACTGAACTAGGACTAAACAAAAGTGAAAGCTAAATGAAACAAAAGTTCAAAAGTTCAAAAAGAAAAATGAAAGGAAAAAGAAACTGAAAGCTCATTAAAAAAATAAAACTGAAAGCAAAATGAAAGAAAACTTTAAAAGTTAAAAACATAAATGAAAGGTAACTCAAACTGAAATTTCATTATGGAAAATGAAACTAAAAGCAAAATGAAAACTGCATATAACACGCCATACTTAATAAGCTAAAAAAAGAAAATGATAGCTGAAATTGCAAAAACTGAAAGTACTAACTCATATAAGAAAATGAAAACACACAAAGAAATTAAAAAATGAAATTGCTAACTACAATTGAAGACTGATATTGGAAACATAATATACAGGAGTCGGAAATAGCTAACACATAAATTAATAACTAAAATAAAACTGAACCTCAACAAAGAAGAAACAATTGGTGTGTGCTCAATGTGAAATGCAACAACTGCAGCAAACAAATGAACAAAAAAAGGTGACTGCTATAAAGAAAAGAAAGATATCTATGTCACAGTATGACTTACAAAACAAGGTAACCAAAAAGGTTGTACCTAGTTTCTATTTATTTGGAGAGAAAAAGATACTTAAAAATAGGAAAAGTCTCGATAGAAAACAAGGTAACCAAAAGACTAAAAATAGGAATTTCCACCAAACAAAGTTATTGTATCGACAAGAGCAACATAAAAAAGCCATGATGCAGAGTTGTTCAACTAGAAAAAAAAATATAGAGCACAAAAGTAGAACTCTAGTTACAAGCATATGAAAGGACATATGCAAGGGAATTTCCTCTTGTATCTACTAATTTACAACCAAAATTCTGGTGGTGTTGCCATATCTTCCCCATAAACACTAATAAAAGTCCGGCACTAGGTTGGAGCGGAAGGTGCAGGGTAGTTATAATACCAAACTTGCAGAATTCTTTTTTTTACTAATAGCCTAATTCCATGTAGTTGGTTAACCAAACTATTCTGTTTTTTTGGTGCACATCCAAATTTAAATTCCTCTAAGAGTCCTAACACAAAACTGGTATATCCTCCCCACTGTCCATCCAAAACCATGTATCATTATTGATCAAAGATAGTTCATTGCTAATAATACTGAGCAGAGCAAGCCTACCTAAAAAAGGTAAGTTTTAACTTCCCAGATTTTCTACACTCCAAAACTAGTCGAAAGAGGCTAAAGGTGATGGATAGATGCACACCTTCATATAATGCTAGCAAGAATAATTAAAATTTAAAATCTAACGAAAATGTAATGTCAATAGCAATTGAGTAGCTTGCCGCAACAAAAGACAACTCAATGAAGTTTCATTATTAAGTAACTTGACACAAACAGATAATGTAAATTGCTACAAAATAAAAGTAGTACTCACATCGGTCGTCAATGAAGAAGAATTGCAGCGGACGCCAGAGCAGATGGAGGAAGAAGGAGTTGCTACGGAGCTGGATGGACGCTAAAGGAACCGCGGATGGCAGCTGCAAAGAGACCCAACCACATCGGCGCAGATGCAAAAAAAAAGGAACGACACGCGGCAAAAGAGAGCGGAAAACAGCAAAAACCTTCAATAACAATCGAAAGCAGCTCCTCCGTCGTAGCCCGCCGCACCTACCGCTCCTCCTCCATCGTCGCTCGCCGCAAACTCCCGAAGAAGCCTGCAGGAGCCAAACCATGTCGAATCAGATGCAGAAAGAAGAAAAGGGATCTGGACGCGCGGCAGAGTGAGCGGAGCACTTGCTCAGTCGTCCCCCGCTGCAACCTACCCCGCCACCGCTCGCCGGCTGGGGTTCCGACAATGAGACGGATTCGTCGCCACCCGCGGCTGCGCTGCCTGAACGAAAGGGAGCGGAAGAGAAAGCGTTGGGTGCTCGCTCGGGAAGGGAAGGCAGGCCGCAGCGCGTTGGATGTGGGGAGGGGGAGCGCGGTCTGCTGGGCCGGCCCGTCGCGGCCTGGTGTCGCGCGCTCCGCGCCGAGCGCGACCGGTAGCGCGTTAGACTTTGCGTTTTCTTTTGAGGGGAAAAAACTCTGCCTTTGATGATCGTACCAATCGCCAATTTACCAAACTCTTGTCACGGCCCATGGTTAAAACTGGGACTAAAACACAACTGGGCCTACATAATAAATGGGCCTCATTTGATGAGGCCGACGACCACCAAGGCCTGGAAGGTCCACATTTGCGGAGGCCACACGCGACGAGGCCCCCCGACGATTTTCCGGCCCATTGGACCGCTACGAGCCTACGACGGAGGAGCGAAACGCGCAGGACAGGCCGTACGGTGTCCGGCGAATGGCGGCGATGGGCGGGAGCGGCGGGGGCGACGACGACGCGGCGGAGGGCGAAGGAGCCGGGTTCCAGTGGGATGCCGACTCCCAGCTCTACTACCACGCCAGGTAACTGCTTCGTTTCTCGCTACGTGCTCCAGCGTTCCGCTGATTGGGCGCCGCAGACGGTCGCTTCTGGTGGCCCGGGATTTCCCGCGACCCGTTCCGTTAGTGCGTGCGGTTTCAGTTCTCCTCACGGTGCGAGCTGATGCGTGAACATGATCGTTTTGGTAGAAAGCGGGTAGAAACTTGTGATGGCCACACATGAAAGGAAGCTGCAGATTTAGGGTGTCCGGTTGCCGCTTGAGTGCGTACCTGTTATGTTTTCTTTTCTGTTCAATTGATTGATGGTTGGTTCTCTCGCGTAGTTGTGATTTTCTCTTGAATATATGCCTCTATCTGTACTGATTTGGGGTTCAGTTGTCTCAGTTGTGGATATCATATGCTGCTGTTGGCTCGAAAAGCACTGGCTCCGATGTCAGAGAATGTTGTCTAGAAAGAACATGGGGATTTTTTTGGTTGCACTATATGTTTGCCTTGTACACCTGTACATGCTACTGGAGAAATCTGTGAGATGTAGTGGGTGTTGGGTTCTGTGTATCGAGCAGTTTGACAGTCATATGGGTTATGCTTTAAGATATCATCATAATCTCACGCATGTTCTTTTTGACCGATCAAATGCAATTATCCTTCTATCTGTTCCTCGAGGTATTTAGAGGTTCGATGAAATTGATGCTCACTTTGTTCTTACTTGTTTGACTGTTGAGTTCGTGCAAAATGCTGTTCAACTGAACATATTCAAAAGATTATAATTAAGGATATTAGGATATGTATATATCAGGATCATTAGAGAGATCTCCTAGATAGGCTAGTTACTATGTATAGCCTAGCTTCCTGTATTTGTACCTCCCATGTGTGTATCTTCCATGTGTGCCTAATTGGCAATATATATGAAAGGCTCCCCACCCACATTGGGTGTGTGGTGATTCTCTCCATTCTACATGGTATTAGAGAACTAGTTCCCTTTCTCCCTCCCTCCCGCACCTTTTCTCCCTCCCTCCCGCACCTGTTCTTCATCCGGCCCTCTCCCAAGGCCCACCATGTCGACCTCCTCTGCAACCAGTGCATCCCACTCCTCTGGAACCCTGGCGGCTGCGGACTCCTTCTCCACCCCCGCCATCCTCGTCGCCCCCTACGCGACGATCTCCGTCAAATCTCACGTCCCGGTGACCTTGGAGCTGGCACCCACCCCAACTTCACCAATGGTCGCCGTTCTTCACCTCTCCTCTCAGGAAAATTCGCCTCCTCCGACGCGTCGGCGACACGGCGGCGGCCAGACTAATCGACCTGCTTGGGCCATTGCGGACTCCACAGTGTTCAGAATGGATCTCTCGGACTTGTCGGGACCGACGTCCTCGGCCTTCTGCGGCCGGACCAGGACACGCATGCATGAAGCTATGGGTCGCCATCAAGCGCCTCTTGAGGCCAACAAGGCCTCACAGCGCCATCTTCCCGAGTCATCAGTTCCACTCCATGACCTAGGGCGACTCCTCCATCGACGACTACTGCCAGCAGATGAAGGCCACCGCCGATGCGCTCCTCGACGTCGGCCGTACCATCACCGAATCGGAGCTTGTCCTCAATCTCCTGCGCGGCCTCAATCCTCGCTTCACGGCAGCCTTCGCCGACAACATCGCCGACTTCGAACCATTGCTGCGGACTTCGCCACCACTCGCGAAGCTTCGTCCTCAAGGAGCTTCGTCTTGCCAACGAGGGCACTATCGCCGCCAAACGGCGTTCCACGCCGTCTTGATTCAAAGATGCCGCTTCGACCTCCGGCACCGCGGGTAGCGGCTCCTCTGCTGGAGGCCAGGGAGGCCACGGCGGCGGCGGCGGCGCTACTGATGGCGGCGGCGGCGGCCGGCGCCAGCGAGCAGAAGAAGAAGAAGGACGGCACGACAAGCGGCGGCGACAGCAGCAGCGGCGGCGGCTTCGGTCCGGGCGCGCCCATGGGTCTCCCACACCGCCAAACCGGCCCTCGGTATTCTTCGCCCCACGGCGGCGGGCAGCGGCGTGATGGCGCCCACCGCCGAACCCGGCCTGGCGGGGCCCCGGTGTCCTCGGCTCCTACCCTCAGGCCCACACCGCCTTCGCCCCCGCCCAACTCTCCGCCAGTCCGACCTCTCCTCCTCTGCAGCAGAACGGCGGCTGGGATCAGACCGGCCTCGTCGCTGCCCTCAACCAGATGTCCCTCCAGGGGTCCAACCCCTGGGTCCTCGACACCGGTGCCACAACCCACATGTCTCCCTCGGATGGTATACTTCTGTCCCCTCTCCCCCCTCCTTCCTCTGGCATCACGGTTGGCAACGGCAGCACCATTCCTATCACATGCCGTGGCACCGCCACATAGTCGAGTTTATTGCCTACGCTCAAACACAATTTGGCGCCACCCCCAAATCATTCCAAGCTGATAATGGGACCGAGTTCGTTAACCATGCTACCACCTCCTTCCTCGCCAGCAATGGCATTACGCTCCGCCTCTCGTGTCCTTATACCTCTCCTCAAAATGGCAAGGCTGAACGCATGCTTCGCACCACAAACAACACCATCCGCACCATGCTCCTTCATGCGTCCATGCCACCGCCCTACTGGGCTGAGGCCCTTGCCACTACCACTTTCCTCCTCAATAGGCGACCCTCCTCCTCCATCCAAAATCATATACCCTATCAGCTTCTTCACAACAATCTCCCAGACTATTCCTCGCTTCGAGTTTTCGGCTACCTCTGCTATCCAAACCTCACTGCCACCTCCCCCCACAAACTAGCCCCTTGTTCAGCACCCTGTGTCTTCCTAGGATACCTGTCCTCTCACAAGGGATATCGCTGCCTCGACATGTCCACTCGGCGCATCATCATCTCTCGCCATGTTATTTTTGATGAGTTGGTATTCCCATTCTCGGCAGCACCATCGGCGGCATCCATGCCGTCTTCACTTGACTTCCTGATGCAGGGACTATCCTCCTCGACGACCCCTGCGACCACCGCTCCGCTGCTCGCTGGCCCCACGGTTTCCACCTCCAGCGTGGACGACTCCTCGGAGCTCCTGGACCCGGGTATCCTCCAGCTGGGCCCCCTGGCTACCCCTGCAGCGGAGCCCCCACTCATCCTCCCAAGGTCCTGGCTGGCGGCCAGCCTTGGCGTTGTCTACACTCGCCGTGCCCGGCCTCCTGCAGCGCCGACAGACTAGGTAGCGCGCTCCTGTGGCGCGGCGGAATGGCCTCTTTGCACCTCCAAAGACTGCTGGTGGCCACTCTTGCACCTCCAAAGAAGACCGGTGTGCCCCAACAAGGCCTCCGCAGCTCCTCGGGCTGCTCTCGCGACATCGCACGCTTGAGACCGGCGACCTCCGCGACCGTCGAAGCGCTTGATTCTCCGCCTCCGTTGCCTCGCCCTCCCGGCGAACTATTGCGATCGCGCCGCCGATCCTAATTGGCGCGCTGCGATGGCGGAAGAGCACAAGGCGCTGATCGACAATGGCACTTGGCGCCTCGTCCCTCGCCCGCCTGGTGCGAACATCATCACTGGAAAGTGGCTGTTCAAGCACAAGTTTCACTCCAACGGCTCCTCGCGCCGCAAGACAAGGCGCTACTGGTCGTCCGCGCTTCTCCCGGCCGAGCCGCATCGACTACGACGAGACATTCAGTCCGGTGGTCAAGCCGGCCACGATCCGCACTGTCCTAAGCATTGTTGTATCCCGGGAGTGGCCCATCCGCCAGCTCGACGTGAAGAACGCCTTCCTCCACGGTCACCTCGAGGAGACGGTCTCATCGCGAAAGCAAATTGTCCGGCTTCGTCGACCCCGCCCGCGACTCAGTATGCTTGTTGCAAAAGTCCTTGTATGGACTCAAGCAGGCGCCGCGAGCTTGGAACCAGCGCTTCGCCAACTTCATCTGCAACATCGGCTTCACCGCCTCCAAGTCCGATGCCTCCCTGTTCGTCTACAAGGTTGGCGACGAGCTGACCTACCTCCTCCTCTACGTCGATGACATCATAGTCACCGCATCGTCTCTGGCCCTTCTACAGCACGTCATCGAGCGACTCCGCTCGGAGTTCGCCATGACGGACCTCGGCGACCTACACCACTTCCTCGGCATCTCAGTGACCAGGGACAGCAGCGGCCTCTTCCTCTCCCAGCGGCAGTACGCTGTGGATCTTCTCCAGCGTGCCGGCATGTCTGAGTGCCACCCGACAACTACCCCTGTGGATGCCCGGACCAAGCTGTCCGCCACAGAGGGCGCCCCGGTCGCCGATCCCTCGGAGTACAGGAGCCTTGCTGGTGTGCTCTAGTACCTCACCCTAACGAGGCCGGACCTGGCCTATGCAGTCCAGCAGGTCTGCCTCTTCATGCACGACCCCCGCGAGCCGCACCTTGCGCTCATCAAGCGCATCCTGCGGTACGTCAAGGGCTCCTTGTCATCTGGCCTGCACTTAGGTCCTGGCGCCATCGACCAGCTCACTGCCTACTCCGACGCTGACTGGGCCGGCTGCCCAGACACGCGTCGCTCCACCTCCAGGTTCTGTGTCTACCTCGGCGACAACCTGGTGTCTTGGTCCTCCAAGCGCCAGACGACGGTGTCTCGCTCGATCTTGGGCAGAGTACCGTCACGATAGCCCATGTTGTGGCCGAGTCTTTGCTCTGCTGCGCCCATTGCTACAGGAACTTCACATATCGATCCCGCGTGCGACGGTTGTCTACTGCGACAATGTGAGCACCGTCTACGTGACTGCCAACCCCGTCCACCACCGCCGCACGAAACACATCGAGATCGACATCCACTTCGTCCGCGAGAAGGTAGCTCTGGGCCAGTTCCGAGTTCTTCATGTCCCCTCCGCGTACCAATTCGCAGACATCATGACCAAGGGTCTACCCGTCCAGCTCTTCACTGATTTCCGGACCAGTCTGTGCGTCCGTGATTCTCCCGCTGCGACTGCGGGCAGGTATTAGGATATGTATATATCAGGATCATTAGAGAGATCCCCTAGATAGGCTAGTTACTATGTATAGCCTAGCTTCCTGTATTTGTACCTCCCATGTGTGTATCTTCCATGTGTGCCTAATTGACAATATATATGAAAGGCTCCCCACCCACATTGGGTGTGTGGTGATTCTCTCCATTCTACAAAGGACACAGTAGGATCTCGGCGCAGCACATTTTTCCTTCTAAGTATAATACTATTAATTATGTTTCAATTATGGCCTGTAGCATTGCTCTGTTTCAAAATACGCTTTTGATATTTGCTTGAATTTATCATTTTCAGTACTGCTTTTTACCATGACCCTGTTGCTGGATGGTACTACAGCAGCAGAGATGGCCAATACTACATCTACAAAAATGGAAATTACATGCCATTGACGACAGATCTGGTAATTACAATTTGAGCTAGCTCCTCCAAATTCCTCAGCTTGCTGTTGTCTCAAGTGACTTCTGCATTCTTACATCCGTAAACAGAAAAATGAACCCACAGCAAAGTATCCGTATGACGAGGCCAACCAAGATGTCTTGGAACACTCTTGTATGTATCTTAACTCAAATTAGCTGCATTTTGAGGGCATATTCAATCACTATATCTTGTTTCAGATTCTGGTTCAGTGTCTATTTCTTGTAATAGGAACATTTGATCTTTAAATTCAGACACCAGTGACTAACAATAATGAAATTTTAAGGGTCAAAATGTATGATTTTGAGTTTCTCTGATGGGGAAGGCATTGTAAGAATAACATGATTTGTTTCCATGTTTAACAGCAGGCTTGTTAACAGCTACACCTGACAATGAGAATGAAACACTGGGACCGCCATCAGTTCCATGTTTAACAGAAGGCTTGGAAACAGCTACACCTGACAATGAGAATGAAACACTGGGACTGCCATCAGAATGGTTCTTGCTTAATCAATTAGCTCGCTTATATTTTATTAATAATTAGTAATTTTTAGTGTTCGCTCTTGGCTTTTTTGTTTTTAACTTTTTTTTTTTTTTGGTTTTCCCACAGGATGGAGGAAACACTGATAAACTTGTATTTGTCAGGCTACTCAAACAGTGAAGTCAATGCTGAAAGTTCATTAGGAAACACACATACAAATGGTTAGTATTGATTTTCACTTTACTTTCTTATGTTGAGAGGTGCTGAAGTTTATACAATCAGCCCTAATGAATTCGCAATCACCAGAGGAAGGCGGAATTGAGACGACTGGGAGCAAACTGGATAGCTTGACCTCGGACAGTGCTTCAGTATCTCTGAATGATGCTACATCAGAGCAAATTGAAGTTGAAACAGAAACAAAGAATTCCAGTGATGTGCATGAATCTTTGGGGGAAGGTGAGTAACCCTTCTATTACTGCCTTAATTTTCTCAGTTCATAACAACAATAACAACAACGATAGCAGCAGCAACAACAAAGCCTTTTAGTCCCAAGTAAGTTGGGTATGTTAATGTTCTTGCTCTATAATCTGAAAACTGAGTACTGTGAAGCCCATAACAAATGTGCAGCACTAACAGATATCAGCATCTTGATTATCTGGTTTTTTGTTATTCCATGTTAAATTATGCCAAGTCTGACTAGTATTTGGTTTTATTTAATGTTTCCCCAGAGGAAGAGAAATGGCTTGCTCAGTATGGTCAGGTAGAGAGGTTAAATGATGATCAACCTTTACCTCCAACAATTGATATATGGGATTGGGATGTGGTCCAAGATCATGTTAGCAAAGGTCAACCTGTGGTTAGGCTTGTGGGGTGCTTATCTAGGGGTTCAAGTAAGCTTCATCCTTCTCTGCCTGCTCGTGGTGGCCTTCTAAGGACTGCTCCTGTGCGTGAAGTTCACCTTGATCTCGTGCGAGTTTCAGCAGGTAAGACTGGCTAGGTTCTACAAAGACTGGGCATGTGCCATTATACATGTTGGGAGAAATAGCAGGTTTTCCTTCATAATATGCAAGTCTTGTTTTGTTGAAACTAATATCAACTGACCTTTTGCTACACATATCATCACTTAGGATAGACCAGTGGGAAATCCCCTTTTCCCCTGAATCTTAGAAAAGCTATATTTTTAAGAGTTCTAATTGCTTTTTGTTGCTTACAAGTACTCAGTTTTTCTTATTATCAGGGAAGCTGTACAGGCTAAGGAACCCTAGCAGAAAGCACTTAGCCTCTTTATCCACATATGACTCTTCCAACCCAACAAAAGATTGGGGGTTTCCTGATATTAATTTGAATAAGCAGTCCACTGCAAAATGCCAATCTGAAGTTCTTACTGATGAATCTTGTATCGGGGGAGGTGTCTCAGCTGCTAATACCATGGCAAGTTAACCTGAAATGATTTTGCATTTCGATTTGCTAAAGTATTGTTAAACTGTCAGCAGATGTTTACTTTCCAGACAATAAATTCATCATTGGACGTTATGCTCCATATGTGTTTGAATTGAAATCCAATTGTGCAATGTATCATTTATTGTGTCTCTTGATGAACTGATATAATCTAAATCAATAGTGGAAGGTCTAGACACAAACTCTAGGTGGGTTGGATAGACAGTTAACTATTTTTCTCTTCACAAGAAATTCCCTATGAATTGAAATGATACTATTAGGTTCTCGACTCTTGTCTTGCAACACTTCCTGTTGATGTCTCATGTGAAGTAACATACAGCATGCAGCCTGATTCAGTTTTGCAATCAATGTGTAGGCAGTATTAGTCTGAAAAGCTACACACAGCATCTTATGGCACGGAGCGCTATATTTGCGCCTTATTGATTGTCATGGCTATAAAAACCAAACTATCTTTTTTGTTGGACATATGAACACAGTGGGATTGGAGGGCTGTAGTTGTGCCTTATTGATGCTTGTAGCTATAAAGCCCAAATTTCCTTTATAGGGACGCAGTTGATTATAAGTTACCTGACAAGTCTTTGAATTTATATTGTTTCCATACTATTTGGTACAGAAGTCAGCAAGTCAATATACTTCTTATGAATGATGTTAGATTATTCCATGTTCTTTTCTCAAAAATAAAGTAATGAAGCATTTGTCGATTTGTTCCACTGTATGGCTATTTCTCAGTTCTCACCCATAAATGGTTAAAGATAAAAATCAGTGTTGGTGCTTTTGATATCAGCTGTAGTTTTGAGATTTATATTATATTTTCAGGAGCAAAAGACAAAAGCTTACAGGGACAGAGCTGCTGAGAGAAGGATCCTACATCGTGGCTTAGGGGTGGGGCCTGGACAGAAGCAGAGTAACACCAACAATTTTGATGAATACGAGGAACCAATTGAGGACATGGATTCAATGGGAACTGTGTCGGTTGATTTGAATTTCCGATCCAGCGGCTTGCTTTCTGCTAAGAGAATAATGGAGAACATGGGATGGAAGGAGGCATGTGATTGCCACTCTGTCTATCGTTTATGCTTTGTCTGTATTGGTAAAAGTTTTTTGCATTCTAGAACCCTGGTGAATGATGTGTTTGCCACTCTGTTTATCTGCAGGATAGTGACTATATTTGTTTTTAATTTTCATTCCATGCTAATTTGCTTGGACACCTAGTCTCTAATCTGTTTCTATTATAAAAAAAGGTCTGTCAAATCTCAATTCATATGGAGAGATAGATACATAGGGCTACCTATATTGCCTGCAGTGAGTTTTTATAACTTTGTAACAGGGTATTTTCATGCTGCTAATTTATATTTACTACCAGTGGCAATAAGAAATTAAGAACTAATTTTTTGGTGAACAATTATTCTAATTGACCATTTTTTTTCATAAATACATGATCTTTTATCAGGTTATGATCTTCTGAATAGGTGGAGTTCCCATTGATCTATTTCATTTTCTCAATTTTTTAGGGAGAGGCCCTTGGAAAAAGCAGAAAGGGTATTGTAGAACCTATACAGCTTACCATCAACAAACATGGTGCCGGTTTGGGATGGAATCAAACCCGCTAAGATGTTCTTTTGAAGATTCCAGTCTGTGTTTTGTATCATCTGGAGGTAAGTTCACGGAACTGCATTGAACTTGATTCTAATTTTTGCTGTTCCTCTCGCACAGTTTTAAAATGTGATCTGTGTAATAATCCATCAAATTTGGTGTTCTTGATTCAAGTGCAACTATTTCAACGAAAGAATTGAGGCAACTGACTTGTGTTTTCTGCTTTAACTCTGGTGTTTTTTGGACAGCAGTGTATTCACAGCAAAGTCTTCCTGAACATCTTTGTTTGTTGTGTGGCTCCTGAGTTAAAACCCATGGGCATGGAGATATTGGGCTGACGAAAAGCCCATCTTATGACACAGAAATCAGTAACAACTTTTTCTGACAACAACGTTGGAGAAACAAGCTAACTCATCTTGATCATAGTGCAGTGTGCATGGGTAATGATTAGTCCCTTAACTAATTTGCTGCGACAACACATAAGTATGGTACACTGCTGCTTTCTTGCCTTCTTTCTCCACTCCCTTTCCATGTAAAAACTGATCAGCTTGTTTTGAGCCTCCATGCATGCTGGTTTATCATTGCTTAACAGATTTTCTTTGGCAACATACTTGTGAGCTAAGCTTAATCATGGTAATATTTTTTGTGCTGCTAGATAGCTTAGATTAGCCTCATTTTTTATAACATTACAAGGAAAATTTTCTGAACCTGTATATGGAATCTGTTGTCCCTATAAAAAGAAGAACGGGAAGGTGTGCTGTTTTTGTGAGGGTAGAAGAACTTACAATTCAAGCCAGTGTTGCCTGTCCCAAATAGAAACCCTAGTTCCATTGTAAATACTCTGCGTGTTCTACTCGTTGGAATTACTATCTTCTACGGGATAGAGGTGTTGTGTCCTGGTTAATTAAGACTGCTCATTTACCAATGGGAATTTGGAGTAGAGGGTTCATCTAGATCTCTGAGCCTGCAAAATTTTGAGTACATTGGCAGTGATTTTTTAACTGCAGCTTCCTATCGACACAAATTACAAGAAAGAATAGGTAACAATATTAATTTATTACTGCTAGCTGCTGATGGTGACACCATCAAGAGGTGTAGATCTAATCCTTTTGTTAAGTTGCAGAGCAGACAACCACTGTTAGAAAGAGCTGGTATTGTTGATTCTTACTGTATAGTAAAGCTGTTCTGTGTGTGTTACCACTTAACCCGAACAAGAGACCAGCTATTGTTATTGCTCGTTCAGAGGTTCTTGCTGCAATTAAAATTTCTGCCTATGATGAGTTGATGACCTTCTGTCATTGCTGCATGCACATATAATGGCATAAGCAAGCACAATTTTACTATGAAGAAAGCTTTCGTGGTTTGATTTTGACTTTTACTATGAAGAAAGCACAATTTTGGCATAAGTTGAGAAATAGGTTGGAGATATTGACGGTGCAAAATTTACAACTAGTAGAGTCCCGGGTGATGCCGGCATAACATTTATTTAGTTCCTCCTCCTAAAGTTTCCTCCCTATTACATCGGATGTTTGACACGTGCATGTAGTATTAAATATAGACTAAAAAATAACTAATTGTACGACTAATTTGCGATGGCGTCGGGGACGTCGGCAGAGTGCAAAATAAACTCTCGTCAGAACCCACCGCCCAGAGCCCCAGAGCCACCGTCTTCGCCATCTCGAGGCCGGGACCGAAGCGGATTCACCGATTCTGGTTCTGGTTCTGGAACCGAGGAGGTCAAAGCCCAGGGTAGCGTCGTCGGCGTTGCGAACGGGAGGCTGCGTGCGACTGCGACGTCGGGCACTCTGAGTCTCTGACCGTCGGTGCCTCGGTGGCTCTCGGAACCCGAGTCGGACTACCAACGAAACAAAAAAAAAATATATATATATATAGAGAGAGAGAGGAATTGTTAGAAATACGAAAGCTTTGGCTTGTCTTTTTTTAGGAAACACCAGGAGGCGAACTGATAATAATTATGATTAGCCACGGGTTGCGCTCGTAGGAAGTCGGCACGTCGCATCCGGATTCCGGAGGACGGCGACATGCCGCGGTTTTTTTTTGTTATGAATGATGATGGCGATTTGCCGCGGGTTAAATGGACGGTGGTGGTCACCGCCCAGTGCCCACTGGGCAGGCAGCCGCGGCGACGGTTGACTGGGCGACTTGAGTACCCTGTACCCACCACATGTCCACGTCACTTCCAAGGCACTTCTCCCGTTTTATTTTTTATTTTGTTTCCTCGAGACGAGATCTGTGGAACAGCGGAGACGACGCGTGCGTGGAGGGAGCCCGTCCCCCGCTACGTGCACGATTCTCCAGCACACACACGGCTTGGGCACCGGAAGCAAAGAAAACAAATTACAAATGCCCCACCCGGGTCCCATTCCATCCATCCATCCCCAGCTCGGATCTTCCTCCCAGCTGCCGCGTGCGTGACGCGGTGACGGTGCTAGTGCTGCGGCCTCGCTCAGATCCGCCCCGCTCCCCACCCCTCTCCCCCTGTTGGCCATTGCTCTGCTCTGCTCTCCTCGGCCGGGAAAGGTGGGGGCAGGCAGCCGTTGCTCGGTTGCCGGTTGGCTGGCGCTGCTGCCGTCTTTCCGTTCGTTGGTTTCGCGGTTGCGTGGGCTCGATCTCATCTGCGCGCGGCCTCTTTACTTGTCCCTAGTGTGCTGCCCTGTTGCTCATGCTCTTCCGCTTCCGCAGGACGCTGCTGCTAGGCTGACAGCGAGGAGGAGGAGGAGACGAGGGAGCCATGGCTCAGATCTTGCTCCACGGCACGCTCCACGCCACCATCTTCGAGGCCGAGTCGCTCTCCAACCCGCACCGCGCCAGCGGCGGCGCCCCCAAGTTCATCCGCAAGGTACTTCCTCAGTCTCCCCTTCTCCCTTCTTCCGTTCCACCCATGCTAGCCTGCAACAGTCGCGCCAACTCGCGATGAGTGATGTGGTTAGTAGAGAGACAGATCAATCAACGAATAATTCATGAATGGCGGCACTGTCTGCCTCCAGATTAGGCTCTACTATTGATTGCTTCATCATTAACTGCCTGTTCTACGTAATTTTGCTCCAGAGAACTTTCCTGCACTCAATAGTTCCCTTCGATCAGTCTATGTTAGGCTCGTCTCGAAGTATGCCTGCCTCTCGTTTCACCGGATTCGTCTCTTGCTCTGCTAACACGACATGTTCGTTTCGTTTCAACAGCTTGTGGAAGGGATTGAAGATACCGTGGGTGTCGGCAAGGGCAGCACCAAGATATATGCCACCATTGATCTGGAGAAGGCCCGCGTCGGGCGTACACGTATGATCTCCAACGAGCCCATCAATCCTCGTTGGTACGAGTCCTTCCACATCTACTGCGCGCACATGGCTGCCGACGTCATCTTCACCGTCAAGATCGACAACCCCATTGGGGCGTCGCTCATCGGGAGGGCGTATTTGCCTGTCACGGACCTCCTGGACGGAGAGGAGATCGACAAGTGGCTTGAAATCTGTGATGAGAACCGCAAGCCTATTGGAGACAGCAAGATCCATGTGAAGCTTCAGTACTTTGATGTTTTCAAGGACCGCAATTGGCGAGGGGTGTCCGGAGCACCAAGTACCCTGGTGTTCCTTACACCTTCTTCTCGCAGAGACAGGGTTGTAAGGTTACCCTGTACCAGGACGCTCATGTCCCGGACAACTTCGTTCCCAGGATCCCACTTGCTGATGGCAAGAACTATGAGCCACACAGGTGCTGGGAGGATATCTTTGATGCCATAAGCAAGGCCCAGCATTTGATTTACATCACTGGCTGGTCCGTGTACACCGAGATCACCTTGGTTAGGGACACCAACAGGCCGAAACCTGGTGGTGATGTTACTCTTGGGGAGTTGCTCAAGAGGAAGGCCAGTGAAGGTGTCCGGGTCCTTATGCTAGTGTGGGATGATAGGACTTCAGTCGGCCTGCTTAAGAAGGATGGCTTGATGGCTACCCATGATGAGGAGACTGCAAATTACTTCCATGGCACAGACGTCAACTGTGTTCTGTGCCCTCGCAACCCTGATGATTCTGGCAGCTTTGTTCAGGATCTGCAGATATCAACTATGTTCACGCACCATCAGAAGATAGTAGTGGTTGACCATGAGCTGCCAAACCAGGGCTCCCAGCAAAGGAGGATAGTCAGCTTCATTGGTGGCATTGACCTTTGTGATGGAAGATATGATACCCAGTACCACTCCTTGTTTAGGACACTTGACACTGTCCATCATGATGACTTCCACCAGCCAAACTTTGAGGGTGGATCAATCAAGAAAGGTGGTCCAAGAGAGCCATGGCATGATATTCATTCACGGCTGGAAGGGCCAATTGCTTGGGATGTTCTTTACAACTTTGAGCAGAGATGGAGGAAGCAGGGTGGTAAGGACCTCCTTGTACGTCTCAGGGATCTTTCTGATATTATTATTCCCCCTTCTCCTGTGATGTTCCCGGAGGACAAAGAAACATGGAATGTTCAGCTCTTCAGATCCATTGATGGTGGTGCTGCTTTTGGCTTCCCTGAGACTCCTGAGGAAGCTGCAAGAGCTGGGCTTGTGAGTGGAAAGGATCAAATCATCGACCGGAGTATCCAGGATGCATACATAAATGCCATCCGGAGGGCGAAGAATTTCATCTACATTGAGAATCAGTACTTCCTTGGAAGTTCATATGGCTGGAAGCCCGAAGGCATCAAGCCAGAAGAAATTGGTGCTCTTCACTTGATTCCGAAGGAGCTCTCATTGAAGATTGTCAGCAAGATTGAAGCTGGGGAACGGTTTATTGTTTATGTTGTGGTGCCAATGTGGCCTGAGGGTGTTCCAGAAAGTGCTTCTGTTCAGGCAATCCTTGACTGGCAAAGGAGAACAATGGAGATGATGTACACTGACATCACACAAGCTCTCCAAGCCAAGGGAATCGAAGCAAACCCCAAGGAATATCTCACTTTCTTCTGCTTAGGTAACCGCGAGGTGAAGCAGGAGGGAGAATATGAACCCCAGGAACACCCAGAACTTGACACTGATTACATCCGGGCTCAAGAGGCTAGGAGGTTTATGATCTATGTTCATACCAAAATGATGATAGGTAATGAATCAGTTGTGCTTTGCCCTCGTATTGCACTATATTTCATTTTTAAGTTTACTGAATTTTTTTAACGCGGTTAAGTTAACTGATATAGAACATATATTTTATACGGTCACACCTAGAGCATATTTTCTTTAGCTACAAAGCATGCATTTCTGCTTTACCTGTATTGGAAGCAAGGGAAGGGATCACTTTAAGTTAGAATTATAACTATTTTAGAGAGCAGTAGAATCAACTTAACGCATAAATAAAGTATATCAGGAAGAAATTGTCCTATGCTATTATAATGCTGCTTTGTTCAAAGATTTGATGCTCTTTTGGAATGAAACCAAGGGGTATAGTTTGTTTCTCTTGATAGCAAAGCATTGGGCACCCTGCTTACATTGTTTTCTTTTCTTGGCTTCAGAGGTGTCAGATTTTCTGTTCATGATAGTAACCTCTATATAGCCATGCATTACACTATATATGGCAGTAGTTTTTCTAATAGACCACATATCTTTTATTTATCAAAATTTAGGAGCATGGTTGATGTTGTTGTGAAACTTACTCTTCTGATGTGCATATGTTTGGAGCAACATGTTTTCTTAGTTAAAAGCATAACTGTGCTGGACAGGAAAGACATCAATATAAAGCAACAAATTTTATGGGGAAAAACTGTCCTATATAATTCCACTTTTTAAAAGGAATTAACATTCTTTTCGAATGAGTAAAAATAATTCAAGGTATACAGTTAATTACTCTTGGTAGCAAAATGTTGAATAGCCGAATTCCTGCTTGAATTTCTCTCTTGCTTGGCCTGAAAGGCGTCCATTTGTTGATCAAGATGGAACATGTTTGATTTCAGTGGATGACGAGTACATCATCATTGGGTCTGCCAACATCAACCAGAGGTCCATGGACGGTGCCAGGGACTCTGAAATCGCCATGGGCGCGTACCAGCCATACCACCTGGCGACCAGGCAGCCTGCCCGTGGCCAGATCCACGGCTTTCGGATGTCTCTGTGGTACGAGCACCTGGGAATGCTGGATGATGTCTTCCAGCGCCCCGAGAGCGTGGAGTGTGTGCAGAAGGTGAACAGGATTGCCGAGAAGTATTGGGATCTGTACTCGAGCGATGACCTGGAGCAGGATCTCCCAGGCCACCTCCTCAGCTATCCGATCGGTGTCACTGGTGACGGCACTGTTACTGAGCTGCCAGGGATGGAGAACTTCCCCGACACCCGTGCCCGCGTCCTCGGCAACAAGTCGGATTACCTCCCGCCCATCCTCACCACATAGAGTGCAGACCACAGGTAGCGCCATGGCTTCTCTCCTGTCTGGACTCAGCTTTGGTGTCCCTGTGTTTGTGTTTGAGACACTGAAGGTTCAGATAGCGGTGTTGTTATTATAGTTATTGAGTGATAATAAGTGCATTGTGCATGGTGGGACGATAGGAGCTAGTTGTTTATTACTACTAAGTACCTGCATCCAGATTGTGTTGTCCCTTGTCTGGTGTAGCTTGCTACGTTGCAGTGCCGTTTGTAAGAGGCGACTTCAGAGTTTCAGAACTAAAACATGATTGATTGTTCAAGTGTGCTGCTAAATGTCAAATTGTCGATGTGATGCTAGTACAACAATATGGATAATCTCTCATCTATCAAAGACCTTTAATCGTGGTAAAATTCTCCTGTTGCTCAACGGATCCCACGCCCTATAGCCCCCACACGCATGTCTCCCACTCCCAATCTCTCACAGGCCACAGCATAACAACCGTAGTGCCCCCACACGCATGCCTCCCGCTCCCAATCTCCAACAGTATAACAACCGAAAATACAAGCTTTATGCCTTTATTCCCTGAGAAGAAAGGTGCAGTCAAAGCCTCATTCTCATTTTCTGTCACTAGATCATTAATATCCCAGAAACTTTGACTCAAGGCTAAACCTTCAGTCTTCTCTGCAGCAAAGAGATTTATGACTAATCTCATCATATCAGTTTGATCATGCACCTGACCACTAGGACCCTCCAAAAAATCTATATTCTTCTTTCTACTTCTATATATGGTTTGCTTTTGCTATAGCTTGAAAACAGCATTATTCGGTTCACCCTCTAAGATGTTCCTATCTCTAGATCTTTTTCTGGTCTTAATATCCTCTAGAACCTAGATCTTACTTAGCCTAGATATCTTCATGTTATATCTTTTTTTTTCACACTGGCCCATCCAGGGTCAAAGCTGCGCCTATGTTATATCCTTTTTGCACACTGGCCCATCCACTGTCAAGCGGTGTCTGCCTTTCAATTTTACTAGGACATAATATAGGTGCTTAACTTTGCTCCTAACCTTTATCGTCTTAAGCAAGTCACAAAAAAAAATTATCGTCTTACCTACACTCCATTCTGGGCCGCGCCATGGGACAACCACGCAATACATAGGCTTCTTCAGCTCAGTGATAGATAAGAGACGCTACGCACCATGCAGTAAGCGTGATTCCTTAACTAAAAGAACATTTTCATGTGTTCTGTTTAAAGACGCAAAGCATCTATTTTTACCCTAAATGCTGGGTGTGTTGTGAATAAAGATTAAGGAACAACTTAGGCTCTGCAACCAGCACAATCATTGGCCAGATTGGAGGCCCAAAGAGCAATGTGTGATTTATTTGAAAACCGAGCTCCGTAAGAAGTGTCAACAGAGAGATGATCTGGAGAGGCAGATAGAGCCAAAGATTTGTCGAGGAAAGGCACATCACGAGTCCAAAGTATCCCTCAGCAAGAAGGCTGAGGAGCAGCCCTCTCACTCAGGAGCTCCGAGTTCTGGAGGAAGATCACTAGATCAGAGAAGTTCAGATGGACACATATGGAATCTGTTGTCCCTATAAAAAGAAGAACAGGAAGGTGTGCTGTTTTTGTGAGGGTAGAAGACCTTACAATTCAAGCCAGTGTTGCCTGTCCCAAATAGAAACCCTAGTTCCATTGTAAATACTCTGCGTGTTCTACTCATTGGAATTACTATCTTCTACGGGATAGAGGTGTTGTGTCCTGATTAATTAAGACTGCTCATTTACCAATGGGAATTTGGAGTAGAGGGTTCATCTAGATCTCTGAGCCTGCAAAATTTTGAGTACATTGGCAGTGATTTTTTAACTGCAGCTTCCTATCGACACAAATTACAAGAAAGAATAGGTAACAATATTAATTTATTACTGCTAGCTGCTGATGGTAACACCATCAAGAGGTGTAGATCTAATCCTTTTGTTAAGTTGCAGAGCAGACAACCACTGTTAGAAAGAGCTGGTATTGTTGATTCTTACTGTATAGTAAAGCTGTTCTGTGTGTGTTACCACTTAACCCGAACAAGAGACCAGCTATTGTTATTGCTCGTTCAGAGGTTCTTGCTGCAATTAAAATGAGTTGATGACTTCTACAATATATAATGGCTACTATGAAGCGATGATTTTGACTTTAATGAAGAAAGCACAATTTTGCAGGAGAAATAGGTTGGAGATATTGACGGTGCAAAATTTACAACTAGTAGAGTCATGGATGATGCCGGCATAACATTTGTTTAGTTCCCTGACCCAATCCATCGTGGCCTCATGTATGGATCCGGAGATTAATTGCAGACACACTAATTTGAGCGCCTGCCAAGTAGCCACCCACAATGTTGTCTTAACTATATCCTGTACTGTCACTTTTAATAAATTGCGCAATGTCAGGCCTTTATTTTAAATTCAAGCATGTATAATTTTTTAAACTGATATCACCACCTAAACTAGGCGATGATTGATTTAAACGAGTGCAGGGAGGGACAGAGGTGCTAACTTACTGGCCTGATGTTGGCCTCGGATATTAATAAAAAAAGCAAATGAGCGCCTGCCACTGCCACCCATCCATGTCACTTTGCAATGTCCGGCCTTGTTTAAATTCAAGCTGTAAATTTTTGTGATGTGTTAGGGTGTCGCACGGGGTGTTCGAATATTAATAAAAAAACAATTACAGAATCCGTCGATAATTCGCGAGACGAATTTATTAAGCCGAATTAATCCGTAATTAGCACATGTTTGTTGTAGCTTTACTGTAGCACCACATTGTCAGATTATGGACTAATTAGGCTTAAAAGATTCATCTCATAAAATAGTCGCAATCTGTATAATTAGTTATTTTTTGAGTCTATATTTAATATTCCATGCACATAGTTCTTAAGGCGGTAAGGTGAGGCACGGCGAGCCACCCCTTCCAGACGCCTAGGCGCGAGGCAAGACGACACCATACAAACATCTTAATGTATATATTGCGACTAGAATTTAGAAGCTAACTATACCTTAATAGTTAGAATTTAGAAGCAAATCCTACCTTAATAGTTGGCTGCAGAGCATAGAAGAGCCAAGCAGGCAAGCACAAGCAGACAAGCAGTCAACCGAATAGCAATCTAGCACAAGCATCCACCAAGCCACAACGATTTATATACAACTAATAGCAGAAAGCACGGGGAGGAGCGCATCTATCCAGGTCTTAACAATCTAGCACGAGCACAGGAAGCAGAGCAAAGGAAGCAGGGGACTAGGGGAGAAAAGAACGTACGTGCAGGAGTCTGTGGAGAAGTCCAGAACGCGGAGCAGAGAAGGTCCTGGGTTCGACTCCAGAAGATATACCTTGACTTATGCATCCATAGCTGCCACAAATAGCAAGCAACCAACAAAGCAGAGTAGAAGGAGCAGAGGAAAGAAAGAGCAAAGTGCATAACAGAGGCAACTACACACGCAGCAGAGCAGAGGGAGGAGAGGCAGAACAGAGGGAGGGAGGAAGACTATAAGAGCAAACAAGGGGAGGAAGAGGGGGGAAAGCACGCACCAAAGCTATGACAGAGCCGCTGGCGGGCGGATCCGGTGGGGACTGGGGAGGCGATGGATGAAGCTAGGTAGACGGTGCCGGCGGCTTCCACGTGCTCGCTCTCGTCGCCCTCCTCTTCTCTTCCCCTCTCTCCTCTCTTCCCTCTCCACCGAACGAGTGCAATTTCCCGCGACTTCCCGCGAGCAGCGGGATATGGAGGCGCGGGCGTGATTTCCCTCTCCAGCACGCGCAATCCCCGCCTTTCCTGCGCGCAATCCTAGACTTCCCACCCTACGTGCGCGATTTTCCCTCCCCCGCGCGGTTTTCCTCCTGCGCTCCCGCGTGCGCGGCGTCCACCTAGAGTAAGTCGACGCCATATGGTGACGACTTGGGGTGCAAGGTGACGCCATACACGAGGATGTCGTGGCGAGCCCGACGCCATGGTTCAAAAACCGCCCGGACGACAAGGCGACACTTTAAAAACTATGTTCATACATGTGTCCAAACATTCGATGGGACATGAGTAAATTTTTGAGGAGGAACTAAACAAGGCCGCAGCTCACTTAAGCCTGAACCTGAACCTGAACCCTGCTTCTGCTTGCTGCCACCTAATCTGCCATTTCTCGCTGGTTTCCTTCTCCATTTGACCATCACTCTACTTCTCATCGGCATATAACAATTTGCATTGCATCCTGGTGTGGCCCATGGCCATGTCAATGGCATGCCTCGGCCTCTTCTTCTCCCTCTACTAAACCTGTTGTCACTGAGGCTTGGCTTAAACCTCGCCACCAATCCACCTACTCCGGGCTTTGCAAAGTTGCAGAGCCACTTTCTTGCGCTGCTGCTTCCGGCACAAGCAACGACATAGATTTGCAAGTGACACCAGCTGCAGCTGATCCTACAGCATCACCTCACCTCATCTCCTTCATCGGTTCATCGTAGTTTGGTCGCCTGGATGGATATGCTTTGGGACTGAAGTACAGCGTCAAGTGTAGTGCTTGCTGTCTGGCGACTTGGCAGGTGGCTGGAGAGCTGCAGATCGAGGGGGATGCCTCCTGGTGTGATGATGAGCGGCAGGAGTCGAACTCGAAGCAGGTGGAGGGGCGCGTGCGCGGCGCCGCTGCTGCTGCTGCGGTGCGCGCTCGTCATGGCGTGCGTGGGCGGCGCGCTGGCCGTGGACGCGCTGGGCGCGGCGCTGCTGGCCTGGAAGCGCACGCTGCGGGGCGGCGCGGAGGCGCTGCGGGACTGGAGGGACACCGACGCGTCGCCGTGCCGGTGGACGGGGGTGTCCTGCAACGCCGCGGGCCGGGTCACGGAGCTCAGCCTGCAGTTCGTCGACTTGCACGGCGGCGTCCCCGCCGACCTGTCCGCCTCCGCCGTGGGCGCCACGCTCGCGCGCCTCGTGCTCACGGGCACCAACCTCACGGGCCCCATCCCGCCGCAGCTCGGGGACCTGCCGGCGCTGGCGTACCTCAACCTCAGCAACAATGCGCTCACGGGGTCGATCCCGGCCGCCCTGTGCCGGCCCGGGAGCAGGCTCCAGAGCCTCTACCTCAACTCCAACCGCCTCGAGGGCGCCATCCCGGACGCCATCGGCAACCTCACGGCGCTGCGGGAGCTCATCATCTACGACAACCAGCTCGAGGGGGCCATCCCGGCGTCCATCGGACAGATGGCCAGCCTCGAGGTGCTCCGCGCCGGCGGCAACAAGAACCTCCAGGGCGCGCTCCCGCCGGAGATTGGCAACTGCTCCAGCCTCACCATGCTCGGCCTCGCCGAGACCAGCATCTCCGGCCCGCTCCCGGCGACCCTGGGCCAGCTCAAGAGCCTCGACACCATCGCCATCTACACCGCGATGCTCTCCGGGCCGATACCTCCCGAGCTCGGCCAATGCAGCAGCTTGGTCAACATCTACCTGTACGAGAACGCGCTCTCCGGGTCCATCCCGCCGCAGCTCGGCAGGCTCAGCAGCCTCAAGAACCTGCTGCTGTGGCAGAACAACCTCGTCGGCGTCATACCGCCGGAGCTGGGGGCGTGCGCAGGGCTCACCGTCCTGGACCTGTCCATGAACGGCCTCACCGGCCACATCCCGGCGTCGATCGGGAACCTGACGTCGCTAAAGGAGCTGCAGCTCAGCGTGAACAAGGTGTCCGGCCTGATCCCAGCCGAGCTCGCGCGCTGCACCAACCTCACAGACCTCGAGCTCGACAACAACCAGATATCCGGCGCCATCCCCGCTGAGATCGGGAAGCTCACGGCGCTGCGCATGCTCTACCTCTGGGCCAACCAGCTCACGGGGAGCATCCCGCCGGAGATTGGCGGCTGCGCGAGCCTCGAGTCGCTCGACCTGTCGCAGAACGCGCTCACCGGGCCCATCCCGCGTTCCCTCTTCCGGCTGCCGCGGCTCTCCAAGCTGCTGCTAATCGACAACACCCTCTCAGGCGAGATACCACCCGAGATTGGCAACTGCGCTGGTGTCGGTGTTTCAGACCGGGGGTCCTCAGCCGATAAGTGAATTTGTTCTACGTGCTTTTGATTCTAGATGGTGATGCAAAGAGACACAAGGTTTATAATGGTTCGGGCAATCGAGGCCCTACGTCCAGTCTGAGAGATCGATCTTGTATTCCTTGTACCGAGGTGCTCGTAGTAGGGGGTTACAAGCTAAAGGAGAGAGGGAGCTGGTCCCAGGTCTCGGCAGAGTGTCGTGTGGGCCGCTTGAGACGTTGCTCTCAGGCGGTAGGGATGTGCGTGTATGTGTGTGTGTTACAAGGTTTTTTTCCCCTGTCCTTAAAACAACCCAGGTCCTCTCCTTTTATAGCATGAAGGGAGGACTAGGGCGGTACATGAGCTGACTATACGGCGTCGTGTGAACAGAGGCGGTGTGTCCGGCCTCATGCTTTGTTCTGTGGCGGTGTGGCCGTCGGAGTGGTCCGTCCTTGAGCACTTGGGACGTGCAAGCCACTTGTGGACGGATCATGAGGCCGAGACTAGGTCGGTGTCGAGGTGCGCACCATGGTGGAGGGTCTCGGCAGCACGATCCCCAAGATGGCCGAGACCTAGGTATCTGGCGCCGAGGCCTCGAGTGGGCTACCGATCGTGGAGTGCAGTGTTAGGACACGAGTGGCGGTAATTCCCCCGTACCACATCCCGGCCGGTATGGCGCGGATCGTGGATCTGACGTTATGACCACGATGGCCGGTAATCCCCGCCATACCTGTCCAGCCGTATGGATGGCGATCGACCTTTTGGTCGCGTCGGCCATTCTGTGGCGTTGAGCCGTCGTTAAAACTGAGATTGTGGGAGTGGTTGAAGCATTAATGGGACATGACACGTTGTCCGGAGGGTCGGTCGAGGCGGGGTGACGGTCAGGGCGACCCGGCCTCGAGCGACACGGAGGCTGGGGCCTCAGAGAGACGAGATCGGGTTCTTGCCGAGGCCTTGCGAGACGCCTCCTCGCGATCACGGAGAATGTACCCCTGCCGAGGCCTTCCCCGGAGAGCCTCGGGCGACGGCGGACGCAGGCGCCCCTGCCGAGGCTCGGCGCCCCTAGAGGCCTACCACTGGGAGCCTCATGGCGAGGCGGAGTTTGTTCCGAGACCTCCTGCCGAGGCTCGAGGCGCGAGGTGGAGGAGGGCTCGGTCGTGGCGGTGAGGGGCCCACGGCTTACCTTCTAGCTTTATTTTGATGTTTGCTTGGGGTACCCCATTCTAAGGTACCGATAGTAGCCCCCCGAGCCTCGGGGTTGTGTGTCTGCACTCTCCACGAGGGTTCGTTGAGGCCGGGTTTATGCCTGCTCCGTGGGAATTGGTTTGTTTTCTGAGGTTCCGGGGTGGGTGCGAGCCACCTGCACGGGTGTGTCTTGAGCCCCTGGAGGAGTGAAGTTACTCCTCCAGGGGCTTTCTCCACTTTCGCGTTTGAGTGATCAGTTCTTATTGCATTTGCCGAGCCCATAAGCGCAAGTTCGGGTTGCGGGGGTCTCGGCGAGGTTGCAAAAAGGCCTCTAGCCTCCGCATGGGCGAGAGGTTCGTCGAGGTCCCCCGACGTTGGGTATGTCCCTCACGCTTCCTTTCACTCGGAAGGAGGGTGGAATGTGCCATGCTACCCTTGATGGGCGCGAGCGTGGACACTTCGGTGAGTCACATCGGGTGGTCCGAGTGGAGGCCCGAGCCCGTTCGCTAGGGGACGGCTAGCGGTCCAGAGACGCACTCCAAAAGTACCGAAGGATTTCTCTAGTGGGTGTCGAGGCCGTTCGCTGGGCCTCGGTGGCTCGGTGCCTCCCTACGGTGGGATCCCATTCGGATACTTTCCTGTCGGTTTTGGACACGACTTAGGACGCCCCGAGCGACTGTTCGTTCAGGCCTGGGCCATTCGTAGGCTCGCCCCGAAGTCGTCCCTGACTCTGTTGCCCTGGGGTGGCTGTCGAAACCTCTTGGAGGCCCAGCCTTCGAACCCCTGGACCGTAACGGGCTCAGTGCCCTTTATCGTGTTTTTGTCTTGGTTTTTGGGTGCAAGAGGAGCCTCCGCCTGGAGCAAGAGGACGGTCGGGGGTCTCCTGACTTTTTCATTCGCCCCTCACATATCCTTTTCGTTCGGACGGAGGGTTCGTTTGCCGAGCCCATTCTGGTCTCAGCAAGGTCGCAGGAAGAGCCCCTAGCCTCTGCGCAGAGCGAGAGAGCCGTCGGGAGTCCCCCTGACTTTTTATACGCCCCTCGCGCGTGAGGGTTTGTTTGCTGAGCCCATTCTGGTCTCGGCAAGGTCGCAGAAAGAGCCCCTAGCCTCTGCGCAGAGCGAGAGGGCCGTCGGGAGTTCCCCTGACTTTTTATACGCCCCTCGCGCGTGAGGGTTTGTTTGTCGAGACCCCTTTGGGCGCGAGCCCGGGTCGTGGGGTCTCGGCATATTTGCAGGAGGAGCCCCCTAGCCTCTGCATAGGGCGAGAAGGCCGTCAGGGGTTCCCCTGACTTTTATGTGACCCTCGCGCTTCCTTTTCGCTCGGAAGGAGGGGTGGAATGTGCCTCGCTATCCTCGATGGGCACGAGCGGTGGCACTTCCGGTGAGTCATATCGGGTAGTCCGTGGAGGCCCGAACCCGTTCGTTAGGGGACGGCTAGCGGTCCGAGACACACTCAAGAGTACCAGAGGATTTCTCTAGTGGGTGCCGAGGCCGTTCGTTGGGCCTCGGTGGCTCGGTGCCTCCTACGATGGGATCCCATTCGGATACTTTCCTCGCCGGGTCTCGGACACGACTTTGGGCGTCCCAAGCGTTTAAGCTCGCTTGGGTCTCGGCCCCAAATAGGCTCTCGCCATGCCCTGCCCCTCGACTCTATTATCCTAGGGCAACTGTCGAAACCCTTTAGGGTCCACCTTGAACCCCTGGATCGTAATAGGCTCAGAGTCCGGTTCGTTCCTATGAAAGGAACAGTCATGCGGAAATATCTTCCCTATTGGCTCGGCCATGAGTGGCGCGCCTTTTGAGGTAGTTTTATTGGGAGTCGAAACGATTACTGCTGCCGTAGTGGCGGCGAAGCGTGCGTGGTGGATGGGGCGTAACCGTCCTCGCATTTAATCGCGGGAGACGTGGTAGCGTGGGCGGTGAAATCGGCTCGTGGTTAACCGCACCAGATTGGGGGAAAATCTCCCGATTTCATCGCTTGCTTCGTTTACGCCTCCTCCTGCATAAATACCGGGAGTTTTGCCCTCCTCGTCTTACCTTGCTGCATCGATTAGCCCCCGCCAGAGCCATCGCTAGAGCAAATGAGTCTTGCCGAGAAGGAGAGGAGGAAGAGCGAGCCTAGGGAGGAAGCGAGAAAAAAATGAGGCGTGGGGGAGAGAAAAGACTCACCGCCGCACTTGATTCCCCAGCGCACCCATGGCGGTGATATCGTTGTCGTTGAGGCGAGACCCACAGGATCCGTCGGGACGTCACCGAGGAGATGCTCCGATCGCTTGTCGACGGTGGGCTCCCGCTTCGGTGGCCCGACTCCACCAGCCGGAATGGATTGCTCCGTACGGTGAGCCAGAGCCGAGGCCTCGCGACGGCTATGTCGTAAGCTTCATCTCCTTCCACGAGCGTGGCCTCGGCGTCCCGGCGGACCGGTTCATGTGGGCGCTTACGCACTACTACGGCGTGGAGCTCCACAATTTTAATCCCAACTCCGTTGCTCAGGCGGCTATCTTTGTTGCCGTCTGCGAGGGGTATTTAGGGATCGCGCCCCATTGGGAGTTGTGGCTCCATCTGTTCCGGGCGGGGCATACTACAAAGCCGTCGGGCACGTCGGGCAAGAGGAAGGCGGCGAGGGCCGGAGGCTGCACTCTCCAAGTGCGTCAGGACCGCCTGCACCTCTACATCCCGGCCCAACTCGCGTCCTCCAACCGCCGGTGGTACACGAGTTGGTTTTATCTTCGTAACGACGACGGAGGGCTTCCCCCCACACCGGGCGGATTGTGGGGAGTTGCCCGGAGAAGTGGAAGTGGGGCATCCTCAAGGTCGACCAGCCCAAGCCGGAGCCGCTCTGGAGGGGTCAAGCGAGGCTACTGGCCACGGCCTCACCGCTGGTATGGTTGTGGCTGTTCCACACGCCGGAGGGTGCTTTGCCTGGCCGATGGCTCGATGGCGGCGGCTGTTCGAGATGAAGCCGGGTGAGCCCATTGAGGGCACCCGGATGTCCTCTTCCGCCCTTTCTCGAGGAGGAGATTCTTCGTCGGTGGGGGAGACGAGGAGGCGATAAGCCGAGGGGCGGCAACTTGACCCCTATCGCGATGTGGCCGTCGCGGGGTTCCTTTCATTGGTAAGTCGTGGCCAACAGTAGCCTCGACCCTCCTCGGTCTCCTCCTACCCCTTGTTCCCTTATGTGCGTTTGTTGTTTCTTTAGGGATGAGAGACGCGCCCTCTCCACCGCCTGCTTCTCGAGGACGCGAGCGCGGGCGGTCAACCGTGCTTTCACGCCGATGCGCAGAAGAGGCGAAAAGGACGCCAAAGCGGCAAAGCGCCTGAAAGCACATCCTCGAGCGCGAGGAGCTGGATAAGCGCCCGCCAACAACGGGAAGGACGGTCTTCATTGGGAGGAATCCCGTCGGCGTCGTTGTCGGACGGAGGCCTCGGACGGGGACGACAAGGTCGAGGGAGGGCGGCGTCCCCGGACCACCTTCCCGATGTCGTGGAGGTGGCGCCGGGGTGTCGGTAAGCATCCGGCACCCCGGGAAGGGGAGGAGAAGCGGACCGGGGCCGGCGGTTGCCCGCCTCGGGGCGAGAGGCCGACACTCCGAGGCGCGGGCGTTAGGCAACGCAACGTCGTCGGCCCGAGGCTTCGGCGGCCGTGGTGGAGTGGGTGGCGGCGGAGGCGACGCCACCCCCTCAGAGAGGATCGAGGGGCACCGGGTCCGCCAAGACCGTCCGGCGTCGATGGATACGGAGGCGACGCCTCTGCCGCCCGCCGCCGCTGCCAAGGGGTGAGGTTTGCTGTGGGCGGCGAGGGCTGCCCGATCAAGGCAAGTGTATTCTTAGCGGGTCGTGGTGTTTTTTTCGGTCGCTTTTTAGTTTTGCGCCGACCACAGAGGTTAATTTTCCTTAGTCGGAAGCGGCTGCGGACGACCTCCCCTGGCGCCCCTTAAGGCGCTTAAGGCGAGCCTCAGCTCCTCTGCACACTAGGTGGCGGAGGCACAAGCCGCTATCCAACGCGGCGGGGCATCGGCGAGGGTCGACCCAACGGGGCCGGCCGCCCAAGGAGGTTCTGCCGAGGCGGCCCCTACACAGACGATGGAGGGAGCGCTTCCGCCTCATGGGGGCGAGGCTCACGAGTCAGATGGGGCCGGCATGCCCTTTGTTGCTTAGGCCCCCAGGGTCTCCGAGGCTGAGGCGACGGAGGCTACGGCACCTGCGACCGCCGAGACCGCGGTGGCCGTGGTCGGCGTCTCAGCGTCTGCCGAGGCCACGATGGCGGAGGCCAGAGACCCTGAGACCACCGAGGCCGTAATTGCAGAGGCCGGAGCCCCCGAGGTCACCAAGACCATCGTGATGGCGGCGAGGCCGTCTGTGCAGGAGGAGCGCGAGATGCAAAGGCGGCCACCTCGGTGGTGCCCTTGGTTCGTGGCCCGCCGTTGGTCTATCCGATCTCCTCCGATGATACTTCCCGACACGGGAGGTGGTCGACGCCGAGGAGACCAATGCCGTGGAGCACCAGCCATGGCTCTTGGACGAGGGAGGCTCGGCCTCGTCGCGGGTCCGGCCCGAGCCTCGCGGGTGGGACCACCATGGGTATTGTGGCAGAGCCGGATGACCTCGAGGGGAGCCTCTGCTTGCCCTTGAGGACGCGGTGGTGAGGTGGGCGCTGGAACACCTTCGAGCAATGATCGCCACCATGCGAGCGGTCGCTTCGAATGGCGCTATCTGTGGTGGCCGATGAACTGCCTGAGTCGCCTGTGTTCGTGCTTTTCTTTCTCGTGCGACGTTTACTTTCCTGACTTTGTTGCGACCAATGACCCTCGCTCTGCTTCCCCAGGAGCTCGAGACCCGGTCGCTTGGGAAGTCGGTGTTTCTCCGGCGGGAGAGGGGCGTCTGGGACCAGCTTCACCGGCAGAAGGGCCTTCTTGCCAATGCTAACGAGCTTCTGTCGGCGTGAAGCGCGGAGGTGGAGGACCTCCGCCTTCGCTGTGCCGACGCGAAGGTCGAGGCGGCCGCGGTCCAGGCGTAGCTCGCCCCCTTGGCGGCGCGAGTCAAGGAGCTAGAGGAGGAGCTTACCCGCGCGGTCAGCGATCGGGATGCCTTCAGGTCCCGGGCCGAAGAGGCGACGGCCTCAGGCAAGGCCCTCGCCAGGCAGCTGGGGGCAGAGGAGAGTGCGCACCGGCTGACCAAAGGCGCTCTGAACGAGGCCCTTGCTGTGGTTGAGGCCTCGCAGATCGAGGCTGTGGTTTTGAAGGGGGCGATCGAGGGTGAGTTCCAGTCCCCTTGTTTTGTTTCCTTTTCCTTATGTTTGCTCCCTGACTTCCTTGTCTGACGCAGAGCTGGGAAGTGAAGCCTCTAGGGCGGCCGAGGCCTCTAGGTTCGAGGCCCAACGGTTGAGGGAGAAGGCCGAGGCCTGTCAGGCCGAGACCCGTCGCTGGGAGCAGAAGGCCAAGGGTGAGCTCCGTGGGCTTCTGTCCCCAACTTAGGTTGTCCTTTCTCTCGCTCGACTTCATTCCGTTTTCCACGGAGATCCTTCGGGCCGCCGAGGCTTCCAGCGCGGTGCAGACGGTGCTCAAGACCAAGATCGGGGAGCACGAGGGGTTGAAGCGTGTCGCCTTTCCGCTCTCGAGAGCCTTGGAGGTCGAGGGGTTCAATCAGCAGCCCTTGGGAGCCGCCTGATTACTTACTGAAAGAACCAGATCATGTGGCGGCTCCGAGGGGCACTTGCACACGGGTGTCAAGCGGGCGCTGGCCGTCATCTCCTCTCACTACCTTGGCGTTGACCTCCGGCCATCGGTGATGGCTATGTTCTCGCCGATGATGACGAGGAGGCCAACGCGGCGGTGGCGGCCGATGGAGGCGGGAAGGGCAGCACGGCTACCGGCGATGCTCTTCAAGAGGAGGTGGTTCCTCCCTACCATCTGCCGGACGCCAAGGCCCTAAGCCTTGATCTGGGGCCCCGGGGCTATGTAAAAAATAGAATAGGGTTTATTTTTTTGTATCAGAACGCTTATGGCCGTCGAGGCCTTTACTTTTGAAGTACTTGTGTTTCCTAGTTGTTTTTCTTATGTTTCCGAGCCTCTGCCCTCTGTCGCTCCTGATCGGATTTCGTTTGCAAAACACCCCCTTGGGGCCTAAGCCGTCCCTTGAGCGAGAGGTAGTGAGGGAGTGCCGTAGCCCGGAGGCATAGGCCATCTCGTGACTCTACCGGCCTCTCGCTTAGGAAACAGACCTTGGTCTGAGGGGTTTTTACAACTAATTCGTCAGAGCCTGCTAGGGACTTGGCGTAGGATTTTTTGCGAAAAACGACTGAAGAATGGCGCATGGGACCTAGGGGACGCTTAGGGAGGGGTCCCCTATCTAGCCCCTGAGGGAGGCTTGGTTCTACCGAGGCAGAACCGAGTTTCCCTTGCCATGTTACTGTATTGCCGAGGCCTACGATGGGCTCGGGGGGTTTCTCAAAAAATTAGACCAACTAAAGTATGCTTTTTAATTGTATTTCGAGGAACGACATATACAATGCTTGGAAATTTAGGGATAAAAGCGACGTAGCTGTTCTATGTTCCAAGCGTTGGTGAAGACTTTGCCCTTCTCGTTGGCCAGCTTGTAGGTCCCGGGCTTCAGCACTTGGGCGATGATGTACGGTCCTTCCCATGGCGGGGTCAGCTTGTGGCGACCCTTGTTGCTCTATGCTAGCCTCAACACCAGGTCGCCTACCTTCAAGTCTCGGCCTCGGACGTGTCAGGCCTGATAGCGCCGCAGGCTCTGCTGGTATTTGGCCGAGTGTAGTAGCGTGACGTCTCGGGCTTCCTCCAGTTGATCAAGGGCATCCTCTCGGGTGGTGCAGTTACTTTGTTCGTTATAGGCTTGCAGCCTCGGGGAACCATATTCCAAGTCGGTGGGGAGGATGGCCTCGGCCCCATAGACTAGGAAGAAAGGCGTGAATCCCGTGGCTCGGCTTGGAGTGTTCCTCAGGCTCCAGATGACCGACGGGAGCTCGACGAGCCATTTTTTGCCAAACTTTTTCAATCGGTTGTGAATCCTTGGCTTGAGGCCTTGTAGGATCATGCCGTTGGCACGCTCTACTTGGCCGTTGGTCCTTGGGTGTCCTACGGCCGACCAGGCCACACGGATATGGTGGTCGTCGCAAAACATCAGGAACCTTTTGCCGGTGAACTGCGTCCCATTTGTCGGTGATGATGGTGTTGGGGACCCCAAACCTGTGGATGATGTCAGTGAAGAATAGCACCGCCTGCTCGGATTTGATTCGATTGATCGGACGAGCCTCGATCCATTTGGAGAACTTGTCGATTGATACCAATAGATGGGTGAAGCCCCCGGGGGCCTTTTGCAGAGGCCCGACCATGTCGAGCCCCCACACGGTGAACGGCCATGTGATGGGGATGGTTTGCAGGGCTAGGGCCGGGAGATGTGTCTGCCGAGCGTAGTACTGGCATCCTTCGCAGGAGCGTACTAGTTTGGTAGCGTCGGCGACCGCCGTCGGCCAGTAGAACCCTTGGCGGAAAGCGTTCCCTACGAGCGTCCGAGGCACCGCATGGTGCCCGCAGGCGCCAGCAGTAAGTCCCAAAGCAGGCTCGGCCCGCTTGGAGCCGATACACCGTTGGAGGACACCGAGGACTTCGCTGTACAATTCGCCGCTGTAGAGGGCGAGGTCTTGGCTCGCCGCGCAAGCCGCCGTGCTTCGGTTTTGTCGTCAGGAAGCTCCCCCCGATCGAGCCAATCGAGGAACGGGACTCGCCAATCCGCGTCCTGATCAGTCCGTGGAGGCTCGGCGTTGACTTCCATGACCTCGGGCTTGGTCGAGGGGGTCTCGGCAGCATAGAGGGTGTCGAGCTTCGCCGCGGGTTCCACAGGTGGGCCCTCCTCTGTTGTCGAGGTGTATCCAATGGAAGGTTTGTGGAGGTCTCTGGCGAAGACGTTCAGGGGGATCAGGCCCATGCCGAGGCCATCTTTGCGGCTACTTCGTCGGCAACGCTTTCGTTGTACTTCAGCGACGTGATTTAGCTCGAGACCGTCGAACTTGTCTTCTTGGCATCGTATCAGCTTGCGCAAAGAAGCCTCCATTTTGGGGTCGAGGCGCTTTGACTCCTTCATCACTTGATCTATGACGAGCCGCGAAGTCGCCTCGGACGTCGAGGCGTGCCGTGCTCCAAGTTCGATGGCGACTTGTAAGCCGTTGATGAGGGCCTCGTGATTCGCCACGTTGTTGGAGGCGGCGGCGGGGGAGCCGCACCATGTAGCGCATGTGTACTCCGAGGGGCGAAATGAAGAGCGGACCACTACCGCCCGGTCTTCATCAAGGATCCATCAAGTACAAGGTCCAAATTCCGTCTCGAATTTGAGTGGGTGGCGGTTGGGTATCTATCCATTCGCCACGAAATCGCCAAGACCGAGACTTGATCGCTTTTGGGCGCAAAGGTCAAGGTTTCCCCATAAGCTCGACAGCCCACTTGGCTATCCTGCCCGAGGCCTCCCGGTTATGAACTATCTCGCCCAGGGGGAAGGATGATACCACGGTCACTGGGTGCGACTCGAAGTAGTGGCGCAGTTTGTGCCGGGCCAGGACCACGACGTGAGACCAGCTTACGGATGTGGGGTAGCGTGCTTTGGTCTCGGAGAGCACCTCGCTGATGAAATAAACAGGTCATTGGGTGGGTAGAGTATGCCCTTCTTCCTGCCTCTCTACCACTACGGCGGCGCTGACCACTTGGGTTGTTGCGGCGACGTAGAGTAGGAGGACCTCGTCCATGGCCGGGGGTATCGGGACGGGAGGATTGGTGAGCGTGCTCTTGAGTCTGCCGAGGGCTTCCTCGGCCTCGGGGTCCAAGAGAAACGCTTCGGACTTTCTCAAGAGTTAGTCTGACAGGGCAAACCTTTTTTTTCACCGAGGCGCTTGAGATGAAGCGGCTCGTAACCATAAGACATCCCATGACCCTCTGCACTCCCTTGAGGTCTCTGATTGGTCCCATGCTGGTTATGGCCGAGACCTTCTCCGGGTTGGCTTCAATGCCACGTTACGAGACTATGAATCCCAAGAGCATGCCTCGAGGAACCCCGAACACACACTTCTGGGGTTGAGCTTGATGCCCTTCTCCTAAGGCATTTGAAGGTTATCCTCAAGTCGTTGATGAGACCCTCGGCTTTTCCGGTCTTGACCACGATGTCGCTCACGAGGCCTCGACGGTCCGCCCGATGATGTTGTCTCCAAAGACTGGGTCATGCACCGCTGGTACGCGGCACCTGCGTTTACGAGGTCAAGGGCATCGCCACGTAAAGCAATACATGCCGAACGGTGTGATGAAAGAAGTTGCGAGGTGGTCGGACTCTTTCATCCTGATCTGATGGTAACCAGAGTACGCATCAAGGAAAGACAGGGTCTCGCACCCTGCAGTGGAATCAACAATTTGATCGATTCGAGGTAATGGGAAGGGGACCTTTGGACAGGCTTTGTTTAGACCGGTGTAGTCTACACACATCCTCCATTTCCCATTTTTCTTTTTGACTAACACGGGGTTAGCCAACCACTCTGGGTGAGACACTTCCTTGATGAACCCGGCCGCCAAGAGTCTCTGTACCTCCTCTCCAATGGCCCTGCGCTTTTCTTCGTCGAAGCGGCGCATGCCTTGCCTCGCCGGTCTAGATCCGGCCCGGATGTCCAGGGCGTGCTCGGAGACCTCCCTTGGTATGCCCGGCATGTCCGAGGGACTCCATGCGAATATGTCGGCGTTCGCATGGAGAAAGTCGACGAGCACGGCTTCCTATTTGATGTCGAGGGTGACGCTGATCCTCAGCGCTCGGTCGTCGGGGCAGGCGGGGTCGACCGGGATGAGTTTGATGGTTTCAGCTGGCTCGAACGCCTCGCCGACGCTTGAGGTCGTGCACCTCGCCATTGAGTTGGTCGAGGTGGGCGATGAGGGTCTCGGCCTCTGCAAAAGAGCTCGGCGTACTCGATGCATTCGACGTCGCAGTCGTATGCATGTTCGACGTGGACTCAATTGTGATGACACCGCTAGGGCCCGCATCTTGAGCTTGAGGTAGGTATAGTTGGGCACTTTGCCATGAACTTGGCATAGCACGCCACCCCAGGATGGCGTGGTAGGCTCTCAAACCCGACTACCTCGAAGGTGAGGACTTCCTTCGCGGTAGTTGGAGGGGGTGCCAAAGCAGACGGGAAGGTCGATGCGCCCGGGGTCGCGTCGTCGCTTCCCCGCACGATGCCGTGGAAGGTGCGACATCTCCTCGAGCCTCGACCGGCCGATCTCCAAGAGTTCGTGGTGTTGGCGTAGAGGATGTTGAGGCCACCGCCTCCGCCCATCAACACCTTGGAGAGTCGGGTGTTGTCGATGATCGGGTCGACAACCAGTGGGTACTGCCCGGGATTCGGAACATGGTCAGGGTGGTCATCTCGATCGAAGGTGATCGCCTCTCGAGACCAGTCAAGGTACTGGGGGGTGGCTACCTTGACCGAGAAGACTTCTCGGCGTTCCCTCTTGCGCTACCGTGACGTAAGGCATGCCGAGGGCCCGCCGAAGATCATGAAGGCGTTGCGTACTTCGGGGAACCCGTCGTCCTTGTCCTCATCCCGGTCGCCGGCGCCCTTCTGCTTGGCGTCGTCGTCGGGGAGCCCAAGCCTGGCGTAGTAACGTCGCAGCATGGAGCAATCCTCGAGGGCGTGCTTGACCGGGCCTTGGTGATAAGGGCATGGTTTCTTGAGCATGTCGTCGAAAGGCCTAGGGCCTTTGGGGCCTCGGGGATTCTTGCGTTCTACAGCCCCGACCAGATCAGCCTCCATGGCCTCCTGCTTCCCTAGGCGCCCCTTTTTCTTTCTCTTAGGGAGGTGGGAGGCCGAGGCGTCAGGGGCCTCGTCCCTCCATTTTCCCTTGGCGTCGCTGTCGGGGAAGATGGCACCGACGGCCTCCTCGCCCGAGGCGAAGTTGGTGGCGATGTCGAGGAGCGCAGCAGCGGTGCGTGGCACGTTCCGACCTAGCTCCCGCACCAGGTCCCGGCAGGTGGTGCCGGAGAGGAAAGCCTAGACGATCTCCGAGTCACCGACGCTGGGCAGCTCGGTGCACTGCTTGGAGAAGCGCCGGATGAAATCTCGAAGAGACTCACTTTGGTTTACGGCGGCAATTTAAGGTCCCAGAGTTTCGGGACGACGTGACGATGCGTTCGAAAATTCCCAACGAAGACCCTAACTAAGTCGCGCCTACCGTGGATCTGTGAGGGAGGGAGGTGCTCGAGCCAGCTCACGCCGAGTCTCGACAAGAGCAGGGAGGTTACGGATGATGAGCAGGTCATCATCCGCGCCACCTAGCGGGCAAGGCCAGTGATAGTCGGCAAGCCGAGTTCGGGTTGGTCTCACCGCCAGATTTCGCGAGGTTGGTGGGTTGTTGAAAACGGGCCAGAACTGGGCGACACGGATAGCTCTGCTGAAGACTCGAGGCCGTGGCTCGGAGAAGGGTTGCGGTCTTCCTCGCCGTCGTGGCGGCTACCTCGGTGCACATGGTAGCCTCGGGTGGGCCCTTCACCGTCG
The DNA here is from genome assembly GCA_904845875.1 of Miscanthus lutarioriparius. Taxonomy (NCBI): domain Eukaryota; kingdom Viridiplantae; phylum Streptophyta; class Magnoliopsida; order Poales; family Poaceae; genus Miscanthus; species Miscanthus lutarioriparius. The sequence goes on from CAJGYO010000005.1 coordinate 107,563,091, forward strand.
TGGCGCGCGCCGTCGGCCGACCACCTCGTGGTCTCCCCGCCTCGTGTCGATTGTCGAGGCGGTCAAGGAGCACGGGACCACAGAGCTATCGGTGCTCGAGCAGGTTCGGACGACAGCCGAGGCTTCCCTGTCCCGCCGAGGTGGTGCCGCGAGCAGTTCGAGACGCCCGTGCGTCCGGGGGCGTAACTCTCGGCTTGTTGAACCGCTGGCGGTCTCTAGGAGATCTCGGAGCTCGCCCATGGACCCGCCCCGCCCCTCCAGCGGTAGAAGGCTCGGGCATTGCGCGAACCAAAGACGCCGCAATGCTGCGATGTTCAGCTAGCGCGATTGAAGATCGGGGTTGCTCACTCTCTTCGCCGTTATGGATGCGGTGATGCACGCCGAGGCCCTTCGTCGGGCTCCCCGCCTTCGCCACGACCTCATTGTTCTGCTCAAGAGAGTCGCTGAAGCTGCTTGCAGAAGGAGTTGGTCTTGCTCGACCTTGGCCCGGAGCTCACGGAACTGTTCTAGGTCCGGGCGCCGAGGTCACGCAAGAGCGACGTTCTCATTCGTTTCAGGCGGCGGCGGCAGGACGGCGCGGAGGAGGTGTAGCGACGCCCGCGCCGGGGCGGAGCGGGGAACGGCTACCTGCCCCCTCGTCCTCTTCGCCCGCCCTCGGCATCCCGAGCCCGACATGAAAACATTCGCGAGTGGGGTCGTAGGTGCCTTCGTCGTCGGAGTCGGAGTAGTCGAAGCAGTAGTCGCTCGCGACCAAGAATTGGCGCAAAGCCCCATGGTTGTGGAGTTCGGAGAAATCCACCCCGGGCCATGCCTCGTCCTCGTCCGAGGAGTCGGAGTGGTGCTTCAGCCAAGAGCGGTTACCGGCGGCGTTCGAGGGTGCTCGTGAGCGGCAGTGTAAGCGTAGGCATAAGAGGCGGCGGCATTTCTCAACCCAAAGGGGTATGGGGATGGTGCCGTCTCCAGATTCTGCTCCGCCGGGGCCGGCTCTTCAGGGAGTGATGGAGCGGAGCTGGACGACTGGGCATCGCCCCGTGCCATAGGCAAGTCTCCTTTGTCCAAGCTCAGGCTAGACAGGTCCCCGACCAGGACCCCAGTACTAACAAATGGTCGTAGGATATCGGCGGGGTGGCGTGTCGCCCGGATTCGCAGAAGCGTCGGGTGGCCTTGTTCGTGCTGCGGCTTGGCGAAGCGCGGCGAGAGCAGCCGCCGGACGCCGCCAGCCACCTGGCTATCGGGCGTAACTTCATCGTTGGTTGGTGGGGCTCGAGGAGTGAGGAGCACCATGTCGTACTCATGCCCTAGAGACATGAACTCTAGGCTCCCGAACCAAACCACGGTGTCGAGGAGACGCAATGGTCGTGACGGGTCTCGCCATCCGGAACTCTCTTTGGGATGACGAAACCGACACGCAGCGGCCCCAACCTGGCGCGCCAACTGTCGATGTTTCGGACCGGGGGGTCCTCAACCGACAAGTGAATTTGTTCTGCGTGCTCCCGATTCCGGATGGTGATGCAAAGAGACACAAGGTTTATACTGGTTCGGGCAATCGAGGCCCTACGTCCATCTGAGAGAGATCGATCTTGTATTCCTTGCACCGAGGTGCTCGTCGTAGTAAGGGTTACAAGCTAAAGGAGAGAGGGAGCTGGTCCCGTGTCTCGGCAGGTGTCGTCTGGGCCGCTTGAGACGTTGCTCTCGGTCAAAGCGGGGATGTGATGTGTATGTGTGTGTGTTACAAGGTTTTTCCCTTAAAAACAACCCAAGTCCTCTCCTTTTATAGCATGAAGGAGGACTAGGGCGGTACATGAGCTGACTATACGGCGTCGTGTGAACAGAGGCGGCGTGTTCGGGCCCTGTAGCCTGTTCCTATGGCGGTGTGGCCGTCGGAGTGGTCCGTCCTTGGAGCACTGGGGCGACGTGGCCGTCCTATTAGATCCTGTGCGTCGTGGGAGCCCCGAGACGTGCAAGCCACTGTGGACGGATTGCGCGCGAGGCCGAGACTAGGTCGGTGTCGAGGCTGCACCATGGTGGAGGGTCTCGGCAAGCACGATCCCCAAGATGGCCGAGACCTAGGTGTACGGGCGCCGAGGCCTCGAGTGGGCGGCCGATCGTGGAGTACAGCAGCAGGGACACAAAGGGCAGTGGTAATTCCCGCCGTACCTGTCCCAAATTTGCATGGCGCAGATCGTGGATACAACGTTATGACACAAGCGGTGGCGGTAATCCCCGCCACCCCATCCAAATGCAGTATGGTGGATACTGATGCGACCTTTGGTCGCGTCGGCCATTCTCAGGGCGCTGAGCCGTCGTCCGGTTGAGATTGTGGGAGTGGTTGAAGCATTAATGGGACATGACACGTTGTCTGGAGGGTCGGTCGAGGCGGGGGGTGACAGGCTGCGGGCGACCCGGCCTCGAGCGACACGGAGGCTGGGGCCTCGCGCGAGACGGAGATCGGGTTCCTTGCCGAGGCCTTGCGAGACGCCTCGCGCGATACGGAGAATGTACCCCTGCCGAGGCCTTCCCTGGAGAGCCTCGGGCGAGACGGAGACGGCGCCCCCTGCCAAGGCTCGGTGCCCCCTGCCGAGGCCTACCCTGGGGAGCCTCGCGCGAGGCGGAGTTTGTTCCGAGACCTCCTGCTCGAGGCTCGAGGCGAGGTGGAGGAGGGCTCGGTCGTGGCAGGTGAGGGACCCACGGCTTACCTTCTAGCTTTATTTTGATGTTTGCTTGGGGTACCCCGTTCTAAGGTACCCGACAACTGGCGTACCTCAACCTCAGCAACAATGCGCTCACGGGGTCGATCCCGGCCGCCCTGTGCCGGCCCGGGAGCCGGCTCCAGAGCCTCTACCTCAACTCCAACCGCCTCGAGGGCGCCAACCCGGACGCCATCGGCAACCTCACGGCGCTGCGGGAGCTCATCATCTACGACAACCAGCTCGAGGGGGCCATCCCGGCGTCCATCGGACAGATGGCCAGCCTCGAGGTGCTCCGCGCCGGCGGCAACAAGAACCTCCAGGGCGCGCTCCCGCCGGAGATTGGCAACTGCTCCAGCCTCACCATGCTCGGCCTCGCCGAGACCAGCATCTCCGGCCCGCTCCCGGCGACCCTGGGCCAGCTCAAGAGCCTCGACACCATCGCCATCTACACCGCGATGCTCTCCGGGCCGATACCTCCCGAGCTCGGCCAATGCAGCAGCTTGGTCAACATCTACCTGTACGAGAACGCGCTCTCCGGGTCCATCCCGCCGCAGCTCGGCAGGCTCAGCAGCCTCAAGAACCTGCTGCTGTGGCAGAACAACCTCGTCGGCGTCATACCGCCGGAGCTGGGGGCGTGCGCGGGGCTCACGGTCCTGGACCTGTCCATGAACGGCCTCACCGGCCACATCCCGGCGTCGATCGGGAACCTGACGTCGCTGCAGGAGCTGCAGCTCAGCGTGAACAAGGTGTCCGGCCTGATCCCAGCCGAGCTCGCGCGCTGCACCAACCTCACAGACCTCGAGCTCGACAACAACCAGATATCCGGCGCCATCCCCGCTGAGATCGGCAAGCTCACGGCGCTGCGCATGCTCTACCTCTGGGCCAACCAGCTCACGGGGAGCATCCCGCCGGAGATTGGCGGCTGCGCGAGCCTCGAGTCGCTCGACCTGTCGCAGAACGCGCTCACCGGGCCCATCCCGCGTTCCCTCTTCCGGCTGCCGCGGCTCTCCAAGCTGCTGCTAATCGACAACACCCTCTCAGGCGAGATACCACCCGAGATTGGCAACTGCACGTCGCTCGTCCGGTTCCGCGCGAGCGGCAACCACCTCGCCGGTGCGATTCCTCCCGAGGTTGGTAAGCTTGGCAACCTCAGCTTCTTTGACCTGGGCTCGAACAGGTTGTCCGGCGCCATACCAGCGGAGATCGCCGGGTGCCAGAACCTCACGTTCGTCGACCTCCACGGCAATGCCAGCGCCGGCATTCTGCCACCGGGGCTGTTCCACGACATGCTCTCGCTGCAGTACCTGGACCTGTCGTACAACTCCATCGGCGGCGCGATCCTGTCGGACATCGGCAAGCTCGGTTCGCTCACGAAGCTTGTTCTTGGCGGGAACAGGCTCACGGGACAGATACCTGCAGAGATCGGTTCCTGTTCACGGCTCCAGCTCCTGGACCTCGGCGGCAACACGCTGTCCGGCGCTATACCGGCGAGCATCGGCAAGATTCCTGGGCTGGAGATTGCTCTCAATCTGAGCTGCAACGGCTTGTCGGGCGGGATACCCAAGGAGTTCGGTGGCCTCGTGCGGCTTGGTGTGCTCGACGTGTCGCACAACCAGCTCTCCGGTGATCTCCAGCCGCTGTCCGCGCTCCAGAACCTTGTGGCCCTCAACATCTCCTTCAACGACTTCACCGGCCGCGCGCCCGAGACGGCGTTCTTCGCTAAGCTGCCGACGAGCGACGTGGAAGGCAACCCGGGTCTGTGCCTGTCGCGGTGCCCCGGCGACGCCAGCGAGCGCGAGCGCGCGGCGCGGCGCGCTGCCCGCGTCGCCACCGAGGTCCTGGTGTCCGCGCTCGTCGCCCTCCTCGCCGCCGCGGCGTTCCTCCTCGTTGGCCGCCGCAGACGCTCATCCTCGTTGTTCGGCGGCCCGCGCTCCGACGAGGACGGCAAGGACGCCGAGATGCTGCCCCCGTGGGACGTGACGCTGTACCAGAAGCTGGAGATCAGTGTGGGCGACGTGGCGCGCAGCCTGACGCCCGCGAACGTGATCGGGCAGGGCTGGTCCGGGTCGGTGTACCGCGCGAGCGTGCCGTCCACGGGCGCGGCCATCGCCGTGAAGAGGTTCCGGTCGTGCGACGAGGCATCCGCCGAGGCGTTCGCGTGCGAGGTCGGCGTGCTGCCCTGGTGCACCACCGCAACATCGTGCGGCTCCTCGGGTGGGCCGCCAACCGCCGGACGCGCCTCCTCTTCTACGACTACCTCCCGAACGGCACCCTCGGCGGGCTGCTGCATAGCGGCTGCGGCGGCGGCTCAACCGGAGCCGCGGTGGTGGAGTGGGAGGTTCGGCTCTCGATCGCCGTCGGCGTGGCCGAGGGCCTCGCGTACCTCCACCACGATTGCGTGCCAGCGATCCTCCACCGCGACGTCAAGGCCGACAACATCCTCCTCGGCGAGCGGTACGAGGCGTGCCTCGCCGATTTCGGCCTCGCTAGGGTCGCCGAGGACGGCGCCAACTCGTCGCCCCCGCCGTTCGCCGGGTCGTACGGGTACATCTCTCCCGGTAAGCCGGCCGCCTTTTTTTTTCTCTCCTTCCCGTATACGTACAATGCAATCCCGGTCGTTCGTTACAGCTTAGTACAAAATCTGACGGTTGTGATTTGGTCTCCCGCGCAGAGTACGGGTGCTTGACTAAGATCACGACGAAGAGCGACGTGTACAGCTTTGGGGTGGTGCTGCTGGAGGCCATCACGGGGCGGCGGCCGGTGGAGGCGGCGTTCGGGGAGGGCCGGAGCGTGGTGCAGTGGGTGCGCGAGCACCTCCACCAGAAGCGCGACCCTGCGGAGGTGATCGACCAGCGGCTGCAGGGGCGGCCGGACACGCAGGTGCAGGAGATGCTGCAGGCGCTCGGGATCGCGCTGCTGTGCGCCAGCGCGCGGCCCGAGGACCGGCCGACCATGAAGGACGTGGCGGCGCTGCTGCGCGGCCTCCGGAGCGACAATGACGGCGCCGAGGCGCGGAAGGTCAGCGGCGGCGGCGGGTGCGGGGCGAGGCCGCTGGACTCGGCCAGGTGGGCCGCTGCGGCCTCCTCGCCTGCCAAACCCACGGCCCAACAAGCCCAGGCGCAGTCCACGTCTAGCTCGTTGGCGTACTCAATGTAATAGCGTCGCCGACCTAACTCAGATGAGGATCCATGGTGGCTTCATCTTCATACATCCAATTGGTTCTGACATGGTGACATTGACTGGACGTCGTCGAGCCTATGAACCGTCGGCGTGCAGACTGACCGCCGCGATGCTCGCCGCCAAAGCAAGGCGGGGTAGAAGGCGCGGCGGCGGACGCTCACTGTAATCACCGCCATGCAAATGCATGATCATGTGGATCAGATCGATCAGACGGGGTGGGGAAGATGAAGGCGCCACCATGAATCAATCAATGGATCGAAACAAGCAATAATTCCTTGTACCATACGCATAGCTGTAGAACAGTGTATCATGCACCGAAGTTAAGTTACCCAATGATCATGATTTTGACCGGAATCATTCGGCGTCGCCGGCCGTGCAAAATGTGTTTTATCGGCGGCCTGGTCGAAAAGGGAGAGGAACTGGCCGGCCGGCGGTGTGGGCACGGTATCAACGGCTGGTTCAGGTGAATGTTCCATGACCACGAGAGGACAGCTGGTAGGGCGTAGGAGACAGGAGGTGATGGATGCCCGACCTGATCTTCCTTCCTTCCTTCCTTCCTTCCTGTTCTGCCCAGCCACATGGTAGCCAAAGTCGCTCCAGCTGCAATCGTAGACCGGGCAGACTGTTGCTGATGCTGTTCCATGCATGCATGGACACATGATGCCGGAGGCGAGGTTGCCTGGACGGAAAGGTACGCACCAGCGGCTGGCCTGCGATCTGAATAATAGTGAAGCATTGCTCTCATCTTTTTCAATGCAGACGCCTCAAAATCCGGTACCTTTTGTGAAGCCAACTACTGAGAACAGGTACAATAAGCCATGTCAGCTTGGCTTATAGTCAAGACAGCTCAGCAAAATCCTAGGTGGATGAAAGAGAAAAGAGGAGAGAGAGCGAGCTTGGCGTCACAGCTTGCGCCAAGCGTCAGAACAAGAAACGATGCCGCAGAGCCGATCAAGCGCCGAACTCGTCGATTACGGAGGCTGTTTGTGGGCCCCTTTTCTTCTTTCTCGATCCCGTGCGCCTCGCCTGCTTTTCCCTCCTGCCGCAATTTTCCTCGAGCGCGCTCTCTCCCGCGGCGATTTCCCCTTCGCGCCAAATCCTCTCAACTCGGCACCAAATCCTCTCAACCTGGCGCCAAATCGTCTTCTTCAAGTGACGATTTAAGTTCTCCCAAAAATTTGTTCTATGATTTTCCATCTGCCGTAACCCTAGCCTTGGAATCGGATGTCTCGCCGGTCGAAGAGAGAGATGGCGCCGCCACCTCAGCCCTTTCCATGTTCCTCTCCGTCCGTCCCCATGCCGTCGGCGGCACCACCAGGGTCCTCCGGACCTGGGTGTTTCCTTGCGCCACCAGCTTCCATGAACACCACGATGGGGTCTGCAGCTCCCGGCCCTTGGTGGTGCGGGCCGCCGCTGCCCCAGCAAACTATGCCGTGGTGGCCTGCGCCTAGCTGTGGTGGTGGCGCCACTGCGTCGTCTTCCCAACCAGTCCAGAAAGATGACATCGACTCTGATCCAAAGGAATGGCAAGTACCTCCTGCGCACATCTTTGCATCTTTATTTTGGAGATCCTCTCGTTACTAGTACAGCCGGGCCGGCCGAGCTCCCTGCCTCCGTGGTGCCGCGCCGTTCCTCTTCCTCCACCCCAACCAGCTACCGCATCATCTTCCCCTTGCAGCACCGTAGCTTTCGCGCCCTTCCTCCATGGCCCGCCGCCGCCAGAGCAGCACGGCTTCAGGCCGCCGCCGTGACAGCTGTGGGGCGCTCGTGGCCGGGCCGCCATGGGCAAGCCCTGGCCGTGCTGAGCCTCGCCACGGGTGCGCGCTAGCCTCCTGGTACTCCCCCACAGCTCCACCGCCGCCGGCAAGCTCCCCAACGGCCGGATCCGCGAGCTACAGCACCTCCTCTGCTTCCGAACTGCAGTATTGGGGAGATGTTGCTACTGTTGTACTTGTTCATTCATTCTAGTACACTGCAGTATTCTTGGTTTGTTATGCTATAATTTTTTTATGAAAATGCAATGCAATGCCGTCGTCCTAATATCGTATATGCTAATGTACTAGTATTTAGATTCTAGAGCTTGTTAGTATCTAGCAATATGTATCCTGAATTCCTGAACACATATGAAAGGAATCATGGTTTTCACTGTACGAGTATTCCAATTTTAGTTGATTTCGTCCCTTTTTAAGCTGTTATAGCCATATGGATTTATTTATCTAGTTGCAGGGGTGTGGATAATCTCCCACCTGGTGGTTTCCTCAGCTATTTCAATCACCCATGGAGTCAGCCACTTTCCCAGCCGATCCCACCACATTTAGCTGATGGAAATAGAGGGAAAGGGAGCCCAGCAGTGTCAGCTTCTGGGTCTCATCCGCGACCCCAGCCCTTGATCAATTTAGACAATGATGAGGATGATGGAAATGGTGCTAGGATTGACATACTGCTAAAATGGACGAAGCCGGAGGAAGTGAGCTTGGTGAGTTACATTATATATTTGTTTTGTATATTCATGTATGTCTTGCATGGCTAACAACACTAAACTTGCTTGCACTGTAGGTGGTTGCATGGGTGAACAATTCAAACAATCCAATCAATGGCAACGGCAAGAAGACTGATCGGTATTGGGGAGATGTTGCTAATGAGTATAATAGTACCACCCCTAAAAGTAGAAGAAGAACAACAAAGCAATTGAAGGACCACTTTCAGAAAATTAAGAAAAAAGTCACTTGGTTCCGCAACTCATGGAAAGAGGCTACATCAATTTGGCCTAGTGGTCATTCTGATGACCAGATAATGGAGAAGGCCGAAGCTATCTATGAGGAATACAAAGATGGTCCATTTACGTTCAAGCATTGTTGAAAAATTCTACGTAATGAACCAAAGTGGCAAGTGCAACTAGAGGAAGGTGAGCAGTCAAATAAAAGGAATTTGAATACTGAGGGGAGTGTAGGAGAGCTCATGCCTTATTTGGCACAATCTGAAGGTCGTCCAATAGGCAACAAAAAGGCAAAGAAAGAGGCCAAGAAATGCCCTTCTCATATGGATGATGTTCTACAGCAGCTTACAAAACTTCAGGGCACAAATGAAAGTCGAGAAAAGATGTTGGAAACCCAGAAACACGTTTCAAGTGAGAAGCTTGAATCAGCTAGACTTAACCATCTTGCAGCCAAAGAAAATGCTAAGTCGGCTATGGTGGAGACGTACAGAGCACTCAGTATGAAAGATACAAGTGCAATGCCTGATGATGTCAGAGTTGAGCACTTGGCATTTATGAGATGTGTGAGGGAGAGTATATTTGGCAAAACTGAATCAGGTAAACTGATAAACTAAATCAGAGTTGAGCACTTGGCATTTATTAATTCTGTAAACTGATATTTTGTAACATAATTTTGTTGTACTTTGCTGATGTTTTTCCTTTTACAGATGCAAATGGTGGCTCTTAAAAAGAATCAGGTATGAATTCTGTGGAGCTATTAGTATCACTATTGCAATTAGTACTCCTGGTAATCGTGGAGTTATTACTGCTGATAATCATGCAGTCAACAGTAGTAAATCAGCTTCCTATTTCAATGCATACAAATTAGTACTGCTGATAATCATGCAGTCAACAGTGGTAAATCAACTTCCTATTCCAATGCATACAAATTAGTACTGCTGATAATCATGCAGTCAACGTTAATAAACCACGTAACTCTCTTCTATGCTCCATCTTTATATATTGCTCTTTCCTCTCCTCTCCTCTCAAACTCATCTTCTTTCTATCTCAAACAACTTTCCCAACTATGTCTGACTCATCTTCTTCTTGTTCTTATGATTCTGAGGAACTAGATCCAGCCAACATTATAGAAGAGTATATTGCCCAACAAAATGTTCTAGGCTCCATTGCTACACAGCTCATAGACACCTTCAACTTAGGACCTTCTCATCGCCAAAGTGGTCCAAGGAAGTGTATCCAAAGGGACCATGAAGGTGCTCACCAACGTCTTGTAGCAGACTACTTTGCTGAAAATCCCCTCTACCCTGAAAGGATGTTCCATACTAGATTTAGGATGCGAAAGCATCTCTTCCTGCACATCGTCAATGCCCTGAGTGAATGGTCTCCCTATTTCACTCTAAGAGCAGATTGTGCAAATCGCCAAGGGCTTTCACCTCTGCAGAAGTGCACATCAGCAATTCGCATGCTTGCATATGACACACCTGCTGATGCCCTTGATGAGTACTTGAAGATTGGGAAGAGCACTGCATTGGAGTGCTTAGACAAGTTTGCACAAGGTGTGATCGAGGTGTTCTCAGGGGAGTATATGCGTGCTCCCACAGTTGAAGATGTGCAGCGTCTACTTCAGGTGAATGAGTCTCGTGGCTTTCCTGGCATGTTGGGAAGCATTGATTGCATGCATTGGAGGTGGGAAAATTGTCCTACGGCTTGGAAGGGGCAATTTACCCGAGGCGACTATGGAGTCCCAATGATCATCCTAGAAGCAGTTGCTTCACAGGATCTCAGAATATGGCATGCTTTCTTTGGTGTGCCTGGTTCTAATAACAACATTAACGTGCTGAATCAGTCCCCATTATTCATTGAAGCATTGAAAGGTCAAGCACCTCAAGCTCAGTTTTCTGTTAATGGGAGGCAATATAACACAGGCTACTACCTTGCTGATGGAATATACCCAGAATGGGTAGTCTTTGTGAAGTCGATAAAAGCACCTCAGATGGAGAAACACAAGCTGTATGCATTGAACCAAGAAGGGTGCAGGAAAGATATTGAGCGTGCTTTTGGAGTTTTGCAGTCACGTTTTAATATCGTGCGTCGTCCATCACGTCTGTGGAAAAGGAGGAGTATTGGGAGAATAATGAAAGCTTGTGTCATACTCCACATTATGATAGTCGAAGATGAGAAAGAGATGGTGAAATTTCGTATTGACTTGAATGAGCAAGGTGGATCATCAATTGCTCTACCTCCAGAAGTACAAAAGGGTGGAGGCCCAATTTTCTCTGAAATTTTACGTAGAAGAGCAGATATCCATCATCAACCAACACATAAACAATTGAAACAAGACTTAATTGAGCATATTTGGCAAAAGTTTGCCAATAGGAGAAATAATTAGCTGTGCATGCAGTATCCTCTTTCTTTTACATGTAAGATATAACAGTTCACTAGGTTTATTATTATTTGTCGTACAGTCCATTAATATACTTGTCAATTTTTTATAGGTTCATGTTGGGGGTTCTTCCTGAAGACTAGAGTATCATCGACGGCTGCTGGTCATCAAGAGATATGGCTAAATAAATTGATAAACAGTGGATGCTAGATTTATTTCCAGGTCATTAGTGTAATAGCTGCTTATGGTAGTAGCCTTCTTTTGTTGATCAAGTTTCAGTTGCACTGCAGACCATGTTTTGTTCCTTAAACTTTTAAGTTTGTGTCGTCCTTGGTCTGATGCCGCGAATTTGGTTGTAAGAGCCATTATATTTTCCAGCGAACAATATTATTGCTTACTCAACCTGTTTGTTTTACTTCTGAATATGTCCATGCAACACAAGTGGCTACATAGATGTGTTTAGTGTTGATCCCCTGGTCCAGATGAACTGCAGTGACTTAAATATATTGTACAGCCAAACTAATAGCTAAGCTGATGTATCACTTTCTTCTGTGTTGTCTCAAGATGACATGGACTTGGCTTATAGCCAAGCTTGTTGGCCTTGCTCTGATGAATGCCAACAGGGAGATCCTTTTGGGCAGAGAGGAGATTGGTGCAGCTGTCCGGGCCATAGAATGTTCAGCACAATCAGAGCAGGGGATCACCAATGTGCCTGCTACTACTACGTACTGTCCCCAAATTTCTCACTCTCCATCCACTGGCCGTGGCCGACACACCAACTCCATGTGAAGAATGGCTTTGTCCAAGGTACTCTTACCATTACCAGTTGAAGCAAGTGTACGTATCTCCTAGCTAGCTTCATGGGTACGGCCATGGCACAGGTCAGGTCCGACGCTTCAATGTTGTCCCCTCAACGGGGCATTGGGCGCGATTTATTTCCCCGTCTACATTGTTGACACTTGACAGTCGCAAGCTTGCTGGTGTTATATTGTAGTTGGCTTTTATAGACACCTCGCTTTTGACGGACAAGCTGCCTAACATAGAATGAAAATGCAAGCGCACCATCTTCCTAGCAATAGCACAACAACATGCATCCTCGCCAAGGGGCTGCCTACGTCCGTCTCCCAAGAAATCCACTCCAGCACAACTGATCGATCAGGGCATCCGATGGCCGGTAAGAAACAGGGGCGGAGGAAAGCCTAGGGCCACTATGGCCACGGCCCTAGGCGTTGGCCTATTTTTATCTATACTGTAGCACACTGTTCCAAAGAGACTCAAATAATCTACCAAAATGAGTCCATGGAGTGGCCCTAGGCGTTGGACCAGCCTAGCTCCGCCACTGCCAAGAAATACTAGAGATTGATGACTTTTCGGTTTAACGCTAATACGCTATGCATGCATATATTGCGTACTCATCATTGCCGTTTAATCATGTCTTGGTACGTACAGCACAGCACAGCACAACTGAGCTGCTGCGTCAGGCTCAGGCAGCAGTCGGCACATCAGGGCGGCGGATGGACGAAACCGGCGTCGCACTCTCAGGCTACTATTGCACTGCATTGCATGCCAACCGCCAAGTGCCAAGGCAGGCATTATGACGACTGCCGATGGAGTTGTCTGGGCCAGAGAATGTCTGGTACGGTGGTGCTGGTGGGCCGCCGCGCCACGCATGCATTGCAGCTGCCGGCCCCGGGCGTGCGAGCATGGGATGCATGATTCCATGGATGAATGAGTGGGAGTCGCGCATCGCGCATGATTCGTATCGATCGTACGTACCCTGCTCGGCTGCCTGGTGTTTGGTGCTTGCGAAACAGAGGAGGAAATCCAGCCAGGTGCTGTGCATTGCCATGCGAATCTTTGGGCCCACTACCCCTGACAAAAGGAAACTTCTCAGCTAGAAGATCTCATCGTTGCAGGAAGCCCAATGAAAAGGACTAGTAGTCGTGATAGAGATGACACTGACACGTTGGCCAAATGTCGTACCGTGACAAGCTTATGCCAAAATTGCAAATGCGATTCGCAGAATATAAGTGGGCCGGCCCGTCTCGACTGACTAACTTAATGGGCTCTCACAAACCAGAGAGAGGGAAAAAAATGCATGGCTGGCCCGGTGGAGTCCACTAGGGCATTGGTTCTGTACTCCTGTTCTTGCCGATAAGATAGGAGTGAGAAAAATAAAGAGATGGAGACAACAAGTACTAAGGCCAAGAATTTGGTTGACCATAGATGTACAGTATGAAGTAAAAAATGCCAATAGATGCAAAGGGGGTTTATACAGAGAGGACAATTACATCAAATAACTAAACAAACATCTGTAAAAATTAAAGTAAAAAAGACAAAAATGTTGCAATACAAATCTAATTATCCGCGCTAGTTGCACAGACCACCTTGCCAGTTAACTCATATCAAAATGATACATTTTGTTATTAATGGGAAATAAAAAAGAAGATAAATCATTAGTTAATTATAGATATGGATGAAAAAACATATGGATCAATGGTTGATGAGTTTGTTGCAACCATATAGAGACTACAAATTATCTATATACATATTATGTTATGAAATGGATAAAAAGAAACATACAAATTAATAAGATCATTTTTATTATTTGCAAGTACTAAGCACAAACACTTAATGCTTGTTTTTTAAGATTCTAGCCGGTTCGAGACGCATGGGTCAATTGACTAGTAGTTGTTAACTAATAGTATCGATATGATCGATTGAGTTATTTTATGGAAAAGGATGACTAAAAGAAGAGAAATCATTAGCTACACATTATAAACACTCTGCGCTATAAAATGGTTTAGGACCTGTTTTATATTACTGCTAGGGCTAGTTATGGCTAAAATTTAGCCAAAAATAGCTAGAGGTAGCTAACAACTAGTCGAAGGATTGACTAAAAAAAATCTACAATTAGCCATTGTATCCAAACAAGCGATTACTCACTATAACTACAAGGACTGTCTTCATTACTTACTCATCAATTTTTTTTTGGATCGGGCAAACACACTCGTATTTCATTAAGCGGGTAAGGAGTTTGTGACAACAACAAGCAACAGTGGCGAGTGGTCTCCGCCCGGAACAGAAGCCTAACTACTGGATCCTTTAGAAAGATATTACATCCCAGCATCATGTCACGACCACGCAGGCAGCACGGCTGCCAACGTCGAGAACCCAGCGGCGTCCCAGTCCTCCGCCTCACGAAGAACGGCTCTGAACATATCGCGCAGACCCACGGACGATCTGTTGAAAGTCCTATTGTTCCTCTCCTTCCATACGCACCAAGCAACGAGCAGAACAGCCGTGCCGAACGTCGGGCGCGCGTCTGCTTGCAACAGCGCTCGTGCCCTGAGCCACCAATCAACAACGCGCGTCTGCTTGCGTCGTCGCTCCTCGGAACGATGGGCTCCAGACCGATAGGAGATAGTAGGGCAAACCAGAGTTGCCTGGCGACATGCACGCAACCCATAATGAGGTGATCAACAGTCTCCGGCTCTTGGTCGCATAGTGCGCAGCCGTCGTCATACTGCAGTCCGTGCCTCTTTCGCATGTCCGCTGTCCACAGACGGCGATGAAGAGCCAACCAAAAGAACTTAACCCTCGGCGGCGCCTTGGTTCGCTCTTGGCGCCAGGGAGGTTCGTGGACCCATGGAAGAACGCCCTGTATGCCGACGACGCCGAGTACTTTCCATCCGGCGACCACTTCCAAACGAATCGATCGGATTGCAATGGGTTCAAAACCACGTTCCGCAGCAGGTCCCAGACTAACAAGTATTGGTAGAGCACCGGCGCAGTTAAGGCTCCGACGATCTCCCTCGCCCAGCGGTTGAGGTGTAGTCCGTCCTTTAGGGATATGGTTTTCCCTGCCCTCGAGAGTGCAGCAAACAGCTCCGGGGCGAAGCGGCAGAGGGGGCCAACCGAAGCCCAGGAATCCGTCCATAGTTTGGTTGTCGCGCCATCACCAACTTGGACAGACATACTGACCGCGCACATGGCTGCAACCGGCTTCTCGACGCGACACGGCAATGATCCCCAACAACGCGTTGGGTCAGTTCTCCCAAGCCATTCCCAACGCAACCTCAAGGCGAAGCCGAAGTAGCGTAGGTCCAAGATACCGAGGCCGCCAAGGCACGTTGGTCTGCACACCGTAGCCTAGGCGACCTTGCACTTACCCCCAATGGTGGTTTCAGCGCCCGCCCAAACGAAAGCACGGCGTCGTTTATCAATCTGGCCGATCGCCCATTGGGAGAGGCAACAGGCGATGCTGAGATGGACCGGGATGGCAGAAAGCGTGACCATAGTGAGTAAGACGCGCCCGGCTTTAGTGAGCAATCCCGATTTCCAAGTTGGAATCCTTGCCGTGATCGCGTCGACGAGCGGCTGCTCCTCTGCCCTTGTTAGCCTCGACAAGGACAACGGGATTCCAAGATACTTGCACGGGAACGAGGTGATCACACAGGGGAACACCTGCTGCACCGTCGCGACCATTTCCTCAGTGCACCGGATGGGAGTGGCGATGCACTTATCAACGTTGGTCACCAGCCCGGACGTCCCAGCAAATAACTACAGGATCTGCAGGAGGCAACGAAGGTCCTCGCTGCGAGGGACGAGGAGGAGCACCAAGTCATCAGTGTATAGGGAAGTTCGGTGTGCAATTGCGCAACCAGGAAGCGGCGTCAGGGCGTTACGGCGATCGGCTTCCGTAATTAGGGAGTTCAGCGCCTCCATGACTATGACAAAGAGCATAGGCGAAATTGGATCGCCCTGCCTTAAGCCACGGGCATGAATGATTCTTCGCCCTGGGCGGCCGTTCATCAGCACCTTCGTGCTAGCGGTTGAGAGCAGGATCGCGATCCAGTCAGTCCACCGTCTTGGGAATCCAATGAACTGTAGGATCTCTAGGAGGAAAGGCCAAGCCACCGAATCAAAGGCCTTTGCGATATCGATCTTTAACAGAACGGGCGCCCGCTTACTGTGCAGCCACCGGCATGCCAGCGTGAAATTTTTGCATTTTGGTCCCTTTTTAAAATATTTTTTACAAAAAGACACCTGCCAAAATTTTTGCTACAAATAGACCATTTTTAAGCGTCTTAGGAAATCACGCCGAGGTATGAAGGTTGGCGTCGACTGACACGACGCCGAGTCCTTGCCACGTCACCTGAAAGCATCTAGGCCCCTTTGTTGGGTTTCGGTGATTAATGACAATACAAGATTACTATGACTAACGTGTGTATTGCAGAGTCAATTAAGTTAGGTCATGATAATGGAGATCGATTGGGCAATCGAGGTGGTCATGCCCCTACGATAGAAATCGTTTCGGTTTTCAAAGGATGGACGACAATGTTAAGGATGACTAGTTCTAAGTGTCGATTGGAGTTGGAGTGACACTTAGAGTAGTTTAGGACTTTGTTTTTTCTTTGGCCGTACTATTAAGGGGGGTATGGACGGGTAGCTTAACCTAGATGAGTCTAGTGAGTTAGGTGTGGTGCACACTTGTTTAAACTAGCTCTAGGTAGCTCCTACATATGCCTAAGATCCAATGGAGCAAACTTCATTCACACATGATCGAGAGTTGAAGGTGAATGAAGGGTCAAATACTGATCGGACGCTGGCTCCGGTGCGATTGGACGCTGGCCGCAGGGTCCGGTCAGTTAATTTGATCAAGAGATTACGTTCGGTGCGACTGGACGCTGGAGTGGTCAAGTGACCGGACGCTGAGAGGCAGCGTCCAGTCGACTCCAGTAAGGTTCTAGAGAAGTGAATCAGCGACCGGACGCGCCCGGTCAATTCTGACCGGACCCTGGGGGTTCAGCGTCCGGTCGAGTACAGTAAGCATCCAGTGAGGGAGATATGCGACCAGACGCGTCCGGTCAGTGCTGACCGGACCCTGCCAGCGTCCGGTCATCACTTAAACACTGGTCCACGGGTTGAACTGATCGGAGCGTCCGGTCAACACGACCGGAGCGTCCGATCACCCCGCAGAAGCTCATAACGGTTCGTTTTTCAGCCGCTGTTATAAATACTTCACCCCTTCGTGTGAGGGGGTACTTTTGCTCATTCCAACAGCTGAGAAACACATTTGTAAGTGCCAAGAAGAGCAAGGTCCTAGTGAGGTGTTTGTGATTTGAGAATCCAAGAGAGTAGCCTCATTAGTGAATCAAGAGTAGCAAAGTGTGCATACACCGTTCTCATTAGGCTTCGCGTGGTCAAGTGAGAGTTCGTGCTTGTTACTCTTGGTGATCACCATCACCTAGACGGCTTGGTGGTGATTGGGAGCTTGGTGATCACCCGACGGATCTTGTGGGTGACCCAACTCAAGTTGTGAGCGGCTTTGGGTGATTCGCCGCGACGGAGTGTCGAAGAATCAACCCGTAGAGAGCACTTGATCCTTGTGCGGATCAAGGGGGAGCTACACCCTTGCGCAGGTGCTCCAACGAGGACTAGTGGGGAGTGGCGACTCTCCGATACCTCAGCAAAACATCGCCGTGTTTCCTCTCCTCTCTTTACTTTGAGCATTTACTTTAAGCATTACTTTGAGCAATTCAATTCTTATCATTTACATTCCTAGAATTGCCATGCAACAGTAGGATTGGAACTTAGGTTGCAAGTCTCTTTGTGCGATAGAACATTACAAACACTTTCTAGGCACAAGGGGTTAATTGGGCTATCTATAGGATTTAATTATTGCAAGAAAATTTAGAATTAGCCCAATTCACCCCCCCCCCTCTTGGGCATCTTAATCCTTTCATCACCGATGACTCCGGGGCTGGCGCATGGGGCCCAGTACATCGGCGTCGTGTTAGCCAACGCCACAGGCCTATCTTCGGCGCGGTGGGGAGTCACGCCGAGCTCTTGGCACCATCCGGCGCGTGGCCTAGGCGGCCCAACAACGCTTCATGGGCCAAGAGGTCGGTGTGCGATCAGATGACGCCGAGACGCTAACCTCGGCGTGACCCGACTCAACGCCGAGGTTCGGTCAGTTGAGGCCGCGCCGCAGCCCCCTTCTTCCTCCTCCCTCCATTCAGAACCAACAGGTGGCCATTTCCCACTCCCTCTCTCTTCCCACGAACCCTAAATCCTAAATCCAGCTCTTGGGAGGCCAGATCGAGGGTTTTGACGTTTTGCCAAGGTACTCCTCTTTCCCCTCTTTCATTTAATCCATTTAGATTTGGTTGTTTGTGTTTTGTTTTGAACTTGGCATTATAGGTTTGGTTCATGTTCATGTCATTCGTGCAATGTATGGTGGTTCAAATGATTGAATGACCCAAATGTATGGTTGTTGTTGTTGTATATGTTCTGGTTTATAATCATTGAGTTAAATTTTGTGTTTGTTGGGATTCAAATTTGCTTAGGGTTTGTAATGAAAAGCTTATTTGGGAGGTATGGTGATTTAGTGTTAGTAGCTTTACATTCGTTGCAAGGTACTTTGGATTGATTTTTTTCTACGTAATGTTAGGATGCCAAGGCGTGGTAAAGCTCGTATTCCAAGGTAATCCCAATGTTTATTCATTATTTGTGCAACAAATAGAAAACCGTAGGTTTAGGTTTGGTTCTCCGTTAATATGACTAAATTCTTTCAATTGTAGCTATGGTCGCCAGAGGGCAAATCCCTATGACCTAAAGCCTCTCCCTGAAGGTGTTCCTCGACCCATGTGCTTTTGTGGTGATCCTTGCAAGGTAGACATCTCTGAAGATGAGGAAACATATAGACAGAGGTACTGGATGTGTCCCAATTATGCATGGGAACCTACAAAGCAACAGCGTCGTGCATCGATTGTGAGGAATTTTTATTGTGTGTTAATTAATTTTCTTGTGATATTAAGTATTGCTTATTTATTTGTTTTGTAACAATTTGTTTTTCTTGCAGACCGTTCCACCACTGTGTGACTTTGAGCAGTGGATTGACACTGAGATCAAGGAGTTGGACAAGCAGCATCTAGAAGGCCTGAAGGAGTGGGATGCGGAGGTTAAGGAGAGGTTTGAGCAGAGACGTAGACAGAAGGCTATAGAAAAGGAGCATAAGGAAGAGGAGGAAAGGAGGCGTGTTGCTGCGTACAGGGCAGAGAGGGAGAAGAAGCTTGAGCGTGTGCGCCGAGCGAAGGCAGCGATGGAGGAGAATCCCGATGCCCAGAGGAAGGGAAAGTGGCCTCGTTGCACTCAGTAGGTATTTGGTTTATTCTTGAGCGATGTCGTGTAGCCCTAGACTTTTTTTACTATGTTGTAATGCACTCTGCTTTTATTTCAGATGAACTTATTCCCTGGACTTTTTTTATTATGTTGTAATGCACTATGCTTTTATTTCAGATGGTCTTATGCCCTGTACTTCGTTAACTATCTTAGGACTGTAGTGCTACTATTTGTATCACTAAAAAGGCTACTTGTGCTGTTGCAGTCAATGAAAGGGCTACAAGTACTGTTGCAGTCAATGAAAAGTCTATTTGAAAACTCACTGAAAAGCCTAGATTCGTTTACTGTTGCATCCATATACGCAATGAATTAATATCAAAGTGATGTACTGCATTTAGATGAAGTGACAAAACATAGGTGTAGCCTTTTCAGATGAAATGACCAGTCATGGTTGTAGGCTTTTCAGATGAAGCATCTAGCCTTTACAGATTCAATAAATGAGTACGCACACAAGTTTTTTGTCAAGTAGCATTCATGGTGAACCTGCCTTCATCTCTATATATAGTGCTCCATGTCTTACTCCACATCCACACAACTTGTTTTCTATTTTAGTTTTAGCAAATGTCGAGCGGAGGTTCCTCGAGTGGAAAGGGTTTCGGCGGAGGGAGAGGAAAGGGGGTGAGGAAGGGACCTCCGATTGTGTGGGAGGGTTCTCTGAGTCCTGATTCTTTTGAAGAACCAATAGAGGAATTTCCTTTGGAGAGGAAGAGTGACTTCACCCATGAGAGACCTCTTAGATCATACGACAAGCGCATTGAAGATTGGCCAAAATGCCGCCACAGTTTGGATTGCGTTGTGCAGATGTACAACGACTCTGATGGTGGAGTATGGCCTACAATACATCACATATCTACAAGTATGCATCTTTGACCTAGAGTATGGCCCTGGAAGTGGTAACAGGGACAAGTCGGATGACGACAACAACAATGATGCAGAGGAGGCACTATGCAATAATCCGTACTGCCAGTGCCCGTACCATAAGAAGCACGGGCCTCCTTCTCCACCGCCACCGCCACCGCCACCGCCGCCGTCAACTGGAGGATACTATGGGGAATGTGCAACTCAGTTCAATATGTGGGAGCATTATTAGGACCGACCTTTGTTAGTCAACCCGAATGTGGAATGCTTGTATGAGTTGTTCTTTTTAATCTCCTAAGGCATGCTAGGTTTAGTTTGCAACATGCCATTGTTAGTTTTCATGTGAGTGTGTAATCGTAGTACCTTTGCAATGTTTGTATCACTTGTTTCTTTCAATCCCCTAAGGCATGCTAGGTTTAGTTTGTGACATGCCATTGTTAGTTTTGATGTGAGTGTAATCGTTGTGCATTTGCTATTTCATAAATTGCAGTTTACCTATCTCTAAGTTTCATGTACTATGGTTGATTCCCAAACTGAAAAAAAGATTTGACTCTCTCTAAAAATAGGGGATTGAAATCGAACCAACCTTCGGTTTTTCCTGCAGGAACAAACATAAATATAGCATGTCTACTCTTATTAGTATAACTCGTGTTAGTAGAAGAGGAATCGTTGAGAAAGATTTTTTATTTGAATCATGCAAATAGGATTTCAACCTATACCAAAGGTTTAGAAGACCTCTGTCTTTAATACTTTATTCTTTCTTTTTTATGATTTATAGGCTCGGCGTCAAGTCGGACGACGCCGAGGTAGAAGACCACGGCGTTGATTCGTCCCACGCCAACCCTAGGGTTTGGCTCGGCCGTTTACGTGAAGTGTTGGGCTGAGGCTCGGTGTCGAGTCGGCCCACGCCAACCCTAGGGTTTGGATCACCACGGCCCACGCCAGGTTTGGGCCAAACCTCGGTGCTGAGTCGGCCCACGTCGAGATCGAACAGCTAGGCGCCGAGTCGAGCCACACTGACGTTTGGGCCACGGGCGTTGTCGGGTCAGCCCACACGCCTACCTCGGCGTTTAATATTTTCACGCCGAGATTAACGGCTCGGCGTCAATTTACGGAACGCCGAGCTTGGGCACCTCGTCGCTTTGAGGCAAAGGATTCTAGTATGCACCAGGGGTCGGCATCAATTGACTAAACGCCGAGGTGCCCACCCTCGGCGTGTGTTCAATTGACGCCGAGCTCCTGGGTTCACCAAAAAACAATGAACTGAGCGTACACATAACACATAATACATGACAGAATACATGAGCATACAGAATTTCACATAACAAATGACCACACCGACATACACATTCATTCAACATCCATACATACATAAGGTCCAACACATTCAACATCCAACATAGTCCAACACATTCAACATCCATACATAGTCCATACATATGCTTCATCAATCATCCAACATAGTCCAAACATAGTACAAGGTCCATACATAGTGCATTACATAAGGTCCAATGCATACATAGTCCATGCACAAAAGAAGCATATGAAGTCTTTGGATCTTTTAGCTCGCTCCTTGTCTAATGCTCCATCATTTTCTCCTTGTCTCTTTTTTTCCTACAGTAGTCCATTTTCACAACTTTTAGCGGATATTGAGCTAAGTTAGAAACCATTAATGAGACTACCTTCACATAGCTATTTGGTGTTTGCTAAAATCTGAGCCAAGTATCATGATTACCATATCAAAAGATGTACCTTAATGTGGACGGCGAGCGTAACGCTTTCCCCTCCCAAACGGATAGGTACCTAGAGTGTACCTGTCCACTGGTCTGAGCGTCCTCTATGGACGTCCAGAACTGGAGGGGCCTTGAGTTCCTTGGGGTGCATCTTCAAGCTGGGACATGCCAATCTCATCATGCTCATGCTCATAGTACTCTCCCTGTCCTTCATCATCTTCTCCCTAGTGTTGTCCTTCATCATCATAAGGACCATGTCCTTGACCACCCTCTGCACTAGTTGTTGTACCATGTGAAGAAGAAGTCCCGCCAACATGTGCACCATGTGAAGATGAAGTCCCTCCAACATGTGCGTGAGAAGGTCCAAAGCACTGGTGCATTGTGGGACCGCCACATTCGGGGCACGCCTACATCCAAGGCGTCAGACTACCTTTCAGAGGCGATGCATGGCACGCCGCATTTTGAAAGCACTATTAGTAAGTGGGGTTGGTCGCAAAACTATATAAAGATGTAACATCAATGAATGACGAGAGACTACACGAATGTGCTTTGTCGTAACATGGAGGCCTCATCGATCGCCCATAGGAATCATCAATGCCCTTCCTTGCTCGGCCACTGTCCTCATTATCTCCGTGATCTATGCAACAAAAACAAGAATTTAGGTCTCCATCACAAAGAAAGACCTCAGAGATGGAAATAGTTGTATCACTTACAGCTCTGGCTAACGCAGGGGCGATCTCAACTTGCCTGCCTTCTCGGGTAGCTTGGTCATATGGGTTGTTGCCCTCATCCTCGCTCGCAATGTCAGCAATGTCTTGCTCCGTCCAAGCGGGCCTCAATTGAAGCCTTGTTCGTTGACCAAGCCAAACAAGGTAATCATCGAATGCCTTGTCACGATGGACGGCGTGGATGCCCATGTTGTTCTCGCTCCCATCAAGATCCACTCATCAATGTAGCGCCGGTGCTCCAAATACCGCCATTAGTGATCTTCTTCTTTTTTGTCTGCTGAACCTGCAAATTTTACACCATAGCGGCAATATGAAGGCCTACTCAATGATTCATTCATGTGAAACAAACAAAATATTGCATGTTACGTACTTGTGGAGCTACCAACCGGTGGAGAAATCCTTGGGCGAGAAGGCTGCAGCCTACCAAACTGTCATGCTACACGGTGAGGGAGATGGTACTCCACTGCATAGAAACAAATAAGGGGGTCCTCATCGTCCAGACGTCCTCGTCTGCCGTGCACAAGGAGCTCAAGTTGAGATCCGTGACTTGCCTCCACCGATATGGGTGCCATTCAACCTGTACACAACGTCGTCATCAACTAGTCGACGCTCAATTTGTGCACATATCCTCGATTAGGCCAAAAGGGTGGGAAACTTACATGCTGTGGCAAAAGGGTGTCCAGCTCATTGGTGAAGCTGATGTACGCGTGGCATGACACGTGGTAAGTTTCGTGGGCTCGCTCGTAGAGGTGTGCCACGGTAGGGGCGACAACTGCGTCTCCTTGAGGAAACCAAGGTTGTGGGGGATCAAGCTGATGCGGTCTCCCAACTGGAAGCCTCTCCCACATCCAAATCTGCAAAAAAGAGTGGAAACTTGCATGTTAATCACTTTTGTTAAGAAAAAACATTGAATTGTAGTAGAAACTTATACAACTTTGCTTTATTACCTGCAATAGTGTGATGCACCCTGACATTGTAGCGTGCGCGCCTCTAGGATGGCGGCAAGCCTCGCAAAGCTGACGGTACAGGAAGGCAAGTATAGCCGAGCCCCAACTCCTATTGTTGGCATCCTCCCAGTTCCAAAGGCACAGGATGTACATCCAGGACGCCGTGTCTCCAGTGTCGTCAGGGAAGAGAACTCCTATTGCCGGCATCCTCCCAGTTCCAAAGGCACGGGATGGTTGGCATATGCTTCACCACGGGGCATAACTGCCTTGCAATGAACCTAGAATTGAGCTGCAGATGGTTCTCTTCTGCCTCAGCAGTGGCACAAACATGTGGTTGCTTCATTGAGGTAATCTTCTATTTGCCTGCCTTTGTCTTCCTAGCACATACTCTCCAACCACACTGTTGTTCTTCACAAGCAATAGTGTACCTCTTCTCCTTGAATGAATTGATGACCCTAAAAGGTCGGTTGTGTACAATGGAGTACTCTTGCAACCATGTTTTCAACTCATCCATGGTAGCAAACAATATGCCCTTCCGTATGATGAGACAACCACTAACATCAGGCACTGTTGTATCACTTGGCCCACCATCAGCTACTGCCATGTGACCATGGCTAAGGTCCTCGAAATCACCAACTAGTGGATCTCTCCAAGGCAAGACCCTAGACAATATCTCTATTTCCCTAAAATTGAGACAACCAATAGGGCGATCGTCATTAGAGTCTTCGGCTATCTCCTCTACGAAGGATTCATCATCTCCAGCTATCTCCATGTCAAAACGGTTCGTAGCCCTAGCATCACCAAAGTCTTCTTCACCACTAAGACCATCTTCGTCGCTAAGCTCATCCTCAATAGAAAAGTCTCCGCTAGCGCCGTCCAAACCTTCTTCTGCATCACCAATTACATAATCATCATCCTCTTCATCACTATCATGATTGCCCTCACCATCGGCAACCACATTCTCCTCCTCATCTCCACCGCCCTCAAACCAACCTCCATCACGCTCGAGCGATCCAAACACTTCACCACCACCGTAGCCTAGTTGTGTGACAAGTATTTCTTCTTCAGACAAAGGACCATAACCTATGTGAGCGGGGGAAGATGGGCATGCTTTGAAGTTATCATTTCCTAAGCCGGACTCCTTACTTACTACTAAATCCAAAGATCGCACTTCTGAGGCCAATACAACTGCCTTGTAATCATTCCATTCAGACTCGCTTATAATTTTGAGCAACCGCTTGATCTGAGGACCCTTCGACGACCCAACATCTATGACACCTTCAAACCGAACATGCACGCTCCTTCATTCCAAATTAACTTAACCTTCACTCGCTCCACTAATCGGGTCAAAGATGGTGTTTCGAGAAAAATCAACAACTCCTCACACATGTCCGTAAATTCCAAACTATCATCTCTTGTCCAACAATACTGGCCTCCATGATGCAACCTCACTAATTTATCCATCTACATGACCATCACACAACAAGTAGTGTCACATATCAATATATCATGCGAGTTTCAATCCAATAAGTAGAAACTAAAATATATCATTTCATCTTTTTAACCCCAACAACATAATCATTTCTAGTCATAAAAATTAAAATCTAATGACCAACAAATAACTAAAATACATACTAACCCTAATGACCAACAAATAACTAACCCTAATGACACCTACAATAAACAAAGAACCCTAATGACCAAAAATAACTAGAAACCAAACTAACCTAACATGTTCAAAGACATAAAAAACAGTTAAACAACAATGCACTCAATCAAGCTAAGCCATACATTTTGCAAATGCAAATACACATATACCAAAACACCATACACCCATGATTCCACATGATTAGAGATAATGCAAGCACATCTACGCGGATAGATTGGAGGAGGGGAGGGACCATTACTGTCGGTGTTTTGGACCGGGGGGTCCTCAACCAACCAGTAAATGTGAACTGCGTGCCCCTAATCCCGGATGGTGATGCAAAGAGACACAAGGTTTATACTGGTTCAGGCAATCGATGCCCTACGTCCAGTCTGAGAGATCGATCTTGTATTCCTTACACCGAAGTGCTAGTAGTAGGGGGTTACAAGCACAGTGAGAGAGGGAGCTAATCCCAGGTCTCGGCGAGGTGTCGTGTGGGCGGCTTGAGACGTTGCTCTCAGGCGGCTGGGATGCGTGTGTGTGTGTGCTATCAGGTGTTCTTCTTCTTTTCGAAATGGCCCTGGCTACCCTCTTTTATTGCTGTAAGGAGGGAGCCGGTAATACATGAGAGAGCTATACGTGGAGCCTTAGAAGGAAGATCTAGTACTCTATCCCTGTAGCAGTATAGTGCCGGGAATGGCAATTGGTACTTGATCACTGGCGCGCCGTGCTGGCCAAGCCCGAGGTTGTTGAGGTCGTGGGGGTCCTTGTTGATGTCTAGTCAGTATGGCTTCCACTGTAGGAGGCATGCCGTGCCTCGTGTGTTCTTGACTGGGTGGAGTCTTTGAGGCTGGCGGGTGTCTTTGTGCCGATCGTGCTTGCGAGGCCCGCTGACGAGGCCTCGGAGGTGACCCGTGTATGATGCGGGGTCTCGGTGGTCTGCGTCGCACCAGTTCAAAGTGAGAAGTGCGGCGATGTGTCCACAGGGCACGGTAACCCCTGCACCGTAAGTAGGGGATGGTAAAAAGGAGATTCGACCGATGTCCCATCGCCCCTGTTGCTGTACCCTGTCAGTCGTGGCTGACGTAGTAGGTGCGACCGGGCGCACTTAAACGGATGTGACGGCTTGCCAGAGGGACGGTTGAGGCAGAGGCGACAAGGATGCGGGACGAGCCCGGCCTCGGCCGAGGCGAAGAAGGAATAGCACGTCCGAGGCCCTAGCGGGGGGGGTCTCGGCCGAGGCAGAGAAGGAAAAGTACGTCCGGGGCCCTGCCGGGGGGTCTCGGATGAGGCGGAGGACGAGCGGTTGGTCTTTCACGCTGGTTCCGAGACTACTGGGACCCGGACTTGACCCTCCACGCCACTTTGTTCTTGGCGCAGGAGTTAGGCAACCTGAGGCAAGATTCCGTCCCCCGTCCCGTCGGTCATTCTCGCCTCAGACAAAGGCCAACGTCAAGGGCCGACGATCACGGGAGTAGTGGGGCGCATTAACTGGACGTGATGTTCTGTCAGGGGAGTCGGTCGGGACGGAGGTGACGAGGTTGTTTGCCGAGCCCAGCCTCGGGCGAAACGGAGAATTGGTATCCCAGCCGAGGCCTTGCGGGGCGGGGCCTCGACGAGGGGGCCTCAGCGAGAGGGCCTCGGCGGGGCGAAGGGCCTTGGCCTTTCGTCTGAGGCTTCGGCGCTAGCTTTGGGCGAGTCGGAGAATCTGCCGAGACCTCATGGTCGTCCTTTGGCTTTGATTTTTGCAAGGCTTAAGCAATATTTTCGGTTCTTGCTTAGGGTACCCCTTCTTGTGGTATCCGACAATAGCCCCCGAGCCTCGGGAGGAGTGCAGGCACTCTCCCGAGGTTTTGGACGAGACTTGGCTCGTAGCAGCTCCCGTCGAGATTGTGTTTTGTATTTGGTGGTTCCGGAGGGTGCGCGCGAGCGCACCCGCCAGGTGTAGCCCCCGAGGCCCTGGAGGAGTGGAGTTACTCCTTCAGGGGCTTTTTTTTTGTTTTTGCGTTTGAGCGAGGAGTTTTTATCGTATTTGCCGAGCCCACAAACACAAGTTCGGGTTGCGGGGGGTCTCGGCGAGGCTGCAGGAAAAGCCCTCTAGCCTCCGCACGGAGCGAGAGGTCCGTCAGGGATCCCCCTGACTTTGGGTATGACCCTCATGCTTCCTTTTCGCTCAGAAGGAGGGGTGGAATGTGCCAGGCTACCCTCGATGGGCACGAGCGTGGGCACTTTCGGTGACCTGTTATCGGGTAGTCCGAGTGGAGGCCCGAACCCTGTTCGCTAAGGGTCGGCTAGCGGTTCAGAGACGCACTCCAAGAGTACCAGAGGGTTTCTCTAGTGGGTGCCGAGGCCGTTCGCTGGGCCTCGGTGGCTCGGTGCCTCCCTACGGTGGGATCCCATTCGGAGATTTCCCTGCCGGTCTCGGACACGACTTAGGACGCCTCGAGCGATCAAGCGATCGTTCGCTCGGGCCTCGGCCATTCGTAGGCTCGCCCCGAGGTCATCCCTGACTCTGTTGTCCTGGGGTGACTGTCGAAACCTCTGGAGGCCCAGCCTTCGAACCCCTGGACCATAACGGGCTCGGTGCCCTTTATCGTATTTGTAATGGAACTTCTAGCATGGACTTAGACCGTTTGTCTTTGTCTTGGGCGCAGGAGGAGCCCCCGAGCCTCCGCCAGGAATAGGAGGGCCGTCAGGGGTCCCCTGGCTTTTTCATCCGACCCTCACATATCCTTTTCGCTCGGACAAAGGGTTTGTTTGCCGAGCCCACTCTGGTGCGAGCCGGAGCCGCTGGTCTCGGCGAGGTTGCAGGAAGAGCCCCTAGCCTCTGCGTGGAGCGAGAGGGCCATCGGGAGTTCCCCTGGCTTTTTATACGCCCCTCGCGCGTGAGGATTTGTTTGCCGAGGCCCCTTTGGGTGCCAGCCCGGGTCGTGGGGTCTCGGCGTATCTGCAGGAAGAGCCCCCTAGCCTCTGCGCAGGGCGAGAGGGCCGTCAGGAGCTCCCCTATCTTTTTGTACGACCCTCACGCTTCCTTTTCGTTCGGAAGGAGGGTTTGTTTTGCCGAGCCCCTTTGAGTGCGAGCCGGGTCACTGGTCTCAAGAAGATTGCGGAAAGAGCCCTTAGCCCTGCATAGAGAGCGAGAAGGCCGTCAGGGGTTCCCCTGACTTTTTGTACGACCCTCATGCTTCTTTTTCGCTCGGAAGGAGGGGTGGAAGGTGCCTCGCTACCCTCGATTCCAAACTATCATCTCTTGTCCTACAATACGGCCTCCATGATGCAACCTCACTAATTTATCCATCTACAGCCATCACACAACAAGTAGTGTCATATATCAATATATCATGCGAGTTTCAATCCAATAAGTAGAAACTAAAATATATCATTTCATCTTTTTTAACCCCAACAACATAATCATTTCTAGTCATAAAAAATTAAAATCTAATGACCAACAAATAACTAAAATACATACTAACCCTAATGACCAACAAATAACTAACCCTAATGACACCTACAATAAACAAAGAACCCTAATGACCAAAATAACTAGAAACCAAACTAACCTAACATGTTCAGCACATAAAACAGTTAAACAACAATGCACTCAATCAAGCTAAGCCATACATTTTGCAAATGCAAATACACATATACCAAAACAACATACACCCATGATTCCACATGATTAGAGACAATGCAAGCACATCTACGTGGATAGATTGGAGGAGGGGAGGGACCATTACTGTCGGTGTTTTGGACCGGGGGGTCCTCAACCAACCAGTAAATGTGAACTGCGTGCCCCTAATCCCGGATGGTGATGCAAAGAGACACAAGGTTTATACTGGTTCAGGCAATCGATGCCCTACGCCCACCGAGAGATCGATCTTGTATTCCTTGCACCAAAGTGCTAGTAGTAGGGGGTTACAAGCACAAAGTGAGAGAGGAGCTAATCCTGTGTCTCGGTGAGGTGTCGTGGTGGGCGGCTTGAGACGTTGCTCTCAAAGCGGCCGGGATGCGTATGTGTGTGTGCTATCGTGTGTTCTTCTTCTTTTCGAATGGCCTCGTGCTGCCCCTTTATAGCTGTAAGGAGGGGCCGCCAGTAATACATGAGAGAGCTATACGTGGAGCCTTAGAAGGAAGATCTAGTACTCTATCCTGTGTGAAGAGACAAAGGCCGGAATGGCAATTGGTACTTGATCACTTGGCGCCAGTCTCGCTGTGCCCGAGGTTGTTGAGGTCGTGGGGGTCCTTGTTGATGTCTAGTCAGTATGGCTTCCACTGTAGGAGGCATGCCGTGCCTCGTGTGTTCTTGACTGGGTGGAGTGCCGAGGCCTGGCGGGTGCTGTAGCTGATCATGCCGAGGCTCGCTTTGCCGAGGCCCTCGGAGGTGACCCGTGTATGATGCGGGGGTCTCGGTGGTCTCACGCCGCATCGTGCCAGTTCAAAGTGGAGAAGTGCGGAGCGTGTGTCCACAGGGCACGCAACCCTCGCACCGTAAGTAGGGGATGGTAAAAGGAGATTTGACCGATGTCCCATCGCCTCATTCTTTGTACCCTATCGGGCCGTGGTCGACGTAGTAGGTGCGACCGGGCGCACTTAAACGGATGTGATGGCTTGCCAGAGGGACGGTTGAGGCGGAGGCGCGAGGATGCGGGACGAGCCCGGCCTCGGCCGAGGCGGAGAAGGAATAGCACGTCCGAGGCCCCAAGCGGGGGTCTCGGCCGAGGCGGAGAAGGAAAAGTACGTCCGGAGCCCCCGCCGGGGTCTCTGGACGAGGCGGAGGACGAGCGGTTGGTCTTTCACGCCGATTCTCGAGACTCACTGGGACCGGACTTGACCCTCCACGCCACTTTGTTCTTGGCGCAGGAGTTAGGCAAAGACAGGCAAGATTCGGGTCCCCGTCCCGTCGGTCATTCTCTGTCAGATGCTTAGGCCGGGACGCGGTGACGCTATGGGAGAGTAGTGGGCGATTAACTGGACGTGACGTTCTGTCAGGGGAGTCGGTCGGGACGGAGGTGATGAGGTTGTTTGCCGAGCCCAGCCTCGGGCGAAATGGAGAATTGGTATCCCAGCCGAGGCCTTGCGGGGCGGGGCCTCGACGAGGGGGCCTCGGCGAGAGGGCCTCGGCGGGGCGGAGGGCCTTGGCCTTTCGTCTGAGGCTTCGGCGCTAGCCTTGGGCGAGTCGGAGAATCTGTCGAGACCTCGTGGTCGTCCTTTGGCTTTGATTTTTGCAAGGCTTAAGCAATATTTTTGGTTCTTGCTTAGGGTACCCCTTCTTGTGGTATCCGACAATTACCTCGAGGAAGCTTTGGGAGACGAGATCCGGGCACCTAGGGTCACATTTGGGGGTTAGGGTTTCGTGGAGGCCGTGGGGGGAGACAAACAGAGAGAGAGCCGACGCTTTCAGAATGGAGGGAGGAAGAAGAAGGGGGCCGCGACGCGGCTTCAAGAGTCCAGACCTCGGTGTTGAGTCGGGCTGCGCCGAGTCTGGTGGCTCGGCGTTAAGTGACCCCGCGCCGAGCTATTGGGCCACGAAGCGTTGTTGGGCCGCCTAGGCCGCGCGTCGGATGGTGCCAATAGCTCGGCGTGTAGTGCCACCGCGCCGAGGTTGGGCTTGTGGCGTTGGCTGACACAACGCCGACGTGTCGGACCCCATGCGCCACCGTGTCGCCGTCGACCGGGGTCATCCGTGACGTGGCAAGACCTCGGCGTCATGTCAGTCGACGCCGACCCTCATACCTTGGCGTCATGTTCTAAGACGCCTAAAAAATAGTATATTTTCAGCAAACGTTTTGGCATAGGTCTTTTTGTAAAAAATGTTTTCAAAAGGGTCCAAAATGCAAAAATTTCACCATGCCAGCCGTACCGAACGAAAATTGCTGTGGATAGATCGGTCTTTGAGAAGGCGCTCTGGTTAGGTGCCACAATCAGCTTGGGCTTGGGAGCCAACCGCCGTGCCAGACATTTGGCGAAAAGCTTACTGAAACTGTGCATCAGGCTGATTGGCCTGTAATCCTTCAAGGTTGCCGGCGACTGTTTCTTGCGCAGTAGGATCATGAGGGAGTCATTGAGCAGATGAAAGCTTCCGGCGCCAGTGACCACAAGGCATTGAAAGTGTTGACGACGTCGTCCTTGATGATGCCCCATGCGACCTTGTAGAAAAGCCCAGTGAACCCATCCGGCCCGGGAGCGCGGTCCGGGGGGAGCTCTTTGATTGTTGCCCATATCTCTTGTTCAGAAAAACATGAATCAATACCCGCCAAATCCAACTGGGGTAGGAGGCCGTCCAGGTGAAGGGAGTGGAGGCGAGTGAACGGTGTTCCCAGAATATTGTTGTAGTAGTTGTACACCAGGTCTTCCTTGGTCTCTTTCGTCCGAGAACCAATGCCCTTCGTGTTGGATCGAGGGGATGTAGCTCTTCCTGCTGCGATGACAGGCTTGGAGGCAGGGGCGGAGCCAGGAATTGAGTATAAGGGGGCCATGTACAAGACTAGAACCAGTAAACCATACCAAGTTTTAGTCACATATATAATAGTAATATATATTTCACAAATATTAACCAAAAGAAAATTGCACGTCTATTATCTTAAATTTAACTCTACGACTACCAATGAGACCATAGGCAATTTGATAAAAGAATAATAGTGACCATTAATTACTAGATAAAAGTATAACACTGCATGATTATGGATTGCGGATTACCTGCTGCTTCTAGTGGCCTGACTGCCTGACGAAAACCTACAGAAGGCAATTTGGATGGCAAGTCAGCAGCCGGTGCCCGGCGGCGTCAATTTAGGGCAGCGGTGCTGACATGGCGTGGCGTCTCACGTTCGGCCTCCCACTCCAACCGTACCGTCGTGGCGATGTCCGCCAACCGGTGAAGCAGTCAAGCAAAAGAGAAGACGGACAGTTGAACAGGCAAGAAACGAAGGAAGTCAGGAAGGCTCGACGCTTTGTAGGCGAGAAATGAAGGAAGGCCCGACGCTTCATATTCAGTCGATGAAGGGAGCAGCAGCAATTACATGTTCGTATAAATGGGCTATTTTTTATTGAACCTCAAATACACTTATACACAGTATACACACGTTTGGAATGAATGGGAGGAGCCTAATTAACAGCATACATGCATGGATATTAACTAGTATATACTAGAGACTAGCAGCACGTCAGGGGGTGCCAGGCCCCCCCGTGCCACCCACTCCCCCCCCGCCTTGGAGGTGGAAAAATTTGGTATTGGCATCCCCCTCCTCTCCTCCAAGAACCAAGAACCTGATTCTTGAACGATGTTGCGCGATCGTCCGTGCCAACGACGCCAGGCCGAGCCACTTGCGCTTGAGATCACAATGAAGCGACCTCTCATCCTCCGATAGTTCCCTGTACTCCTGCGCTGCGTCGAACTGAGCTACCAACTCCCTGGCCATGAAAAAAGCTGGAGCCGGACACTCCCGACATTCCGCATACTCCAGCTCTTAAGTGCTTTCGCAGTGCGCCTTAACTTGAAGTCAATTACCCTGCATGCATCAATGTTGGGGAGGGAACAGGACCACGCCTCCTTCACGACCTACTCGAACCCCTCAAGGCGTACCCAGATGCCCTCAAAACGGAACCGCGGCTTGGCCAGGGGACGGATGACAGTTGCAGCAACAAGGGTGAGTGGTCAGAGCAGTCTGAGGATAACGTTCTCAGGTGATGATGGTCAGCGAACTGCTCGAACCACTGCACGGTGGCGAAGGCCCTGTCGATCCGCTCCAAGGTTGGGCGGCGACGTTGATTGCTCCAGGTAAACAGCCTCCCGTGCAAATAGAGCTCATCGACCTGCATGTCATCTAATGCTCGCCGAAAGCGTCGCATGGATCGCAAGTTGAGACGGTCGTTGCTCTTATCCGCCGCTTGATAGATCAAGTTGAAGTCCCCGACAAGGAGCAAGGGACCGGGGCAGTCAGCGTGTATCTCCCGGAGCTCATCCAGAAATTCATGCTTTAGGCTCTCGTCCACGGGTCCGTACACCGTGGCAAGCGACCAGGACGCGTCGGCAGTGCCCAACGGGGCTAAGTCAATGGTCACCAAGAAGCGACGACTAGCTCGCCGGTTCACTGACCAGGTGGCACGACACCAGGCCACGACGATGCCTCCCGAGGCCCCCGAGGAAGGCAAGCAGACATAGTCAAATGATGTTCCTACTGATCATCCGCCACAGGCGGCGGCATTACATCAAGTTTAGTCTCGACGAGACAGGCGACCGATGCACGCTCCTGCATCATGAATTCACGCACTACATCGCGGCGAGCCCGCGAGTTGAGACCTCGCACATTACAGATAAAAAAAGTTTTGTCCTAACATGATTAACAGGTACGACGCGGCCATGTGCAGCGGATTAGGCGGCGCGAACGGGGCGAGACCCCCGCTGCTTCCTACCGGGGAAGAGCACCTGCATTGCCTCACGCTTGGACGGAGACAGAGGTAGCTTGAAGGCTGTCTGGAACTCCTGGAACGTGGCCTCGTCCGGGAGCTCGGTCTCGGTATCGAGGCCGATGCGCCGCATCATGACCTTCCGTGCTCGCGCCTCCGGCCCGGGAGCGCGTGATTTGCTCTTCGCTGCCAGTCGCGCACTTCGCTTGGGGACGAGGTCTTCATCGCGCATCTCCTTCGTCCTGGTGGCGCGCGTCTTCCGCAGTCGTGGCGGCGATATGAGGATGGGCGGCGCGAGCGGCTTCTTGAAGATGTTGATGAACTCGTCGGCAGGTAGCGGCGCGGAAGAACGCTCAGTGATCACCTCGTCGACGGAGGCATGAGCCGTGTGCTGGGCCGAGACCCCATTGATTTCGTCAACAAGGAAGGAGTCCACAGTCGTGACCTGGGCCTGAGAGCAATGCTCAACCGCAGTGGGCTGCGCCGGTGAGCAGTTGCCTGAGCTGCACTCGTCAGGCCCGGAGAGGCAGAGATCGACCTCGTGGCCCACGTCACGGTTGTCCACTTCCAACTGCAGCAGCCCAAATCCGAATCCACACATGACATCCGGCCCATCAGCAGGCCCAACAGGCATACACTTCCCATGGCCTGCCCAGAGTTCGAACTCATCATCTAGGGCGGCCCCCACCATGCCCCTGCGGCGGCAAGTAGAGGGGCGCGACTCCCGCGGGCAGACGTCGATAGACTGCGACCTAGCCATGTCGGAGTAGACGGGTAGCCGCGGCGTGCACAGTGCCGCCTCGACAAGCATTGGGTCGGCGTCTGGGCGCTTGACACAGAAGACGGTGAGCTGGGCTGCATGATGGCGTAGTTAATTTTTACTCATCATAAAGAGGTTTACCCTTTTTTTTCTTGTAGTAGTTAAAAAATGGGAAGGAAAAAACACTAGATGCATGATCGTACTATATACATACATGGTGATCAAAACACTCTGTGGATTTCTTGATGTATACATAACTCAAGAAAAAAAAAATCAGACCAAACGAAAGGAAAGCCTCATCACATACATCAAACCGAAACCTTTTGCCTCTGCTACCGGCCCGGTCGCGCGTGTACGCAGCTGGGCTGAAAACTCATTAGCATGCAGTAACCAACGAGAGAGGGACTAATTAATAGAGCTAGCTATAACTAATACCGTTGTTATACGTAAGATCCATGTCCGGTTAATGAGCGACGATCCAACTAGATCCTCCGGCACGGCCGCACGGTGATCTCTGATGTATCTGTGCACGTATCTGCTTTCTTCTTCATCAGTTCAGCATGCCATGCATGATGCATGGAGCATGGTCGCTGGCTATGGATGGATCAAGGGCAGTGCACGTTCCTGCCGGGCCCTCCGTAGTAGAAGTAGGTGCCCCAGGCGCGGTTGGAGGCGCCCTGGATGTCGTAGCAGCCCGGGTGGTCGGCGACGAGGCGGAGCGCGGCGGCGGGGACGAGGCTGTTGTCGCCGTCCACCACCTGCACGTTGCGGAAGTAGGCGGCGCGGTTGAATCCCTCGCGGGGGAAGTGGCCGCTCCCCATCTGCGTGGGCGTGTGCGACCCCGACGGGCGCGAGTTCACCACCTCGCCGCCGAACTGCACCATGTTGGCGTGCCCGCCCAGGTGCGTGAACAGCAGCGACGGCCAGTACCCCACCAGCGGGCCCGACCCCAGCTGCAGCCACCAGTTCCCCCGGTGTGGGTCCTGCATATTATATCACCATGCATATGCATGCGTTAGTACGTGTGTTGGCATATGGTTCTGGACTATGGCCTTGTAAAAGATATACCTTCCATATGAGCAGGCTGATGTCAAACTGCCGGCCGTTGTAAACCGAGGTCGGCGAGATGGCGGCTCCAATGGCGATCCGGTTGTTGGTCTGGACGAAGCCGGAGCAGTGCAGGTTGTAGCATCCAGTCTCCTGGTATGCATCGGTCTGCCAGACAAAGATGATGCAGCATTCATCAGCTGTGTGCCTGTGTGCTCTAGGACTATTAGTTCCTCCATTTGATGAATATGTCACTCAATGTAAGTTTGCTGATGAGCTCTGAAACTATATATAACGTTTACTAGCTAGCTAGTACTTGATAAAATGTGATACTGCTGTACATGTACATCACTTTAGTAAAAGAAAAACTGCAAGAACGCATTTGTTCAGCTGAATATAAAACAGATTTAGCAAGGCATTTGTTTGAACTTCAGTTTTTTTTTTCTTAAAGCCACAATGTGGACGAGTATATTAGAAGGAGCGAGAGCAAGGCACCAGAGGTGTGGCAGCATGCATTAGCCCTCTTGATGCTTTGCACAGTTTCAATGCATAAGTAATATACTATATGTAACTATATGTAACGTTGGTTTAGAGTAGATTTCAGGAACTTACCGTCCAGTATGTGAAGAACCTCGGGTTGCTATCTCCATACAGTTCAGGGCTCACCTGAGTAAACAATGGAAGCAGGAAGTTAGCACTGTCTCCAGCAGAATCTGTTTGACTGACCCAAGCTAGCATGCTGTGGAACTGGAACTAACAGCATTTCAAGTCAATGGGCACACATTTCCAATCGAGATCACAGTGATGGAATCTAATTAATGAGCGCCAGTTCTACATCACCTTAATGTACTACCAAAGTCAACATACAGCCACATGCATATGCATGTTGCGGAGAAAGGATCAAGGCCTTGATTAGATTGTAAATTTTTGCAATCTGGACACGGTAGCACGTTTCGTTTGTATTTAACAAACTTTGTCCGATCATGGACTAACTAGGCTCAAAAGATTCGTCTCGTGATTTACAACCAAACTGTGTAATTAGTTATTTTTTTATCTACATTTAATGCTCCATGCATGCGTCTAAAAATTGATGTGATGAAGAGAGAGTGAAAAAACTTGAAATTTTGAGGCAATCTAAACAAGGCCCAACTATCATTCCATATCTTAAGGCCTGTTTAGTTCCTGCAGGACCTCATAAAATTCCTGTCACATCGAATGTTTGACACATATATAGAGTATTAAATATAGATTAATTACGAAACTAATTGCACAACTTGCGACTAATTTGCGAGACGAATCTTTTAAGATTAATTAGTCCATGATTTGACAACTTGTGCTACAGTAACATGCACTAATGACGGATTAATTAGACTTAAAAATTCGTCTCGTAAATTAGTCTCCATCTATGTAATTGATTTTGTAATTAATCTATATTTAATGCTCCTTATTAGTATCTAAACATTTGATGTGATAAGAATTTAGAGCAAGTAAAGAACCAAACACCCCCTTAGATCTTTCAGTTCAAAAACACACACCACTATTGGTGGCGACTAGATGCAAGGTCAAAATAGTTTATTGTGGAAAGTTTGCTGTAAACTAGTCTATATCTACCTCTAGTAGGATCCTCATGATCCTAAGCTCTAGCGCAAGACTAGTTCTCACTCCTCACCTAAATACCATGCTGCTGGCTAGAACTAGAAGAAAGTGGTTTCAGTTAAGTGGTTACATTTTCAGATTAACACAAAAAAAAAACTGATGTATGGTGTGTCAGTTCAAAACTTCAAATGCTCAGCGATAGATACTAGATACTAAAGGAACACCAGAAGTGTTGGTGAAAAGCAACCATGCAAGCAAAGAGTTTTTAAATTCGAAGGCTAAAGTTTGTGAATGTCACATCGAAGGTTACGTGGGATGTCACATCGAGTACTTGATAGTAATAATAAAATAAATTACACAAGTCCTCGCTAACTCACAAGATGAATTTATTAAGCTTAATTAATCCGTCATTATCATATGCTTACTGTAGCACCATATTGTTAAATCATAAACTAATTAGGATTAAAAAATTCATCTCGTAAATTAATCTCAATATGTGTATTTAGTTTTATAATTAGTCTATATTTAATAGACTATACATATGTTCAAACATTCGATGTGGGGTTAAAGTTTAGGAGGGGTAGCCGCATGCCTGGTCTGGCTGATCATAGGCAGGCACCCACATTTACTGGTGTCACCAACCAGGCAGCCTGAAGAGCTACTGCGAGTCAGGTTCCCATTACTCGCAAGACAGACAGACGCAGGGACTTTTTCAGTTTGAGGCCTTTATAGCTCTCTCGTCACTATCTCTGGAGAAGACAGACTGAGGGCCGTTTAGATTCCAAAAATTTTTACGCAGTACTCATTATATCGAATTTTGCGACACATTTATGAGGTACTAAATGTAGACGAAAAAAAAATTAATTACACAGTTGGGTGAGAAATCACGAGACGAAACTTTCAAACCTAATTAGTCCATAATTAGACACTAATTGTCAAATACAAACAAACGGGCTACGGTACCCAAAACCAAAAAATTTTGGCATCTAAACGGGGCCTAATTTCTTCCCTCAACCATACCTATATCTACTGCCAGGTTAAACGCATGCGGCATGTCTTGTGCTGTTCTGCACAATTTCCATGGCCCATTTCATTCTTCAGAGGAGAAATACTGAAACCTGAAGAAACACAAATGTTCATGCATACTCGTGCTAGGAACAAACACTACGTACATGGATTTGCTGTACTTGGAAGAAGGTTGTTAAGTGATGCCGTGATGGTGAGTACATGATGCAATGCATGTACATACGGCAGTAATAAGGGCGATTGGTTACAGTACCTGCCATCCGGCCTCGATGGTGTTGAGGTCGTTGCCGAAGGAGCCGGAGATGACCCAGATCTGGGAGAGGCTGAACTCCGCCGCCGACGTCACCTTGGCGGACCACACGTTCAGGCTGGCCTTGGCGCCGTAGAATTGGTCCCCCGTCACGTACCCCACCGCGTGCTGCGCCGTCGTCGCCGTCGCCGTCGCCGTGCCGCCATGCCGCCCCATGCAAGTTCAAGCAAAATGTATATGGCCATCGTCTATCAGAGCCGATCTCGATCGAGGTATAGAGTGGGTGCGTGAGTGCGTAGCTAGACGTTGCTCCACACTACTTCTGCCATGGCAATTGCTGTCGCTATGGCTGCACACTGCAGGGTCTGCAGTCACCACCATGCACAGTACAATCAATGTAGCCCGTGTTTAGTTCCGACCTAAATTTTCAAAAAATGCTACAGTAGCTATCACATCGAATGTTTGCTATATGTGCATAGAGCATTAAATATAGACGAAAAAAACTAATTACACAATTTGGTTGGAAATCACGAGACGAACGTTTTGAGACTAATTAGTCCATATTTAAACAATAATTACCAAATAAAAACGACTATAGTAGCCCAAAATCTAAAATTCAAACAACTAAACACGGGCGTGCTGTGCGCCAGCCAGCCTACTGCACCACCGGCTGGTGTGCATGGTCGACAAAACCTGAGGCAGGATCGAGCACCATTTGGTTGCGTAATAAATCGCGGCAGTTACTCCCACTAATAACTGTGTTTTCCCCCAACTAATCCAGCTTTAATGCTCCGGCAGCAGCAACAGTAGCAGCACTTAATGAGTGATGGCCGGACTTGACAAGACGTGATGTGTTTTGCAATGCTAATGGCGGGCACGCCGTGGCCATGGCGAAGGTGGGTGACTGACCTCGTGGCCGCTGCTGGTGGAGTCGCGGCGGGCGTTGCTGGCCCGGGCCTTCATCCCGAACCGGCGGGCGGAGCTGGCCCGCAGCACGTCGCGCTTCGTCGTCCGCCGTATCGGCACCGTCCCCTCCGGGCACCGCTTGCCGCCGTCGCTCCACGCCTGCGGGAACACGCCGGCCTCCTCCTGCTCCTCCTCTTCCTCGGCAGCGCCGCCCTTGGGCATGGGCCTCTCCACGGGCTCGTCCTGGCAGCAGTACACATGCATGTTGTTACACGACTCCGTCGTCCGAGGATGAAGAACTTGAAACAAATGCAGAGATGGAAACAGAAATGGCTCACCTCGGGCTTCTGGCCTCTGAGCATGGGGTGGTCGAACGCCGGCTGGCGGTCCGCCGGCACGCAGTGGATGACGTCGCCGTCGGGGCTCTGCACACAGCGCACGCACGCACGAGTCACGACACGACGGGCCGAGATCATTCCCAGGCAGCCAGCATGTCAACGACAGGGAGGTGGATTTGCTTGCTTGGCCGGAGCCGGCAGCGCGCACAGCGACAAAGGAGTAGGTAGGAATGGAATACGAGAAGATGGGAAGTAACCTGGATTGTCATGTTGGAATCCTTGGCCATCCTGGCCATGCGCGCCATGATCCTCCTGTACGCCTCCCGCTCGTCCCCGGCACGGAACACCGCCTGGTGCGGCCGCGCGCCTGGGGCGGCGGCATGCTTCCTGCCGCCGCCGTGTCCGTGCGTCGCGGAGGCCAGGGCGGCCGGGCACGTGACGACGACGAGGAGGAGCAGGAAGGGGACAAGGGAAGCAATGATTGGGAGGACTCGGCCGCGGCTGCAACTACTAGAAGAAGAAGCAGCAGCAGCCATGGTCCGACCTCGGATTATTGCTTTGTCGGTATGCCACCTCTTCTTCGTCTTCCTCCTCCTCTGGTGTCGGTATGCTCGCGCATTGGCGTAGTGCTTGTCCTCTTCTTCCCTCCCCAGGAGCGAGCAGGAGAAGAGAGGCCAGGACGCTCGCTATAAATACAGCCGCGTAGCGTGGGGGACGGTGGAGGAGGTGGAGCTCTCTCCGGCTCCGAGGTCAAGACACTCTCCGTGCTGTGTGCGCTATAGTTGGTTGGTAGGCTGGGGGAAGAAACGCCGAATTGATGACGATGGATTCGAAC
Source organism: Miscanthus lutarioriparius (assembly GCA_904845875.1). Classification (NCBI taxonomy): domain Eukaryota; kingdom Viridiplantae; phylum Streptophyta; class Magnoliopsida; order Poales; family Poaceae; genus Miscanthus; species Miscanthus lutarioriparius. The sequence continues at coordinate 107,603,319 of CAJGYO010000005.1, forward strand.
GCGGAAATTTGTTCACTCTCTGTCTGTGCCGCTTGCTTGGCTGTTTGAGCGAGCTCAGCTCGGCGCTAGCCTGCCCCGGCCGCACTTTTTCCGAGGACCCCTCAACCCCACCCCACGTCCCCACCCCGTGCTTTGCATTTCCAATTGCAATTGCAATTCTCCATGGGCGGATGGATGGTTTTGTTTTGTTATTTATGTCCTGCAGCTGTCTCCTCCACGTTCCTCGGCCTCCTCTGTCTCTTCTCTTCGTATGAGAGAGAGAGAGAGCGCGCGCGCGCAGAAGGGAGGAGCTGGATTACTGTGCTCTCTCTACACCTCTGTCTCGGCTGCATCGTCATCGTCGTCAAGAGGGTCGGGGTCGGGGCTGGGCTGGGCATGCCGGTGAGGAGATAGAGTGTGGCCTCGCGAAGTCGCACAACTTTGCTTCATCAGGGCACGAGCGAATAAAAAAAGAAAGGAACCACAGATGAGAGAGAGAGAGAGAGAGAGAGCGCATTGCATTGCACATTTGCACCACCAAGGGAGGAGGAGAGAGAAGGTGGCCGTGCCTGCCTTTTCTTTTGCGTTGCTTTACTTTCGCTGCAAAGGAGAGAGAGAGAGAGAGAGTAGAGGAGGCATGGCGTGGTGGCGGGCATGTGCCAGGGGAGGAGGGAATAAAGGCACCACAGTGGAGTTCGTTCATTCGTCCGATCGTTTGATCGACCATGCATCTGGTGCGTGCAGTGTGATCATGCTCCAAACCGAACGCATCCTTGTAGTTGCAGAGCTTTGGGGCTCTTCGGCGGTGTTCGGCTGCTTGTAAAGCTGTTGGTACTAATTTATACGGTTGATTTGTTGAAAAAAAAAAATATTATACCAGGATTTATAAGTTCAGGAAACTTCAGATCACACACATTCGCATCTGATCTAAATCTGATCGATCACCTAGTCCCGGATGAGAGTGACCTTGCAGCCTTTGCTCGCCATACGTCACTTGCTTTCCTGCATGCCCAACCAAATCCAAGGGACGGATCGATTCCTCTCTTTCAGTAGCTGTATCAGCCTTTTCGATGGAGCTTTAGTTTCGGTCAAAGCAAAGCTTGCCAAGCACATGAATGTTACATTTCCAAATTAAAGACTCCCTTTTGGAGCAAGAAAAATAGAAATCATATTCTTTCGATTTTTTAAAGAAAATTGAAGAACATTTGAGCGTCCAGTTAATTTATGCAAGTGACAACAATGGTCATAAAAAAACTAACCACTTTAAAGAGCTTATAAAAAAGTAATATAAAATAATCTTTGAAACATATGTACTTCTTCATCCCTAAATAAGTGTTACTATAGCATTTGTGTCGAGTTTGACTATGGGTCTGTTCGCTTAGAGGAATTTGAAGAAATCTGGATGAATCTGAAGGAATTTGTGAGAGCGTGAACAGTGAATTTCAGCTGTGGACAGTGAATTCAGACTGAAATTTCCACCAGCCGAACGCAGCCTATATTTGTAGAAAATATTAGCAACATTTATATCGCTAAGTTTATTATGAAAATAGATTCAACAATCTATGGAAAGATACTCATTATGTACTATAAATATTAATATTTTCTTGCATATATTTGGTCAAAGTTGAAAGAGTTTGTTGACTTTTTAGGAAGAGAGAACGACGGTTTTGTTCGACAGGACTTATTGTTGCTGCGGCTGATTTGTAGGACTAATTTGTTGTGAGAGAAAAACAATATTCCATGACTGAAAAAAATAGGACTGATTCTGACTTGTAAGCTCAAGGGAATAAAGCCGACGCTTATCTAGCAACACAGGGAGTACATCTAAATTGACTACGTATACATTCGCATGTTTGGCCGCATTTGTCAGCATTAAAATAAGCTAAAAAGATCCCCTAAATTTGCATATAAATTTCTCATCTCTCCCATTGGTGTTACATATTTACATTTTACACGTCCATATATGAAGCTTGTTGAGCGTGTTCAGTTCACCATTAGTTGGTGTTAGTTGGCAGTCAACTTAACTTACAGTAGTGTACCTATATCGCAATCTGTTGAGCTGGTACACACTACTTGTCTCAAGAATGAAGCAGCTTTAGACATCACAATTCACACATACCCCTGTATAAGCCACATCTACTGGTACAATCTGCACATGCTACCCAATGCAAGTTCATTCTCTTTCGGCATTCTTTGATCTCACTTTTCCTCTTCTTTTTCTCAACAAAGGCAAAAACAAAGGCAGCAAAAGCCATTATATGGCACGTAACCTCCACAGTCAGTACCCCTCATGGTCCTGTCCTGTTGCTTCACTCCCTGGCTGGCTGGGCTGTCTGGCCTGCTCAAAGTTCCTGCACTGTGCTTCCACAAGGATCATAACTCCCATGTCTCAGTCTCACAACCAAGATATCGATTCGATCACTGCAGTACCATGGCCTACATTTTATGATGATCCTCCTTGAATGAATGGATCTCATCTCACTGCATCTGATGAAAACTGCAATGCAACAAGAGAGGCAGGTGTTATGAGTGAAGCAGGCAGCAGGGTCAGGTCCACTGCAACTAGCTAGTGTGTGTAGAGCAAAGCGCCATAGGCAGTCGTCAAGCTTGCCTTGAATTCTTCAGTAGTACTCTCCCCCATTCATGATGCTGCTTGCTAACTTGCTATTGCTACCAACACCCAGCACAAGCAGCAAGCATCCTAATCTTTTGGCATCTCTCTTGTACCTACCAAACACACTCACACAAGCCACTGCAGTGCACTGCGTTGCGTTCGTTCGTAAAGGTGGTCTGGTTGAGGGCCACACAGTGAGGCCACAGCCGCAAGACTGGTGATGAGGGCCACCGGTGTGGTGCCTTTTGCCCTGCAGACGGCCGGGCCACAGGGTGTGGGCGAAAGAGTAGGATATCTCAGTCTTCAGTGGGAGGAGCAACGGTGGTCGCTGCTGCCTCGATTTTTATTTTATTTTTAATATTTTTTTAAACTAATTTTAAATCTAACACTGTTTATTTATTTTTTTTAAAACTAACACTTTTGACCGCGCCTATTGCCAAAACATCAGTGCCGCGCCATGCATGGTGGTGCGGCGGAAGGATGACGTTATATACCGGGCGCCGACCAAAGTAACATGGTCTCGCGACGCGAGGACTACTCGCAGATGTAAGACCAGCCTCACACAGGTGAGGATCGGCAATGACACGACCATGGACCCGGCTCATGGTCACTGCGGTCCTGTTGCCTTCACCTTCCTCGACCCCTCGCCGATGGCTTCGACAACGCCTTCTACCGGAACCTGTAGGTCAAAGGGCCTCCTGCTCACCGTGATCTACTCCGACATGGATCGCGTATAACGATCGACTACTCGCACAACTCAACCATCGATGCCTTCTTCGGTGATTTCGTGGCGGCGATGACCAAGCTCGGGAGGATCGGGGTCAAGACACCGGCCACCAACGGTGAGATACGCCGGGACTGCCGGTTCCCGAACTAGTTGCTAGTTAATCTCGCCGGCAGTGCTGCCGCGACGCATTGAAACGAATATGAAGCAAATAAATGGAGTCCGTGCGCAAGTTGACAAGCTGCCACATAACATTTTCATTGGTCCATGTGTCTGCAAGTTTCGGACGACAATATTTGTTCGATATAACCAATTAAGTCCTATGAGTGTAAGGATCTCTCGGACGCCTCTGTCTCTTTGGATTTATAGGCAACACATTGGGAGTGTAGCCAACGTCGGTGTGGTTGCGTTGCCGTTGCGTACGGCTCGTACCCTGCAAGTATATGATATGCACGTTTACTTATAATTTTTATGATCGTTAGTTCATGGAGCCTATGTATTTAAAGAAACTATCTTTGTTACTATCTGTGAGGCTCCTTGGTTACCAAGCGGGGCACCACCTAGCTGAGACATGCCGATCTCATCCTGCGGCCAATCGTTATTTGCTTGCTTTGGTCGTGTTGTCACCCATCACCAAAAAGGGGAAGATTATAAGAAAAACGGACCCTAGTCCCATTTAATTTGGATTTTGGTGTTTGATGACCAACACAATCAAATTGGACTAAAGAATTTGTAAGTGTTTATTTTGTAGTTCGATAGGGTGCAAGACGTGACTTGGACGAAGGTGACGTGATGATCCGATGATCAACACCATAAACAAGACCTTAGAAGTACAAGAGAAGACCCAAAATATCAAGCAAAATCCAAGCACGAAGATAGGAACCAAGCTGGACGCAAGATCGCGAAGAAACGAGCTCACAGAGGTGACTGGACGCTGGACTGGACATTAGATCGGACGCTCCGATCAAGAGGCTCGGCAACGACAGCGTCAGCAGCAACGACCGGACGCTGGGTGCTAGAGTCCGGTCAACATCAGTAAGGTTCCAAAGAGCCATTTTCGTGACTGGACACGTCCGGTCAGTGCTGACCGGACACTGGTCAGAGTCCGGTCAGTAGCAGAAAAGTGGGATTTCATCCCCAACGGCTACTTTCTCAGTAGAGCTTATAAATAGACCCCAACCAGCCATTTGAGTATAGTGGAGCTAAGGAAATATATCAAGGATGTTGATACACCATTTTAGTGATCTCCACTTGCACAATGCTTAGTGATTCATTAGGTTATTAGCGTAGATGCTTTGCGAAGTGCTTAGATTGATTAGACCACCGCTTATACGCTTGCTCTAGGTTTAGGCCTAGTGTTTAGTGAGGTTTGCATACCTCTTACCACTCGGTGCTTGCGTGCACCATTGTTGTACATCGGAGGGGCTTGTAGTCTTGCGAGATCACACCAACCGCGGTTATGGTGTGGCCGCCACCGTGTACCGGAGGGAACAATGCCCGCGATGTTTCGGCCGGAAGCTTGATAGTGAAGATGGCGGGAAGCATCCGGGAGATGCTTACCGGAAGGCACGTCGGAGACCCACTTGCATGTGGGGAAGGCCTGAGGCTATCCACGGAGTTATCCGACTGGGAGCTTGGCCCTTGTGAGAGATTCCTTGCGAGGGGCTCCAACGAGGACTAGGGGAACCTTGCGTGCTTTTCGATACCTCGGTAAAAATACCAGAGTCGTCGATGGGAGTATGCATATCTTTACCTTGCTCTTTAGCTTCCGCATTTACATTGATTATATTACTCCTTTTGCGGTAGAGATAGCTACACACTAGCAAAACCGTAGTTGCATATTTAGATAGTTTATCTTTTGCATAAGTTTTGCTAAGGTTAGAAAAAGAGGCTATAGTTTAGAGTTAGACTTTTAAGTTGCCTGATTCACCCCCTTATTAGGCGTCACGGTCCCCTTCTAGTGGTATCAGAGCCGGTTGGCTCAATTTGGACCTTTGGCTTAACCGCCGTTGAGCCGACGCTATTTAGAGTGGTTGGGATGGATACCTCTAGACCTCCACAATTTGATGGCACCAACTTCCCCTATTATAAAGCTAGAATGGCTTGCTACCTTGAGGCGGTTGATTTGGGACTTTGGAGAGTCACTCGTGTGAAAGGTCCTAATATGACTAGAGGGGGGTGAATAGCCTATTTAAAAATCTACAAATCAACTAGAGCAATTTGATTAGTATAACAAATAGCGTAATGCAAACTTGCTCTAGCTCTACAAGGGTTGCAAGCCACCTATCCAACAATTCTAGTTGCAATGATTACTTAGGCACACAAATTTGCTATGTAACTACTCACTAAGAGCTCTCAATCTTGCTACTCTAAAGAACTCAACTAGATGAATGTAAATAATAAAGCAAGCTCTCAATTCTAATTACACTAAAGAGCTTGTATCAACTAGTTTGCAAGAATGTAAATAAATAAGTAGGGTGATTATATCGCCGTGTAGGGGATGAACCAATCACAAGATGAATATATATAGCCAATCACCGGGAGAATGCCAAAGATATGAGACAATCGATTTTCTCCCGAGGTTCACGTGCTTGCCAACACGCTACGTCCCCGTTGTGTTGACCAACACTTAGTGGTTCGACGGCTAAGAGGTGTTTCACAAACCTCATCCACACGATAGGACACCGCAAGAACCGACCCACAGGTGAGGTAACTCAATGACACGAGCAATTTACTAGAGTTACCTTTCGGCACTCCGCCGGAGAAGGTACAACTCCCCTTACAATCACCGGAGATGGCCACGAACAATCACCAACATGTGCCAATCCTCCACCGCTGCTCCAACCGTCTAGGTGGTGGCAACCACCAAGAGAAACAAGCGAATTCCGCAGCGCAACACGAATGACAAGTGCCTCTAGATGCAATCACTCAAGCAATGCACTTTGATTCTCTCCTAATCTCACAATGATGATGGTTCAATGATGGAGATGACTGGGAGGGCTTTGACTTAGCTCACAAGATTGCTATATCAATGAAAATGGCCAAGAGAGTGAGCTTGAGCCGGCCATGGGGCTTAAATAGAAGCCCCCACGAAATAGAGTCGTTGTACCCCTTTACTGGGCTGAACACAGGCCGACCGGACGCTCCGGTCATATTGACCGGACGTAGGACCCCAGCGTCCGGTCCTCAGATCTTCGCCACGTGTCATCGGCTTCAAACGCCGATCGCCCGATCTCAACGATCAAGAGATGACCGGACGCGTCAGTTAGAAAGTGACCGGACGCTGGACCCCAGCGTCCGGTCGTTTCCAGTAAGGTTCCAAACGCGAGATTTCACGACCGGACGCGTCCGGTCATGCCCGACCGGACTCACCCAGTGTCCGGTCACACAATGTTTCCTCTGTGCGCCTCACGTCAGCGTACGTCAGCACTTGACCGGACGCACCCTGCCAGCGTCCGATCACTTTTAGCGCCAGCGTCCGGTCGAAGACCGAAACACGCACCCTCTGCTGCCACTGATCGGACGCTCCTGTCCAATCGAGACCAGCGTCCGGTCACATACAGTGACCTTTGTCTTCTCTGTCTAGGGCGCCGGTGGCACCGTCGGACTGTCCGCACTCTACGGGCGGACACTCCGCCGGTGGAGTTTCTTACTCTTACACCCAAACTTCACCACCCTTGATCAAATATGCCAACCACCAAGTGTATCTCCTTGTGCACATGTGTTAGCATATTTTCACAAACATTTTAAAGGGTGTTAGCATTCCACTAGATCCTAAATGCATATGCAATGAGTTAGAGCATCTAGTGGCACTTTGATAACCGCATTATGATATGAGTTTCACCCCTCTTAATAGTACGGCTATCAATCCTAAATGTGATCACACTCGCTAAGTGTCTCGATCACTAAAACAAAATAGCTCCTACAATTTATACATTTGCCTTGAGCCTTTTGTTTTTCTCTTTCTTCTTTTCCAAGTTGAAGCACTTGATCATCACCATGCCATCACCATCATCATGATCTTCGCCATTGCTTCATCACTTGGAGTAGTGCTACCTATCTTATAATCACTTTGATGAACTAGGTTAGCACTTAGGGTTTCATCAATTAACCAAAACCAAACTAGAGCTTTCATCGTGGCGGGATGAAACCCATTAAGAATCCCGATAAACCTACAAAGAGTGAAGAAAAAGAAATATATTTTAATGTTAGAGCTAAGAATTGCTTGTTTAAATCTTTTAACATGGATGTGTTTAACCAAGTATCTACTTTAAATACGGCATATGAAATTTGGTTAAAACTCCAAGAGCTCCATGACGGCACATTTAATGTCCGTGAGCAAAAATATTGTTTAGCTAAACAAAATTATGATTCCTTTACAATGAATGACGATGAGCTTGTTCGTGATATGTATTCTCGTTTGAATCTAATTATCAATGAGCTCCATTCAATAGGACTAACAAAGCTAGATGATGCAGACATCGTGAAAAAGATCATCTCCGTCTACCACAAAATAAATATGCAAGCATCATCACCATCCTTCATAACATGAAGGACTTGAGCACCATGACCCCGACCATAGTCATTGGCAAGATAGTGGCATTTGAAATGTCACGCAAGATGGGTCAAGAAGAAGCCTCTTCATCAAGCAAAGGCAAAGCTCTCGCATGTAGCGAGAAAAAGAAGATGAAGGGAAATCAAGTTGAGACAAGCTCAAGCTCAAGCTCCTCAAGTGAAGATGATGAAGATGAAGATTCAAGTGATGGTGATCAATCTTTCTCCTCCACCTCCGACCTTGATGAAGAATCAATCAAACTTATCAACAAGGTGAAAAAGATGATCCAAAGGCTCAATGTCAAGGGTGTGTCCATCCAAGTTCAAGATATCATTTTTACCAATCAAAGAAATAAGCAAAGAAAGAGAGGATGCTATGGATGCGGCAAGTTAGGGCATTTTGTGGAAGTTTATCCAAACAAGCCCACAACCAAGACAAAGAAGAAGACATGCAAGAACCAAGCCCTCACATCAATAAGGTCATGTGATGATTCTTCAAGTGAAGAAGAACACCACCACGAGAGGCGAGGCCACAAGCACTCATCATCAAGCTCTTCTCGTGTGTGCCTTATGGCACGAGGTAACGAAAACTCATCCTCTAGTGAAAGTGATAGTAATGATAAAATGCCTTCTTATGAAAAAATTTTGTAACAAAATCTTAATTATACTAAAGTTTGCACTTGTCAATAAAGAAAGCTCAAAAAATTAAAAGAAAAGCTAGATAGTTCACAAGAAACATATAAAACTTTGCTTGAACAATATGAGAACTTTGCTAATCTCAATGTTGAATTATCTACTAAAATTGAGCAATTTGAGGCTAGTGCAACAACAATTGCTTGCACAATCAATGATGAGCAACTTGTAAAGAAAAATAAAAAATTAAAAGAAAAGTTAGCTAGCTCACAAGATGCTTATAAAAGTTTGCTTGCTAAAATGAAAACCATGTGCAAACATTGTGATGAGCTAACTAATAAAGTTGCTAATCTTGAAGCCATTAGTACAACCCCCACCAAAGCATCTAAAAAGAAAAGTTATATCTTTAACATGTCTAAAAAGGATGCCTCTACTTCTTGTAATGATTTATATTTAGACTCACCTTTGTGCAACCAAGTTTATGTTGAGAAAGTTATTGTAGATACATGCACATAAGAGGTTGCAAAGGAGAATGGGCAACTCAAGCAAGAAGTAGCTCGCCTCACCAAGGACTTGACTCAAGTGAAAGACAAGGCGAAGCAAGCCCAACTTCATCAAGATAACACCGACAAGAGAGTGAAGAAGCTTGATGAAGGACAGACCGTGGTTTGCTACATGTGCCGCAAGGAAGGTCACAAGTCCTATGAGTGTAAGGTGAAGAATGGGGGAGGAGCAAAGAAGAAAGAGAAGAAGCAAACAAACAAGCTCTCCAACACCTACACCAACAAGATGGACAAGAAGGCTTCCACACCATACTTGTTAAAGAAGAAGAAAAATGACAAGGTGGTGGCCATCAAGGTGAACAAGCAAGCCAACAATAGGGTCAAACGCTTTTGGGTGTCAAAGGAAATCATTTTCAACATGAAGAGCACCAAGAAGGTTTGGATCCCGAAAGGGAAGTGAGAAGTTTGATAGACTTAGGGGAATTTGGAGACTTGGCAAAGTATGGGTGCATTTCATAGGATGCATCATGATGGATAAGATCATTGCCAAGTGGGTTAGTGAATACTATGGACCCAAATTCCCCTTCCCATATTAGGTAACTAGATTCAATTTTCTTCAAATGGTACTAGATTTAATTTCCTACTAGTGTTATCTTTAAGCATCTAGTTACTCTTCACGTCTAGGTTTGCATTTGCATGCTTATATCTTTGGTCATGCATACACTAGGTATATCTTATGGTAGGTTTGCTCGGTTTTATTCTTAACCCTTAGAGCAAATCTACATGGTTTAAAATTGTTTAGAAGCATGGCGCATAGCTTGTCTTTCGATTGTTCATCTAATATGTGCCAAAGTCCATATTGTAGATAATTTCTCCCAAATATCGCCTTCGAAAATGACTCTCACATTCATGTGATGTCATCTTTCAAGTGGTATTTTTTATTCTAAAATCAATGTGCATGTTTCATACAAGTATTCCATACTTGTGTGCACAAATTTAGGGGGAGGTTACTCTACAAGTTGGATGCTTTGAGACTAACACCTTTTCAAGCTTATCATGTGTGTAGTAGTCTCATTGCAAGGAAAATGGAGTCCCCGGAGTTAAGCATCATACTTCAAATATCCACCACCTATTGCAAGTGGTAGAAATCAAATTGGCTTCCACATGTGGTATTTCTAAACCGATATCATCATGTTGATTTCATTTTGATATTTATATACTTTCTCCATGCATTATATAGATTAAATTCCCTTAAGAAAAAGTTTGCCAATTATGCATATGCTTTGCCTTCTACCATATATATGCATATATGTAAGAGGAGCATAGTCTATATAATATGAGAGTCAAATTTTGTGACCTATTCCACTCTGCATACAAAGGATCACAAAGTTTGACCCTTCCTTGTGCTAATAATGTCTTCCTTTTCGGTGTTTGATTCCAAAGGAGGAGAATTTAGAGGACCAAAAGCAAGCATTAATTTGTAGGACCAAAAGCTAGATCATAATAATTTATAAGTGGTAATGATCTACAAGTGGTAATGGTCCGAGAAAGGGAGGATAGTGGATTATGGATTAGCCTATATAATGGGGAGAATTTGTAGGAAGCAAGGCTTATATCCATAATGCCACATGGGGACATTTGCAAGGGCAAGATAAGTTTATGTAGTATCTTTTATTCTTACAAGTAGTGTCTTTTAGCATCATATAACCTTGCCCCTTGCATTGCATCCTAGCAAGTAGGTAGTTTTCAATTTTCAAAATTCTATTATTTGCTTGTTTTGGTCGTGTTGTCACCGATCACCAAAAAGTGGGAGATTATAAGGAAAATAGACCCTAGTTCCATTTACTTTAAATTTTAGTGTTTGATGATCAACACAACCAAATTGGACTAAAGAATTTGCAAATGTTTGTTTTGTAGTTCAATAGGGTGCAAGACGTGACTTGGACGAAGGCGACGTGATGATCCGATGATCAACACCATAAGCAAGACCTTAGAAGCATAAGAGAAGACCCAAGATATCAAGCAAAGTCCAAGTATGAAGATAGGAACCATGCTGGACGCAAAATCGTGAAGAAACGAGCTCACAGAGGTGACCGGACGCTGGACCGGACGCTCCGATCAAGAGGCTCGGCAACAGCAGCGTCAGCAGCAGCGACCGAACGCTAGGTGCTAGAGTCCGATCAACGTCAATAAGGTTCCAGAGAGCTGTTTTCGTAACCGAACGCGTCCGGTCAGTAGCAGAAAAGCAGGATTTCGTCCCCAACGGCCACTTTCTCAGTGGAGCTTATAAATAGAACCCCCAACCGGCCATTTGAGTATAGTGGAGCTGAGGAAACATATCAAGGGTGTTGATACACCATTTTAGTGATCTCCACTTGCATAGTGCTTAGTGATTTATTAGTTGATTAGCGTAGGTGCTTTGCGAAGTGCTTAGGTTGATTAGACCACCGCTTATGCGCTTGCTCTAGGTTTAGGCCTAGTGTTTAGTGAGGTTTGCATACATCTTACCACTCGGTGCTGGCGCGCACTATTGTTGTACATCGGAGGGGCTTGTAGTCTTACGAGATGACACCAACCGCGGTTATGGTGTGGCCGCCACCGTGTACCGGAGGGAACAAGGCCTGCGGCGTTTCGGCCGGAAGCTTGATAGTGAAGACGGCGGGGAGTATTCAGGAGAGGCTTGCCAGAAGGCACGTCGGAGACTCACTTGCGCGTGGGAAAGGCCCAAGGCTATCCATGGAGTTACCCGACTGGGAGCTTGGCCCTTGCGAGGGATTTCTTGCGAGGGGCTCCAACGAGGATTAGGGGAAGCTTGCATGCTTCTCGATACCTCGGTAAAAATACCGGAGTCGTCGACGGGAGTTTGCATATCTTCACCTTGCTCTTTAGCTTCCGCATTTACATTGATTATATTACTCCTTTTGCGGTAGAGATAGCTACACACTAGCAAAACCGTAGTTACACATTTAGATAGTTTACCTTTTGCATATGTTTTGCTAAGGTTAGAAAAAGAGGCCATAGTTTAGAGTTAGATTTTTAAGTTGGCTAATTCACCCCCTCCTCTTAGGCATCATGGTCCCCTTCAGTCGTCATCGTCGTTCTTGTTTGCAAGGTCCTTCCCAGCGTTATGATGTGGTGGTGTACGCACTGCGAAAGCGGCACCTGTCACCGAATGGTGTCCTCAAAGAGCCAAAAGACGTGCCACCCGACCACGCCGGGACTGCTGGTTCCACCCAAGGAGTGTCCATGCAGCTCAACTTCTGAGCTAGCCTCCTACAGCTCCGCTTCACCTTCTACATAAATAGACGTTAAAGTTACTACATTTCCCAAATGCATATACACTAAAGAAACATTTTAGGAACGGAAAAGTTTATGTTTACCTCCACAAAAACCTCGAGAACACTTGGCCCTTGCCCTCTAGACTCGTGAAGCCAAAACGCTGATTTGTTGGACATCCTTGACAATTGTGTCGCTCTGGGTACAGAAACACGGTTGGACAGTTTTAGTACACATACATAATACCAAAATGATAACAAATTATACCATTCGAGTATCTTACCATGTATCTTTAAAGCGGGGCACTCTGTAGTTGTGTGTCGTCCCTAGTGGCAATGTCGTACACATCTTCGATCACATCTTCCTTGTCGTCCTCGTCAATTGCCTCCTCAGTGTATGGGGGCTTGATATGTGTCCTCGTAGACCTATGAAGCCACCGTAGGTACTCATCGAAGGTATGCTGGTCGTGTGGGGGACCCGCATCGACCGGCTGCTAGTCCCTGTTCTGCCACAACTGGATGTACGCGTTGTGTGTCACGCGCCAATCCTTGGTCTTGTACCTCTTCCTACGGTCATACTTGCAACAAAATGATTGTTAGTTGTACCATACACACATCTGAATTGTAGCTTTGTTACTAATCAATAACGCACCCGTGTAATTCTTGGTTGGTGGAGTAAAGCGGTGGTGGGTAGTCTATCATTCTTCCAAACTGCCTACAAACCCTGATGGGCAAGTGAATCTCGACCACGTGTAAGAAAATAAGAGGGACGTTGCAGCGATACTCGTCTGACTCATCTCTAATGATAGGACTCAGATAGTACTTGAGTTCCGGAGCATCCTAAGGACACCAATGCACCTAAACATTTCATAATTGAGTTAGGTTGTGATATAGTGTACATCGAACAAAACACATGTATGATAGTAAAGAGAGCGTAACCTGGTGCTGTGTCAGAACATCGAGACCGTCCGTGTACTCCCTATACTTGCGCCTCGCATTCCCTCTAACTAACTCTGCTTGCGTCCAGATATACAGAGCTGTAGGGAGTGTATCATGCCTATTCCGATGCTGTATTGAACATGATAATGAATTAACCATTAATAATTTCATCACATGTAATTGCCTCAAAGAATATATTGAATCGAAGTACTTACCGGTAAACCAGTAGCAAAGGGCCTCCCAACGGGCCATTGTTCCCAACACCAAACCTAGAGTAGGTAGAAGCAACCCCAAGGTTCGCATACGCTGAGGTGCGACGGCAGGCAACACATAGCTATCAATACGTCTATGCTAGGACTGCGCTGCCCCAGTTGTACGCCGCTATGTTATCCCACGGCTGCCGTAGTATGTCAAGAAAGATCCAGCTGATGGTGTTGCCTGAGGCGTCTGGAAATAAGAAAGCACCAAAGAAGTGGCAGAGCCACACTCTAGCGAACCTATCGATCTGAGCCTCATCAGCCTGTGGGTCAAAGTAATCAAAACGCTCTGTGATCCACGACGACGAAACACCGAAACTTTTTCTGAAATTCACCAAAGAAAATGAGACACAATGGCTGCAGGAAAGCAATGCAAGTATTAAATAGGCTTAAATTGCTCACTTATTTTTCTTGGAAACCTCATCGTCCGGTGGAAGAAAGCCAGTGAACTGAGCCACCAGCCCCCTCCAGTGATCGTTGTCAACTATACCTGTCACTAGAAGTCCCCCCAACCGAAGGCCAAAGATAGCCTTCACGTCCTGCATGGTCAAGGTCATCTCACCGCAAGGTAGGTGGAACGTGTGGGTCTCAGGCCTCCACCTGTTATAAGAATAGAACGACTGTTAGTTGCCTCAAATTTGTTATACGAATATTTACGTACAATGAAGACACTCACACCTGTCTACAGCCGTAGTAAGTAGTGCTGGGTCAAGGGGCGGAAGATCGTAGTTGACAACACGGATAAGTTTGAGGAAGCCGGCACGCCGTATGTACGGCGCGTAACGCTCGTCCCACTGGTGCGCTCTGGTGTGCGTGCAGGGCCTCAAAGGAGGCAAGGGCATCTCTACGTCGGTGTCACTCAGGAAGTGTGCTCGATGCGGCTCGTTGTACTCCACCTTAAGATGGGGGTACAACGGGTGCTGCGTGGGAGGGGTCATCCTATTATAAATTGATAAACAAAGGGGTAGAGTATTTAAATTAATAATATTCAAATTAATATTATGTAGCATTGCAAAATTTGAATTACTTGTTATGCAATAGGAACACAGTATGAAAGCACATGTATATATTCAAAGTAATATTAACAGACATATTAAACAATTTCACTAGAAAAATAAGCAACTTCTATGTATGGACCTGCTGTCCACCAGTGTTTCTTATTAAATTATTACAATAGCTTGTCTGCATCTGTTTGAGCAGCTCATTATAATTTTAACCTAGAGATGAGTAGCCCAGTATAAGATGAATTGATTGATAACTATCATGTGTGTCATACTTAGTCCTATACTCTATACTAATATGTCTAAAAATACATGCTGGCTACTTTTTTCGCACAATGCTACGATAGACTCATAGCTTTAAGCACAAGACTAGAATGGATAGTGCTTAGGTTGAGAAATATGAGATAGCTTGGATAGTCACAATTTTACCTCCTTGGTCACTAAGTTTTACGATTTATGTATACTGATAGCAGTACGATATCAACAATGTTGTGTATGATTTTGGAGGTTCTAGTGCTTTCAATATATGCTTGAGTAAAATGATCATTTGGATTAATGTTTCCATGTAAGAAAACAAGCATATAACAATTTAAATCATAAAAACTCAACCAACCAAATTTATCGCTATGTATATGTATGTCAAGTGCAAAAAAAACACATAAATAGATTTATATTTTACTTGTCTTTTAATTAGACATTTGTTTTCGTTATAATTAATAATACACGGTAAGAAATTTAACAATTAAAGTATATAAATAATAATACAATGTAAGATAAACTAACGGCTAAAGTATAGTTTAAAAGAATCTCTCAATCTAATGGCCACGTCACCGGTCAGCGTCTCGGGCGTCACCATGTCACCCCTCTCACCGCGCGACCGTGTGTTTCGCCGCGCCATGGCAATAGACGCGGCAAAAAGTGTTAGTTTTGGAGAAAAAATTAAATAATATTAGATTTATAATTAGTTTACAAAAAGTATTAAAAAAAAAAAATCACCAGCTGTGGGGCTAGACTGATACATAAGCCGGTTGATAAGCCGGTTGAAGCTATTTTTTTTTTTGTTACCGGAGAAAAAAACGCGTTGAGGATGCTTGCATTGCAGCGCGCCCGCGGCGGATTGCAGTGCTAGCAGCACAAGATGAGATGAAATGAGATCTTGGGGAATCGATCTTGTTTGGGCTCCAGTGCCATCCTACTGTCCTCCATTCCATGTTCTTTTAAGAGTGACTACACTGCTTTTCATGGCCTCAAATGAATGGATGTTTACCAGCTAGGAGGGCACTTTGATGGCGTATCGGCATGCTTGCTCTCGCCTTTTCTGATGGAGGGATGGCATGCGTGTCCCCTCGCCTGCTTGCCATCATCGACCCAGGTTTAAATCTAACCTGACTGATTACTACTAGTAGTAATCGTTGGTGACTAGGTAGGACGACTGCGAACTGATCCTTTTCTTCATCTTTTAGCTTCACTTTTTATTTATTTATTTACACTACCTTTGTGGAGTACATTATCGGAGTACTTTGTGGAGTACATTATCGGAGTATGGGGATGTTTGATCCAGCTACTAAAATTTAAGAGGTGTGTTCGGAGGATGTTGTATGGGGTGTTCGGATACTAATAAAAAATAAATTATATAATCCGTCGGTACTCTCACGAGACGATTTTTTAAGCCTAATTAATCCGTCATTAGCATATGTTTACTGTAGTAAATTATTGTCAAATCATAAACTAATTAAGTTTAAATGATTCGTCTCGCAAATTAGTCGTAAACTATGTAATTAATTTCGTAATTAATCTATATTTAATACTCTACGCCCCCTATGTTTGACTGCAGGTGCAAACATTGCATAATTGAGGTTTGTCAGCGAAGAGGCAAACATCCCCTATATTTGACTGTAGGTGCAAACATTGCATAATTGAGGTTTGTCACTGAAGAGGCTGCCAGATCAGGCGGCACATGCAGGCACATTCTCCCTCTGCAGCAAAGATGGGAGCAGGAATATAATACACTGCTAAACTCTTGACCTGAACGGGGGTGAATATGAACTGTGGAATCCTCTGCAAACAGCAAACTGATGTTTTTTTTTTTTTGACAAGGCAAACCGATGGTTAACGGAGCTCTGAGACGAAGCTGCAGCTGAATTCTGCCGGGGTCACTTCCATCGCGGTAAAGTTTAGCACGGATCCAGTTGTTGACAGGCGAGTGACTGGAGCGCGGTAGCTAGGCGGCACATGCAGGCACATTCTCCTCTGCAGCAAAGATGGGAGCAGGAATATAATACACTGCTAAACTCTTGACCTGAACGGGGGTGAATATGAACTGTGGAATCCTCTGCAAACAGCAAACTGATGTTTTCTTTTTTGACAAGGCAAACCGATGGTTAACGGAGCTCTGGGACGCCGCTGCAGTTGAATTCTGCCGGGGTCACTTCCATCGCGGTAAAGTTTAAAGGAATGATCCAGTTGTTGACAGGCGATTTGACTTGGCGCGGTGATTCGGGCGTAGCACAGCCACAGTGACTGCATTTGTTGTTCCAAGGCCTGTGCGAGATCCGGGAGTTAAACCGGAGTATCTTATCGCAGTCCAGTACAGCTACCAGTGTTTGTGTTCAGTCTGACGCCTGCTTACATAAATTTTTACCACGAAAGGTGAATGCGTGAGAGCAAGCAGTCTTCCTGCTCCAGGCTCTGCGGTGCAGTGCAGCTCTCCACTGTCCATTCATGGCTGCCCAGAGCCAGAGGCGGCAGGAGAAAACAGAAGCTCAAACAGTCTTGCGTGCGTGCGTGCGCGCGCGCGCGCGCGCATCCTCCTCGATCGTGCACGTCGGGAGGGATCCTAGTACTGACCAGTCTCTATCTCTGTATCATACACCCATGCATATGATGCATCCAAGTATAGCTAGGCACTTGAATGTGACTGTCGGTGGGCAACCAACTCCGTTCCGTTCTGGCGGCTCACAGTGGTGAACAACGACGTCTCACCCGATCGGAGAGGACAGGAAACTATCAGCGTCACAGTCCGCGTCCGTTGTCCTGACGCTGGTTGGAGCTACCCGACCGTGAGCCGTGGAGGCAGCCATGGCGAACCAGGCGAGGTAGAGCAGGCAGGTGGTCAGGTGAAGCTGCTCCGGCCTCCGGGGAGGACCAGACACAGACAGCGCCATGGCATGCGGCAGTCGAGCACTGCACATTGCACAAGAAGGGGAGCATTTCGCTTTCAGGCAGACAAACCCAGCTGCCACGGTTCTTCTACGTGGAAGGAGTTGAGGTGGCATGCACCGTGCCATGCATGCCCAAGTCAGCAGATCGAGATGCTTCGGTGGCAGTCCACACGGAGGCCAGCTCGCGGCCACATGTCAGCGCCGGTGTCTGATGAGTGATGAGTGATGACAATGGCCGATATCGACGGCGCCATGTACTGCTTGGCCATGGCTACTGACTGCTGCTGTGCTCGCTGTACGTCTGTACCTAGTACAGTACAGGGTACGTACCTGGTACTCTGCACTCTTTTGTTTCTGATGCCACCGATAGCCAGGCCTCGTTTAAATTTAAGGTGTAAAATTTTGGGTGTCATATCGAGTGTCACGTAGAGATGTTGTATGGGAATTTTGAATACTAATAAAAAAAAAATTATAGAATCCGTTAATAATCCACGAGACGAATTTATTAAGCCTAATTAATCCATTATTATCACTTATTTTACTATAGTACCATATTATCAAATCATTGACTAATTAGGCTTAAAAGATCCGTCTCGCAAATTAGTCACAAACTGTGTAATTAATTATTTTTTAGTCTATATTTAATACTCTATGCATATGTCCAAATATTCGATTGGATATGGAGTAAACTTTAGGGAGGAAACTAGATAATACCTCACTTGTTTTATGGCTTCATCTGCATGCGTATACTCCATCCGTCCAAAAAAGAATGTAATTATGGGATCCGTGCTGGTCAACTTAGCTTAATTTTGACCAAGTTTAGTATATAATATTAGCATTTATGACTTCAAATAAATTCATAAAAATATTAGTATTTTTATATATAACTTCAGTCAAAGTTTAAATTGGTTGACTCATCGATAAGTAAGAATTACATTTTTCCGTACGGATGGAGTAATTGTTTTCCTAGGAAAATAATGGGGTATACGTACGTATGTACTGTACACGATATGATGGAGCCGGGCCGTGTACACCGTACACGTCAGTACTGGGACTGAGAGCAGGGGTGCAGCTGCAGTGAATCCAGGAGGGGACATCATCATTGCCGTCAGCGGTAACATTCTTGGGCTGCATCATCGTTCGTCGCGCCCCTCCCACCCACCGCCCTCTTCGGGGCTCGTTTGGTGATTGATTTGGTGTCGTTGATAAAAAAAAAAGTACGGTTTATCAGTCAAATAAGTTCAAGCGTATAGGGCGCACATCTTGTTCGTCTAGTTCCTGTAAAAGTGAGCGACGGTCAAGTCTGCAAATCGCCAAATCTGAATTTTATTTTCGCAGCAACGTGGGCCAGAGCCACAGCACTAATCATTTTTTCTCTCTCAACATTTTCTTTTCTTTCCTTTTCTCTCAAAGATGGCAAAACCTCCTTGTTCTTGATCATAGCAATGCACCCGCGACACTGCACATAAGCCTTTAACCGTGCAAGGTTCAAATGGAACTAGTAGGGATAGGAATCATAGGGTGTGTTTGGTTGTGTTTTTTGTGGAGCCTGGCTAGCAAATTAAGCCTGACTAGTCCAAGCCTGCATAAAGCAATACAATAGCCACGTGTTTGGTTTGCCTGTGCATAAAGCGTTCGGCTGGCTGGCTCTGTAACTTACGAAATCACTATTTACATCATACTAGAACAGTATTTTTCTCTCACGACAACAGCCGGAACAGTATTTTTCAATCCTACCGAACAGGCCTTAGCCAGGCTATCTAAAATTTTGTTTGGTTGGCTGTATGTTCTAGTAGAATCACCTTCTCTTCTGTGTGTGATTTTTAGCTTCATCACCGCCCATCTATCCACGTTGTCATTTCACCGAGCAGGTAGTGCTCGCCACCAATCATGGTGCCCTGCAAGCGATACCGTCACTGCATCGGACCAGTGAGGAAGCCATGGATTCGCTGCCTGAAGGAGACAGCATCCGCATCAGGACCTGGACCTCCACAGCAATGAGGTGATGAGGATCCTGAAGTGGAATCGGACCTCCGCAGCGAATCGTGCCTTCGACGAGGAAGCCATGGACCTGCTCGAAGCGAGGATGCGGTGATGAGGATCCTGCCTTCGACGAGTGCCGCATCCGCGTCGGACTCCAGGGTCGCATCCGCTGCAACCGCGTCGGGCTCCGGGGCCGCAGCCGCCAGCGTCGCCACAACTCGCGCTCGCGTGGAGGACAGCCGACGGCATCGAGGAACGCGGGGGACAGGAGCACCGCAACCGCGTCCGGCTCCGGGGCCGCATCCACCGACGCCGCCACAGCTCGCGCTCGTGCAGAGGACGGCCGACGGTGTCAACGAACACCGGGGAGAGGAGCGCCGCTCGTAGGGAGGTGACGCGATTCTTCCCCGACGCTACGGACTGCTTAACCAAGCCTGGCTTCTGGGGAACGGCCACCCGCCGCGTTTTCAGGAAGCCTGGCTAAGACGGTCTCCAACGACAACATCAAAATTAAAAGACTCATTCAACGTTTGGCGCTACAGTCCAATGATTCAATAACCATTCGATATTTTCTTCAACAACAATACTGTTTACTTGGTAAAAAGTGAGACCATGGCCATTTTATCTTAAATATGTTTTCTCTAAGAAAGATGATACTTTGTCTCTAAATTCTCATTTGAGAACCATAGATTCTTAGGGAACATCTTCAAGACAACCTTTAGAAAAATTCAAATTTCCTCCCAAAAACTAGAGAGCTTAAAACTATTTAGGTCTCTAAACAACGATTTTGAATCTCCAACTACTCATTTTGGGTTTGGATGTAGACCATATGAATCACGATTGAGACCATGTCTAAGGGGGTCTAGTTGCATTACCTAAGCCAAAACTAGAGCATGAAATTTAGGCAAATAATCAAACATGTAAAAAGTGCATCTAGGAAGCTACAACTTTGGTCATCCGAGGTCATTTGACTAAGCCACTCAACCAAACAGACCCATAGCAGCTCCAAGCAGAGATAGAGCTTGGGTGCTCGACCAAGAAATCAGGAGGGCCCAATATGCATAACTATGCTGTAAACAACAATGAACAGTACCATATATACTGTTTGCTTAGTGCAAAATATCTTTGACAGTGAGACAATGGCCATTTTTATCTTAACTAAGCTCCGCTTCTGTCTCTAAGAGTCTTCCTTTAACTTTGTCTCTAAATTCTCATTTAGAGAACCATAGATTCTTAGGAAAGAACATCTTCAAGAGCGATTATTTAGATTTTAAAATTCAATTTTTGGGCCAAAAACTAGAGAGCTTAAAACGAATATTTAGGTCTCTAAATAACGTTAGATAAAAGTTTTTCAACTATAACTTTAGAGGACATATTGAGGACAACTGCCTTTGGTGTAGACCATGTCAACATTTTTTTAAACCCAGTAGACCATGTCAACATATGAGGTTATTTGAAAATTAAAAAATAAATAAATTTCAAAACTAGAGAAATTAAAATGAATATTTAGTCCTCTAAATAATCTTATGTGAAAAAGTTGTCAATTACAAAGTTGTATATCTTACTAGGAACTACAACTTTGGTCATCCGAGGTTGTTTGAAAAAAATAATTTTTTGATTTTTTTTAAAATCTAGTAACTTAAAACAAACATTTGATCCTCCAAAATATTTTAAATAAAAAAAATTATCAATTACAAGTTGTAGATCATGTTGAGCTCTATAATTTTGAAAGTTTGTATTTATGTGATTTCATGTGAAATAGTTATGGCTTTTGTTATAAGACAGAGACAGACCATGTGATAGGTGGGCCGTGGGCAGCAAAACCACCCAGTAAACCACTTAAAAATGGTCAAGATGAGTATTTTATCCGATTTAAAAAGTCAAAGTGTGTTTGTTGTCTGGTATTCAAGTTCAAGGCTTTTCCGAAATTCAGTGATTAATTTAGAGGGATTCAGGACTTTACTGTTTTTATTTTGTATTTTTTGTCAAACTTGAAATTGGTTAATAACTAGTTAAAGGCAAAATTAAGAAAAATCATGGAGAACCACAACATTTCAAAGTCTACCATACTGACATGTCAACGTGTCCAAGAGAAAAAAATATATGACCTCTCTTGTCACTGTCCACAAAAGCAAGCTGACATCAAAATAAAAAGAAAAAGCGTAAACATGTGCACAAAAGCTACATTCATCTCATTCAAGGTGAGACACTCTAGCTTCTTCCAAATTTGTTGATAGACACAAATAAGTACAATAAAATATTACATTATTGGTTTGGAAGGAGAGAGAAAGCAATCAGGGAGGACAAACGGTGAAATGAGATTTTGTGCATCTCTCTTCTTCTTCTTCACTCCATCGCTTTCTCAAGTCTAATACACTAGTTTGAGGGTTTTGGAATTGGACTTCCAACTGACCACTCATGGCAGTGCATTTTTAGAAATGAAATTTTGTTGTAACATAAAAGGCATTGCAGTTTTCCAATAAAAACAAGCGAGGTCATCAAAGACGATAGCTTTAACTAAGAAATCAGCACCATCTATATCAACTAAAAAATGGGTTGTCTACACACACAAGTCCTCAAATTGGTTGCATCATCCTAAACAATCAAACACTACTTTAGTACCCCAAGTGGTCTTATAACAAGATAAATAGCATAATCAGATATCTACCAAAAAGTAACAAAATGCAGCCAAATCCCACATTGTGCAATAACTGAACACCCCTCGCGTTATTGCACACCCCCACGAACAACGGAAACCTCGCTTGTTGAACAAGCGGCTGAAGGACATAAACTAAGAAGAGTCTACGCAATGCACCCACGGTTCAGCTTGGTTGAGCAGCCCACGATCACTAGCACAAACATAAACCAATCTATGTCATTCCTTACCCGCCTTCCCGCCCAAGCATGAAAATAACAAAACGTCCTGAAATTTGCATGCCAAACAAGCAAAAGCAAGCAATAGGCGCCAGATGAACATAGCTACAAACATTTGGATCACACCACCGACTTGCCCAATCCCACAGGGGACCATGACAAACAGCCCAAAGACTACACATAGACATCTATAAACACAAGCTCCATTTTGGATTCCTCACCGATCTAGTCACCCAAAATACAAAACCTACACGCAGCACTCGGCGCGGTCGCCCAATCGATTAAGCCTTACAAATTCAAACCACGCCTGCGAGGTCTCCGTCTTCCACACCAAGCGCCGCCATCCGGGCGGCAGTGGTACCAAGACCTACCTCGCGGCACGCAACCTCGTCGCCGCGCGAGCACACGCTCCACCGCTGCCTCACGGCGGGCGCGCGACACAAACACTCTCCGGAGGAGGAGAGTCTCGCGAGCGTGGGAGTGAGTGCCCCGGGCGTGGCCTTTCGCGACATCTAGAGGGTTGAACAGCATAATCGAGACGACGGCGCCGTCGTGTCCCTCGGCGCGCATCCCGATCTGTCCGCCCATCCGGAGGCCGGGGGACCGAGAGAGGGGGATGGAGATGACGAGCCTCGATCGCGCGCATCACGGAGAGAGAGACGCCGGCGCCGGCGGGTCATCCAGGGGAGGGCGAGCGAGCGCCACCATAGCAGGAGCGCTCGAAACCCTAGGCCCACGGCCGACTCGATCGATTCGGGCGAGGCGCGGCAATCGTGGAGCACCGGCGCTATCGATCACTACGCACTGTCGCTCGCCGCCGCGCCCGAGCCGCAAGCGTGAGCCGGGAGAGAGAGAAAGGGAGACTCGCCGCCATGCCAGCCGAAAGTCCCTGCAGCCAGCGAACCCACATGGTCTCCACTCCATGGCCTGCATGGCGCATGGCTTCCGCGCCATGGCCCCGCAATGCTCTGAGCCTACGGCCAGCAACATCCTCTGCTCCGATGTCGTGGCCCGAGAAACTACCAAAAGGATAAGGGGCACTTTGGCATTTGCACTTTTCTTTTCTAAGTTTGAAATTTTTTAATTCTCTATTCAATGGACATCCGGTGATGGAGGGTAGCCATCCAAAGGCGGGTATGGACAATTCAAAAAAATAACAAGAACAGAACAAGAAAGTTAAAAAATAGAGACAAAATCATAATTAGAGTAATCGGACAAGGACATTTTACCACAATTTTCTCTCGTCCTAAACCAAAAAAAAGGGCAAAAATATTTTTGATTAAAACGCGATGTCATGTCCACCAGCAAAATTTGACAAACAGAGTACCCAACAGCAAACTTTGCTTTATTTTTTATGTCCGCTAACAAAAAAAAGGTGACTTTCAATGTCCTGTAGCCAATTTTGCCTTACTTAAAAAGGCAAGATGTGCACTCACTCTATTTTGACCGAGGGAGCACACTCCATCGCATATTAGTGGCTGTTTGCAGACATACGTAATGCAACAGAAAAAGTTAGCAACGGCGTATTTCACTGTTCTTATATTCTTGAGTTTCTAACAAAGCACGTGACCATCGTGACAAGAAATACCAGAACAAAGATTGCTCTCTAATAATTTTGCTTGGTGAAGTTACAAGTGAAAAGGAGAGGAACAAGGGAGTAAAATCTTCCCATCCACACTTAATCGTAGAAGTCTTCCTCTGCCAAAGAAAACAGTTATTTTTAATAAAGTATATAAATGAGCAAGAGTTCGATTTTGAGAAAGAAAAGGTTAAAAAAGTCATACGAATAGAAGTTCAAATGGAAACTTACGTGCTTCTTCCTCTTGGTTCCAGTCATCGTCATCGTCATCAAACTCGATATTCTACAGGGCAAAGTTGGAGGCACCAGAGTGAGATACATATAATAATCACCTACTCGTAAGCTACAAAACAGATGCCTTATCCTAAATCACAGAAACCCGAGCAAACAATTTCAGTTCAGTGGTAAGTACTTGATTATAGTCATCGTCTGAATTTTCCTCCTCCTCTTGTACTTCTTCCTCTTCCTGCTCATCCTCGTCATCACCTTCCTTCTCCACCTTGCTTCCATCCTACAACCAAGGAGAAGTTAATATGGTAGAAGATGATAGCCTACAAAAATAGTAGAAAAATAAAGCCGCATACTTTTCATGTTAACATTTCGGCACGCACGATAGTATGATGATGAGAAACATAGCTCAAACTCCAAACCAGCAATAATACAAGCAAAATTCAAACATGCTCACCAAGCGAACCTTATATGAGCCCAAACTAGAATTTGAAAAATAAAAAGACAAGGTGAGGCTCTTGCCTTGTGCTTTTGTTCAAGCTTCTCAAATACTTCAAATGCCTTTTCATCTGTCAAACACAAAAGCACAATCCAAGTAAAAAAAGTTGAAGTATAGCTAAGTACATCTAGCAGTAGCAAGTGTTCCCTTCAGTTCTTCGTGCTACCCAACAGGGAATAGAGTTGAGAAAAGCAGATAATTTCATGAAGAAGTAAAAACCTGAATCCTTATCCCACCGGAGCTTCTTGTTGCTTGCCTGCCCTGTTCTAGATCCTGAAAGGAACAAAATATCATGGTAATTATGCTGAAAACATAGAGCTGACAATAAATTACACTGCATACAAATGAGTTCAAGAGTCAAGACTACCTTGCACCAGTTCAGCAGGGAAATTTGAAGGAGTCAGTTTGAGATATAACGAAAGAGCTTCACGTTTGCTTTGTGTCTTACGTTTCCTATCAGAAAATCTTTCAATATCTTTGTCTTCATTCTCTGGCAACAGATGAAATCATAAGATAATTAAGGTAAAAACACAAATTATCAAAATAAAGCTGGAAAATACTAATGCAAAAAAAGTATGACAAAAGAAGAATGCTTAAAAATTAATTAACAGAACAAAGTAAAAGACGCTAGTAATGAAACAAAGATGCTTTTATGAGTTTGCAAAATCGTTTCTACAAGTTTCTCATTCTATAGTAACATAATCCAAAGAGTAACAGCTAGTACAGTAAGGTCACAAAACTGGCAATGCAGATGATTTTTTTTGGAAAAATGGATATAAAAAACCAAAATAAAAGGACACAATAATATAGGGGCTCTTTCAAACGGTAGCAGTGCAAAAGTACTTTCCAAACAACACTGTTTATTGTCAATTATTTGATCATTTACTTAGCCGAACAAAGCATAACGTGCTTTCACCAAAGACTGAATTGACTGATCTATGAACAATTTTCGAGACTTGTTGCCTACTACATAGGTAAACCAAGTTTGACAGCTTCACGACAATTTATTTGAGGCTTCCTCCTAATTTCTGGACCAATTACTTGAAAGAAACTAAGTTTCTGCCTCCAAAATAATTTACAGGATCGATTGGCTACCCAACAGGTTTAAAGGAAATCTTGACTTCCGAGCAAGCAAGCAGCAGAACCGAAGATAAGGAGCACTACCATTACGAAGAATCAGTAAATAAAATGAACAAAAAGAAAAACCGTGATAGGTTCAGCCCTAGTACTTTTCTTGGGAGCATCCTCCTCCAGGTAGTAGCAGGAACTCCTCCAGAACTCCTCGAGTTTCAAGGTGGACACAATCAGCGCCTTCTCCTCATTGCTCGCCTTGGCGCACTTCATCTCTGGCAGGGTGATGTCCTGTTCAAGTGTTAGATTTTGCAAGCACGCAGCACATCAGTTCTACCGCACCACGCAATGCAAGGTCGGGGCGGAGGGTGGGGGTGGAGCGGAGACTGACCGGGAAGTCCTCGTGCGGCGCGTGCTTGGCCGGGTGGTCGTACCCGAAGCCCCCACCTCTCCCGCGGCCCCCTCTTCCACGGCCTCGGAACGACATCGGGAGACAACGCTGCGAGGCAGCAGATGGAGGTCGAAGGGGCGGCGGGGAGCGCGCGAGGCGATAGGGGAGAGGACGGCGTCGGCGGTGAGATACGAGGGACTCGCAGCGGCCAGCGGATGAATCGACACGGCCGGCGGCGGCGGCCAAGGCAGGTCTACACAAGGGCCCAGAAAGTCCGAGAACTAGCTGAACGGTTCGGTCAACCGGGCCCTAATCTCTCTCGACGAACGAGAACGAGACGGAGTCGGCTAAGCCCAACGCGGCCCTAATCTCTTGGCCTTCGCCTCCGCCTCCGTTCCGACTCCCCGAAGCGAAGCCGCTCGCTCTACTTCCCCTTCCGCTCCGCGCACGGGAGGACGAGACACGGCAACAAGCTACGCGAGAGAGGCCACGCATGATGATGGCGTGTCGGCGGCTGGCGAGGGAGGCCGTCGCGGCCTCGCTCCGGCGAGGCGCCGCCACCGCGCCCACCGCCTCCACGCAAGCCTTCTCCTCTTCCTCCGCCGCCGCTGCCTCCTGCTCCTCCCGCGCACCAGTCGCCGCCAGCCCTATTCGCCAGTTACTCGCGCGCTATTCGAACCCCACTTTCCAGCCTCGCGCTGCCGAGTTCGGGCCTTCGCTCGCCGCGAGAGTGGCCCTTGGTCTCCGGCCGCAGTTGTCAGGTGAGTAGGTGACACCTACGATCGTGCGCCATGTTTGTCTCACTCGACATTAGTAGTATGTGATAGAGTTCTAGGATCATCTAGGCGTAGATCAGTGGGGTTTTTCTCTTCTATTCGTGATAAACAAGTAGTTCGTCCTCGAGAGAGAACTAGAGGGAGAGAGAGGGATGTAGAGAGGCAGACCATCGGTGGGCTTGATCGGAGGAGGAAGCCATGACGTAGGTGTTGATGACACGGGTGTTGGTGTAGGGTAGCAGTGGAGTCCGGCGGCGGTGTCGAAGGCGCAGTGGAGGCGCGGTCCAGTGGCGGCGGCGAAAGCAGTGGAGCTTCCCGTCGCTCACAGCGCGCCCTCTCGATCGGACTAGGACTAGGGTTAGGATGTCGGTGGGAACTGGTGGCCGCTGTGAACCTCGTGTTTCGAGCCCCAGCCCCCACCTCCTATTCATAGCGCTGCGCGACGGGGGCCCACCAGCCAGGAGAACGGTTGGGCGCCCCCGATCAAGGTGCGAGTCAGGGTCCGACTCGGTCGTTGGACCGAGCCGGGTGGAGATCAATCTAACAGTATGCCGTTTATTATCGATCATGAATCTGGTTGGAAATTATGTGGATTATTTGTGCATTCAGCAAAATACTTTACCGATTTAGTATATGCTTGCTTTGTAGTAGTATATGCTTACTTTACTGATTTACCGACAACTCTAAGAATTGATTTATTACGGATGGAGGGAGCAGTAGTATTATTTTGTCCCTAGACTTCTAGACTGACAGTTCCATGGGCTAACTCTTAATGATTTGGTGTATTATTTTTCTGTAGGCCTCAATCTGATCAAAGGATTTGGAACAAGCACCATGCTAACGATGACGCTTCATCAGGGACAGGTTACTGCTGCCACAAAAGGTGAAATTCTCCCTCTAAATACATTGAAAATAATTTGAAGTACAGGTTTTCTTTTCACTGCCCCACAAAAACACATAAAATGATCTCAATGAGTGGTTAATAGCATACAAAGGCTCATGGACTCATAGCAACAACATTTTTCTAACACATGATTGTAGTGCTAGCACCTAAATGTTGTGCAAAATTCAAAATCCACAACATTTGGGAAAAATAACTGGTTTCTTAAACATAGTCAAGGACTACTTGTTGCTTAAACTTTACAATGTTTGGGAAAATAACTGGGCTTATGGACTGGTCCAGTTTAATTAGTCAAGGACTTCAAGCCCTAACTCTTAAAATCAGTTTATTCATGTTGACTGGTCCTTTAATCTGGTTTATTTCTATTGTACAGACTTATCCCTAGCTTAGCTGCTGATAACTAGTTTTCATTCAGACCTGTAGAACCTTTTTCTGTTGAACATTGATAGAAAAACTGGATGTTAATGTTCTTGATTTTAGTTTTTTTTTCTGGTTTTCCCTAATGAATGGTGTTTCTTTTTCTAATTTGGTTTCACAGAGCAACCATCAAAAGCCATAGCTGGACCACCCCCAGGATCTTTGAAAACCGAGCTTGGGCCTTCATTTTGGCCTTTGGTCAGGAAACTTCAGCTGCCAGTTGGATTGATTTTTCTGATTATGTCTGGGTTGCACAGCCCGTTAGGTCTCGCCCTAAATATTTTGCTTCTCATCTACTGCTCGAGACCTAGCCGTTATTCAATATATTTGTTTCTTCAGGAGGTTAGTAAAATGTGTATGTTATTTTATGAGTAAATATGTATGCAAGTACTGTTTTGTGTTTCTCAACATGGTATGATGTTTCATATTTCATCATGCCATGCAAGAGTTGACTCAAAGGAGGGCAGTCTGTCTTTTTTTCTTTCTAACTAATATACCATTAATTATTTCAGCTTCGTCATAGGGAGATGGGTCAAAACCATGCTGTGTCGAAGGAGGAGGTGAGTTTTGTGCATATTTGTTTATTTCTCCTTTAGGTCTTAGCGGTCTAGTGGATGCTTGCAATTTAAATTGGATCTACAGTAGTTCTACGTCGGTCTCATCTCATTCAGATTCTGAAATGCTTTCAATATGGTAGTAACTTTCACTCGCATAACCCTTTTTTACAGTTTACATAATCCTTAAACGTCCCATCAGCCCCAAGGATCAAAGAAGGCTGACATTTTTTTTTTGTTTCAAACCAATTAATAAAATCACCATATCAAGTTTGTCAAGGTCACTATCCGTATGGATGTGCTCCTATCCTATAACCTTTAGAGAAATGGTTTTGAGGGGCAATCCTACCGCTAAGCTTAACCATAAAAATAAAAAATAAAAATAAAAAAAACCTTATACAAAGGATTAAAAAATTATCACATTCCTGAAAGCTTTGGGTCTGTTTTAGATTTAGATTATCTTTTTTTTTTTACGGCAAATGTTTTAGATTATTTCTTAGTATCCCAATCAATGGTATGCTAACCTTGTATCAACAAAGTTTGGGCCTTTGGGGATTCAGTCATTCAGTGTTTTACTCTCGTCAATTTTGTGTTTTGGGTGCTCTTTTTTTCCCTCGGACAAAGTTTGGGTCCTTTTGGCACACCTCTGTAAGTATTTAAGGTAGTTCCTTACTGTATTTTAGGCATAAGTATAAAAGCTCCAAGAACTCTGTCCCTCATGAAGAATCACAAAGTTATAATGTCTGGGAGATTCTTTATGCCACCTTTGTGTACCTTTTCTTTTCTTTTTTTTTACTTGAACATGAACTGTCTCGGCTGCTTTAGGATTAGAGATGTTAAATGATTTCCCCCGAGATTTGAGATCATTTTCCTGTATAGCGATATAGTGATGATTTGATAAGCTGACATAATGTTTTAGTGCAACTACACCGTGGCAAATATCAACTACAGACCCAGTAGTTAAACCATTAGACTAAGGCTCATGTGCCTTTTTTTCCCGTTGAACTGTATGCTTGCAGTTCTTTCCATGCGTTCCACTGCAGCACACTTAAAAATGGAGAATTCAAAGTTAAATCTTTTATTAGTTAGACGTAGTATTTGGTTGAGTTCTGCTTCTTACATTTTAGCGAGTCCATTTTTTGGATATTTGTTTGAATTATGACTTAATAATTGCAAATATGGATTTTATTGAAGCAATTATCTATTATACCAATAGAGTGACACACATCCACATCAATATTCAAATTTCTATTTTCTTTCCTCTCTTAGTATGCTCCTTTATGTGCTTAGTTATTTGAACTAAACATTGTGTATTTTTCTGCAGTACATGCGTACAAGAAATGTTAATACTGAAGATTACAAGTTTTTTTCAATTGGAACCGTTGAATTAGCAGACGGGAGGGTGCTGCATCTCATTGGAATGCTGGGGAGCTGGTGGTTCTACCGTGTGTCATTCAAGCGGAAAGAGCCGGTGTAGAATATATTTTAGTTCTGAAGAGCAAGTTAACCATCTGGTGCTGAATAGCATATATTTTCAATCATTTCTAACTGACCAGTAGGTACTTAGAGAATCGACTTTTCAGTAGGGGACCTGTATTGCTTTTTTTTTTTTTTAAAAAACGGTGATGTCCAATGATTTTATGAAAGTATTTTGCAAGAATATAATGGAAGTGTGGAACCTGGTGACTGGTGCTATTTCTCAAAGGGTGCAATGCAATTCTACTTGGAAGACCTATTTCTTGTCATCTAGCACATTTTGTCCTGGGTGTGTTTGCCTTACAATTGCCAAAGGATGGCTTCTCTAAGTTTAGGTTCTGTAAACAAGGACGTGGTTATAATGAACAAGCCATGGTTCCATCCGTTAGTTTTCTTCCTGCTACTAGCGTGTTGCTATTAGTCAGTCACTTGAAACAGAATTATTGAAATAATAATCAATTGTAGTCCTTAGCTCTCATTTCATCAGAATTGGCAGCATCTCGTTATAGTTTATTCCTTTTTAAATGGCTTTTGAGATGCTTCATCTTTTGGTCATGATCAGTATTACATCATAGTTACGCTCTTGATGACTACTCCCCCCTTGTGGGTGATGTTTCTTCAGTAAATCGATTTGGTAGAATCTGTAATTGCACCGATAGTTGTATGGAAAAACTGGAATAACATTCTCGTTGCCACTTTGTTGCTTTGCATCATGAATCTTGACTTTGCTAACTGTTATAGTCAGCTTCATTCATTCACGGAAGCCAGCATTCTAACATGTTTTCTAGGCAGCTAAAGTGATGATAAGGAATCGCGTAAAGGAAACCAAGGCATAAAGATCATTCATTTGAAATGGGAAAGGAATTTTGGGAAAAGTAAAGAAAGGTAACGTCGGTATTTCTCCTTCTGTCTCCTTTTGTCTGGTATTTCCAAGTTGCATTTATCTGTTTATATAAGGACCTGGCCAGCAGCAGTGAATACCATATCTGAAACTGCATTGCCAACTTTCATTGCCTTTTTTATCAGGCATACTAGTTTGGAAATTTGTAGCCTGTTGGCTGTTCCTAATTAGTTGGGAGGGAGATGGCTGGGAGGAACATTGGAGTCGCAGTGGACTTCTCATCATGCAGCAAAGCAGCTCTACGATGGGCATCAACGAACCTTGCCAGGAACGGTGATAAACTCATACTCATCCATGTGAACAATTCCTATCAGAATGAGCAGGGCTCTGTTCATCTCTGGGAGCAGAGTGGTTCCCGTGAGTACTGACGCCTCTTCTTCTCTGTTCTTGCTTCGTTTCAAGTAGATTTGATGTGTCCCACAAAGGCAGGACTTGAATATTACCCGTTTCTGTTGGCAGTGTGAATTTATCCTAGTTGTACATTCTTTTGTGTTGCAGCACTCATCCCTCTGGCCGAGTTCTCATGATGTCACCAGGACATATGGTGTATCACCGGACAAGGAGTCAATTGAGATCCTCACTCAAGTGACAAATCAAAGAGGGGTATGGGTCATGGCTCGTTCCGTTCACAATTTTTCAGTACTCAATTCCTTCTGGAAGTTGCTATTGGGGTGAGCCGATTGCTTAGCTGTTGAAACCACATAACCGCAGATTGAAGTCTTTGCAAAGATATTCTATGGTGACCCTGCAAAGAAGCTCTATGAAGCAGTTGACCTGGCTTCCCTTAGCTGCATGGTTATCGGGAGCAGAGGACTAAGCACGCTCAAGAGGTAAACATGCAAAGCTTGTATTTTCTGAATTTTATGATCTCAAACCTTCCTGCACTCAAGATTGTGTTCAAGGTTGACCTTGCCCTAGCGCGGTACCAGTCTCCTTACGAACAGCTGCTGTTGTTGCCTGAACGCAGGGCTCTGATGGGGAGCGTGAGCACCTATATTGTGAACCACGCGGCCTGCCCTGTGACGGTTGTGAAGGAGAACATGTAGGCGCAATCAGCCCGATGAACACTGCTGTTTACAAGCTTCACTCACTACAAGAACAATACGTATATGTGTGGTAGCCAGATTAAATAAGTGTGCTTGACATGCACTGATCAGGTGGATCTTGCTACTTAGAAAATAATAAAATCTGAAGATACGGAATTGTGCTTGAAATTCACTTAACTAGGACTGGACAGAACATGTCTTGGCACTGTCATCTGAAGATATGTCCTAGGCCAGTTGTAATCGCCGAATAATTTTGCTTGTAAAATCAGTTAAAAAAATATATGGCTCCAAGTTATAAATGTCTACTTGCTGAGATGCTGAATTCGTGTGCAGTTCCTCAACCGTCCGCTATCTGATCGAACGGTTGATACGAACCTTGTGGCTCAAATAGAAGACTTTTGTAGCTCACGGTGTCGTCCTCTCCATCTTGGACAAAACTTAATGTTTGCACAAAACTTGGATCGCTACAGCAGAGGCTGTTTTTTCAGGGCCAGAGAAATATCATACAAGGCCTTGGTTAGATTGAAAAAAATTTCAACCCGATGAATAAGTGGGAGGGAGAGGATTGGTAAATATTGTTCAATAATTGGACCAACCAAGCCTCAAAATTCACACTTTTTCAAAAACCCTAATTAATTATTTTTTTTACCTACATTTAATGCTTTTCATTTATAAATGGTAAAATTGATGTGATGGAAATATGTTGCCTATTTTTTCAGGGCCAGAGAAATATCACCCAAATCTTTAGATTCTGGGACAGCACCACCGTCTACAGCCCGCTCATAGGTTCCTGCCCGTCCGATCCATGTGCCAACGGCTCTGCGTTCCTACAGTACTACAGCATCATGGCCTCGCCAGGCCCTCCGATTCGCAGCGCCAGCCCCATCCAGCCTTCCAGCTCCTTCGTCTCCTGTCCGCGTCGACTCCGACCCCACCTGGCCGCCGCACCCGCTGCCCCCATCTCGTCGCGCGCGCCGCTTCCGTATCCTCCCTCTCCTCGACAGCTCCGCTCGCGGCGTCCGTCCTCCCTGCCGTCGCGCTTCAGCGCTCCGGCGATCCTCCCTCTCCTCGACAGCTTCGCCGGCGGCGTCGGCCCTCCGTGCCGTCGCGCTTCATCGCTCCGCCGCGCGGGCCGTCGTTCAGGTCGACGATTTACTCCTCCCCAAGTGCGCGGGTCCTGCTTTCACGCTCCGGCGGCAGCAGCCACGGCCCGGCAATACTGCGGCTAACCACGTCTCAGTGGAGCGGATGCTTTAATCAGTCACACGCTCCGGCGGCGGCTGGCACGGCCCGGCAGTCCCGCGGCTGCCCCGTCTCAGGGGAGCGGATGCTTTAGTCAGTCAGGTACTTCCCTATTCACAAATTTAGTTTCCCAGTATGAGATGCATATGAGATACAGACTTTGATATGACTCCGCTCCCCAGTGTGTAAGCCTATCTCCATTCTATGGTCATCCATTTATGGGTCTTCCTCAGCTCTCTCTGTTTCCTGTCCGCAGTTCCCACCATCACTCGTGCGTGATGCCACCCGCGGCACCTAATCGCAGGCGCGGCCATCCAGCTGCTTCCTCAGTTCCTGGTTAGTAAAGTAGTATCCTATATGTGCGTTCCATGCACCTGCTTTTCCTTCCTTTACAACCGTGACTTTTCCCCATCTTATTAACTTCACACCTAATCGAACTGCCGTGCAAGATGTCCCTGATGACTTCCCTGTAACTTTCCACATGCCGTCGCAACGCTCGGTGCGCCGTCGCCTGTCTGCTCAGCCTCCAGGTATATTACTTTGTTGTTATAGTTTTTAGATTTATTTGTGCTTCAAGAGATTTACTCATGCCTTTGGAACAAAAAAAAAAATTCTCCTAACTACAGATCTTGCTTCCTACACTGAGATGATGTACCCAGAGGATAAAAAAAATACCTCCATATTGTGCCTTAGTTGTTATCATCTGCAGTCTGTTTTTAGCATCCCTGCTGTAGAATGCAGATAGGTGCTGCAGACCTGCATCTGCCGTCTGCATACTAACCATGGCAGGACATACCTATTGTAATGCTCTACTCAGCTTATTTGACGCTACTACGTGCCTCTGATATTTGCGTCTTCATTTCGTCATCCATATACTAACATGTCAACACGACCTGTTCTGCACTATCTATATAATGCTTTCAAATTTCTTTTTCCCTTGGCACCACCATTTGCCTTCACCGCCAGGTTAGCTCTCTACACAGCCTTCATTCAATGCAGAGGCAAAATTATACACGCTCTATTCCGTACAACAGAAAATCATTATTCACCTGCCCACACCGAAGCGCGGGGCTCCACCTAGTATAGCACAAAAGTTCAGAGTGTTTTAGGACCATAGAAATATACAGCACAACAGTTCAGAGTGTAGTTTGACAGAATGACCTGCTGACTAATGGCATAAAACTGAAAGAACTCTTTTTTTCAAACAAAGTATTGTTGTTGGAGCCTATCACTCAGTCATGTCTAGAGCAATACTGAACTTCCATATTGCCAGTGCAAAGAACTCACAAACTGCATCTTTCAAATATTTTTAGTGTGCATAGTAGCAATATAATCAGCAAAAAAAAGATGGGAACAAACGAAGATGCTTGTGGTCTACTCAAAGACAACGATGTAGGCCCCTTTAAAACGCGGAATTATTTCATGTAAAATGAAATAATTTCTATAAAATTATAGAATGATCTTCGCAAAATTCATACTTTCCAAAGAGGCCCTCGTATACCGCAAAAGGATCTTGGAATATGTCAGTTGTGGATTTTGGGACATGGAATATATAATCTTTGATTGACATGTTGCTTTGTTGGAAATTAATGCATACAAAGTATGTGCATGTATATGGAAGAAACTGACGAGACAGGGTTGGTTAAACAGGGAGATCATGAGATCAGATCAATGCAGGTCTGAACGAGACAAACGAGCGCTTGAGTTCAGACTAGCTGATAGCACCTTCGCAGACAACCTTTATTCTGGATCGCTATATCATGGAAGGAGTTGTTATCTTGCATGAAAAAATCCATGAATTGCATAGGAAAAAATAGGTTGGAGTGATACTAAAACTAGACTTTGAAAAGGCATACGACAAATTAAAGTGGCCTTTTGTGCAGCAGGTTCTCAGGATGAAGCCTTTTGTGCAGCAGGTTCTCAGGATGAAAGGATTCTCACCAAGTTGGTGTGAATGGATTTCAAAAGTCATGACTAGAGGGAGTGTTGCAGTAAAGGTCAATGATAATATATGACATTTCTTTCAAACTAGGAAAGGAGTACGGCAGGGGATCCGTTATCTCCGATTTTGTTTAATATAGTGGTTGATATGTTGGTTGTCCTTATTTCACGAGCCAAAGAGATGGGACAAATCCAAGGGGTTGTTCCGCATTTGGTAGATGAGGGACTCTCGATCCTAGATGACACTGTCATCTTTATGGATAATGATATAGAGAGGGTCAAAAACATGAAGCTTTTACTTTGTACTTTTGAACAGTTACTAGGACTCAAGATCAATTTCCATAAAAGTGAGATGTTTTGCTACGGGCAGCCAGAGCTAGACAAATTGAATACACACATTTTTGGGTGTGATATGGGGTCGTATCCCTTTCATTATCTAGGAATTCTTATGCACCATAGAAAACTCATGAATAAGGATTGGAAACACGTCGAAGAAAGATTTCAAAAAAATGAACTGTTGGAGAAGTAAGATGTTGGTGGAAGGGAGGTTGGTTTTGATTAATTCTGTTTTGAGTAGTCTCCCCATGCTCATGCTTTCCTTTTTTGAAGTACCTAGAGGGGTTCTGAAGAAGCTAATTACTTCAGGTCACGGTTTTTCTGGCAGAGTGATGACCACAAGAAAAAGTATAGGTTGACTAAGTGGGAGGTAGTTTGTACTCCGAAAGACTAAGGAGGGTTGGGAGTTTTAAATTTAGATGTCCACAACAAATGTCTCCTAAGCAAATGGCTTTTTAAGCTGATTAATGGATATGTGGTATGGCAACAAATACTTAAGAATAAATATCTAAGGGACAAAACTTTGACACAGGTTTAATATATGCCCGGAAATTCTCAGTTTTGGGCTGGCCTCATGAAGATCAAGGGGGAGTTTCTCTCGCTAGGCAAGTTTGATCTAGGTGACGGGTCTCAGGTGCGATTTTGGGAGGACTCGTGGATAAGATCGTGTCCACTAAAATCTTTCTTTCCTGCACTATATAACATTGTTAGGAAAAAGTGCTTCTGTAAGAACGGTGCTATCCACGGCACCGTTAAATGTAGCCTTCAAGAGATCTCTGGTAGAGGTTAATTTACAAGCATGGCACAACATGGTTGTAATGGTGGTCAATGTACAATTAACAAACCAAAGGGATCGCTTTGTGTGGGGGCTACATCAGAATGGATTATTTTCGGTTAAATCCATGTACAGGGCCTTATTGACAGCAGAAGCTGCACCTTATAAAACTTTTATTTGGAAATTGAAAATACCTCTCAAAATCAAAGTATTTTTGTGATACTTGTATAAGGGAGTAATCTTAATAAAGGACAAATTAGTAAGGCGGTAGTGGCAAGGAGATAAGATAGAGTTGTTTCTATTCTTATGACGAGTCTATACCACATCTATTCTTTTCGACTGTCATTTTGCTAAATTTGTGTGACAAACTCTTCATGTTTTCTTTAATTTAATACCTCCAACTAGCGTTCACAAGTTGTTTACAGGCTGGTTAGACGGGGTAAATAGGAAACTGAAATCTAAGATTCTTATGGGTGCAATTGCAATTTGTTGGGCGATTTGGTTAACCTGGAACAATATAATTTTTGACAAGGCTGCAACACCATCTTATTTGCAGGTTATCTTCAGGGGGACCTACTGGACCAGGTCTTTGTCCCTATTTCAGAAGGAGAAGGATCGCTAAATGATGAAGATGGGATGCAGGAATATTGAGACAACCGCGATGCAGGTGTTTGCAAGACACGGTTGGAGATTTAGTAATAGAATTGCTCTATAGATGCCGAATTTGAAAACTTGTGTTTTATTCACTTTGGATCAAAACTTTGTGTTTGAGATTACGTGGACCACAGTGTTTGTGTTTGTAATAAGAAACAACTATATGCATTGGTCGATACAGAAGCTGGATATTAATATATTTCCTTTTTAACTAGGTTTGTGCCCGTGCGTTGCTACGGAACAGCTAAATTTTTGTACTAAAAACACATAGATTGTACGATAAGATAACAATATCTGAAATTAAATACCAACGTTAAAGTGACATTTAATCAAAAAGACAAAGTTTGTGAAAGAATTTGGGTGGTGCCTTGGCGCCAGTTCAGACTTCATTAAAGTATTCTTCAGTGTTAAATTTATGGATTAGAATTTTTGCAGTTATCAGTAACATCAAAATCATAAGGTGCCTGAATAAATCACTAGTTCATACTTCTCGTGATAACTGCCAAATAAGAAATAACTCATATATAATACTATCAGTTGTAAGCATGCCGAGTAATACTCTGTCTATTTTCAAGTTCTAACCAAATTAATACTGGCACGACATAGGAGAGGGCATGCACAATTAACATCAGAAGCATGTAAAAATAAAAAGGGCATCAGTCCCTTCAATAAATATCATACCTTCATCTACCCATAGCCTGTAGCCACATGCTGCCACATATTAAGGAAATTGCAGCATTATTTCAAACCTATCTAATAGGTTTTCACCGGTAGAGAAAAGCAACTTCTTATCAGAAAAGTAAGAATAAATAAGGACAGCGTGATGACAGGTACATTTTCGAGTCCAGTGATGTAAGATCTTGAATGAACACGTGCAACATCATCTAGGGAAGTAGAGTTGAAATTTTGAATTTCAAGAACCTGTGAACCACGATGCTGAAAACTAAACAAATGAGATGACATTTAACTTATGAGTACTCTTTCTTTTCTAGTGAAATGCAATTGTACACGGTATAAGAAAGAAACATGCCAAAGCCCTAGAAGGTTTGACTAAAAGCAGAAGGAACTATTGAAACATAGTGAGATAAGACAATGTCCTCAAGTTGATTGCACATCCTATTTCTTTTTATATGATTCAATTTTAGCATGGTTTCAAATAAAAGGTAAAATAAAAAAATAAAGGTGTTTTTTTAAGATAAAGTTCCAAAAAATAGTTGTGAATATTCGAAGTAGTATTGCCGGTATACCTCGGGACTAAGCTCCAATTTCTCAAGAGCATCAACTATCGCAAGAACTCTTTTGTTAGATTCTGGATGTGCTTCCTGAGTACCAAAAGAAGTGGAAAATATTATGATATAATGCATAGTGCAGATGAGACAACTTATTATATCATGATTTATATAGTTCTATGTATCATTTTTTTCAAGAAATTTGTTGCATAGAAAGGTAAAGTATGGTTGTTAGTTAACACCAACCATTTATATAGATGGTCTAGAACTATTGTATATTGTTCAGAAACTCAGTATTTAAGTTTTCAATCTTTTTTCAGCAACTCAGTATTTACATAGATGGTCTAGAACTTGGCCAGAAAGTACATGCTAACTTTTTTGTTCCTTTTGCATAGATCAATAGTGCTATCCAAAACAAAAACTCGCAGCACAGAGAAAAAGAAAAAGCCCTGGCCATTATGTTGCAGGCATCTTACTAAATGTTGAACCAGTAACAAAAGAACAATACTACGCTCATCAACCTGATAAGGGAAAGCCCAAACCCCTAAAGAGAAACCCTACTAATTCCCGACAGAACGATCATAAGAAAAATGATTCTTACATAATCCATATAGGTCTTGGCAATAAGCAAAATGAATGCACCAACCACGAATTTAAGAACAAGATATGCAAGAACTTCATAATGATCGGAAGAAACCCTGCGCGTACCATTCGTCCAGGTCCAACTCCAACATCTGCATCCTCCTTACGATGCCGCTGCTGCCGCTCCACCTTCCTCAACGCAACTAATGACCTGAGCCACTTCGCCGAGATGCCCATCGCGCCACCACTTCGACCGCCTCAACTGCAGTAACCTAAAGACGCAAATTTTTCGGTTTCTGTTAGCACCAGCACAAACTGCAGCACAATGTCACAGGACAGAGGGGGGGAAAGGAGTGCTCACATTATTTATTCAGTCCAAATTTAGCCAAGAACTCTACCTGCGGATCAGGGGATGCTAGAGGCCACCTGAGGTTCCAAATTTTCAGCATCAGTTGTATCACATAAAACTAACAGATTCCTTCGTCCTATAGAATGCTTGTTGGAAGTGACGCCAACTGCGCTTGGTAACAACGTAATTGTATTAATCAGGTACAGTTAATGCTCCCATCCTAATAGTAAAAAATCAACTTAGCAATAAAACATTCAGAAATAACATTTGAGCACAAAAGCATATATTTGCAAGCAAAGCCAGCAGAAACACCTCCAATAATTAAATGATGGGTAAAAACCAACCCTTTTTTCAAATCAGTGTCAAAATAATTAGAGGGCTAATAAGTATTGAGATGCTAAGTAATGCTGGAAGTACTCACGACTTAGCAATCTCTGTAGAAATTTCAAACCTAGGATCAAGGCCTTGAACAATACAATCTCGAACTGCATAAAAGGGGAAAATCATGAGTAAATTGATAGCATAATAACAATTTCCTTATAATAAACATGTAAACTATTAGACAATGAAACTTGAGAATGCTCTGACCACAAATGGTTGGTCAGCATCAATCGCCAAAAGATCCTCTCCCGCAAAATTAATTCGAGTCAACATAATAAAATTGATAGAATAAACCATGAACTTGTTCTTTTCATATTGGTAGGTCACACAACATTACCGATTGCAGCAAGTTTTTTATTCTTCTTTTCAAACTTCTCCAGTAGGAAAAAGGATGCCCATTTTAACCATAGTTTAAGCACCTGCAGGAATACAAGATTCAACACTTCCCAGATGGTCGCAAGGTATAGATTATCATCGACTGGCTCAGGGAAAGGAGAAGAAAGAACCAGCAGGTGGCGACGAGGAGTACAGAGATCCGGCGAGGGCGCCGATGCGCGGCATGGGACGGGCCAACGAGCGCGGCTCCGCGTGACCTGACGAGGGTCCCCGCTGCAAGGCCTAGGCCGGGGCGGCGAGCAGGACTCCCGAAACCCTAATTTGCTCATCAAAACTTTTTTCTCCAAATTTGGAACCCTAAATCCCAAATTGAGGCATAAATTCACGATTAGTACCTGCTCTGGCATCAGCGATGCTGCGCCGCCGCTGCCAGGAGGCTCCCTTCCCGCGCACGCGTCAGCGCGCCCTCGACATCGTCTTGTGCACACGGCCGCTGCGAGACCGAGGCCCGGCCGGATGCGATCTCCTCGGAGACCGGGGCCTTGGACGACTGCGGCACCTGATGCGCCTCCTGCTGCTGCGGATGGCCGGTGGCCGGAGCCCTGGCGGCCTCATGTCCTGGCGCACGTCGCGGGAGAGGAGTCGCGCGTGCGGGGGAGAGACGGAGTCACGAGAGGGTGGACAAGGATCGCACGGGTGCGTAATTGATGGCGCGCGTCGGGTGAGGGGGAGGGGAGGAGCGAGGAAGCCGCGGGATCGCACCCGAGGATGTATCGGAGCGAGCGGTTTTGGTGTCGCACTCTGTGGACGGAATAGTTATGAATGTTTTAGTTGCAGTGACAGAGAAAAAAGACTTCAGAGGTCTGAACTGCCGCAACGATGCTTGGGGACAGGGTGAGGTTGCCACAACGTGGGCTCGCGGCGTGGGTCACCCCGGCGGCTGATCAGCGCGGGTCGCGCAGCTTGCAACGCTTCTCATTTACATGGCCGTGAACGCCAGCGGCCGCGTGGTCGCGCGGCGCGGCGGCGGTCTCCTCGGTCGCACGCCCGCTTCAGCGCTGTCCACGGCCACCACACCTACGACGCCTCAACACATCTCCCACTACCTGGCGCACCAGCCGCGGGCGACATGGGAGGCGCTCTCCGCCGCCTTCCCTGCCGACGCGGTGTCCCACGGCCACGTCGATGCCGTTCTCCTCTCCCTTGCCAGGCACCCCCACGCCTCCCCCGAGCCCGTTGCCAAGAACGCCCTCACCTTCTTCCACTGGTCCACCGCCGCCGCAGCAGCCGCTTCCTCCTCTTCCCCGCCGCCGTCGTCCTCTCACTCGCTCCGGTCCTACTGCCTCCTCGTCCACCTCCTCTCCCGCGCCGCGCTCTTCCGCGACGCCTCCGTCCTCCTCGAGTCAGCCATCTCCAGGCACTTGTCGTCTTCGT
Organism: Miscanthus lutarioriparius; assembly: GCA_904845875.1. Classification (NCBI taxonomy): domain Eukaryota; kingdom Viridiplantae; phylum Streptophyta; class Magnoliopsida; order Poales; family Poaceae; genus Miscanthus; species Miscanthus lutarioriparius. The sequence goes on from CAJGYO010000005.1 coordinate 107,644,914, forward strand.
CCCCCGCCTCGTGCTTCCTCGACGCCTTCTTCGCCGCCTACGAGGACAGCGGCACGGCCGCCACGACCCGGGGCCTACACCTCCTGGTGCACGCCTACGCGCGGCTGCGCCTCCCGGGGGAGGCCCTCGAGGCCTGCCGCTACCTCGCGCGGCGCGGCGTGCTGCCCTCACTCTCCGCCTTCAACGCCGCACTGCACGCGGCGCAGCGCGCTGGGTCGTTCGGTGTCTCATGGGAGGTGTTCGAGCTTATGACGCTGAAGCGGCTGTATGCCAACCAGAGCACCGTCGAGCTTGTCATCGGCGTCCTGAGCCGGGAAGGCAAGCTCGCCCGGACCGTGGCGTTAGTGGAGAGGATCCACGGTAAGAAGTGTGCGCCTGGCATTGTGGCGCACGTTGCACTCACGTTGAGGATGATCGAGGAAGAGAGGGTGGAGCAGGTGATATTGCTGCTGAAGAGGATGCTGCAGAGGAACATTCTCCTCGATGATATTGCTTACTCACTGATCGTGCATGCCTACTGCCATATTGGTGATCTCAAGTCGGCACTCGAGCAATGTGATGACATGGTTCGTCGTGGTCGTCGCCTCAATGCATTCATGTACACTTGCCTCATCAGAGCGCATTGCTGCGAAGGCAGTATGGACATGGCTGCCCAGTTGCTTCAAGAAATGTTATCCATGGGAGCAAAGCCGTATGATGCTACGTACAACCATCTCATTGCTGGTTGTTTCAGACAAGGGATGATAAAGGAAGGCTTGGCCTATTTTGACAACATGCACGAGGAAGGTTTTGTGCTGGACATTGGCAGCTGCAATGAGATGTTAGAGGGACTCTGCAATGCAGGAGAGGCTCGCAGGGCGAACGACCTGCTGACGGCAATGATGGACAAAGGACTTCTTCCTGATCCGGATACATACTTGAACCTTATTAATGGATATGGCAAGGCTGGCGATGCTCAAGGTATTGTCAGCATCTACCATGAGATGGAGCACAGAAGGCTTGATCCTGGTGTTGAGGTTTTTACCGCCTTGATCAAGGGCCTTTGCCAGTGTGGAAATTTGAAGGAAGCTGAGAAGTTATTTGCTGTGATGAAGAAGAAAACAGTGGCTCCGACTAGTGACTTGTATGATATGCTTATCAGCGGTTACTGTGAGAAGCGCAATGCTAAGAGGGCACTTTGGTTGTATGATATGATGGTGACCGAGAATGAGAAGCTTGTCCCCTCTGCTGAAACTTTTATGATGCTGGTGAGGAGAGTCATCAAAGTAAAGAATGTGTGTTCCCCTGATAGCTGACCATATAATTAGATGCTGGAGGCGAACTGACGGGCTTAAAGGTTAAAACGGATAGAAGAAGAAGGTTATTGTTCAATATGTTTTCTCTTCTGATATGGAATGACTCTGGAGCTAAAGTTCAGGCAGCAAATGCCCTTATTATAGCATTGTTTGGATGGTTTAGACAATGTATATATATAGTTGACAATTGCATTTTGCCTGTAAAGTTACAGCTTTAGGCAGCTGCCTTTTGTGTGCAGAGATTGCGCATTGGTCCATGGGTTTGGATTGGGAGTGGCATAGGAATTCACCAAGAAAAATACTTTCGCCATATATAACTTTGGAAAATGATAAAAAAAAGTGATATTCAGAAAAAATGTGTTTCACCTAAAATTAAGGTGAAACAAATTTTGTTTGTTTTCTAAGTTTGTGCATTGTGCTCTATAGGGTTCAAATCAATATTGACACTATAAATTATTTTTAACACCATCTAACAGTTGTCTTCCACAGATTTTAAAGTTCCCAAGACACAGATCTGCTACCTGGAAGGCTGGAGCACCATCTTCACTACAATTGCACTATCATGAGCGTATGGGACCTAAATGCAGGCCACTGTATGTGGTGTATGTACAGATTGGATCTCATCTGTCAGGTCACCAAATATTGTTCAAGGCAGCAATTTGTTATGGGATAGCTAAAAATAACCTTCATTTACTTGCATGTTAAGTGAAAGAGATAATGTTGAGAATAAAAAAGGATTTTTAGTATTACTTAATCACATGCATGTCTGTGAGTCTGTCCTATTTGGAATTCTAGATCCCATTTACCAGCTATAATTTGCCTGCATCTGTTCAGCACATAAATTCCAATAGAACTCATGGACAAGTATTTTTTTTTGGGTAAAGTACATTTTTCAACCTCCAACTCGCATTGAAGTTCGATTTTCAACCTTCAACTATGAAACCGGATAACAAACACCCACCAGTAAACAAAACCAGACAAATTTGGTCCTCGTCTGGTTTCAAAAGCGGTTTTCTATTTTCTAATAATAAAAATCCGGTTTGATCTCTAGAAGTTCGTAATTAATTTATTTAAATTATAAAAATATGAAATTAGTTCATGTTTTCTTCTAAAGATGTTATATATATGTTGATGCTATATTTAAAATTGTTTTTAATTTCGCATGGAATTAAATTTCGCACGGAATTTAATTTCGCACGGAATTAAATTGTTCGCTTTCTATTCTTTTACATGACAGTTCGCTGCCTTCGCGCACCACCTTGCTTTTGGCCAAAAACAACTCGAGAAGCCGGCCGCGAGCGCCAATCCCTATATTAATGTATACAGTAGCATTGCTATCCCCTGCGCTGTCATTTATTTTAGATCAGAAAAATATGAAACTAGTACTTTTTTTTCTAAAAATGTTCTCTACTTGTTTATGGTCTATATATAGGTATTTGGAATTGGTTTATTTATGTTCCTATTGCTTTATTGCTTGTTGTCACGCTTGTTATCTATTTAAAACAAGTAAGGTCTAAACAATTTTAAATATAGCATCAACATATATATAACATTTTTAGAAGAAAACATGAACTAGTTTCATATTTCTATAATTTCAAAAAAAAAAACGAACTTCTAGAGATCAAACCTGATTTTTATTATTATTAAAAATAGAAAACCGTTATTGAAACCAGCCGATGACCAAATTTGTCCGTTTTTTATAATTGGAGGGTGTCTGTTATCCGGTTTCATAGTTGAAGGTTGAAAATCGAACTTTAATGTGAGTTGGAGGTTGAAAAATGTACTTTACCCTTTGGTTACATTTCGCTGAACTCCAAACCCAAACTGGACAGGACGGACACCGGAGGCACCGACGGTGAAGTGTTGCCTGTCAAGCTGAGATTCAGACGTATGCTGAATACTGTGGTGGTGCCGTGGTGACTCTTGAGGTTTGGCCGTCCTCACTGCAGCGTCAGTTCAGAGGCCCGGACCGGACGCAATCATGCAACTGCGTGCTCTCCATGTCAAAACCAGAACCTCTGGCACCGGGGGCCATAGCCCATAGGCCCCTCCAGCACAGAATATATGGACTGCAAGTCAGATCGCGTCGCGACGCCAACGGTGCAAGATGACGGACGAGAACAAGATGGCGACATTTCGGTTTCAGGTGGTCGTCGTCTCGTCGAGCCCTGCGCATGTTGGAGTTGGACAGTTCACGATAGATCTGCAGCTACTCTTCAGCTATACTCAGTCCGTCCAAAAAAAAACAGAATAATGTTACGGAATGCGTGCTCCGGTCGTCCTAAAAAAATGATATTATTAAATACGTGTTGGTCAAAGTTTTTTAAATTTAACTAGTTTTATAAAAAAAATATTAATAATATTTGTATCACTAAATTAATTTATTATAAAAATACATTTCATGATTTATTTAATAATATTAATGATATATTATAAATATTAATATTCTTTTATATATTCAAAGTTAAAAAGATTTGACTTCTGTCACTGGGACGGAGGGAGTTCGGCCTGGGCATTCGGTTTTAACCGACAATTCGGTTCGGTTTGTTCGGTTGCTGCGAAATTCGGTTTCCAGATATCAGGAACCGATCGGTGTTCTGCAGAACCAAGAACCGACGAGTTCGGCTTCGGTTTTCTCGGTTCGGTTTTTCGGTTCAACCGAATCAACCGATCCTTTGCACAGAGAAGGAAAAAATCAAAGAGAAACACCAGATTGGGGAAGAATGGGGAAGAACGAGGGTGCGGCTTGGCGCAGAGCCTGTCTGCCAATTGCTTTCGTCGCTTGCGCCCGCCACGCCACGCTGAGGGAGGCGCTGGCTTGGCTTTCCGCCGCCCTCGCGCGTCTTACGCCGCCATTCGTCGCTCCCGTCGCCGAAGCCGCAAGCCCGCCTCACGGTCGCGGTCATGCCGCCGCCATCGCGACCCCGCCGCCGCCTCACGCTCGCGACCCCGCCTCCTGCCCGCTCCGCCGCAACCCTTGGCCCCGCTCGCGCAGCCGCAAGCTCGCGATAGGATTAGGTTTTGGGGTCACTGGCTCACGGGATGTCGAGTCTAGTGGGGGTGGGGGGCTGACCGGCTGAGGTGAGGCCGTGCGGGAGCATCTCTGGTTTGGGCCGATGTTGATGTGGGCCGGACTGGGTGGGGATGTGACGATGTGGGGGTGAACGCGCGGACGAGCGACTCTGCGGGGTCTGTTCGGTTTTCTCGGTTCGTCGGTTTTCCTGCTCCTAAAACCGAAGCCGAAGCCAAAAACCGAAGCTACAGAAAGAAAGAACCAAAGCCGAAACCGAAAACAAAAAAAACCGAGATTTCAGTTCGGTTCGGTTCGGTTCGGCTCGGTTCTCGATTTTCGGTCAAAAAGTGCCCAGGCTGAGAGGGAGTAGCTCCACTAAACTGAGTACCCTCCCTAGAAAGAACACGTATCCCTCTTCTCTTCGAGAAGTCCAATTTTTTATTATATACTCCTATGATATACTGATATTAATAAGTTTATTACTTAAATTCTTTTAGATTAATAATAAAATGTATTTTTTATAACAAACATATTTAAGGTTACATTGTGATTTATAAATCTAGTAAAACTTAAAAAGTTGATTGCTTGAAGAGAAAAATGTGTGTTTCTCTTAAGACGCATGGGTAATTGGGCAAAAATAGGACTGAATCGAATCATGGACGCAAAGAGGTCACAGATCGAGCACCTGAAACCCAGTACAAGCTGAACGCACCGACCGAAAGGCAAGCCGCTTGTCACGTGCGTGGTCAGCGGCGTCATGCATGCCATTGCCGCGTGGAGCCGAGCCGACACGCGTGGCGGTGACGCGGCTCCGCCACACGTGCTTACTTTCTCAGCTGACACGGCGCGCTGCTGCATGCTGCTTTCCCTCTAGCTTCTCACCACTTTGAAATACCCCAAACGCAATTGCACGTCTGCACCTCGATCGCGTGAGCTCGTGTCACTCTCACCGTCTGTGCGTGCGTCGTGGCCCACAGAGGCCAGCAAGAGCAAGCAGCAGCCATGTCGACGACGGCGCACAAGGTGGCCACGCACGCCGCCGCGACGGCCAGGGGAAGGCGGCGGCGGCCGCCGAGCGTGCTGAGGGAGATCGTGTACGGCATGAGCCTGGGCCTCTTGGCGGGTTACTTGTGGAAGCTCCACCACTGGAGCAACCGCCGCCGCACCCGCGAGTTCTACAGCCTGCTCGACCAGGGCAAGATCACCGTCGTCGCCGGCGACGAGCCGCCCGCCCGGTGCTGACCACCGAGACTGACGACGGTACACCGTACACTGCTTCACGATCACTGTGCCTGTTGTGTTGTCTCGCATCATATGTGTCGTTTTAGTTTATTGGCCTTGTTGGCTTGAACGTCATGGTAAAGTGTTTTTCTTTTACAACAAATCAGTAAACATTATTTTTCAGATTGTTTGTGGTGTTCTGATGATCAGGACTTTAGGGGTCTGCTTTGTCAGCTCTGATCATCATGTCAACGGTTGACAGTGTGTTACTTATTGTCCCGCTACTTTTACAGTTTTACTACCTTTCGTGTTAGCATGTAATGCACAATCAGATAATAACGACGACGGTTAGTTTCTATGGTCTGTTTTGCTCTTGAGGGGGATTAAAAAAATTACTTCCCTAATTCCAGGTTGGATTCTTATCGGATTATTAGATCTGTGGTCAGTGTTGTACTGCGGCGCTTGTCTCTGCCTTCACATCAGTTGGTTTTCGGCGTGCCGTGCCGGGATGATTCGGCGACACCATCATTGCAGGAGAGGCTGCTAAATTTTGCAGAATCTAGGCTGTACTCCAGGGATGCCTGCGCTCTGTTCCTGGTATAATTTCTTTTTGAAATATCAAAAAGATTGAAAGATCCTTGTCTAATTTCTTCACTGGTAGACTGGTACCGCTATAGCTACAGACTACAGTAAAGGTTTCCTCTGTTTCTGTTCCTATTCTTTTCTTTTTGTGGGGGAGAAAAAAGAGAAGTGTGCAATGCATAAAGCACCAAAGGGAGTCTGTCCTGTCCGCGTACGGTCTCTGTGGACTCCTCTGTGCGACTGTGCCGTAGTAAACCCTGAATAGTCAAGTCCACTGTGTAGCTTCCCAGCCTGTGATTGTGGCATGTACAGTACGTCTAAGCACTCGAGTTAGTTAATTATGGCCTCAAGTGAGCGTCTGATACTATTCTTTCTTTATTTTCTTTCTAGCAAATTATGTGCGAAATTCAGAGGTGACCAGTTCTAATGTCTTCGTGCGAACTTACGCCCTCTGAGATCATAGCTCGAGTATTCAGCTAGTGCTCAGCTGCTGTTAACATTTTAACCCATGAGGATTTGACAATTTCCATAGTGTACCTAATCCTGGATACACGCAGGTTATTTGAAGGAAGTGCAGGCAAACTGCAAACATGCCGTGCCGTGCGCAAGTATTTGTTTCACAAGTCACACAAATTCAATTCAAGTATTCAAATCCTATGTACATTGACAAACTCGAAGGAAGTATGTAGCACGTACGTACGTGTAGCACGCTGCTAGCCGATTCAAGAAATCGCGGACTGAGATTACCAGGAGCAAATTCTCGTCGCCATTTTGCGTGCCGACCTGAAAGATTCGATCACGAGCCGGGAACGAAGCGACGGCAGCAGCCAACTAGCCGGCGTGGCGGGCCGGCGGCGTCCGTCCGTCCATCCCCGCCCGCCCGCCGTCACCGCAGGTTGTGCAGCGGGTTGGACCCCGTGGGCGCCAGCCTCTTGTCGTCCTCGAACCAGTCGCGGCCGCCGTCGGCCTGCCGGAGCCGCCTCGTGCCGCCGTCAGAGGCGGTGGTCCCGGTCCGCCGCCGGTGCGTCGCGTGGCGATACGGCCGGACACGGTCGCGCGCTGGCCCGGCCGAGACGACGGTCGCGGTTCCGCTGCTCCGCAGGTGCCGGGCGGTCCAGGAGTGGCGAGACGATGCCGTTGCCGGCACGGCGTGGCCGCCGAGGAGGAGCGAGGTCGCCCTGAGCGCCAGCGGGATGAACGACAGCAGCAGCGCGAGCTTGATGCACCTGGCGGCGCTCATATCTAGACGGAGGAGATCGATCTCGCTCGCCTGGTCAGCCACCAGCCGCCAGCCGCCAGCCGCCAGCCCGGCCTGGCAAGAGCGTGGACGACACGACCGGCCGGTGACAGCTGACACGACGCGCGCTGCGCTGACACGGGCGGGCGAGGAGATAGATAACGGCAGTAGGCAGGCAGGGCTGCGAGTGAGTGAGAGAGAGAGAGGGAGTGGAGGTGGAGGGGGCAAGGCATGCAGGAATGGAGTGGGCGCGCTGTGCGTGTGTCCCCGAAGAAGAATGGCGTGTGGTGGTGGCGCTGTAATATAATCGGCAATGATGCGACGGGACGACGCGAGCAGCGCAACGGGAGGAAGGCGACGACGAGAAGAAGGAGGGGGCACGACTCGATTTGACGTGGGCGGCGGACAAAGAAAGGCGCAATGAGTGAGCCGGTGAGCCCCTCCGTCCGTCGCCTGCCTGCCGGCGGGCGTCGCGTCGATGCACACGTCCCCGTCCCTGTTTGTTCGCTTGCCTGTCGGCCTTGTCCAACCCGCGGCACGCCGTGGTCCGGCGCCCCCGTCCGTGTCTCCGTGCGGCGTACGGCGATGCCAAGGGGCCGGATGGGAGTCCACGACAAGGGCATGCATCAATGCATGTGCGGCTGCTTGCTTGACCGCCTCCAGCCGCTGCCGCACATCGCCAAGGCTCGTATGCCATTGCCATGCCATCCCATGCCGCGACCCGGTCCGTGTCCGGATGGATGCCCGTCCTCCCATGGCATGTGTGTCATGTGAGGCGCACGCAGGAAGGACGCGCAGGACCTTGTCATATCCCGCGGACGTCTCGCACGTACCCTGCTGTCAGCGCGCGACACAGGGGTTTCCTTCCCAAGGCAAGAGCGACAAACGCCCCGGCTCGCGCCCCCTTTCCCTCTCAAACACGGTGGACCTTTTTGGTCGTCTGCCATTATCGGGATCGCTGAAGATCCGCTGCTCAATTTGCCTTGCCCGGACCAGGCCTCCCAGCCAAAACTGTATCCGGCTATCCGCTTGGAGCATTGCAAGTGAGGCATCAGATCATCACGACAGGGGAGAAAAGGCGCGCGAAGAGATCGGAGCTCCTGCCTTTTGCATGCATGCATGCGAGGAGACGCATCGACCAAACAGTTGGTGCGAGTGCGACGCCATGGCCCATGGAGAAGCATCCGGCAACCAGCAGTAGCCAACACTCGCCATCGACCGGTTCCATCGCCATCACCCTTTTTTACAACTCGCCACGGACACAGTCTCTAGTCTCTACTGCATTTTGATCACTACCTGCAGCTGCCAGCTCGCTTTGCTGTTGCAAGTTGCAACAGCGCTGCTGCACCGACGACTGGCACGCGGGGCGGCATCATATCATAGTTCCCTCTCGCTCATCTACAGAGACAGACAGCACGTGCTGTGCTACTACATTTTGTTGATGGAATGGAACGCTGTGCTAGACTGCTATTCACATACTACGGGGCTATTTGGTTTTAGGCCCCAGGAAGACAAACAAAAACTTGACCTGTCTTACAAATCTATTCCTTCTTGTCTATCCCTTGTTTAGTTCCAGGGCTCAAGTTTATCTTTTTTTTAGCAGAAGGGATCAAGTTTATCTGACCAGTATAAAATTATCATACCGTCAACAGTCAAAGTTGGCCCAACTCCTGCTCAAGAATTCACACGGCTGAATTTGGCACATTGCTTCAAAACTTTTAGATAACTGAAGCTTCGAATGTTAATATCTGCCTAACTATATATCTTATTTGTAACTCGTTGTTATCACCACATTCCTTGTGATTTTATCTAGAAAACAAAATCGCACATGGCCATGTTTCATTGAAGAATAAACCAATGACATATGAACCTTACATGTTCATACCCACAACTACAACAAAATTTGGCATGACTCCAAAATATTCTTCAACACTCCATATTTTAGTATTGCCCGAGTTTTAGCTCCATCACAAACCAAACATCATTTTTAGTCTAATTTTGTCATTGCCTTAATTTGGCCATGACCAAGGTTTAGTTTGGCACACCTAAGTCATAAACCGAACATGCCATATATACACATAGTATCCACGGACTATCAGCTTGTTCGTTTGTTGGTTTCAGCCAGCCAACAATATTTTTCTCTTATAGCAAATCAGCACCAGCTGGACTTATCAGCCCAGAAACCAATCATCGAATAGCCTGTATGAGTTTAGGTGGCGTTTGGATACAATTTGGGAAAGGGATAGGGAAATTGGTGGGTTACGGTGGACTGGGTTATGGTCTGGTTAATCTCCTGTCCCTTGTTTGGGATAGCAGCTCTATGTGGGACTCACTCGCTACTTTGCTAATAAAAAAATTGCCCGATGGTTCTCGGTCTCCATGTGCTCATCTGACAGAAGACAGGCATCCAACGCTGGCAGCATGCGAATGGCCTTGGCTTGCTCCTGCTCCAGCGCATCCGAGGCGAGCGGCCTCAAAGGTAGAGTTGAGCGGTGGCTCCGGCGGCGGGCATCTCCGAGGCGAGCGGCTGCTGCTCTGGCGGCGCGGCGCATCTGAAACCTCAGCAGCTTGCAGCTCTGTCATCTCGCACAGCTAGGCGAGGTGGGGCTGCGATGTCCCGCGCAGTGAAGGATGGTGTGGCTCCGGCAACCCAGATAGTGCGGCTCCGGCGGCGGCGCGACCCTGGCAAGCAGGAAAGGGAGGTGTGGCTCCAGCAGCAAAGCGAGATGCACCGAGGCAAAGCAGCGGTGGCCGCGGCGTCTCTCGCGCATGGTGGATTTCCCGTCGTAACCCACCCCTCTTGCTGGGTTTGGATATCCCTATCGCTAACCCTTCTTATTTCCCATACCTATAATCCAAACATGGGTTAGGATATTTTCCTCCCTTCATTTCCCATTCCCTCCCCTCATTTCCACTATCCAAACGCCACCATATAGAGTTTAGGGCTAGATACACTTTCAACAACTCTTCCAAAATCCAACACCTTCTGACCAGTGATCAACTCAACTAATAGAACCCCAAATTTAAACACATCAGTCTTCTCTGATGACTGGCCAGTGGACAGATACTCTGGTGCTATATGTCCGATAGTCCCACGTATTGCAATTGTAACATGAGACTATCTGTGATCCAAGAGTTTTGCCAATCCAAAATCTCCCACAATTGCTTCGAAATATTCATCAAGAAGCACATTAGAGGCTTTTATGTCTCGATGGATTATTTTTGGATCGCATTGCTCATGAAGGTAAGAGCAGACCCGTGCTGTGCCTAGTGCTATCCTCTTTCTAGCTCCTTGACTAGTCTAGAGCTGGCTTGCCATTTATATGTTCTGAATAAAATGAAAGAAAGCTATCTTTCAAACATAGTGGACAATATACATGGATGAGGCTTGTATGCTGTTTGTTGTTACGGATTAACCTAATACTACATGCGATGAGTTTAAGATAGCTTGAGATTGGTTCGATAGCTCTAGTTCATAGTCCAAAACTGGACTTGAATGCAATATATCACATGGACATATATCATTATTGCAGAGCTCCATAGTGTGAACATGGGTAGGGTTTAATTTGATCAACATAATTCAATAGTAAATGGCACCGTTATACTTTATAGTATCAACATGGAAAGCCTAGCTGCTTGTGTAACACCCCGGTGTTATGCCTGCATTTAGGCACTGCAAATCACGCATATCATGCATCATCAAGCATCCTAATCATGCATGCATAATCTTGCATATAATAATCCAAACATTACTTGAAAAAACATAATAACATGTTTGTGAAACGACTAGGCATTCTTGCTTGCTAGGTTAGTAGAACTTGTTTGGTTATGATTGTAAATCATCTAGAATTGAGCATAATTTTTGGAGCAAGGTTTGCATTTGAATTATTGCCAAATTTTTCTTTAAAAATAATTCTCAAAAATTAGGGTTTTGAGTTAAAATTTAACTTTGATTGTATATCTAGATATTTTCATAAAAGCAAAGTTGTAGAATTAAATTCTCACAACAAATTTTCAAAAGAGGTCATTTTCTTGCTCAAAATAATATTTGAAAACTTTATTTGAAAATTTATTGAAAATGGAAATAAATAAATAGAGCATGTGGTGACTTTATCTATGATGAGTAGATGCAAGACCAAATGCAACACACCAACAAAGATCATGCTAGCTTGCATGGTTGTAGGAAGCATAAGGTATGGCCTAGACAACACAAAACTAAATTTAGTGCTACTCTATGTACTAAGCAGCAAAACCAAGCATGTTAGAAAGCCAACACATTTCACATCAACTACGATGCATCTAGAAATAGGGTAATTATTTTGTGATAGATAGAAGAAATTTATTTAACAATTATTTGAAAAGTGTTAAAACATTTACATGTTCAAAATGGTTTGAAAAATTTTCATCCAAAGTTGCTTTTGATAGCCATTTTATCATCAGACTCAAATTTTTATGCATGTCATTGGACATTTTATTAATCTGTTATAACTAGAGATTTAGGCTTCAGAAAAAATATGATTCCAAGTTTGTTAATCTTCTTATGTCATGACAAAAAATATGTTTCAGAATGTGCTTAAAATCGAGGTGTAGTTCAAGTAGATCTAATGCTGATTTTTGTTATAAACAAATTTTGTATAAAACTTGCACAATTTTGATATATTAAATACTATAAAGAACATGAAAAATAAAATCTGTTGTTTGACACTTTTCATAGTACAAAGAATTTCAGCTCATTTTAGAGCTTGTCATTTTTATGTGACTTATCCAAATGCCCTGAAAATTTTATGGTAGTATGCTTAGAGTAGTACTATGCTACTGTAATTTTCTTAGATTTTTATAAGCATCAAAATATAGGTTGCTGTTGTAGCCTTAGTTTCAAATGAAATAAAATAATCCTCTTTAATGCAAGTTAGTTAATAATGTTAGCTTTGGTGTATCTTTGAAGCATTTAATAAGATGTGTTGACTTAACCTATTAGTAGTAGAAGAGAATGCAGTAGATGACATGTGCTTGTAGTATATTTTCTTGGATGATGTGACTACCTTGCTTTTCAACATATCCATTGCATTCATCTCCTTGATGCACCGATTGCATAGGCACTTACACGCAGGCCAAACCGAGAACCAGTCATCATTCCCGAGGAGCCCGAGGAGCAGCGGCTCGAGGTGCCCGCAGAGTGCTAGAAGCCGCGAGGAGGACGTTGAAGAACTTCCGGAGTGCCCCGATCACCGCCTCGCTCCCTTCGAGAGAGGCAAGCCCGAGCATCTTTCTCCCGTTTGCAATGATTTCATTAAATACTTTACTTTAAATTGATGCATTACGTTCAGGAGTTGTTTGCAACCGTTCTCTATACCTTGTTTACCTTTGTTATACTATATCCTTGTTACCACAGTATCCGCGATCGAGTCAATGCTTATGGCTTAGGATGATTTCACATCACCCGGAGCTGGGTGGTTTGGATCTGTTTGGATGGCTATGAAGTCATCTAAGTGTTAAATGAAGACCTTGCGTTTTTGCCTTGTTTCCGCCCATGCGATTAAGAACCCCAGTCATGTTGAGCGATGCCTCATTTTTTTCGGGCGAGTAGATTGCCCAGCAGCCATGGCACTATGATGATAAGACCAAAGTGCGATCGGTCGGCCCCGGTGGTTCACCAACCATAGATACCCGGGGTTGAGGAGATTTGTGTAAGGAATAAATCACCACCCGGAGTCGATTCGAATCGCCATCGCTCTGGATAGTGAGCATCAGTGACTCATCAGTAAATGTTTATGGAACACTTGGGCCAGTGAATATGACAAGATGGCCAGTTGTTTAATGATCGGTGGTTATCATTAATTGCTTAATCACATGAGATAGGTGCAAATCTAACAATAATCTCCTTGACAATAATGCTTTTATTCTTGAAATGCTAAAAATGCTTCTTTTGACTTAAACTTAACTTAATCCTTTATCTTTTCCTATTCCATTATAGATCTCGATCGTGCATTCCCAGGCGTGCCTCATCATCACGCCTTCCTGCGAAGTTGCCCATTAGATTCCTTACGTCTTATCTAATGCAATACACCTCTCTATATTTGAAATAAATTCTCATCTAGGCCTCTTGTATCCGAGATTGTCTTTTAGGAATCATAGGGTTTGATCTCTATCATGGCTGGAAATCCTTTGTGAATCCATGCGGGCTAAGTGTTCTCTCTTTCTGGTGGATGATTTTCTTACATGTTGGGTGGTAAGCCTAATAAGTTGCAAATGACTAGGCATTTGTGTTCCAGAAGTGACCAGGATTCAGACATCTTTTTCACATTAGACCTCACACAAACCACATTTATATTTCATGTAGTAAATAAATAGAGCTCAAGACTAATTATATAGATCCCAGACTTTATTGCATTTGTACAATATAATACTTTTAGTGCTACTCTATGTTAATGTGTTTGGCCAACACATTTCACATCTTGACTTATTGTTGATAGAAGAAATTTATTTAACATAACATTTACATGTACAAAAATTTTCATCCAGCTAGATTATTATCGTTTTTCTTAGTAACTTGATTGGCTTATGTTTATGTGACAAAAATATGTTAGAACTTACCACTTTCAACGGGTATAAACTTGCATTTAGGAACTTCTTTGAGAGAATTTACACCACCATGCCACAGGAGGCCGATCATAACACGCCATCGCGGGCGAAGACGCCGCGGCGACTTCCAACTCGGCATACATCGTATGATTAGGATGTAGTATGAACCTCGTGCCTTGTGCCCCTGGCCCCACCTCCTTTTTATGAGCTTTTCACCAACCATATAGCTCCTCCTACGTGGATCAAGGGTCCAATGAAGTTGGTGATATATCTCCCCTTTTATCTCACCTTATGACATAGATTTTCTATCATTTCTCGCATAATTTGAATCAGATACCCCTCTCTGTTGATGGATTCTCATCTAGGCCCTTATTGTCTAGGATCTTAGGCTTTTCCTTAAATCATGGGCTAAGTGTTAGCATTAGCATAAGACCTTTTGTGCCTTGCAATCTTTTAATATGCTCAAGACTAATTACTTTTTATCTTTTACTAGTCTCTAGTGTTTTATTCCTAGATTACTCGATCGTATAACGCCAAGTAACCTTCTTGACCAACAAATGCTAAGTCGGCATACATCGTGTACATACTTGAACATATAGCTCCTCCTACGAGAGTGAATAAACTTCCGATTTTCTATCATTTCTCGCATAAGAATCATATGTGAACCGTTAGCATTTTCATTCGATCGATCTCATATTGGTTCCCTAGGACATTAAAATTCCCTAAATCTATCGCCCATTTGACTATGGGAAGCATATGGAACCGCTTTCATTCTTCGATCTCAAATTTTCCTAGCATTAAAATTCCCTAAATCTATAAGCCTTGACTATGGGCAAAGCGGTGTATTTCTTTAAAACCTTTTCTAACTATGCGTTTTGTGATAGTCCTAAAACCTCCTTTTCTCTATCTCGGTGAATCTCTATTCCTAGAACGAACGAAACTTCATTGAGATCCTTCATATCAAACTTCGAGAACAAGAACTTCTTTGTTTCTAGTAGTAGATTAACATCACTACTAGCAAGTAAGATGTCATCCACATATAAGATTAGGAAAATGTATTTCCCATTATTGAACTTTGCATAAACGCAATTGTCCTCTATATTTTCTTGAAACCCAAACTTCCTTATTATACTATTAAACTTTAAATACCACTGCCTTGATGCTTGTTTTAATCCATAAATAGATTTCTTCAGGCGACATCACATACGTTCTTTTTCTTCCACAACAAAACCTTTTGGTTGTGCCATATAAACATTTTCCTCCAAATCCCCGTTTAGGAACGCCGTCTTTATATCCTTTGATGTAATTCTAAATCGTAATGTGCTACAAGCGCCATTATAATTCTAAAAGAATCCTTACATGAGACTAGAGAAAATGTCTCATTGTAATATGTCTTCTCTTTGCGTGAAGCCTTTCGCCACAAGTCACGCTTTAAATCTTTCTACATTCTCTTTGGAGTCATATTTAGTTTTGTAGATCTATTTACAGCCTACTGTCTTGACTCCCTTAGGAATTATTTCTAAGTTTCAAACACTGTTGGTATTTATTGATCTCATTTCATCTTGCATGGTTTCAAGCCACTTTGATAAGTGAGCGCTTCTCATGGCTTCTTCAAATGAGGTAGGATCACTCTCCATTTGAGATTCTTCACATTCATAGACTTCATAGTCATCAGGAATGGCTAGTTTCCTGACTCTTTGAGAGCTTCTAGGGGCCTCGTTAGTTGACGTTTGTTTTATATGAGGCTATTGTTGCTCTTCCTCATGTGTGACAATGGGTTCTACAGGATCCTGAAGGACAGGTTCCTCATGTTCATTCATTGTCGCCATGGGAGAACTAACAACAGGTGCTGTTACTACAGTGTCTTGCACTATTGGTGCAGCAACAACAGGTAGCATGAAGAATGGCTTCTTAACCATCGGAGTAGGCACATGTACCCGCTTCTCCTCAAAATTAATTTCTCGTGCTACCATGCTCTCCTTGACCATATCATCCTCCAAGAACACAGCGTGTCTCATTTCTACAAACTTCGTATGTCTGTCAGGACAATAGAAGTGATAACCTTTTAACTTTTCTGGATAGCCAATGAAGGCCCCGTTCGCTTCGCTGAAAAACAAGCCGAAACACTGTTTCGGCTGATTTATTATGAGAGAAAACACTGTTTCGGCTGAAAAAATAAACTGAAAAGTACGGATTATAAGATAAGCGAACAGGGCCGAAATGACAACTAACTGTCTTGGAGTCTAGCTTCCCTATGTTTGGATTAAAGACTTTAGCCTCAGCTGGACAACCCCACACACGTAAATAATTAAGTGAGGGTTCCTTTCCTGTCCACAAGTCATATGGTCTTTTGGGCACCGACTTGCTTGGCACTCGATTAAGAATATGAATGGCGGTTTTTAACGCCTCCAGCCATAAACTTATCGGTAGAGTATAGTAACTTATCATACTTTTCATCATATCCATTAAGGTACGGTTGCGTCTTTCAGCTAATCCATTCTGCTGAGGCTCGCCCGGTGTAGAGTACTGGGCAACTATGCTATTTTCCTGTAAGAACCTTGTAAAAGGTCTAGGAACTTAGCCATATGGGGTGTGTCGACCGTAGTACTCTCCCCCACGGTCGGATCTTACTACTTTAATCTTTAAGTTATGCTGATTTTCTACTTTAGCCTTAAAAATCTTAAATTTATCCAATGCTTCTGATTTTTCTTTAATTGGATAAATATAGATTGATTAAGAAATCAATTCTTCTGCCTTTACAATTTTTAGATTTAGAACAATGCATTGATTGCATAAAAGAAAAGTATGTTAAGAAAATAAAGAAAGATGTCAAACGAAGTATAGAAATTTTAGAAATAGTTCACACAGACATCTGTGGTCCTTTTTATGTGAAGAGTGTGGATGATTATGATTCATTTATAACATTCATAGATGATTATTCTTGTTTTGGCTATAGATCAATCGCTCTATTCTCCCCCTCGAAATATGGCCTAAACGACAGTGCCATAATTTTGATGATACATCATGAACTCTCTTCCGCTTATTTGTTGCATTCATAGACAAGGAAGCATTCTCATTCTCAGTGCTCACAACATTCACATTCTCAGAAAGTGATAACAAATAAAGCTTGTCTTGTCGGAAGGCAAGACCAACACACTTATTATTAAACATAATCTGACATTTGCCATTACTAAAATGGCAATCATATCCATTATCATCTAGTCGTGAAACACTTATCAAGTTTCTATGCAAAGAGGGTACATAAAAAATATTTGAAAGCTAAAGTATAAAACCATCATCTAATTCTAGAGAGAGATCTCCAATGGCTTCAACTTCAACTCTATTTGCAACTTTAATTCTTTTTTCTCATCTTTGTAGGGTCCTCCTCGTATGGAATCCCTGTAATAAATTTGCAATATGAATATTTGCACCTGAATCAATCCACCAAGTAGATTTTGTATAACTTAAATACAATGACTCATCTATGAATGTAATGAAGTCCTCACCTCTCTTCAAAAGGCTCTTTAGAAAATCTGGACAATCCCTCTGGTAATGTCCATGCTTCTTGCACCATTTGACACTGATCATTTTTTACTTGAGCATTGTTGTTCTGAGGGGCTTTTCCTTGAGGTTTGGCATTCTTGTTAAAAGTTCTTCTTGTTGTCCTTCATAAGGTTAACAGAGTCACCCTGTGAGATTTTCAGTCTCTTCTCTTCTTGGACACACATTGCAATGAGCTTCTCAATATCCTATTTTATCGGGTTGCATGTTGTAATTTACAATAAAAGTTTCATATTCTTTAGGCAAGGAAGCAAAAACCAAATAAATCAGGAACTCATCCTTGTGCCCCAAATCCATTGGCTTTAGCTTGGAAGCCATGTTGCTCATCTTTAGTATGTGCTCTCTTATCCCTCCACCAGAGTATTTTTAATTGAATAATTTCTTTATCAGGGTACTGGCATAAGCCTTTGAAGAGCTAGTAAATTGATTCTCCACTTTGTTTGAGATACTCTGTGGCAGTGTCACAATCTAGAATAGACCCCCTTATTGCATCTGAAATAGTGGACTTAGCCACTATCAAGCACTTGCTGTTTGAAATGTCCCATTTCTTACATTCGAGATCATATTTCATTCTTACTTCTGCATGATCTCGCTGCCGAGCAGTGAAATCAGCATCAGTTTCATTTTCTTCCCTCACCGGGTCCACTAGCTCAGTAGAACACGAAGAGGTAAGCGCTAGGTCATTTTCGGACAGCGCAAGTGCTAATTCATACTTCTCTCGCCATACATGATAGTTGCCCCCTTCAAGAGGCGGTATGTGCGAGATAAATGACATAGGGTTGAGTCCTGAAAAACACCGTCAGAGATAGTGAGAAAATATGACTTAATAATTGCATGTCTTAGTTTAACGTTGGTCAAAATTAAAATATACAACATTATTCTACATTACCGTTTGGCAGAAATAGAATTAATGCATGGAAAAACTCATGAATACAAAATTATAATATTGCTATTATCAACGTTGGTCAAAAAAATAACAATATCATAATTTACTGAATACTATAACTACTTTTCAAAATTAAATCCTCCCGTTGATTTGAATTTAATTAGAAGATAATAAACATCAACTTTGCAGCAGAAACATGAAAAAATTATCTTAAAATGATATTATCAGAAGCATTTCTATATACTTATCTACTCTTTATATGAATTATCTCGTGGGTTCAAATTCGAGCAGAGATTGAAAACTAGACAAAATCATAAAAAAGGCTTCTAAAAAAGAATAAAACAAATTCCTATCGCTACTGTTCATTTAGGCCGAAAGCCATCGCTCGCTGTGTGTATACGTGTCCCAGCGGCAAAAACCGGCCCGGTCAGCCGTGTGCGCCGCGCTTTCCCCGCGCCTAGGCCGCAACCTAGGCCTAGGCCGAGAATTCCTTCGCCCGCCTGGGCTGAAAGCTGGCCCGAGCGCCCAGAGCCGTCTATCTAGATCGGACAGTTCTCTAGTGCTTGCGGCCGATCAAAACCAGGCCGCCTGCCTCTTCCCCGAAAACCCTAAACCATTTTCTCCTCTCTCCCCCGCTTTGATCGCGTACAGTAGCCGCTGGCGAACCGCACGACAACGGCACGAGCACGTGATGGAAGAGATGGTGGCGCCACTATAGCACCCCTCGCCGGCGCACGCGTGCGGCCGGAGCTGCATGCGGTGCCGTCGATTGGCACTGCGGTGGTGCCCTTTGCCCGAGGTGGAGACCGCACGGCGACAAGCCCTCGCTGCCTACTTTTGGCGGCTCGGGTTGACTTCCCGCGCGATGTCCAAGCGACGTTCGGCTGTGGCGACAGGGCTGGCGGAGCCTAGGTAGGAACCCCCTTGCCTTTCTTCTCCTTCTAGGGTTAGGGTTAGGGTAGACCTGAATTCAATTCGTTCATCTTCTTCTAAATTCTTTTCAATTTCTTCCCCAAAATCTAGATCTACACAATGTTAGAACTTAAAATCGACTAGCAGTAGATCTAGCGGGTATATTGATTCCAATGTTAGAACTTAAAATCGACTAGCAGTAGATCTAGCGGGTATAAACTTGCATTTAAGATATATTAAACCCTAGAACATGAACTAAAACTGAGAGAGATAGAGATAGAGAGGATGAGAGTGGGGAGGCGTTACCGACCATCGACAGGTTTGGCGGAGGAGCTGGCCATGGTGTTGATGTAGGGCAGCAATGGAGTTTGGCGGTGGTGTGGACGTCGCAGTGGAGGCGCGGTCGCAGAGGCGGTAGTGAAGACGCGGCGGTGATGGCTTCCCGTCGCTGGCAGCGTCCTCTCTCTAGATCAGCTGAGGGTTAAAATGTAGGTAGGGTTTGTGGCGGCTCAGATGAACCTCGGGCCTTGTGCCCCGACCCCCAGCTCCTTTTTATGGCGCTATGCGACGGGGGCCCACCAACCATAGATAGGGTCGGGCGCCCCCGACCAGAGCGCGGATCAAGGTCCCAATTAGCCGTTGGGACAAGTTGATAGAGATCAACCTAACAAAATACACTTGTGTACTTAAAAAATTGGTCCAACTTGCAACAACATATGCACATGGAAGTCAGGAGAAGAAGAGCGATTAACCCCGCAATTGAGAAGCAACACTTCCATTTGGCATGCATGGATAAACAAGTAACCTCTCACTCTCTGTAGCTCACCCATTGGGGATATCAGTTGCACCTTAGAATGTAAGGCAATGAGACTCAAGATAAGAGGATGGATGTTTCTGGCAGATTTGACAATTCTGAAGTTAGATGGTGATATTGATGTGATTCTTGGGATGGATTGGTTAACCAAACTCAAGGGTTGGATCTCTTGCTCTCCCTGAGCTGTTAACCTAGAGTACCCTAGTGGTTTCGTGTGTAAATTGATGCTACATATTTTTTTTACCAAAACGGCAGGGAGTCCCTTGCCTATTTTCTTTTTCTTTTTTTTCTATTAGTGAAACAAATAAATTACAACTGTGCAGCTGTACAAATAAATTGATGCTACACATTGAACAGATGAGAGAGAGAGAGCTAAACTTCATGTTTAATGGTTAAGGACTCTGTCGCTTGGTGCGGGATACGATAGCATTAGTCAGAGTCAGACACATGAAAATGAAGTGACCGACGAAAAAATAGGGTTTTTTTTTTTTGTCAACTTTTGTATTATTCTTGTTTGAGAATTACATAGTACAACGTAGACGTTCACAACACGCACATATATTCACCCATATAAACACACGTACGTAAAATCTACCCCTATGAACAACTCCGAAGGACTGATCCGGCAGATCTCGAGATTCACGAAGTCACCACTGGCGCCCCACTGTCGACGGGGACGTCGCTTACCGCTGAAAGCATAGCGTCGTTAAATCCTAGAATAAATCTAGAAAAATACGAGCACCTTGTGCCAGTTGAGGACTTGAACCTGGGTGAGCAGGTTCCACCACAAGAAACCTAACCAATCTATGATCAATTTATATAGGTATAGATATAGTGTATACACGTATATGTTTTAGAAAACAAAATGAAAAGATAGTCAAAATGTCAGCAAATTTCTGAATTGAGCCCAAACAATCATTCTCCTATAAGGCTATATACCTCTCCCTCCTCGCCCGTTGGCCCAACAAGGCCCATTATCAGGTCCATCTTCTCCCAGACTCGTACGGTCTTACTCCTGTCTTCTCTGGTTTCTCTTCTTCGTTCTCTCCCAAATCCCCCGAAACGTTAGCGGAGGCGGCGGGCTGGCGCAGGCGGTGACCGGGCGGTTGGTCGCTGGTCGCTCGGGCGGGGATTGCGGGCGGCCGCAGGGGCAGGGCGTGGCGACGGCCGTGGCTGGCGTGCAGGTCGGGCAGTCGAGTACAGAGCGCTCAGCAAAGGGTGTCCGGCGGTCTGCCATTCCGCCGATTGGAGCAGAGCCAGTGAGCCAGTGCTGATTGGAGCCTCCAAAGCCGGCTGGGCGCTGGGAGGCACCGAGAGGCCAAGGCACCGGGCGATTGGTGATTGCAGCAGAGCCAACCACCACTCCACCTGTTCTGTCCACCAGCACCACTGAATTGAATTTGTAAGTTATTAATTTGGTCAATCACCCAATTGGCTTCTCATTTCAATGCATTATTGGAGTCAACTTGTGAATGACATTGAAAGAGCAGAGCTAACCAGTGAGAATTACCTAGAGCAAGTTGCCTGTAATTTATAAGTTTTTTTAATCATTTTGTTGTTTCATATCCCCTCTATATTTGAGCCTTTAATATGTTGAACAATTGGTACTAATATGTTAAACAATTTTAAGTTATGATTAATTCTATCAAAGCATGATCGAATATGTGTTATATATCTGGGCTACCGCCGCTGCCCTACACGAGGCGCCGAAGCCTTCGCCAATCCCTTCACCGGTGAAGAACACCCACTAGGTATTCCCACCCCCTTCTCTTCCCTGTCTGCTGTGCGAAACCGAGTTCCCAAACTACCTCAAGCTATTTGGCTATTTGATGCCTACTAACTTTTAACTTTTTGCAAAAACTATTGGGTGTACATGTGTACACCCATGTTCTTTACTAGATCCACTCAGTTGGCCTCCATTACCTACATGTCGAGGCTGCGAGCTCTGTGGTAGGCTTCCTTTAACGCCACAAAGAGAGGTAGCTTCTTACCACAAGTCAGAACCTTTTTACTGTGCTCGCTATCAAAGTTTGGTTCATTTCCTTGATGAAACACACAGTGTGTAGATGTGCTGTGCATAATCTTTGGTGCTGTTGAGCCGTTCAATGATAACTATATAAGGTGTAGTCAAGGTCATGGATCTTTACCTGTCTCCCGAGCATTGAGGAATTGGCTTTCTTTTGTGGGAATGGAAAACAAAGAGTACAAGTTGTCCAGGGTGCAGAATAAGAATTTTCCTAGTGACAGATTGAAATATGTTGAGTATTATGCATGATATGAAATTTGCAAGCATATCGTATTGTCAGCTAGATATTAATCATGTTGAATTATCATTATGAATAGAATATAATGCCAGTTTCATTCCATATGTACAAGTAGTAGACTTAAGACATCTTATAGCTACTACTCATGCATTGCAGATCTGAAATAGATATGTGGTGTGTGGAATTCATGGTGTCTCCGTAGGAATAACATGTTTTGCTAATCTGTAAACAAGGAAATTATGGAAATTCTGCTTTTAAGTGTGCAGAATAAACTCTTCTGGAAAATACATAACCTCCTTAACTATCTTGGTCTATATTAATTTTTCTTCCTATATGCTTAATTGACAGCTCTTGTATGGAGTTCAGAGTTCATATGATCTAATTCCACCAACTGAAAGATATATCTTCAATTTCAACTCAAAAGATGAGCTGAAGAGGTGGCATTTGTACTCAGATTCAGAGTATGGAGGTATTGCCTCACTTTCGAATTATACTTTTATAAATGTTATTAATTGCTACAGTTTCTCTAAATACTGATCTGATACCATAGTATAATTTGTCCCTTTGCTTTGTGGCTGGGAGAGTGGGAGATACTTATGGATGATTGCCTGGTGTTGAAAATGCTCCTTTGGTTTTGCTCTCAGAATATGTTAAGAAGATGCTCTTTTGAGTTTCTGATGGTTCACAATGGAAAAATGTATTGCAGTTCAATCTTGTCCTAGTAGTCCCCAGTATATTACTTCTAGAATCATCCTAGCCAGCCCCCAGGCATTTAATAAGAAGACATTTTCACGCATGTCGAGAAAACCCCCGAACCCCTGCCCCACCCATACACAGTGGCACCGTAGCCCATGTGAGAACGACCACGACCACGACCACAACCTGGACCGAACCTTAGACCTGTGCTTTGGCGTGGGACAGATGAGGGGAGTTTTTTCAACCCCAGCCTGAAATTCGCTCCCATGGGGAGTCGGACCCAAGACCTGAGAGTGCTACTAGAGCCACCTAACAAACTCAGCTAGAGGCCTGTTCGCATCCATACTCCATTGATTCATCGAATTGTCCCTTTGCTGCCTACATTTTCTCCTTTGTTTGCCATCAGCATGAATTATTGAATTATATGTAGGGTTTACATATAACACTATCATAGCTTGCTTTCCAGATCATCCAAATGGGAGTCAACCACACCTTGTGTTTATCAGCACAGGATACTTGATACTGAATAAACTGGTGCACTACTGTATTATCTCCTGCTAGTTTCGAAACCAGTGGATCAGATAACTGACAAAGTGACGATATATATTACATGGGTGAACCTTCCCCTTCTGCAGGAGCAGGAAAAGCATTAACACTTTAGTTTGTTGTGTACTCATACACTTGTGGCTTAGAACAATATGAGTGGACTTGTGAATTCGATAGACTATATTTCCCAACAACTGATAATACCCTACATGTGTATTAAATTCTTATATCTTTTAAGGACATTTTTCAGCTTTTCTGCAAGTACCTAGCTTCTTATTTACATCTATGATAGAATATAATTGGACAAAATTGTTATCCAGGTTTGTCTTCTGCATCCTTGGAAATAACTGACGGCGCTTCAGGTGGAGATACTCCATTAACTGGTAATAATTGTTCTACATTCTTAACTTTTCCAGCTTGTGCCAATCATTTTAAGTTTAGTTCGAATTGGGTAATTTTTGGTACAAGAGAAAACAAATGATGTATTTGTAGCTTCTTTCGTTTAGCATAATAAACCTCATTAACCTTGAAATGCCTTTTAGTAGTTTCCTCGGAAAATATCTGAACTGAATCCAAATTATCAGTGGATGCCAGCTGCTGTATTTTATTTAATAATTGAATTGAAACATTCAGGTGTTTTTTTACTTATGATTTTCTTTGACTGGTTCGTAAAGTAACCTTTTTTTTGACATGTGTATTCTGGAAGGTGTGTTTTCTGATAATCTTTCTTTGGATATGTCCGAGGACTCAACATGGAGGATCAGGCGCTATGGATTCTGTGGGATGCGATCAAAGAAGGTGCATTTTTCTGTTTTAGTGCGACACCGGGGTACTAACCTGGTTACTTCCGTAAATGCTTATCCCATTTCAGCAATGTTGTCACCAGTGATGGTAAAATATTTACGTGGTAGCTTTTGAAAAGTGGTTGTCAACTACTAATCAGATATAACGAAATAGAAGTTTTTTGAAATGCCACCGCAAATACTAAGCATACCCTATATAGGCTTAAGAGGTTTTAACATCCTAGGGCTTTAGATCAAACTGTTTTGTTCTCTGGAGGTCAGTGAAGTCATATCAAGTGTCTTAGGATTCAGTAAATGATGCTTACTTAAGACTACCTTCTAACACTACAAAATAAGAAATATAGGTGCTTAAGCAGATGCTAGCTCCTAGCTGAATGTCAACAGAAGTTAATCTGTGGAGTGCTGATTAAGAAAAATTCCTTTGTGCTGTTTCAGTTTGATGGTTTCATTGACCTTGATGCATATGATACAATAGCAATGAAGATCAAAGGAGATGGAAGATGCTACATATCTACCGTATGTTTTCCCACACAAGAGTTACTTTTGAATATTTGATGTCCAGTCAGTATCGTTCTGCAGAATCTGAAATTTTAAGTACAGATATACACGGAGAATTGGGTGAATTCACCCGAACAACAAGAAGACAACTCATGGCAGGCTTTTGTGTACATACCCCAGGACAGATGGCAAGTCTTGAAGGTAAATTATCATTTGCTATCATTGAAAATTCGGAATATGCGATTTTTTTTATGATGAAGAAACCGTTCCCATTCCATACAGATCCCTCTTGATCGCTATTTACCCACATGGAGAGAAAATGTGATTGAGGCAAAGTTGGAAATGAACCCTGCTCGAATCGTGGGGATGTCTCCCCGTAAACGCAGAAGGCGGTGTTCCTGGTGCCAAGTCTGGGCCTGGTGATTTTAGGCTTGAGGTTGATTGGATCAAGGCATTGGGAACGCTGTGACCTCCACAAATCAGTCTTATTTCACTGCTTGAGTTTCACATAGGCCTTTTCCTTATCTTCGTTTCATCCCGCTCCGACGCCGCTGAAATTTTATCAGCCAAACAAAACCACAGGAGTAACCATAGCACAGACAACCAACTCCTTTATGCACTTTTAGCCTATTAGACTGTTTCCAACGAGGAACCTATATGGGCACCCAAACCCAAAATGGGTAGCAAGAGATCCAAAATCAGCCTTCAACAGAGTACATATACGGGAGACCTATTTTGGGTTGTCTGAGAGGCACAATCCAAATATGGGCATCATCTCTCCTATAAACCCATTTACAGAAAGAATTCTCTTTTGGGTCTTGTTGTTGGAGAAGATGCTGAATAGGTATTGAACCTTTTGCCTGTATCACTACCCAAAGGATAAATGGATCTTGTATTTTTGGTGTTGTCGTTGGAGATAGTCTTAGGTGTATGAAATGTTTGTTTTTGTACCAGTAGCGGCTTCTGCAGTTCGGCACCAATGAATAATGGATTCTGTTTAACTTTTGAGGTTACTTAAGGTGTTCCCTTTGGACAGATGTTACTTTTCTCATAGCATCTGATCGGCTGATCTAATGATGTGCATTCCATACTGACGATTCCGTTCAGCTTGCAGAATCTTAGCTGAAACTGACTGAAAACACTGTTTTAGCTGAATTGTTGTGAGAGAAAAATACTGTTCCGGCTGAAAAAATAAGCCGAATATAGGGTAAGCCAAACGAGGCTAATGCTAGAGTAGGATTCAATTTAATTATTATTTGACTCTTCAGAGCACTACTGTTTGATCATTTGAATTGGACACGTTCACTTATGATTTCAGGGAACGACTTAGAAATGCATGCTAGAAGCCGGCACTGTTGCAGTATCCAGAATTGTCAGCCTGCTTACATTGCACGTTTTGCTAGAGTTCAAATGATCTGTTTAGACCTCTTTGGTCGACTAACACATTTCTCACTAAGGGCTTGCTTGGCTGCTATTCAATGTCTGCGCTGCACACACCTTCAGCAAGCAAAAACACAAACAGGCACTGCACTGCACTGCACCGCACTGGGAACTTTGCTTTCTATCTATACTCATTCATCTCATCTCTTTGCCACCAAGTAGATGTGCAACAAGGATGGGCTCACCTCACACAATGCCGCTGTATGTACAAATGAATGCCACCACAGCTATAGACAGACAGATCACACCCTACAGTCCACCGGAAAAATTTTCGCCTTCCCTTGTGTTGGGGGGCTCTACACGACTACACCTAACCGACTCCAATGTAACAACAATAGGCTTCATATGGCAAAACATCTATGCATCTGTGCGCTGACCGCTCTGGTCGATCGATCGGATGGTCACCTTGGTCCAGAGAGCTCCATGGCCTCTAGGCCAAGCGAGGATTCATCCGCGGCAAAATCCATGTACTTTGGAGGTAAGATCTCCGACTCATCGGACTTTGGTGTGTCCACGTTCTGCGACGCTTCCCATTTCTCTGCGAGCCCGTCCCCTTCCAGCATCCTGATTACCTCAGACATTCTGGGTCGGTGAGATGGATGGTATTGTGTGCATAGCAAAGCCACCTGAACCATTTCCTCCAACTCAACCCTGTCGTAGTTGCTACCCAAGTCTTTGTCCACCATCATGCTTAGCTGCTTTTCTTGATGAAGTTTCTTAACCTGGAACCAGACAAGCAGAACATGTTCATGGCAATACAAACAAAAGCTTGTCATTTGTTTTTATTAAAAAAAAAATCTCTCAAGAGACTAAACTGAATGGCAGAGTAAAACAAGGTGTAAAATATAAAGCAAATATAGGCATTTTTTCATTTAAAGTTTTAGAGCAAATTTGAAATTGAATAAGTAAACACAAGATGCATGCTTACCCAGTCGAGCACTCCACCCTTCTGATTCGCTACTCTTCCAAAATCCAACGCCTTCTGACCAGTGATCAACTCAACTAACAGAACCCCAAATCCAAACACATCAGTCTTCTCTGATGACTGGCCAGTTGACAGATACTCTGGTGCTATATGTCCGACAGTCCCACGAACTGCAGTTGTAACATGAGACTCCCTGTGATCCAAGAGTTTTGCCAATCCAAAATCTCCCACAATTGCTTCGAAATATTCATCAAGAAGCACATTGGAGGCTTTTACGTCTCGATGGATTATTTTTGGATCGCATTGCTCATGAAGGTAGAGCAGACCCCGTGCTGTGCCTAGTGCTATCCTCTTCCTCCTTGACCAGTCTAGAGCTGGCTTGCCATTAATATGTTCTGAATAAAATGAAAGAAAGTTAATTTGCATACATAGTGGACAATACACGTGGACAAGGCTTGTATGGTGTTTGCTGTTATCGATTAACCTAATACCACATGCCTTCAGTTGAAGATAGCTAGAGATTGGTTTGATAGCTTCAGTTCATAGTCCAAAACTGGGCTTGAAAGCAATATCACATGGACATATAACATTATTGCAGACCTCCACAGCGGGAACATGAGTAGGGTTTAATTTGACCAACATAATTCAACGGTCAATGGCACCATTATACGTTCAATGGAAGGACGTCAACATGGCAAAGGCAAGCTGCCTGTCTGGCATAGTTGATAAGACCGAGAATGACCAGTCATTTGTGTTCGAAGAAAAAGTGACCGGGTATTCAGATCATTGTATAAATTAGGGTAATACATTTTAGACTGTAATATCCATATGACCCATCAAATTTTTCACATTACACCATGCACAAACCACATTCGCCTATTATAATTTCAGCAGTAAATAGAGCACGTGGTGACTATCTGTGATAAGTAGATGCAAGACCAGCTGCAACACACCAATAGAAATCATGCTAGCTTGCCTGTTTGTAGAAACAGGCATAAGATGTGGCCTAGACAACACAAAACTTTATTTAGTACTCCCTCCGTTCCAAATCGTAAGTCGTTCTAACTTTTCTAGGTACTTTTGCTATGCATCTAGATATACGCTATGTCTAGATACATAATTTTTATCATGTATCTAGAAAAGCTAGAACGACTTACAATTTGGAACGGAGGGAGTACTACTCTATGCACTATGCAGCAACACTAAGCAAATAGTGGAAAGCCGACACGTTTCACATCAACTATGATGCATCCAGAAATAGGGTAATTATTTCATGTTAGATACAAGAAACTTATTTAACAGTTATGCAAAAGTGTTAAAACATTTACAAATTAAAAATTTCCATCCAGCTTTGATAGCCATTTTACCACTCAAGTTTTTCTCAGTGGACATTTTCGTAACTGTTTTTTATAGCCATTTTCCCCATCTTTCTTGTCTACTTAAAAATTTGGTCCAGCTTGCAACAGCATATGCACATGGAAGTCATGAGCAAGAAGAGCGACTAACCCCGCAATTGAGAAGCAACACTTCCATTTGGCATGTATGGATAAACAAGTAACCTCTCACTCTCTGTAGTGCAGAAGCCAATGAGACGGAGGAGATTCCGATGAACAGCCAAGCTTATGACTTCAACTTCAGTTTGGAATTGAACTTCCCCACCGGCGGCATTATAATCCTTCAGCCTTTTGACAGCAACAACAGAGCCATCACGCAAATAGCCCTTGTATACTATGCCATATCCACCTTCACCTAAGATGTTCTTTGAGTTAAAATTGTTAGTAGCTGCATGGAGCTCCTTGAAAGCATACTGCTTCAGATGGCCCAAACAAACTTCTGGATCATATTGATCTGCGCATTGAAGAATGTATCAGGTTCAATTACCATGCTGCTGTAAAGACAAACAATGTAGCATGCAAGAGAAGGACAAACATTGTAGAATGCTAAGGGTAAGATAAAAATACCTCATGATCATTAAAAGGTTAGAAAGGGCACATAAAGTAACTAGGAGATCATGATTGTGAAATAGCACACATGCCAAAGTCCAAAAGTAACTGGGAGATCATACAAGTAAAAACTAAAAAGCAACATAAGTTTTATGCTGTATACTCCTAATGTCAGTGGTACTAAGTTACTAGCACATACAACTAATGTTACCAGGTGCATCTATTTTATGTTCAAATTTGCGAGTGATTTTGAAACTCCTTATTAATGCCACATGGCTGAAAACAAACAACTCTCAAGTCTCGAGTGCTATTGGGGAAACAACTCAGCTATTCAGCTTACTGAAACTCCTGTAGCTCAAATTGACTAACAACACTTGCATTCATGTAAATTTACTGTGGGACTGACCAGAGAAAGCTCTAAGGTCTTAAAGTGCTAGCGGTTGCTGCAACTAAGAAGCTAATCTAATGCAATTCACGCCTAGATCTAGGTGGTGGTTGGTTATCATGATCACACAAGAACAGAATAAAAAAGGATATTACCATTAACATCAAAAAAGATCTGCTGATTTCGCCTATGACGCCACCAAAGAAGCATACCAACTACAACAGCTACAAAAGCTACTGAACCAACAGTTGCTCCACATATTGTAGCAATATGATGGCTCTTTCCAATGCCTTGTTGTGGCTGAGCTGAGGAAAAGGAGACATATGTGAGTGCCACCCAGAAGTAAAGGTATTTATTGTCTTCTGTTATGCCTTCCCAAATTTGAACAATGGAAAGAGATCTCACTTTTCAGATCATCTGGTGGGTAAGAGAGTGGGTCAAGTGACACAGAAGAGCAGTTACCTCCAGACTTGTTACCACAAATCATTGGATTTCCAGCTATGCTGTATGAACAAACAATAAAATCATCGCGTGACTATACAAACAGTAATCCTGGCATAGCATGTAGTGTTCAGGTAGAAATCATTTCAGTCAAGAAAATGAATAAAATTAAAATTACTTACATAAAGGTTCTTGCAGAAATCTTGGGTAATGGGCCACTGAGATTGTTAAACGA
This sequence comes from Miscanthus lutarioriparius, assembly GCA_904845875.1. Lineage (NCBI taxonomy): Eukaryota > Viridiplantae > Streptophyta > Magnoliopsida > Poales > Poaceae > Miscanthus > Miscanthus lutarioriparius. The sequence continues at coordinate 107,675,193 of CAJGYO010000005.1, forward strand.
AAAATCTCTGTAACAGAAGCCAACTCAAGTGAATGAGTACTGAAATAGGGAAAGAGCAAATCAAACAATAAAATGGGATTGCAGAGCATACACGAGAGCAAAACCATCAATGCTGGCAAGTGAATCAGGCAGAACTCCAGACAAGCTATTATTGTTCAACTTCCTGGTAGCAACAAGAGAGGTAGAAATGAGCCAAAACAAAATCACTGTGATCCACGGGAGTGCTGAAAATCAACATTGAAGTAAGAATCTTACAAATAATTGAGGTTATTGAGATTTCCAAACGAACTTGGGATACTCCCCGTGAGCTGGTTATCTGACATGTCAAGAGTCTTTAGCATCCCCAGCCTTCCTATCGTACCAGGAATAGGGCCAGAAATCGCATTGTTCTGTAACAGCCTGTCGATCAGCATAACAAAGCACTTCGATTCATTCAACCAGATTGGACCACTCAGAAAACCTTAGGTTTGAATTTTGAAGTGCTATGGGTAAACAATAGGGGGGCGAGTAAACTTACACAGATTGCAGCTTGGTGAGGTTGCCGATGCCGGGTGATAACTTCCCGGACAAGCTCTGGCTAGGCAGTCCTCTGCAAACGAAGGAGCGCATGTGAGAAGACCGGCCGAAAGCAGCGACCGCTGGTGCTCTTCAGAACGGGCATGAACATGGGAGCGTAACGTACAAGGCGGAGACGTAGCCGTCGGAGGAGCAGGTGACCATCCTCCAGCTGCAGGGGTCGACGGAGTTTATGTCCCAGTTGTCGAGCACGTTGTAGGGGTCCTCCAGCTCCGTCTTGATGGCCATCAGAGCCACCACTGCGGTTCAGCCACAGGCAAGGCAAGGTTCAGCTTCACCAAATTTGTGATGCCAAGAAACAGCTAAAACTCGACAGACATGATGAGTGATGAGGAGGCACAAGCACATCAGGTACATTTCATTTAATGTTCTTGTTCATAGTGGATCTTTTACCATCACAATCTTTGAAACCGGGGTTGATCCAAAAAAAAAACAGAGGATTTTTCAACAAATTTCAGCAAAAAAAACATGTGTTGCCTGATTGAAAATGTTGAACATGCGTCTTTTTTCTTCCCAAACAAAATACGAACAGTTGGGCATTTTATTAAGACTTTTGGAGATGAGGAGGAGAGCAGGGTAGGTACCTTCGTAGTTGATGCCGGCAGGGGAGAGCGTGGCGTTGGACGGCGGCAGGATCACGGCGAGCAGAGCAGCGACCGCCACCCACCGCCACTTCATCCACATCCGGGGCCACCGCGCCCGCATCGCCGCAACCCCGCAGATTCAATTCGGCAAACAAGCCAGAGAAGAGGAGGAGCAGACCAGTCACCACTCCACAGCTCCTCCAAAGCAAAATTCCGCCGCCGCAGCAGGGAGGAGGACGAAGCAGCGGCAGCAGCGCTCGCGAAATCGGCAGCCAAGAAGAAGGCACTCTCTATCGGACGGACCTCGTCTAGTCCAGATACCCAATGATGCCACCGCGGACGCAGCGCGAAAGCGAGGGGCCGAGGGGGGTTCACACGAGCTCCGCAGAGGAAGATGGTGGGGGTGTGGGGCACGCAGGGGCAACAGCAGGGGGAGAGAAACGCCAACGAGCAGGAGCAGGGGCAGCACGCAGCAGCCTGTGCTGTGCCTGTGCCTGCCCCTGCCACTCCCTCCCTTCCCCACCTATCAATCCAGCACCATGCTCCTGCCGCTGCCGCGGCCGCTGTCCGCTGACGCCGCTGATGCCCACCCACTCCACGCCGCTGCAAACGGCCAAGCGCTTTTCCCCCGACCCGGCCCGACCTGCCACGGGCGCGCATGCCTAGAGCTTGCAGCTACCTCACCTCCATCCTTTTCGTTTTTTTTCCACTGCCTTTTATTTGTTCCCCTAGATTTTCTGGAAAAGGTGCGTGCATTTTCAGAAAAGCAAGGAAATGCTCTTGCTGATTTCGCTACCTCCCAAGAATCTTTTCTGTGGATGAACGAACACATTACACATGCAATTTGATACTTTTTCACAGAGAGAAAAAAAAATCAACTTGCCGACGGCTGCGTGGATAGCCTTGTTCAGAAAAGACGGCAGATGCTTTGCTCTTGCTCATCGGAAAGCATACAGGCTGTTCGTTTTGTTTTATTGGGTTTATAAGTCATGGTTTATCGGTTAATAAATAATATTTTTTTTCGTACCAAACAAATTAATAGTATTTTTAGACATGACTTATAAATCAAAAAGCTTAAACGAGCGATAATGTTTTACTGCTACATGCAGTGTCGAATTTGCTGGCATTATACTACCAGTACATATCACCGGCAGTTGTGCGTGTTTGGCGAGGATAAACAACTCATCTGCCTGCCTGTTAGCATAAGCTTTCTCAGTGTTCTTTCTTGTTGTCATCAGCTACGCATCCACCCTACCTAACGACAGTGCTAATGACAGGAGTATACAGGACGCATGTTTGTCATGAACTAGTCTACGAAACCGAGGATGTACTACTGTCAGCACGACTCTCTACGCTGCGGATACTGTAACGTAATGCTGCCAGCACAGTGGTAATAAAGAACGGAATGATGGGGGAATATAAGAAAAGCGGACGACGGCCATGTTTAGATTACAAATTTTTACAATCTGGAATCATTGTAGCACGTTTTGTTTGTATTTAACAAACTTTGTTTGATCATAAACTAACTAGACTTAAAAATTTGTCTCGTAATTTATAACCAAATTATATAATTAGTTATTTTTTATCTATATTTAATGCTTTATATATATATATATACATTCAAAAATGGATGTGATAAAAAAAAGTGAAAAAACTTAAAACTTTGATATCATCTAAAGAAGACCGAAGAGGTTAAAAGCTTGCGGGCACTGGCGAGTCACATGCTCACCTTTTATTTTGTCCCGTCCTTTCTTGTCGCTTGTCACCATCACCCCCCTCCCTCTCTCTCTTGATCGTCAGTGTCATGCTGGTAGCGGTAGAATCTATATTTTGTTATATTTTTTACATTCCGCGACATCCGGTCCCCGGCCAGCTTGCTACTGTGTTTTTGAATCGATGGGGTTCGTCATTCACCCATGAAGCATATAGCTTCACCCACTGAGGCCATGTTTACTTAAAAAAAAATTCACTTTAAAGTATCATATCGAATTTTGCGGCACATGTACGGAGTACTAAATATAGACGAAAAAAAACTAATTGTACAGTTGAGTAAGAAATCACGAGACGAAACTTTCGAACCTAATTAGTTCATAATTAGACACTAATTGCTAAATACAAACGAAAATGCTACCGTAGCCAAAACAAAAAAATTTCACCATCTAAACGCGCCCAGTTGGCGAATTTTTTTTTGTTTTAGCTACTGTAGCATGTTCGTTTATATTTGACAATTAATGTCTAATTATGGACTAATTATGTTCGAAAGTTTCGTCTCGCGATTTCTCACCCAACTGTACAATTAGTTTTGTTTTTCGTCTACATTTAGTACTCCATACATGTGCCGTAAGATTCGATGTGACACTTTAGGGTGAAAATTTTTGGGAACTAAACATAGCCTAAACCAAGTAAAATTAGAGACAAACTCAAACTTAAGGCTATTCTACGCACTAAGTCTACTAGAAGATAAGCACCTTTTTTTTAAGAAGATCTCCATTATCGATGTCTCCAGCAAACGATATGCCCTCTTTACTATGGGTTTATTGTGCTCCTTTTTTTTAAGAATGGACCAACAACTAATCCATTAGATAGCTCAAAAGATTAACCACAAGTGCGAAAATTACTTGTTGAGCCCAGCGACTAAAAGAATCTGATAAATTCTTCAGAGGCTATAAACGAAATACAATTCGAATAATCTTCGGAATAAATCTTGCAACATGACAATCGGAAAAACAAATGTCGTTGTAGTTTCTTTGTTGTTGCAAAAATAACAATTGTCATCGCTTTTTCAATAGAGCTTTAGAAGATTGTCTTTTGTTGACTAAGAAAGGTCTCTAATTTTTTTAAGAGGTAACTGTTAGATTGATCTCCACCAGTTGGCCCAACGGCCAATTGGGTCCTTGATCCGCGTCCTGATCGGGGGCGCCTAGCCTTTCTCCTGGTTGATGGGCCCCCATCGCGCAGCGCTGTCGAGGACCAATACTAGGGTACTCGAAGAGCAGGAGCTAATAACCATCAATATTGATTCATCCGAGCAATCAAGAGCGCGACTGGAGCTCCAACCAACCCCCAGGTGCGCAAGCTCCGCCTCGCCCGGCCTCTGGGGGCAGGCTCCGCCTCGCCCGACACCGAGGGCTGGCTCCGCCTCTCCCGACCTCTGGGGGCGGGCTCCGCCTCGCCCGATCTCTGAGGGCTGGCTCCACCTCGCCCAACCTCTGAGGGCGGGCTCCATCTCGCCTGACCTCTGGGGGCAGGCTCGGCCTCGTCCGACACTTGGGTTTGTGCTCCGCCTCGCCCGACGTCGAGGCCGCGGGCTATGCCTCGCCCGACCTCTAAGGGCTAGCTCCGCCTCGCCCGACCTCTAAGGGCTGGCTCCGCCTTGCCCGACCTCTGAGGGTGGGCTCTACCTCACCCGACCTCTGTGGGGGACTCTGCCTCGACCGATCCTGAGGCCGGGGGATCCGTCTCGCTCGACAGAGACCCATACCGCCGCTAATAACTCTAGGTCCAAGCGAATGGGTCTGGGTCAAAGCTCTGACACCAGGGAGGTGACCGACACGCCCCGATATAACCCGTAGCCATGATGGGCCATACCTGGGGATTCACATCAGGAACAACATAGAGCGTACCGGTGCTGTTCTGCCTAACCCTCGTACAAGCACTGACAGGCGCGTCAGTTCACCATGACGTCCGCCAGGACGGAGTGGAGCGCCACGACCGGGAGACTACGCTTGCGCATGGCGCCAGTGACAGACAGGGCCACGACGTGGAACTGTCCCTATTGACGTTTATAGGGTCGGCGGGTCCCGCATGATGGAAAAGGACCCGGCGATCCTGGAGGACTTCTTCTCCTTCTCAAATGAAGGAACTATCCCATTCAAATGAAGGAGCCATTGCTGCCACGAGTCCCACGCTCAACTGCGACCGGACGCGTCCGGTCACTTCGGACCGGACGCAGGAGACGCAGCGTCCGGTTGAGTCCAAAGAGCTCCCAGAGCCCCTCTAGGCTGACCGGACGAGTCTGGTCACACCGGACCGGACGCTCCCAGCGTCCGATCAACTACTACGCTGAACATCGACACTTGCTGGTTCACACCGAACGCGCCTGGTGTGGCGACCGGACGCGTTCGGTCGCTCTCTGCAATCCAGTACCTAGCTACATTACTTTGACCGGACGCTGAACAGTAACTCCTCAGCGTCCGGTCACTCCACTGAGCCAGAGTCCGGTCATTAATACCGGACGCGTCTGGTCGCCATACCAGACGCGTTCGGTCACTCCGTGACCAGCACGACTAACTCCTTTTCAACTCTATCTTCTTTACCCTTGCCCAAATGTGCCAACCACCAAGTGTATCACTTTGTGCACATGTGTTAGCATATTTTCACAAATGTTTTCAAGGGTGTTAGCACTTCACTAGATCCTAAATGCATATGCAATGAGTAAGAGAATCTAGTGGCAGTTTGATAACCGTATTTCGATACGAATTTCACCCCTCTTAATAGTACAGCTATCGATTCTAAATGTGATCACACTCTCTAAGTGTCTCGATCACTAAACCGAAAAAAGCTCATATTAATTTCACCTTGGCCTTGAACTTTTTGTTTTTCTTTCTTCTATTCCAAGTCCAAGCATGTGATCATCATCATGGCATCACCATCATCATGTTATGATCTTCATTTGTTTCACCACTTGGAATGTGCCACCTATCTCAAAATCACTTTAATAAACTAGGTTAGTGTAACACCCTTGGTGTTACGAGCTTGTTTAGCACCGCGATTTAGGCCTAAGTCAAATTTTCGAAATGAGTTTCTCGGGATTTTTGATTTAAATATACTTGATGTGATAAGTGAATCCGGTGACCCAGTGTTGTGGACTCGAATAAACACCCAAGTTAAATTACTTAGTGCATAGAAATATTAGGAATGTCCGATGACGGTTATAGCAAATAAATAGCGAACGATTTGTTTCATTGATTAAGCATGAAAAACAATTTTTATAAACAAAAATACGATATGACTGGTATATGGTACTTAAGTAAAATTCGGAGCATGATTTTGGTTGCATTTAAAATATCGAGTAACAAACTTTAGTGTTTTAGCCGTGTTTGAAACTATAAATAGTCGGCTTGTTAAATGAAGATTTGAGAGCTAAAATAATAACGAGAGTGCCGCTGGCCACTCGCCTCACCTACCTCGCCGGTACAGCGCGCGTGTTGATGGATGAGTTGGCCGAGCTGCTGCTGCCGTGTACTGCTTTGCTTATTTTCCCTTCCTCACTGTCAGTTCCGTCGCTTCACCCTGTGCCTCTTGGCGTGCGCTCTGCTCTCTGACCTTGCTTGACTTGCCTACTATGCGCCGTCTTGTTTTTCGTCGTGACGCGGCAGTGCAAAGTCTCCTCATCCATCCGTATCCTGGACAAATCCATCACGTAGGGGTGTCTGAAAATGATCACGTGGTTCTGCTCCCTGCCCACGCTGCGTCCTCTCATGTCCCTATGCGCGCACTGGCGCGCCCCATTACCGTGATGTCCCTCCCTTCCCCGCTCTGGACCATAGTAGTCACGTCGTAGATCAATCTGAGTCAGTCCTACCTCCCCCTCCCTTTTTCTTTGCTGTCGAGGGGAGCCATCCCAGCTCTGCTCGTCCTCCTCGCTCTCATTGTTTTCCTCCCACCGCAGCGCTCCCACCATGGCTACGCCCATCGGTGCCGGCCCCCCCTGCACGAGCGCACGCATCGCCCCTGCTCATCCCCGCTCGCCTCCCGTTCACCGGAGTCACGTGCAGCTCCACCTGCCAAGCCGTAGCCGCGCCAGGCCCGTAGTACCCCACCGTTGCTGCGCCTTCGGCCGTCGCTCGGCCACCGCGTGCGAGCGCCGCCCGCCTAACATTTCCCCTCATGTGCGCGCACGAGATTGTGGGTCCCCATGGTCGCGACTGGAGCACCGTCCCTTCAAGCGCTCCTCCATTGTTGTGCTCCTCGTCGTCGTGGCGCCCCTAGCCATGTCATCGGGAGGCGCCATGCTCGCCGGGCTGCCGCCGCCACCCGCATGCCTACGGTCAGGCCGCTGTGCCCTGCCCGGCATGAGCAGGGCCTAGCCTGTGGCGTGCCCTGCCGCCGGTGCCGCGCGTAATCGCCTTCGCCAATATTCCATTTGCCGTTCCGCTTATCCGCTTTGGGCAAGGCCGCCGCCGTGGCGTTGCTGTACCATCGCCATGGTTCGCGACAGTGCGGAGTTCTGGTCGGGGCCGGTTCGGTCTCGCCGTGGCTAGCCGTGGTCACGTGGGCTTCCGTGCCCCACACCGGCGAGTTCCCACCACTGCTGTGCCTTCCTCTGCCGGGATTGACCATCGACCGGTGCTCCCTGTTCGTGCTCTGCTTCGGTGGAGGAGGTGAGGACGTAAGTATGTGAATAGAGATAACTGTAAGGGCCTAGGTGTGATAAACGTGACTCACATGAATAGTGTAGTCGAGACTGCGGATCAATTTGGTAAAACTACAGGGTCCTTTTTGCATAATTGCGCGCCCTCTCTGGACCCTGGCCTCGTGGGCCAGCTTGTTGGGTCACGCGTGGGCCGCCCTGGTCGCGCTGCCGGCTTGGTCCGCCTACGCCTGGGCCGGCAGTGTGTCACTCCCCCGCCAGGTCCGCGCGCTATGCGCCTAGGCCGCGCATGCGTGTGGGCCGTTTTGGTGGCAGCCGGCCTTTCCAATTCTGAAATGCTTTTCTAATACAGGTTTCTAGTTTAACTTGTAAAAGCAATATAAAACAGTATAGGGATCCAAAAATTATGAAACCAATTTTGTTAGGCTCCTAAAATCATGATCTAACTGCTAGTGTATTTTGTTCACATAGTTTGATAGTATTATTGGGAGCTATAAAATTAATTTAAAGTACTTAATATTGTAAAAATATAAACTTATAGGAATTGTTATGGTAAATTGGTAATATTGTTGAATCTAAAATTTTTACAGTAGCCGTCTAGCAATATTAGGTACTCACTGTAATTTTTGTAGCTCCGGAATAATTAGTTTGCTAAATAGATAATGATGTCCTATTAAGAATAAAGATTAAATTGATAGAATAGAATAAAGAAACAACTTGGGTTTATATAACTAAAATAATTGTTGGAAAATAATGTCTTATTCGACAACATGGATATGTAGCCTAAGTGCGGTTGTCGTTAGAACTAGCTCGTTAACTTGAAAGGCGTAAATCGTATTTTACGAATCACAATTGCAGTTGATTAATTACGTCCTTGCATTGCATCGCATTGCATTGCATATCATAATAGGGACGTCGATGGATCGCAGAGTCATTGGGAGTTGCTGGAGAAATGGTGCTTTTGGAGATCATGTCGCCATGATGGAAAGCTAACTTCTGATTATATTTTACCCAGGCAAGCCCCGGTGCATAACCCTACTTTTCTGCACTTTAAATTAAATTTGTGCATTAAGTTTTAAGGAGTTGAATAAAACCCACTTGCATATATATATATATATATATCTTTATCCTATGAGCCTTACTAGTATGACAGGATCGTGTAGATTGCTTTGCTACAGGACTCCGGTAGAAGTCGAGTGATGGCTATCACTCGCGAGAGATAGGAAATATATTATTGGATTATTATCACTTGGAATATATAAAATGGTGGAAAGGAAAATGGTGACCGGTAGGGATATAGTTTGGGTATTGGTGGGTGTAAGAGGTTGTGTCGCCGTGGACACGGGGCATAGCTTGGTTACACTGCTTTCCCTGTCTGTGTCGGTTAAGGACCGGTCGTTGCATAAGACGCTAGGCAAGTCACAGATTTATTATCCCGAGCACATACTTGGGTATGGGCGCTTGGAAGTCTTGTTGCTCTCTTGTCGTGGATCCAGCTCTTTTCGGATCGACTGTCAGGGTGGTTTTTGGGTTAGGAGGTCCTTGCACCGCACTGAGTCCGGGACTCAGGGGCAGGGGCTTGGAGTCCTAGTTTGGATGAGGACTTGGACACCCAGGATAGGAGGGTGATGGGTTGGTCCTGCTTGTGCCTTGGGTACAAGCGGGGCGTGTGTTTTTGGGATACCTAGTTGGGGGCATTGATTCGTGAATCATAGTATTTATTTATAACTCTAACTAAATGTTTTATAAATAAAAGTTTTATAATATGTTGTCCTAGTTATCTATCAATGCTTCATCATGCCATTAATAGCTATTTATTTCCGCTGTAATTCTGATCCCATGTTTATATTCCGCTATTCAATTAAATTATTCATAACTCTAATAATATGATTTTATTTTGCTGTTATAACAATAAATTTTATACTCTGATGTACATGTAAAGTGATGTAAGAAATGGAAGAATGATGTAAGCTTTATTCTCTTATTTGTGATCCTGATGAAAAATGTGGATTTTCGGGTTCTCCTCTGGGGTGTGCCGTTGGAACCGAGTAATTTGATGTTCTCCTTCGAGTGCTTAGTGTCTAATGGAAGTCGAGCACTCCCAGAAGACATTAGATTAGGCGGTTCTACCACAGGTGGTATCAGAGCATAAATGAGAAAATAAAGCTTCGAAAACTTTTTCTAAACTAAAATTTGACATCCTATTTTTGCAAAAAGTTAGGGCGTTCAACTGTGAAGTTATATAAGTAGCCCTATTACTATGATTATGTATTTAGGATAGATGACACTCTACTGACTTAGGTAGGTTTAATCAATTTTTTTATAGGTACACTGACCCCGAGCATAGTCCGATAGTACCGACTAGCTGTAGGGAGAGAACGATGTGCTAAAAATTTGAGAACGGTTGCCCTATATGTTGGCAACAGTGAAAGGACGTATAGGACGTGCATTCATACATATCATGTTTGTGCATTGTAGCGCTAGTATTGCTTGTAGATACGCCCTCCATAGGCATCACGCATGTCATATTGTGCACGACTAATTCGTTTCTGTTCCAGAGTTAGGTCTACACTGTGGCTTCGTGCTCCGCGTTCGCCCATGGTTCACGCCTATCGTGACCCACATTTTCCCCGTACTCTTTTCTGCGCTCTTGTTGGACACCTGCCCTGCAGTCGTACCAGTCAGTAATGGCCTCGAACACGCAAAAAATTTGGTTGATTCATTCATAGTGACCCCGCGCAGGAACCCCGGTGAAACGCGCTGGTATCGAGGTTGTTAACCAATTACCTTTACCAAGTTACACCATCATACCGCTTTTGCTAAAAATATTCTCTTTGAAAATAGTCATGTGTTCAAACGGGAAGTCCACAACAGATTGATGACATAGTATTCTCTCAAGGTAAGCAAGAGGAGGTGGTTTTCGAGGAAGAAAGTATGACATGGTATCAGTCAACATGAAAGATGGATGTGGTCGAGTAAAGGAAAGAAAAAGAAGAGTAGTAAGGAAAGTTCGCCTCTGGTAGTTGGGAGTGATTGTAAAAGTCTGAGGGATGTCATGTCTCAAGCCCTGTGTTTAGTTGACCGCGCTACATATGCTGGGTCATTTCGCTGCGTGCCCAATGAACGCTGTCTGTATCAGGCCCTGAGCTCCCCGTTCTCGCATGGCCGCAGCATCGTGTCGCACTCGCCGTCTTTATGCACTGTGCATTTCTCCTTTTCCTTGCATCCGGTCGGCTCTCGACTCTCGCACCTCGTCCCTCGTACCAGACCCCCTCCCTCTCCTTTCTTTCTCTTTTGGGGACACGACCGCCCGCACGACTACCTCGTCGAGCGGACCCCCTCTCCTCTCCTCTCCTCTCCCTTATCCTCTGTCCGCTCGCGTAGGAAGCGCACCATGTCCGCCCTTATCTCCACAGCATGAACCATCTGTGTATCCCATCCCCGCCGCATCCACTTCCGATGTGTTGCACTCCACCTCCATTGGCCTCTATAAGTTACCCTTGGTCCTTGCTCTTCTTCTTCATCCCCATTCCCCTCGCATTCGGAGTAGAGCTACGAGATTCAGTCGTCATTCGTGGAACTAGGCTCGTCCATCTGAGGTGATGGTGTAATCTAAAAAGAAAGGATCTGGTTTCTGAAGAAGTTCAAGTTCCCTTTGGTTAGTTGGTCTTAGGGTTCAAGATGTTTGAGTTCTTAGAGTCATGTTTCTAGATCTATTGGTGCTATGCCATGTTTTGGATAATCATTATCTTGTTGTTTCTCTATTGCCCTCGTCTATCTCGACTTCTGGATTAAGTATTGATTGTATTAGGTCGCTCTTAACCATGTATCTCTAGATCCCTATATGGTTTAGCATTCGAAGTCGTGTAATCTTTCGTGTAATCCATGATCTACGTAATGTAATCGCGTTTCCCCTCTTTTGGCTCTTGCTTCGAATCTCGGGACGAGATTCTTTTTAAGGGGGGTTGGTTGTAACACCCCTGGTGTTACGAGCTCGTTTAGCACCGCGATTTAGGCCTAGGTCAAATTTTTGAAATGAGTTTCTCGGGATTTTTTATTTAAATATACTTGATGTGATAAGTGAATCCGGTGACCCAGTGTTGTGGACTCGAATAAACACCCAAGTTAAATTACTTAGTGCATAGAAATATTTGGAATGTCCGATGACTGTTCTAGCAGATAAATAGAGAACGGTTTGTTTCATTGATTAAGCATGAAAAACAATTTTTATAAACAAAAATACAATATGACTGGTATATGATACTTAAGTAAAATTGAGAGCATGATTTTGGTTGCATTTAAAATATCGAGTAACAAACTTTAGTGCCTTTAGCCGTGTTTGAAACTATAAATAGTCGGCTTGTTAAATGAAGATTTGAGAGCTGAAATAATAATGAGAGTGCCGCTGGCCACTCGCCTCACCTACCTCACCGGTACGGTGCGCGTGTTGATGGATGATTTGGCCGGGCTGCTGCTGCTGCCGTGTACTGCTTTGCTTGTTTTCCCTTCCTCACTGCCAGTTCCGTCGCTTCACCCTGTGCCTCTTGGCGTGCGCTCTGCTCTCTAACCTTGGTTGACTTGCCTACTATGCGCTGTCTCATTTTTCATCGTGACGCGGTAGTGCAAACTCTCCTCATCCATCCGCATCCTAGACAAATCCATCGCGCAAGGGCGTCTGAAAATGATCATGTGGTTCTGCTCCTTGCCCACGCTGCGTCCTCTCATGTCCCTATGCGCGCGCTGGCGCGCCCCATTGCGTCGTCCCTCCCTTCCCCGCTTTGGACCGCAGTAGTCACGTCGTAGATCAATCCGAGTCAGTCATGCCTCCCCCTCCCTTTTTCTTCTCTGCTACCAAGGGGAGTCATCCTAGCTCTGCTCGTCCTCCTCGCTCTCGCTGTTTTCCTCCCACTGCAGCGCTCCTGTCAAGGCTGTGCCCGTCGGTGTCGGCCCTCCCCCCCCCCCACGTGCGAGCGCACGCGCCGCCCTTGCTCCTCCTCACTCGCATCCCATTCACCGAAGTCACGCGTAGCTTCGCCCGCCAAGCCTCAGCCGCGCCGAGCCCGTAGTGCCCCGCCGTTACTGCGCCTTCGGCCATCGCCCGGCCACCGCGCGCGAGTGTTGCCCCTGACGTTTCCCCTCGCATGCGCCCATGAGAGCACAGGTCCCCATGGTCGTGCTGAAGCACCGTCCCTTCCACGCTCCTCCGGCTACGTTGTGCTCCTCGTGCGCTCGCCGTAGCCACGTCGCCGGGAGCCGCCGCGGCCTCTGCTCGGGCCGTCGCCACACCGCACGCCTGCTGTCAGGCCGCTGCACCCTGCCCGGCATGAGCAGGGCCTAGCTGGTGGCGCACCATGCTGCTGGTGCCATGCAACCGCCCTGCCAGCGCCACTGCGCCGTTGTCACCATCCGCCTGGCCGGCGCCGCCACAGCCGGTGTACTGTTGCCATGGTTCGCGCAGGCGGGCTGCCGAGGCCCGGTTTGGGTCTCGCCGCGGCCAGCCAAGGTCGCGCGGGCTTCTGTGCCCCTCACCGGCGAGTTCCCACCACCGCTGTGCCTTCCCCGGCCGGGATTGACCGCCGACCGGTGCTCCGTGTCCGTGCTCTGCTTCGGTGGAGGAGGTGAGGACGTAAGTATGTGAATAGAGATAACTGTAAGGGCCTAGGTGTGATAAACGTGACTCACATGAATAGTGTAGTCAAGACTGCGAATCAATTTGGTAAAACTGCAGGGTCCTTTTTGCATAATTGCGCGCCCTCTCTAGACCCTGGCCATGTGGGCCGGCTTGTTGGGCCACGCTCCTCCGCGCGTGGGCCGACTTGCTCGTGCTGCCGCCTTGGTCTGCCTGCGCCTAGGCCACGCCGCGCCTGGGTTGGCCGTGTGTCACTCCCCCGCCTGGGCCGCACGCTATGCGCCTGGGCCACGCATGCGTGTGGGCCGTTTTGGTGGCCGCCGGCCTTTCCAATTCCGAATGCTTTTCTAATATAGGTTTCTAGTTTAACTTGTAAAAGCAATATAAAATAGTATAGGGATCCAAAAACTATGAAACCAATTTTGCTAGGGTCTTAAAATCATGATCTATCTGCTAGTGTATTTTGTTCACATAGTTTGATTGTATTATTGGAAGCTATAAAATTAATTTAAGGTACATAATATTATAAAAAAATAAACTTGTAGGAATTGTTATGGTAAATTGGTAATATTGTTGAATCTAAAATTTTCATAGTAGGCTCCTAGCAATATTAGGTACTCACTGTAATTTTTGTAGCTCCGAAATAATTAGTTTGCTAAATATATAATGATGTCCTATTGAGAATAAAGATTAAATTAATAGAATAGAATAAAGAAACAACTTGGGTTTATATAACTAAAATAATTGTTGGAAAATAACGTCTTATTCGACAACATGGATATGTAGCCTAAGTGCGGTCATCGTTAGAACTAGCTCATTAACTTGAAAGACGTAAATCGTATTTTACGAATCACGGTTGCAGTTGATTAATTATGTCATTGCATTGCATCGCATTGCATGTCATAATAGGCACATCGATGGATCGCGGAGTCATCGGGAGTTGCTGGAGAAATGGTGCTTTTGGAGATCGTGTCGCCATGATGGAAAGCTAACTTCTAATTATATTTTACCCAGGCAAGCCCCGGTGAATAACCCCTACTTTTCTGCACTTTAAATTAAATTTGTGCATTAAGTTTTAAGGAGTTGAAGGAAACCCACTTGCATATATATATCTTTATCGTATGAGTCTTACTAGTATGATAGGATCATGTAGATTGCTTTGCTACAGGACTAGAGCTTCATGAAACTAGAGCTTTCAATCTCCCCCTTTTTGATCATTGATGATAACTCTTACACAAAGATATGAATTAAAATTTAATTGAATCCATGTTGCTTGCCCAAGCATATTTACCATGTGTAAAAGGATATGGATAAGTTTCATGAATCCCATATGGTAGCAATTACTCCCCCTTCATATGTGCTAAGAGTTTGGATTGAAGCTTGCACATATGCTTAGATAGGAAATATAGGAGACAATGTCTACCAAATGATGCTAAGATATAAGAGATAGACCTTTGAAGCGTGATACCAATCGGAGTGCACTAATATACCATCCTTAGCACCATTAGTAACTAGACATACACAAAAACTAGAATACCCCATGAGATCAACATTAGAAGTAAGGGTCTAGTTTCCATAAAATGAACATAAGTCTAGTTACTTAACCTATGCAAGCTAGTTTTTTATTTCATCATTCAAACCTATAACTAGCATACACCACACAAGCATGGATATTGAAATTTAAAACTTGTTCCATGCAAGCAAATATATAAAATGCACATTCAAATGCAACATACAAGTTATGAGCTTGCTCCTCCTACTTATGTGCAATTTTTGATTGATCCCATTACAATGTCATTTCATTTGTTTGCTCTCCCTATCTTACTATCTTTGTGAATTTCTCTCCCCCTTTGTCAACAATTAGCACAAAAGGTGAGCTCAAATTTTAGATAGGTTGGGGTGAAACCATATGAAGTAAGGATCATTTTATCAATTTGGTTCAATCTAGATCACTTGCAAAAGATATTTAACTCAGTTTGATCCAAGGACAAGCTTCTTCACACCTCCAAATAAGGGTTATCTTGTACCATGTTGAGTTAAACACTTATAGCTTATTTTCTAGATCAAACACTAGGTTTACAAGCCCACAAACATGTCATATGCTACCATTAGATTATTTCAAGCATATAAGCAATAGTGGTACCATACAAGCATCAAATTCATTTGATTTTCATGAATGAGCCTAGGACATGATAGGAATGACTAGATGCACTAAACAAGTCCTTAGCAAGGATGTATGCCATGTCAATCAACTTTACCTTGCTTTGCTCGAAGGCGAGGCTTGTCATATAATGGGGGTGCATCAACACATATTTGAGAAGTCAAGTATGTTCAATTCATTCCTTAGCTTGCAAAACCCCTTTTCATCAAGTGGCTTGGTGAAGATATCGGCAAGTTGATCTTCGGTACCCACACTCTCAATGTAAATGTCCCCTTTTTGTTGGTGATCTCTTATGAAATGATGGCGGATATCAATGTGCTTTGTTCTTGCATGTTGAACCGGATTGTTGGTTAACTTGATTGCACTCTCATTGTCACATAGCAATGGCACTTTCTTAAACTTGATTCCAAAGTCATTCAAAGTAGCCTTTATCCAAAGTAATTGAGCACAACAACTACCGGCCGAAATGTACTCTGCTTCGGCGGTTGAAAGTGCAATACTATTTTGCTTCTTTGATGACCATGAAACAAGTGATCTTCCCAACAATTAACATATGCCCGAGGTGCTCTTCCTCTCAACCTTGCATCCCGCATAATCCAAGTCGGAGTAACCAACTAGCTCAAACTTTGATCCTTTGGGATACCACAAACCAACATTTTGTGTATGCTTCAAGTACCTCAATATGTTTTGTAGCCTTCACATGACTATCTCTTGGTCAGGCTTAAAATCTTGCACACATGCATACACTAAACATGACATCCGGCCTTGGTGCGGTCACATAGAGTAGGCTTTCAATCATAGACCGATATATCTTTTGATCCACCATGTTACCACTAGCATCACTATCCAAGCTTCTAGTTGTCCCCATTGGTGTACTAATAGCTTTACTATCATCCATTTCAAACTTCTTGAGCATGTCCTTGATGTACTTGCCTTGACTCACAAATGTGTCATTCTTCATTTGCTTGATTTGAAGACCAAGGAAGTAACTAAGCTCTCCAATCATGGACATCTCAAACTCATATGCCATCATCTTGCCAAACTTCTCACAAAAATCTTGATTTGTTGACCCAAATATGATATCATCAACATAGATTTGCATTACAAACAAGTCACTTCCAAGCTTCTTGATGAAGAGAGTGGTGTCAACCTTTCCCATCTTGAATCCCTTGGAGAGTAGTAAATCCCTCAATCTCTCATACCATGCTCTAGGTGCTTGTTTCAATCTATACAAAGCCTTTCTCAACTTGTAAACATGGTTGGATTTCTTTTCATCTTTAAAACCAGAAGGTTGCTCAACATACACAAGCTCATTGATGTACCCATTTAGAAATGCACTCTTCACATCCATTAGGTACAACTTGATGTTGTGGGCACAAGCATAGTCTAACAAGATCCTAATTGCTTTCAATCTTGCAACCGGGGCATAAGTTTCTCTAAAGTCAAGACCTTCAACTTGAGTATAATCTTGGGCCACTAATCTTGCTTTGTTCCTTATTACTATCCCATCTTGATGTTCCTTGTTATAAAAGACCCACTTGGTTCCAATTATATTATGATCCATGGGCCTCTCAACTAACTCCCATACTTGATTTCTCTTAAAGTTGTTTAGCTCTTCATGCATAGCATTCATCCAATCAACATTCTTCAATGCTTCATCTATCTTCTTAGGTTCAATGGATAACATAAATAAGAAATGTTCATAAAATGAAGTCAATCTTGATCTAGTTTGCACACCTTTTGAAATATCACCAATGATAGTGTCCAATGGATGATCTCTTGCAACATTGGTTGGTTGAAGCACTTGCACTTGATTGCTTGTATTTGATTGATCACTTGGTTGAGATGATGAACTAGCCACTTGTTGATCTTGCACTTTGTCATCACTAGTACTTGCTTCAACTTGATCATGAGAACCACTAGCTTGCACATTTGAGTTAGAGAGCACTTGATTCTTGTCATCTTCAACATCAATCACTTCTCTAGGCCTTATATTACCATTGTCCATGTTCTTCATTGCATTGACCAATTGAGTGCCTCTTACATCATCTAGATTCTTATCTTACTCTTGGAACCATTTGTTTCATCAAATTCCACATCATGCACCTCCTTAAGAGTACCACTAGCCAAATTCCAAACTCTATATGCCTTGCTAGTAGTGGAGTAACCAAGCAAGAAAACTTCATCACATTTCTTTTTAAACTTGCTCAATCTAGTGCCTTTCTTCAATATGTAGCATTTACAACAAAAAACCCAAAAGTATGCTATGTTGGGCTTTCTTCCATTCAATAGCTCATAAAGTGTCTTCTCCATCATGGGGTGACAATAAAGTCAGTTGCTATAGTAGCAAGCCGTGTTGATTGCTTTGGCCCAAAATAAACGACTCACATTGTACTCACTCAATATTGATCTTGCCATGTCAATGAGTGTTCTATTCTTCCTCTCAACAAGGTCATTTGATTGTGGAGTGTACTTGGCCAAAAATTGATGTCTAATTCCAAATTCATCACACAACTTATCAATTCTAGTGTTCTTGAACTCACTGCTATTGTCACTTCTAACTCTCTTGATGGTTATTTCAAACTCATTGTGAATGCCCTTAACAAATAATTTGAATGTTGTAAACACATCACTTTTGTCCATAAGAAAGAACACCCATGTGTATCTAGTGAAATCATCCACAATCACAAATCCGTATTTGTTTCCACTAATGCTAGTGTATGTGGTTGGTCCAAATAAGTCAATGTGTACCAACTCAAATGCCTTGGATGTGCTCATCATGCTCTTCTCAGGATGTGTGTTACCTGAAAGCATCTAGGCCCCTAGTTGAGTTTCGGTGAGTAATGACAATACGAGATTTTTATGACTAACGTGTGTTTTGTAGAGGCAATTTAAGTTAGGTCATGATAATAACAATTGATTGGGCAATCATGGTTGTCCTTTGGCCATACTATTAAGGGGTGTATGGACTACTAACATGACCTAGGTGAGTCTAGTGAGTTAGGTGTGGTGCACACTTATCAAATCTAGTACTAGGTAGCTCTAGAGTAGCCCTAAGATCAATTGGAGCAAATTTTATTCACATATGATTTCGAGTTGGAAGTGAATGGAGGGTCAAATGACTGACCGGATGCTAGTCTAGTTATGACCGAACACTGAAGGGTGAGTCCGGTCAGTTTATTTGATTAACTAGAGCCGTCTGGTTACGACCGGACACTGAGTGAAAAGTGACCGGACGCTGGGTGAGTCCGGTCAACTCTAGAGAGGTTCTAGAGAGGGAGATTCCTGATCGGACGCGTCCGGTCAGTGCTGATCGGATGCTAGTCAGGATCCAATAACTGGCCGGATGCTGAGCAGCGAAGTGACCAAACTCTAGGTGCCAGTATCCGGTCAACATCAGTAAGGTTCTAGAGAGCAGTTTTTGTGACCGGACGCGTCCGATTAGTGCTGACCGGACGCAGGTTAGAGTCCGGTCAGAACTTAACGGCTCTTTCTGACACAGTGACGGGGATAACCGACCAGAGCGTCTGGTCACCCTGACCAGAGCGTCCGGTCACCCTGCAGAGTGATGACTCACCCTCCAAATGTTATGTTTTGAATAAGGGGGTATAAATACTTACTCCACTCATCCAAGGGAGGTCTCTTGCCCATTTGTTGAACTGAGAAACACCCTTGAGAGTGCAAAGGAGAGCAAGAGCCTAGTGAGGTGATTGAGATTTGAGAATCCAAGATTATGGCCTCATTAGTGCAAGGAGAGTAGCAAGTGTGCATTCACCCTTCTCATTAGGCTTGTTGTGGTCAAGTGAGAGTTTGTGCTTGTTACTCTTGGTGATCGCCATCACCTAGACAGCTTGGTGGTGATCAGGAGTTTGGTGATCATCCGACGGAGCTTGTGGATGACCCAACTCAAGTTGTGAGTGGTTGTGGGTGATTTACCGTGATGGAGTGTCAAAGAATTAACCCATAGAGAGCACTTGATCCTTGCGCGGATCAAGGGAGAGCTACACCCTTGCGTGGGTGCTCCAACGAGGACTAGTGGGGAGTGGCGACTCTCTGATACCTCAGCAAAACATCACCATGTTCCTTCTCCTCTCTTTACTTTAAGCATTTACATTTGAGCAATTCATTTCTTGTCTTTACATTCTTAGAATTGCCATGCTAGAGTAGGATTAGAACCTAGGGTGCAAAACTTTTATGCGGTAGAACAATAGAAACACATTCTAGGCACAAGGGGTGAAGTGGGCTAAGTGTAGGGTTTAACTATTGCAAAGAATTTTAGAATTAGCCCAATTCATCCCTTCTTGGGCATCTTGATCCTTTCAATTGGTATCAGAGCCTCATGCTCACTAAATTAGGCTTAACCGCCTAGATATGTCACACAGGGATGGACCTCCTCCTATCTTTGAGGAAGATGATTTTCCTTATTGGAAAATCCACATGGAGGCTTACTTAGAAGCTCTAGATGTTGGAATTCTTAGAGCCGCCTCTCAAGGTTTCCTAAAACCTAAGGATCCCACACACCTTCAAGGCGATGAGGTCAATTATGAGAAATAGAATGCAAAGGCTAGAAACTCCATCTTTAGAGGCCTTTGCAATGATGTGTTTAACCGTGTGCGGAACCACATGGATGCCCATGCACTATGGTCGAACATTTGTGCGCTCCATGAGGGAACAAAGAGTGAGTGTGAGGAATGCTATCATCTAGTTATGAAAAAGCTTAATTCATTTGAGATTCTTTTGAAAGAAAGTGCTAATGAAATGTACTCACGCTTGAAAGTCCTTGAAGAGGAAGTCAATGGGGTTGGACTCACACAAATGCAACCATCCGATGTTGTAAGAAAGATCTTGAGTGTCCTCCCCATTAACAAATATGGGTATATTGTGACTGTGCTCCATCAAGGTGATCTTTCCACCGCTACACCAACACAAATATTTAGAAAGATTAATGCACATGAAATATATATGCACATCACACCACAAGATGACTCTTCCTCCACCAAGAAGAAAGACTTGGCATTCAAGGCTAGCCAAGAGAACAAAGGCAAAGCAAGAATTGAATATGAGAGCTCATGTGATGATGAAATTGATGATGCAAGTCTTGCTCTCATGGTGAGAAGAACCGCCAAGATGCTTAAGAAGCTCAACAAGAACGGTGTCAAGTTTGATGGCAAAAAGAAGAAGTTCTTCACTAGCAATAGAAGGAAGCCAATCTCCGAGATGGATTGCTATAATTGTAGAGAACTTGGTCATCTAGCTCATCAATGCCCTAAGCCCAAGAAAGACAAGTACAAGAAGAAGTACAAGGGCAAGAAAGATGACTCAAGTGATGAAGATAATGATGAGAAGAAGAAAAAGAAGCCATACAAGAAAAAGGATTTCCACAAGAAGAAGAAAAATGGCAAGGCATACATCATCGGTGATTGGCTCACGGGTATTGATTCATCAAGTTGCTCATCCGATGATGATAGTGAGAACGAGAAGGTGGCCGCTATTGTGATTGACTCTTCACTATCTTCACCGCCATCATCCTCTACACACCTATGCCTTATGGCCAAGGGTGAACGAAAGGTATCAAATGATGATGATAGTAGTGGTGATGATCATGCTAGCAATGATGATAGTGATAGTGATGATGAATTTGAATCACCTTCCTATGATGATCTTGTCAAGTTGCTTAACCAATATACTAAAATTATTAGAAAGACAAGAGCTAAAAATGAAAAGCTAGAATTTAAGAATAACTCACTTTTAGCTAAATGTGACATAGCGTAAAAAGCTAGTGTTGAGCTTAGAGAAGAAAATGAAGCTATGTCATCCAAACTCAAGGAGCTCAAATCTTCTAAGAAGGAGTTTAAAGAAAAACATGATAAACTTGAGGGGATACATAATGAGCTCATCACTAGCTACAATATGCTAAAAGAAGAATATACAAATCTCAAGATCAATCATGATAATCTTGTTGTTTCTCATGAGTTATTATCCAATGAGCCACATGATGCTACTAACCACGTTGTTAAGATTAATATAGCTACATCATGTGATGATTTGATCATTGAGAGCATTGAGCAAGGTTCTAGTAGCAAAGACAAGCAAGTGGTTGAGTCCGACAACTATGATGAGTATGTCAAGATCAAGAATGAGAATGAGAAGCTGAAGAAAGATCTTGAAAAGCTATCAACCACCAACACTATTGTGATAGAGAACCTTGACCATGATAGTGATCTAGCTCTTGAGAATGAGATGCTCAAAGAAGAGAACAAGAGAGTAAAGAAGGAGAAAAATCATGATGAACTCAAAGAAGAGAACAAGAAGCTCAAGTTAGAAAAAGAACATCTCAAGACCGACTTGAGCAAGTTTACAAGAGGTCAACATCTTCAAAGTGAGCTACTCATGAACACCATCATGAAGATGGATAGAAGTGGAATTGGGTATTTGACACATCAAGATAAGAAGGCTCAAGCTCAACACCAACAACAACACAAATCAAAGCCAAAGCCAAAGAGGTGTTTTGAGTGTGGACAAGAAGGTCACTTTGCCCATGAGTGTCAAACTCTACCACCACAACCCTTGCCTAAGCATGCTAGACCTTTTGGTTTCAATGCTCATTACATGCTTAGAAAGGACTCTAGTGAAAAAATGAAAGTCATGTTCTTAGGACCTCCCAACAAGAATATGACTAAGAAAATTTGGATTACAAAGTCACTTGTTGAGAAAGTCAAGGGTCCTCAACAAGTTTGGGTCCCTAAACAAGCTTGATCTCTTGTGTGTAGGTGAACTACAAGACCAGTGGAAGTTATTGGGTAATTGATAGTGGTTGCACTCAACATATGACCGGTGATCCTCATATGTTCACCTCACTAGATGAAGAAGTTGATGGTCAAGAAAGAATTACATTTGGTGATAATTCAAAGGGCAAAGTCAAAGAATTGGGCAAAGTGGCAATATCAAATTATCATTCAATCTCAAATGTGCTATATGTTGCTTCATTGAGCTTCAACTTCCTATCCGTTGGTCAATTGTGTGATCTTGGCTTCCAATGCTTGTTTACCAAGAAGAAAGTGGTTGTATCTAAGAAAGATAATGATCAAGTTATATTCAAGTGATTTAGATATAACAACCTATATCTAGTTGATTTCATCTCCGAAGATGCCAACTTGAAGACATGCCTATTCACCAAAATATCACTTGGGTGGCTATGGCATAGAAGATTTGCTTATGTTGGGATGAGCTCACTCAAGAAGCTTATGAAGAATGAATTGGTGAGAGGGTTGAAGGATGTGAAATTTGAGAAGAACAAGCTTTGTAGTGCATGTCAAGCCGGCAAGCAAGTTGCAAACACTCATCCTACAAAAGCTTTCATATCAACAACAAGAATGCTAGAGCTCCTTCATATGGACTTATTTGGACCAACAACTTACAAGAGTTTGAGAGAAATCTTTATTGTCTTGTGATTGTTGATGACTACTCTAGATATATATGAGTATTCTTCCTTCATGACAAGATCGAGGTTGTATCATGTTTCAAGAAGTTTGCCAAGAGAGCACAAAATGAGTTTGAAGTGAAGCTCAAGAAGATAAGAAGTGATAATAGAAAAGAGTTTGACAATACAAACATTGAAGCTTATTGTGATGAAGTTGGGATCAAGCATGAGGTCTTTGCAACATATACTCCTCAACAAAATGGTGTAGTTGAGAGAAAGAACCGGACACTTATCACACTTGCAAGAACAATGCTTGATGAGTACAATACACCGAAGCTCTATGGGTAGAAGCTATCAACACCACATGTTATGCATCCAACCGCCTATTCCTTCAAAAGTTTCTTGGCAAGATACCTTATGAGTTGCTCAATGGGAAGAAGCTGGACGTCTCTTTCTTCTAGGTGTTTGGTTTCAAATGCTACATCTATAAGAAGCGGCAATACCTAGGGAAGTTTCAAAGATGTTGTGGTATTGGCTTTCTTGTTGGTTACTCATCAAAGTCCAAAGCATATCGAGTATTTAATCATGCCACCGGCTTGACTGAAGAAACATATGATATGGAATTTGATGAATCTAATGGCTCTCTAAGGAGCACATGAGAATCTTGATGATGTAGGTGATGAACCATTGAGGGAGGCCATGAAGAACATTCTGGTTGGAGACATCACGCCTAAAGATGATGAAGATGATGTACAAGTGATTGATCCACCTTCTTCATCAAATGTGCCACAAGATGATGATAAAGATGGGAGAGTAGAAAATGAAGATACTCATGTCTCTTATGATCAAATGGTGACATAAGCTCAAGGTATTGATGCTCCACAACCTCCCCCTCAAGTGGTTGATAGAAGAAATTCACCTCTACTACAAGCTCATCCACAAGATCTCATCATAGAGAGTCCTTCAAAAGGTGTAATGACTCACTCTCAAAAACTTGCTTCATTTATTGAACATCACTCTTTCATCTCTTGCGTTGAACCTAAGAATGTAGAAGAAGCTCTTCAAGATTTGGATTGGATAAATACCATGCATGAAGAGTTGAACAACTTCACTCGCAATGGAGTTTGGACTCTTGAAGAGCGACCACAAGGTGCAAGAGTCATTGGAACAAAGTGAGTGTTCCGCAATAAGCAAGATGATCAAGGCGTTGTAGTGAGGAACAAGGCAAGACTAGTTGCAAAGGGGTTCTCTCAAGTTGAAGGGTTGGATTTTGGAGAGACCTTTGCACCGGTTGCAAGACTTGAAGCCATTCGTATCCTCCTTGCATATGCATCGTATCATGAAATGAAATTATATCAAATGGATGTTAAAAGTGTATTTTTAAATGGCTTCATAAATGAACTAGTCTATGTTGATCAACCCTCGGGTTTGAAGACCTTAGATATCCTAATCATGTTTATAGGTTGTCTAAGACACTATATGGGCTTAAGCAAGCCCCAAGAGCTTGGTATGAACGCCTTCGGGATTTCCTCATTGAGAAGGGCTTCACCATTGGGAAGGTCGACACCACACTATTCACCAAGAAGCTTGATGGAGAAATCTTTATTTATCAAGTATATGTTGATGATATCATCTTTGGATCATCAAATGAAGATTATTGCAAAGAGTTTGGTGAATTGATGTCGAAGGAGTTTGAGATGTCAATGATTAGAGAGCTTATATTCTTTCTTGGTTTTCAAGTCAAGCAAATGAGAGAAGTGATTTTCATCTCTCAAGAGAAATATACCAATGATCTTCTCAAGAGGTTCAATATGGATGAATGTAAGCCAATCAAGACACCAATGACATCTAATGGACATCTCGACCTATATGAGGGAGGTAAAATGGTTGATCATACTCTCTACCGCTCTATGATTGGTAGCTTGTTATATTTGACCGCATCTAGGCCTGACATCATATTTAGTGTGTGTATGTGTGCTAGATTTCAAGCTAATCCTAAGGAGGCTCATTTAGTTGCCGTTAAAAGAATCCTTAGGTACCTTAAGCACACACTAAGCATTGGTCTTTGGTATCTCAAAGGAGCTAAATTTTAACTAGTTGGCTATTCCGATTTGGATTATACCGGTTGCAAAATTGATAGAAAAAGCACATCTAGAGAGTGCCATTTGCTTGGTAGATCACTAGTGTATTAGTCCTCTAAGAAGCAAAATAGTGTGGCTTTGTCCATCGCTGAAGCAGAATACATTATCACGGGTGCTTGTTGTGCACAAATACTTTACATGAAGCAATTTTTGCTAGACTATGGTGTAGTTCTAGAAAAGATACCTCTTTTGTGTGACAATGAGAGTGCGATAAAGCTTGCTAATAATCTGGTTCAACACTCTCGCACTAAGCACATAGATATCTGTCATCACTTTTTTAGAGATCATGTTGCTAAAAATGATATATCACTAGAAGGTGTAAGGACCGAGGATCAATTAGTGGATATCTTCACTAAACTGCTAGATGAGACGACATTTTGTCGATTGAGGAATGAGCTCAATGTGCTTGATTTTAGTAACTTCACTAGAAAATGAGCTTGTGTTGTCCCTTGCATTGCATTGTAATATGCAACATGTTTAATTTTTGGTAATGCATTTAGGGCTTGTCTAACATGGTTAAGATAACCACTGAAAATCGTGTGAAGAAGCTTAACCTTGGATCAAACTTGACAAGCAACTAGAATTAATTTCAAGTATTGCATTGCATATGCATGTATGTTGTTTTGTCGTTTCCTTTCGATTGCCTATTTTCTTAAAAAGAAGTATAGCCTAAGGAAAAATATTTTGAAAATTTTGAGGGTTTGAGAGAGGTCACTCACATCAGTCCCAATTGGTGCTTATTTGGGTCTTATTGAAGTTGGGACTTGATTGGGAACAGGCAGCGTGAAGGAACATTGAAGATTCGCGGAAAAATGGAGACCGGACGCTAGACCGAACTCTGCTTCCAACGTCCGATCAGTTCACAGGAGGTGAACCGTTGCCGCACAAGAGTGACCGGACGCTGAAACAGTGCTCATCCTGACGTCCGGTCAGATGGTGTCCCTACGTCCGATCAAGCGAAGAAGGCATTGTCAAGACCGACCAAACTCTGGCTGCGTCCGGTCAAGGGTAACTGGATGCATCCGGTCGCGACTTGAAAGGTTTTGGACCTCTCTGTTGTCGACCGGACTCTGGGTGGAAGCGTCCGGTCATTGCCACCAGAGTGTACGGTACATAGAAATCGGTTGGATCTAATACTCCTTTCCTTATCCGTCACGGGGGGGCACCATATAACTTCATACATCGCACCATTGTTTGACATAATCCCATAGCCACCGAGCCACCGCACCTAGCGCCGACTTCGTTGTCGCTCGCCCATGCCGCCGTGCTCCCGTGCCCGCGCTCATGCTGACCTCGCTCGCGCCACCACTGCCGCCTCCACAGCCAGCTGCCGCGCCATCTTGCTTGTGCCACCACACAGCCACCTCTCCCACATCGTGCTGCTCTGCCATGGCCGTGTGCCCATGCCCTAGCGCCGCCGCGCCCACACCTCAGCCGCGCACCCCATGCCGCATTGCTCCGCCGTGCCCGCTGCATCCACGTCCGCGTGTCGCACTGACCCGAGTTGACCTAGCCATGCCTACGACCGCCCCTACATTGCATTGCTTGGTCGCCGCACCACTTTGCATCCAACCCTAACCCTATCCTCTCATTGCCGACCCGGTGGTTCCCCATAATTCGTTCCTCTGTTGATTGGTCGTTGATTCACCGGTTCGTCAGGTAGCATGCCATCGCCTCCAATTTTGTATCTACTGCTTGCTTCTTAGGGTTTCGCATCTCTAGATATATATTGTGATTATTTATATATCCTATCTATTCTATCATGCAGTGAGTCGGTGCTTTTATGGTTGTCTTTGCAGTTGTTAGTGAACTCGGGGCCAAGCCCAAGAGTACGGATCGAGGCCAAGCCTCGCGAGTGTCAGTTGGTAGTTGATTCTCGTTCGTGGCAGTAGTTCTTTTCAGCTCCAGCAATGGCACGTGTCAAGAATGTCGGAGGTGGTCTAGGTGATGAGGATTCGAGGCCTCTGCTTCACTTGACTGATCAGGAGATAGGCAAGGCGAAGAAGACTACAACAAAGAAGCAGAAGCTCGTTAATGTGGAGGCTAAGCAAGTAGCAGTAGTGGTAGCCGCCGCTGAGCGAGCAGAGAGAGGTGGAGCTTGGAGTGGTGTCCGTATTGTAGACTAGCTATCACCAGCTCAGAGGGCCGCCATCGAGAGGGTTGAGAGTCTTCATGGTAGTCTAGCTGGGACTATCATGCTTGGAGGACGGCGTGTCACTTTAGAGGAGAGTCAGCCTTAGGGGGAGCCAGAGCAGCAGACACAGTCAGCAGAGCAGTCAGAGGATACTCAGCAGGTAGAGTAGACTGAGGAGACAGAGCAAGCACCTCAGCCACAGCTATGACGCTCTGGTCGTACTTGTACTCAGGTGTCACCAAGTCCTGAGACACAGAGGAGGAGCACTCGTCCACCTCCCAGACAATAGGGTCCACCTCCGGTGACTCACCTTGACTTGAGGGCAGCCACAGCCAAGCAAGTGCAGCAGCTCCGTTTCATGTAGTTTGAGGACTGGTTTTCGCCGAGGTGGGATGAGCATGCTTCTGAGCACTTCTATACACCACTACAGGAGGACTTCTACAATGCTTATCTACATAGTGGAGTTGCATTCAGATCTCAGAGAGTTTGCTCCATTGAGTCACTTGTTGCAGCAGCAGGCGAGCAGATTCGTCCCCATCTATCTTATTTGCCAGGGTTGATAGACCTTCTTTGATGGACTAGCCGCTATGTTCCATCATGGGTCCATAAGTTCTACTCTTCACTTTGGATTGATCCGATGCACAGATTCATACACTTTGCATTTAGAGGACGTGACAACAGGCTACGGAGTTTGAGGATTAGAGAGATCCTTAGGATTCTAGAGTCACCCATTTGCCTTCATGAGGTTTGCTACGGTCAGACAGAGTCTCCCAGAAGCCCTCATGGCGGGCTTGTGCCTCCCACAGATCTTGTACGACCATGCTTCACAGAGCTATTTGGAGAGGGGTCGAGCAGGACACCATGAGACCTTACTCCTACAGCTTAGCTTCTTGATGCTATCATGAGGAGGACCCTGCTCCCGAGGATGGGTTACTGCGAGGGATTGACTCACATTTAGTTATGGTTGGTGAACTCTCTGGTGCAGCAGATAGTATTTGATATTTGAGATGTCATTCTTTCAGAGATGGAGGACACTCTTGTAGAGGGGTTCAGAGGTCACAGACAGCTGCCTTACGCTCACTAGATTACCTTCTTGATTAGAAATGCAGTTACACAGAAGTCCCCAGAGATGATGGCTAAGTACACAGGTGCTACTACAGAGTTCCCTCCTTATAACATGACTCAGATGCTCTGCCATAGTAGTGCGAGGACACCTCACCAGTTGAGTCATCGCCTAGAGGTCCTAGAGACAGCAGCCCAGCAGGATGAGATTATCAGGGGCATTACAGCGATAGAGGAGCAGCTAGATGCTCAACAGGAGGGTGTGGTCAAGAGCGACCCTAGTGATAGTTCTGAAGATGATTATCAGGCTATTCCTTATATGCCTCCTCGACCACATGATAAAGAGGCCAGTGGCTCCAGCTCAGCTCCACAACCACCGTAGACAGACCCTGCTCTTCTAGCAATTCTTGAGCGGATAAGGCAGGATCAAGCATGCCAGGCCTAGGCGACCGCAGCTGCACTAGCATAGGTTCAGGCTAGACAAAACGAGTTCTAGAGATAGTAGCAGGCCATACAGCAACAGCAGCAGGCCATGCAGCAGCATTAGCTCCTAATCCAGCAACAGTTACTTGGTTTTATGCAGCATGTCATCACTGCTATTAGGGTTGCTCCGCCACAGTCTACACATCAGCTCGGCCAGCCTGCCACCACTTCAATGACTCTAGCTATATAGCCCAGTGGGCTTTAGAGTCAGGGACAGCTAGCTACTCAGTTTGCTTCGCCTATAGAGCAGGTGTCCCAGTGCTTTGCTTCGCTTATGATAGCCCAAGGTCCTCACTTCACACCTTGTTGTTACGGGCTTCACTCCGCCTCACAGTTCCTCGGTGCTTGTGACTGACACCCCAGTTTCTAGGAACCTCAGTGCCACTTTCAGCGAGCTTACAGGGTAGCCTACACTGCCAGAGCTACAAGTTTCTGCTCCTACCACAGTTGCTCCAGTTATTGGGACTACTGAGATGCTCCCATCATCTATTGCATCATTAGAGCCACCGACTATAGTGATACCTCTAGAGTCACAAGTCGTGCCAGTCCTAGAGCAGACCCATACCGCTTCAGCTTCACTTCCAGCGATAGAGGGTCAAACCGCTTAGAGCTCAGGGTCAGAGGATGATGCTGCACAGTTCCAGATTCTCACCGCACCTCAGAGCCCGACTTGTCTGCTCCTACCCCACCATCCGACCCTTAGGTTTTGGTGTTTGACGCCAAAGGGGGAGAGGATTGAGTATGTTAGATCTAGGGGGAGCGTTACATCTAGGGGGAGCATATGATTTATTTCTTTTGGCTCTTTATGTGTGATACATTATGCATTCACGTTTACTTTCATGCATTGAATTACATACGTGTGATTGTGATAGTTATTTGACATGTGTGCTCTCTACTTTGATTTATATATATATCATGTCACTTGGTTATGCTCATTTGCCTTGCTTCTATGTTTTACTCCGATTCAAATGAGCTTTATTTCATGTACTCATGCTTATTTCATATCTATTGAGTACACCATGTTGGCTTGGGTCATATAAGCATGTCTAACTCCTTTGCTCTTATTGTCACAAGCTTAT
This sequence comes from Miscanthus lutarioriparius, assembly GCA_904845875.1. Lineage (NCBI taxonomy): Eukaryota > Viridiplantae > Streptophyta > Magnoliopsida > Poales > Poaceae > Miscanthus > Miscanthus lutarioriparius. The sequence continues at coordinate 107,704,835 of CAJGYO010000005.1, forward strand.
ATGAACCAAGCATGTTGAAAACCTCATCTCTTTTATATACTCGAGGTTGTATTGTCATCAATCACCAAAAAGGGAGAGATTGAAAGCATCTAGGCCCCTAGTTGGGTTTCGGTGATTAATGACAATACGAGATTACTATGACTAACATGTGTTTTGCAGAGGTAATTTAAGTTAGGTCATGGTAATGGCAATTAATTGGGCAATCATGGTTGTCATGCCCCTACGATAGAAATCGTTTCAGTTTTCATAGGATGGACGGCAAGGTTAAGGATGGACTAGTTTCAAGTGTCGTTTGGTGTTGAAGAGACACTTAGAGTAGTTTAGGACTTTATTTTTCCTTTGGCCATACTATTAAGGGGGTATGAACTAGTAGCTTGACCTAGGTGAGTCTAGTGAGTTAGGTGTGGTGCACACTTATCAAATCTAGCACTAGGTAGCTCCGGAGTAGCCCTAAGATCAATTAGAGTAAACTTCATTCACATATGATTTCAAGTTGGAAGTGAATGGAGGGTCAAATGACTGACCGAACGCTGGTCTGGTTGTGACCGGATGCTGAAGGGTGAGTTTGGACAGTTCATTTGATCAACTGGAGCCGTCTGGTTGTGACCGGACGCTGAGTGAAAAGTAACCGGACGCTGGGTGCTAGAGTCCGGTCAACTCTAGAGAGGTTCCAGAGAGGGAGATTTCTGATCAAACGTGTTCGGTCAGTGCTGGCCGGACGCTGGTCAGGATCCGGTAACTAACCGAACGCTAAACAGTGAAGTGGCCAAACTCTAGGTGCCAGCGTCCGGTCAACATCAGTAAGGTTCTAGAGAGCAGTTTTCATGACCGAATGCTTCCGGTCAGTGCTGACCGGACGTAGGTCTGAGTTTGGTCATTACTTAACGACTCTTTCTGACACAGTGGCGGGGATAACTGACCGGAGCGTCCAGTCACCCTGACCAGAGCGTTCGATCACCCTGTAGATTGATGACTCAACCTCCAAACATCATGTTTTGAATGAGGGGGTATAAATACTTACTCCACTCATCCAAGAGAGGTCTCTTGCCCATTTATTCAGCTGAGAAACACCCTTGAGAGTGCAAAGGAGAGCAATAGCCTTGTGAGATGATTGAGATTTGAGAATCCAAGATTAAGGCCTCATTAGTGCAAGGAGAGTGGCAAGTGTGCATCCACCCTTCTCATTAGGCTTGGTGTGGTCAAGTGAGAGTTCATGCTTGTTACTCTTGGTAATCGCCATCACCTAGATGGCTTGGTGGTGATCGGGAGTTTGGTGATCATCCAGCGAAGCTTGTGGATGACCCAACTCAAGTTGTGAGCGGTTGTGGGTGATTCACCGCTATGGAGTGTTGAAGAATCAGCCCATAGAGAGCACTTGATCCTTACACGGATCAAGGAGGAGCTACACCCTTGCGCGGGTGCTCCAATGAGGACTAGTGGGGAGTAACAACTCTCTGATACCTCGGCAAAACATCGCCGCGTTTATATTTGAGCAATTTATTTCTTGTCTTTACATTTTTAGAATTGCCATGCTAGGGTAGGATTGGAACCTAGGGTGCAAAACTTTTATGCGGTAGAACAATAGAACACATTCTAGGCACAAGGGGTGAAGTGGGCTAAGTGTAGGGTTTAACTATTACAAAGAATTTTAGAATTAGCCCAATTCAAACCCCCCTCTTGGGTATCTTGATTCTTTCATTACCAACTTGCTTTCAGGCTTGACATGCACTACATAGCTTATCCTTCTCAAATGTGACATCTTTCAAGCCTCTAACTAAGTCATGCTTGATCAACTTGTTTAATTGTTTCATTCCAACATGACCAAGCCTTCTATGCCATAACCAACCCATGCTAGACTTAGTGAGCAAGCATGTTGACAATTGGGCTTCTCTAGCATTGAAATCAACCAAGTATTGATTCTCATATCTAAATAATTAGAATATCAAGTTAGAGCCATCTACACTTATGATCTCTACATCATCCACACCAAATATGCACTTAAAACCAAGATCACACAATTGAGCTACCGACAATAGGTCGAAGTTCAAGCTCTCTACAAGTAGCACAATGGAAATGCTCAAGTCATTGGATATTGCAATCTTACCAAGACCTTTGACCTTGCCTTTGCCATTGTCACCAAATGTGATACTATCAATCCCATTGCTCTTATTTTAATTGATTGAATTGAACATTCTTGGATCACCGGTCATGTGTTGTGTGCACCCACTATCAAGCACCCAATGCCTTCCTTCGGCTTTATTATTGACCTACAAAAGAAGAATAATTCTTTTTAGCTATCCAAACTTGCTTGGGGTCCTTGAAGGTTAGTTACCAAGGTCTTTGGTACCCAAATGGCCTTCTTCTTTGGGCCCACAATTGGTGTAACAATAAACTTAGCCTTCACACCATTGGTACCCTTAACAAGCATGTAACAAGAATCAAATTTAATTGAGGATATATTAGGTTGCTTGTTCTTGTTAGTCTTGTAATATTGCTCTATATGCCCAACTTGCTTGCATCTATTGCAAAACCGACCATCGCCCTTCACAAAGCTAACTTTGGGAGTGACAAAGGTTGCCTTGGCTTTCTTAGGGGTATAGCCTAACCCCTCTTTATTGAGAGAAAACCTTTGGCTACCCAAGCACTTTAGCAAGTGGGCATCTCCACCATAGGCATTGCCTAAGGCACGAGTGAGCTCATTCACCTCCTTCTTGAGGGTCTCATTTTCAATCATTAGTGAGGCATCACAAGTAGAACCATCACTCAAAGGTGAAGTTGAAGTGGAAGTTCTACAAGAAGTGTTAGTGGGAGCAACTACAATGGGCTTATAAAAAGATTCATCAATAATATCACATGTTAGTCCCACATCACAAGACACAATCACTTGCTCCTTCTTGGCTTCCTCCATTTTGACTTGCTCGATGAGAGAGGAGTGAGCCTTTTCAAGCTTAGAGTGAGGTTTGCCAAGCTTCTCATGGGCTTCCATTAGCCTCTCATGAGTGCCATTGAGCTCATCAAGAGATTGCTCAAGAAATTTGACTTTTTTGTGCAATTCTTTGCACTCCTTTCTCTTCATCTCAAAGTAAGTGTGCACTTGCTCACACATGTCCATGAGCTCCTCCTTGGAGTACTCCTCATCATCATCATCACTCCTACAAGCATCACTTTCACATTCATCATCATCACTCACATCGTATTTTACCTTGGTAGGCTTTGCCATGAGGCATGTCGATGGAGTATCGAAGATGGAGGGCTTGTTGTTGATGGCGATGCTTGCTAGTGCTTTCTTGATAGATTTCTTGCCATCATCACTATAGTCATCACTATCCAAAGAACCATCACTATCCCAAGTGACCACATAGCCTTCACCCTTCTTCTTCTTTGGAAGGTCATCTTCTTCTCCTTCTTCTCCTTCTTGTGCTTCTTCTTTTGATCCTCATCATTATCACTATTATAGGGACAATCCGCTACAACATGATCAGGGCTTTTGCAATTGTAGCATCTTCTCACATATTCTTTGCTTTTGGTGTGATCTCTTCTCTTTCTTGCACCATAGCCCTTCTTCTTCATGAATTTGCCCATCTTGCGCACAAATAGAGCCACGGCTTCATCATCAATGTCACTAAGATCCTCATCATCATTTGATTCTTTCTTGGACTTGCCCTTGTTCTTGGATGATGAGCTAGCCTTCAATGCTACACTCTTCTTCTTCTTGTCTTCTTCTTCCTTCTTGTCATCCTTATCAACCCCTTCTCTTTCCACATGGTATATCTCTTGTGTCATGACATCACCTAGTACTTGGTTAGGGATAATCTCCTTCAATCCTCCTCTAATGATAAGCAATCTCAACATCTCAAATCTTGGAGGTAGGCACATCAAGAACCGATGAGAGACATCATCATCCTTGATTTTATCTCCCAAAGCCTTCAAGTCATTGACAATTACTTGCAAATGATGAAACATATCCATAATGCCCTCATCATCCTTCATCTTGAAGCTTGTCAACTTATCCTTGAGGATGTACAACTTGGCACACTTCATCACCGGTATGCCCTCATATGTTTCCTCCAATATCTTCCATACCTCATTAGCTCTTTCACAATCCTTGATTTGATCAAACACCTTGGAATCAATGGCATTGTATATGGTGTTGAGAGCCATTGTATTGCATTGCTTATCGGTCTTGTCTTGGTTGGTGAGATTGTCGGGATCAATGATAGCATAGTCATTCTCGGTCACATCCCAAACTTGATCATTGATTGAACCAAGATACATCTTTATCTTTCTCTTCCAATAATCATAGCATGTGCCATCAAAGAACGGTGGTTTGCCCCCCGCATGGTTGAACACAACTTAAGCCAGAATTTGACACCGAGGTTTTTAAGCCTTCAATCAAATGGTGACCACTGCTCCAATACCACTTGAAAGGTTCTAATATGGCTAGAGGGGGTGAATAGCCTATTTAAAAATCTACAAACCAACTAGAGCAACTTGATTAGTATGACAAATAGCAAAAACAAACTTGCTCTAGCTCTATATGGGTTGCAAGCCACCTATCCAACAATTCTAGTTGTTATGATCACAAGGCACGCAATCTACTAAGTCACTACTCACTAAGAGCTCTCACAATTTCTACACTAAAGAGCTCCACTAGATGAGCTTAAGCTACAAAGCAAGCTCTCAATTCTAGCTACACTAAAGAGCTTGCTATAGCTAGTTTGCGAGAATGTAAATGAGTAAGTGAGCTGATTATACCGCCGCGTAGAGGAGTGAACCAATCACAAGATGAATACTTAATCAATCACCGGGAGAATACCAAAGGGCAAGAGACAACTAATTTTCTCCCGAGGTTCACGTGCTTGCCAACACGCTACATCCCCGTTGTGTCGACCAACACTTGGTGGTTCGGTGGCTAAGAGGTGTTGCACGAACCTCGTCCACACAATTGGACACCGCAAGAACCTACCCACAAGTGAGGTAACTCAATGACATGAGCAATCCACTAGGGTTACTTTTCGGTGCTCCGCCAGGAAAGGTACAAGTCCCCTCACAATCACCGGGGATGACCACGAACAATCAACAACTCATGCCAATCCTCCTCCGCTGCTCCAAGCCATCTTGGTGGTGGCAACCACCAAGAGAAATAAGTGAATCTCGTAGTTAAACACGAATACCAGGTGCCTCTAGATGCAATCACTCAAGCAATGCACTTGGATTCTCTCCCAATCTCACAAAGATGTTGAATCAATGATAAAGATGAGTGGGAGGGCTTTGGCTAAGCTCATAAGGTTGCTATGTCAATGCAAATGGCCAAGAGAGTGAGATAGAGCTGGCCAAATGATATTTATAGACACCCCAAACAATAGAGTTGTTGGCTCAATTATTGGGCAGACTGCGGGATGATCGGACGCACCAGTCGTGTGCATCGGACGCATCCGGTGTGGACAACCGGACGTAGGAGGGGCAGCATTTGGTCAAGTCCAGAGAGCTCCCAGAGCCGCTCTGGGCCAACCGGACGCGTCCGGTCACTTCGGACTGGACGCAGGAGACGCAACGTCCGGTCGAGTCCAGAGAGCTCCCAAAGCCCCCCTAGGCCGACCGGACGCGTTCGGTCACTTCGGACCGGACGCTGAAGACGCAACGTCTAGTCGAGTTCAGAGAGCTCCTAGAGCCCCTCTGGGCCGACCGAACGCGTCCTGTCACACCGGACCAGATGCTCCCAGTGTCCGATCAACTACTACGCTGAACACCGACACTTGTTGGTTCACACCGAACATGTCCGGTGTGGCGATCGGACGCATCCGGTCGCTCTCTGCAATCTAGTACTGAGCTACATCACTTTGATCGGACGCCAAACAGTAACTCCTTAGTGTCCGATCACTCCACTGAGCCAGAGTCCGGTCATTAATATCGGACACGTCCGGTCTCCATACCGGACGTGTCCGGTCACTCCGTGACCAGCGCGACTAACTCCTTTTCAACTCTATCTTCTTTACCCTTGCTCAAATGTGCCAACCACCAAGTGTATCACCTTGTGCACATGTGTTAGCATATTTTCACAAATGTTTTCAAGGGTGTTAGCACTTCACTAGATCCAAAATGCATAAGCAATCAGTTAGAGAATCTAGTGGCACTTTGACAACCGCATTTCAATACGAGTTTCACCCCTCTTAATAGTACGACTATCGATCCTAATTGTGATCACACTCTCTAAGTGTCTCGATCACTAAACAAAAAAAAACTCCTAATAATTTTACCTTTGCCTTAAGCTTTTTGTTTTTCTTTCTTCTATTCCAAGTCTAAGCATGTGATCATCATCATGGCATCACCATCATCATGTTATGATCTTTATTTGTTTCACCACTTGGAATGTGTCACCTATCTCATAGTCACTTTGATAAACTAGGTTAGCACTTAGGGTTTCATCAATTCACCAAAACCAAACTAGAGCTTTGACTAGCGCCCCACCGAGGTTCCTAACCCTAGTCAAATCTAGAGGGCGCGTTGTGAGCGATGGGAAGCTCCACCGCCTCCACTGCCTCCACTGGAATGAGCCTGCACTGCTGCCACCTTCGACACCCTAGCGGGTGCGTTAAGCTACCTCTACTCCGACACTCGAGGCCATGTCGCTGCCGCGCCATGGCCGCGACGCTGCTTGGTGAGGTACATCAGCAAGTTCCTTTGTCTAAGTTGAGTTTTACCCACTGATCTATGCCTAGATTATCCAAGAATTCTATCAATGGTATCAGAGCCATTTCTACTAGTGAGTAGTTCGAGTCTAGGGTAGAAAGGTGAAAGAAATTAGAAGGAGCTCAATGATTTCCATGTTTTTCCCAAACCCTAACCCTAGATCACGGAATGGAGGGGAGGAAGGGACCTACCTAGGTTCGTTCCCCGCCATTGCGACCACCGTCGCGTGAGAAGAAGGACCCACCATCGCCTCACCGACATGCGGGAAGACCGCTGAGCCGCGCTCGTCGCCGTGCGCGCGAGCCCCGGCCGAGGGCACCACTACAAGCGGGGGCCTGAGGTGGTGCCGGCCTTCTCTTCTCCAGCAGCCTTGGGTCACCGTTGCTACTGCGCCGCACGTTGAGCACTCAGGAGAGGAGAGGGAGGGAGAACGAATGAACTAGGGTTCGGGGGAGCGGCGTCCGCCAGGGGATTTTGTTCCGCCGAGATCACCGCCCGGCCGTTGGATCACGATCGACGGCCGACGTTGATCGGGCCGGCTTTCAGCCTAGGTGGGGAAGCAAAATCCTGGCCCAGGCCTAGGTTGCGGCCTAGGCGCGGGAGAGCGGGCGCGCGCTGTGTTAAGCAGGCCGCTTGGCCAAGGAACGCCGCTGGGCTGTGCGCGCGGGCGCGCTGACGAGATGGGCCGTGGGCGGGAATTTTCTCGATTGGGCCAAATGAACAGTAAAAGAGAAGTTTTTGGTTTTATCTTTTTTCATAAGCACATTTTGATGAATTTTGTCAAGTTTTGATGATAAATCTTTGTCAAAATTTGAACCAACGGCGTAATTTTTCAAAGAGTAGATGGGTATAGTAAAATGCTTCTAAAAATAGATAAATTATTTTTCATGTTTCTGCTGCAAAGTTTAATGTTTATTATCTTCTAATTAAATTTGAACCAATGGAAGAATTTAATTTGAAGAGCAATTAATTTTGGTTCAGTAAATTATTATTATGTTTATCCTCTAATTTAAATTGGAGGAGTAGTCCGATTTGTTTTAAGTTAAATTATGGTATTGCTATTTTCTGACCAACGTTGATGATAACAATATTATGATTTTATTTATGAGTTTAAGTTTGAAGTTTAAATCTCTGATAAATTTCACACCAACATGGTCAAATTTTCAGAGAGTAGATAAGATCCAAGAAATGCTCCTGAACTAATAGAATGTATTTTATTATCGTGTTTCGCTGCAATGATGTTGATTATCTTCTAATTAAATTCGAACCAACGGGAGAATTTAATTTTGAAGTGTAGTTATATGTCTTTCAAGTTATTTTATGAGTTTTATGCATTAATTCTATTTTCTGTCCAACGGTGATGTAGAATTGATGTAGAAGCATCTTGTAAGTTTTATTTTTTAACCGATGATATCACTCGGCTGTGTGCCAACGGGCTGCAATGCTGGGGTATGTGAATGAAAAGGCTTGAGTCAATCCAGTTCAGGACAGTTTTTTGTTAGTTTACTATTTTTCTGATTAAATTGAAATCAATGGGAAGATTTAATTGGAAAATGAAGTATAAGTGAATGTTTTAGTCATCATGACTAAATTTTTCGTTACGGTAATTTGTATATAGATTTATCCCGAATGGGGAGAAGTTTGACATAGTACTTATGTTAGTCAATCCTGCATGGTGGGAAGAAGTTTTGTGATGACTCATATGTTTTTGTATCCCGCATAGCGAGAGAAGTTTGGGTAGCTCTTATGATATCCTAGTATTGACCATGGCACAATAGAAATACACCATCATGGTCAATACTAATCAAAGGACAAAAAGATGCAAGCGTGACTTGCAAAAGTACAGTTAATAAAAGACATCATCGAGTTCTTGAAGTAGAATGAGGAAAGTGTACTCCTATATGAATTAAGAAATAACTTTATTTGCATGGCATAATCATGTGAATGAAGTCATAAGTGTCTCCTCATTCACAATTTTCTAAATAGTTCTTGAAATTATGGCAGTATAGTTAATGCTATATTTCGAGGGGGAGAATTATGAGATGAATTAAGAGTATGAATTAAGATCAATTAAGAAACTACTCTTCATTAAGAGTGAGATAAAGATGTTGATGAATGTGTGTAACACCTCTGGTATTACGAGCTCGCTAAGCACTGAGATTATGGCCTGAGAGGTAGATCTATAAATATAGTGAGTTAGTTTGCTTAAATGCCTAATGAAATCCTAACAAGAAAATAGGAAGAATAGTTTTAATTGTTTGGCACGAAAAACAATTTCTATAAACAAGAATAAAACATAACTTGTATTTAGTACTTAAATAAAAATTAAAGTACAAGTTTAGTAGATGGAAATGCAACATTAACTTTTAGAAAATAGATGTTAACTAGTGTTGTGGGAGCTCTAAAATCTAACTTGACGTTAAGATAAGCTCTTTTCATTAAATCGGCAAACACTTGAATTTATGTTTAAAATACCATTTTGGTGAATTATATATAGCAAAATATTTAAATAGTTCTTAAATACCTTGCTCCTATGAGTTAGTACGAAGTATGGACTAGGTCATGGTACAATTATTAGTTGAATCTGGCAAGGTTTAGACCTTTTAAAAATGAATGTAAACGCGCTAGTGGATGTTAGTTCAAAACAGAAAGATATGAATTTCTAAGTATGAAAGGTGGTAGACAATGCAATCTTGACATTTGATTTCTAACAGAAACATTTAAACATTAGCCGCATGTTTTGGTATTGTTGATTGCATCTAAGTGAGCATTTGAGAATGGTATAGGTCGTAGTGGTGTTGGGTGTTACGTTGCTCTCTTTAAAATTGATCGAACTTTGCTAGAACGCGTTGAGGACATGTCTTTGGCTCTTTGTGCGCGAACTAGCATTTCGGTGATAAGCTTAACTTGGCGCTCGTTGACCTCCCTCCGCAGCTGTTCGTTGATCATGACCAAGGTCCCGTTAGGAACCGGGTAGCAAGAACTATCGACGAGTTTAAGCGGTCGCACTTTAGGCAAAGTAATTAGCCGTTTTTGCTTGGCTTTAAAATCCGTGCTCGCCATTTTTGTGCTTGCTCAGCCCCGTGGGCGTGATCACCATGCACCCGCGTGCGCCGCTGTCGCCGCGTAGGCCGTGGTCGGACCGCTATTGTTGCCCAGCTCGCGCACAGGGGTGATGTCGTTCATCGTCTGTAATTTGGCTCGCTGCTTCGCACACGTCGTGCTTAGGCGACTGGCCATGGTGCCGCACGTAGCGCAAGTCATGGCTGTGGCAGTTTGGACTTGGCTGATGTGGCGCCCGCCTCACCCTTCAATCCACCTATCGCATCGAGCATTTGAGCCGTCCTACGTTCATCGTGTCTAGGTCATCGGTTCCGGCTCCAGTGGCGATGTGACACCTCCCTGTCCGCCTTGATTAGCTAGTTGACGTCAGCGCGTCGCTTGGGTCTGGTTGCTTCAAGTCATGCATGCCATGCCAAGCCTGCCCGTCGCATTGCCTAGGTGCACGTGTTGGTGGTAGCTTGTGGCCAGGCCATCGTCTTAACCCTCTTGCGTTTGTTCGCCTCCTCTTTTGCGCAACCACCGCGGCCAGAGCTCTATGCCGCCGCCGGTAGGCTCTACTAGCTTGTGGCTCCTCAGCCCGATTGCATACACCAGTGTGCGACTTAGGGAGCCAGCTAGACACCCTACCTTCCCCATTCTAGGCCGAGTACCTACCTACCGTCAATTTGACGAATTGCTCGCCGCCGGCCATCTTATCTCTGAAACAGAGCACCGCTTAGGGGTAAGTCCCCAACCTAGAGGTAAGGGTTTGATTGGGGGCGTTTGTAGGCTTGCCTTGACCATCTTTAGCCAGTGCTTGCATTGTCTTGGCCAGGACCCTCATCGGTGATGTGGTGGCGCGACAGGACCGCCGTGGAGCGTCGTCGCCGTGCTCGGGCTCACGTGGTCGGGTCACCTCAACCCTCCCCGGCTTCAACCGCCACCATAGCGCGGACTGCGGTAAGCTTCGGATGCTTCTCCGCCACCGCTACTCCTTCGTTAGCGCATAGGCCTGCCAGACTAGTCGCATCGCCGCGCGGATTCCCCATCGACGTGGGTAGGTGAAATTAGTGCACAGTTGGACGTGCTACTGATTTCTACTGTCGCGCATAGGTCTGGATGTCTAGGTCGGCTTCACAAGCGTGTAGATGGGGGTCAATGTAGGCTAGCGTGGCCGTGAGGTGCCAGCCGGAGTCGCGCCGGCGTGCATGGGCATAGCCGGAACCCGGTCGTTGCAAAGACGGTATTTCCTGGGGTGTTTTGTGTAAAAGTTGAGACTGATGGAATAGTGTAGCACGGCGTAGTTGAATTCGTGAGAGTACGAGCCCTCTTTTGCAAATGTGTTGGACGCGCGCGGGCTTCCTCCATGGACCATTGGCTGGGCCTACCTGTTACGCGCGCGGCCGCCCACGCGGGCCGCGTTGGGTTGCTGGGCTAGAATTGCCGCCACCAGCTCTTTTCGTTTTCTAAGCCTTTTTTCAATTTAGTCTCTAGAGTAAATTTGTAAATTCAATATAAATTTGGGTAGGGATTCAAAAATTGTGAAACTAATTTTGTTAGAATCCTAAAATCATGATCTATCTGCTAGTATATCTTGTTCACATAGTTTCGTGATATTTCTAGGAGTTAGCTAATTAATTTGAGATACTGAATATTGTTAAATATGAACTTGTAGGAATTGTTGTAATGAATTGGTGATAGTGTTGACCCTAGAAATTTCACCATAAGTTTCTCATATTATTAGGTGCTCGCTGTAATTTTTTAGCTTCTGAATAATTAGTTTGTTGAGGTAACTAATGAGCCTTAGTTTATACATATAATAAATAAAATGAAATAAAGAAACACCTAGGAATTTTATAACTAAAATATTGTGGAAAATTAGCGCCTAGTTCGATAACATGGATACGTGGCCTAGTACATTAGTCATCAGAGCTAGCCTGTTAGCCTAGCGGTGTAATCGTATTTTAAGCGTTGTGGTTGTCGTTGATTAATTATGTTTTCCGCGTGTATCCACGAATGTCATAATAGGAACAACGATGGATCTGGAGTCGACCAGAGTAGTAGAATAGATGGTGCCTTATTGATCTTGTCGCCATGATGGAATGCTAATATTTGGTTATATCTTACCCAGGCAAGCCCCGGTGCATAACCCCCTATTATTCTGCACTTTGATTTATGCTTGTGCATTAAGTTTAAAGAGTTGAATGAAAGCCACTTGCATATATATATATATATATCCTTATCATATGAGTTTTACAAGTATGACAGGATCGTGTAGATTGCTATGCTACAGGACTCCGGTAGAAGTCGAGTGATTGCCTGTCACTCATGAGAGATAGGAAAGATATTATTATTGCTATTATATTATTATCATAATGATATTTGGAGATCGGGCGGAATGGTACTTTGGATCTAGACTTAGTTGGCATTCGAGCGAGGCTCGGGTTGCACTTGTTCCGCCTATGTCGGTTAAGGACCGGCCATTGCATTGGGTTCTAGTCAGATCACAGACTTATTATCCTGAGCACATACTTGTTTATGGGAGCTGGGAAGACTCATTGCTCTCTTGTCGTGGGTTCCAGCTCTTTCTGGACCGACTGATTGGAGGCACGGATGGTGGAGGTCTAAGCACCACACTGAGTCCGGGACTCAGGTGTGGGGGCTTAGAGTCTAAGTTTGGACGGGGACCTAGACCCCTTGATAGGAGAGTAGTGGGTTGGTCCTGTTTGTGCCTAGGGTACAAGCGGGGCGTGTGTTTCAGGGTACCTAGCTGGGCACATTGATTCATGAATCACCGAGTAATCTGGTACGACTTGTCTACAATCTAGCACCGTAGTAAGAACTGGAATATAAAAGATGGAAAAATGATTCTGATTGCTTACCACCTGCTTGAAAGTAGCATAGGTGCTTACATAGAATGGTAGTTAATGAACTAATGATGACTGCTAATGAAATTGAATATAAGGACGCACGCTTAGTAATGCTTCCTGTAGATGCAATAACCCACAAGCCAAATAGCCTTGCATATCCTTGGAGTCTTTTCTTTCCTCCTAACGGACAAGTCTTGCGGAGTACAATTGAGTACTTAGGGTTTATTCTACCCTATTGAAGGTGACAGGAACATGTGGAGCTAACACTTGCGTGTGGAAACCTCCTGGTAGGCTCAGCGAGAATTTCCTTAACGTTGCGGACATAGAGTTTATTTGAAACGTCCACCCAAAATGTTTTCCAATGGAAAAACTTATAACCTGTTATGATGGATATAACAGATCATCATGTTAAGGTTTAACTTATCATTAAATGATTTTATCTCCGCTGAAACTCTGATAACATGGTTATTTTTTGCTGTTATAAACAATAAATATTATACTCTGACGTTGCATGGAAAGTGATGCAAGAAATGACTTAAGAATGTTGTAAGCTTTATTCTCTCATTTGTGATCCTGATAGAAAAATGTGGATTTTTGGGTTCTCCCTTGGGGTGTACTCGACAGAATTGCGTAATTTAGTATCCTCCCTTGAGTACTTAGTGTCTAATGGAAGACAAGTACTCCTGGGAGGTATTAGATTAGTCGGTTCTGCCACAATGTGTACTCTTCATTAAGAGTGAGATACAGATTTTGTAAGAAACTGAGTGAGATAAAGATTTTGATGAATGTGACCGTCAGTCATAACAATGATACCCCTAAACAGAGAAACAACTAAATTCCTGGATTTTTTAAATTTCTGAGAGGAAGATAGCATAGTCACCATCAAAGATATTAAAGCGGTGCTTAAAGCGCCATATAAGGTTTTAACAGATTGAACCCAAATAAGAAATTGGAAGATACACTATCTTTATAAAAGATAGGACGATCTGGGGGAGCGCGGTATGTAGAGACCTATGACTTGAAGAGAAGCGGGACTGCGTGCCCACTTCAGTGATTCAAAACAATGAATTTTTTGATACCTGTTGATGTTGTATGACTTATACAACACATGTTGTTGGCTCTTCGAAGAAGATGAATAATATAAATAAGGATCTTGTGATACAGGAGCCTGTAGAATCAATTGCCTCTTAGCAATGAAGAGCAACAACAGCCCCACATGAAAGTGCCAGTAGCTGAGGCCCCAGAAGGTTTCAAAGAATTAATAAACCAGCTTTCTGATGACTATGAAGTCTATGTCAATGAAGAAATTCAAATGGAGGGTGATCCCACCTCAGTTGAAGAAGCCATGAGAAGCGTTTACTCGTTTGAATGGCAAGAAGCTATGGAAGTTGAAATAAATTCGATGAATACCAACGATGTTTGGGACTTAGAAGAAATTCCTAATGGAGCCAAAATAGTAGGCTGTGAAAGAGTATAAGACAAAATGTGACTCCAATGGGAAGATGGAAAGATATAAAGCATGACTTGTAGCAAAAGGTTTTACGCAAAGAGAATGGATAGATTACGATGATAGTTTTCTCTCTAGTCTCATGCAAGGATTCTTTTCGAATCATAATGGTGTTATTGACACATTATGATTTAGAGTTACATCAGATGGATGTAAAGACAGCATTCCTCAATGGGGATTTGTATGAAAACATTTACATGGCACAACCCAAAGGTTTTGTCGTGGAAGAAAAAGAACGTATGAGATGCCACCTATAGAAATCTATTTATGGGTTAAAACAAGTCTCTAGACAGTAGTATTTGAAGTTGATGAAATGATAAGAAAGTTTGGGTTTAAAGAAAATGAGAAGGCCAATAGCGTTTATGCGAAGTTCTAGAATGGAAAATTCTTTTTCCACATCCTGTGTATAGATGACATCCTACTCACTAGTAGTAATGTTAATCTGCCATTAGAGAAGAAGAAGTCTTTGTCCTCAAGTTTCAATGTGAATGATCTTGGTGAAGCCTCATTGGTTCTAGGAATTGAAATTCACCGAGATAGATGAAAAGGGGTATTAGGACTATCGCAAAGGCATACTTAGAAAAGATTCTAAAGAAATAAAGTATGCATGCGAGTAAATCTACGCCTGCTCCTATAGTCAAGGGTAATAGATTTGGGAACTTTTAGTGTTCCAGGAACCGATATGAGATTGATCAAATGAACATGGTTCCATATGCTTCAGCTGTTGGAAGCATAATGAATGTACAAGTAAGAACTTACCCTGACGTAGCTTACGTATTCAGGATATTTTGGCAGAAGTCCAGTCCAGATATAGATCACTGGAATGGAGTTAAGAATATCTTGCAATTTTGCAAAGTATCATAGGCCTCATGCTAAGTAAGAAAGAACAAGTACTCTCAAATAGTTGTGGGTATAAATGTTAAGTTATGCGAGGTGTGTAGTGAAATCCACAGTAGTTGTTAACACTCGCAGTTTGAGTATTATTGTGGAAAAGCTCTAATGAAACAGTTGTGGTGTCATCAATGATGCATACCATAGTATAGCTTGTCATGAGGCCTCAGGAACCGGCACAAGTGGTTAAGGGAATATGTACCCGGATTTAACAATGGTAGTCAACAGCAATAACCATTTAAAGTAGTTAACTCCTAAGACAACAGGTCAAGTGTGCTGCCAAACACATTGACATTAAGTTATATGTTGTAAAGGAGAAAATCCATAATCATTTTGAAAGCATTGAGCATATAAGTACCAAGCAAGTACTTGTGGATCCGCTTACCAAAGGCTAACCACCCAGTGCATTCAGAGAACACACAGTCGACATGGGTTTACGGGAAAGCCTATGATTTTTTTATACTAAAGGCCTAGTTGATAATTCGTTTTAAAATAGAGAGGTGCATTGTAGCTGTTTAATCTAATGGCAACTGACCGTGACGATGAGGCACACTCTATGCACTGATCTGCGATAGAATGGGAAAAAGACAAAGTAAGTTAAGTTTAAGTCATAAGATGAGATTAAGGGGGAGAATGTTAGATTGATCTCCACCAGTTGGCCCAACGGCCAATTGGGCCCTTGATGCGCGCCCTGATCGGGGGCGCCTAGCCGTTCTCCTGGCTGATGGGCCCCCATCGTGCATCGCTATAAAGAGGAAGGTGGGGGCCAGGGCGTAAGGTACGAGGTTCACCGTAGCCGCCAGCGCCCCACCGAGGTTCCTAACCCTAGTCAGATCTAGAGGGCGCGCTGTGAGCGACGGGAAGCTCCACCGCCTCCACTAGACCGAGCCTGCACTGCTGCCACCTTCGACACCCTAGCGGGCGCGTTAAGCTACCTCTACTCCGACACTCGAGGCCACGACGCTGCGGCGCCATGGCCGCGACGCTGCTTGGTGAGGTACACCAGCAAGTTTCTTTGTCTAAGTTGAGTTTTACCCACTGATCTACGCCTAGATGATCCAAGAATTCTATCAGTAACTTCAACTTCTATAGAGATTTGTTTAGAGGCATTGCAATATGATGGAAGTTGGTAATCAAGTTCCCTATAGGACCCCATTTCAAAGAGTTGCGTTGGCCTCAAGTTCCACAAACACTATTGCATTAACCAACTCATTCTGCTTAAGTAGCCTATCTTCTAGTTACATTATTTCTCCTTGCTTTGTTGTATAACAAAGAATATCATTATTTGAGAGTGAAGTTTTCTAACCACTTGTTCTTCCAGAATCTAACATCAGAAACATTGTAAAAAATCAAAAGTAGATAAACCAAGGAATAGGTCTTGACCTTCATAAGGCTAGACTAGAAATGTGAGTCTTTGGTTTCCAAAATCTTCAATAGTGGTTTTTGTTTTCCAGGTGTTTCTTCTTAAGAAGTTCATGTCAAACTCCCTCTTCATTCATAAATTTGTATAATCATTTGCTAACAAGGTGGGCTTTTTGTAGTTCAAGATTAATAAATTTCTATAATCATTCGCTAATAAGGTGGCCTTTTGTAGTTCAAGATTTAAATTTTCCAAGCCCCCTTGTTCCTTGGGTAAACATAGAATTCCCCACTTCACTAATTTGTATCTTTTTACAGTTGTCACCTTGTAAAAAATCTAGTCTTTAATAAATTTGTTAAAATACTACTTAATTTTATCATACGTCTTCTTGAAATGAACCTTCAAAATAAACATATTTGGTTTCTTCCTATATAGTTGATGAGTTGTTTCACTAAGGATAATCATTGTCGCATTCTACACCCCAATATACGATTTGTCAGTCTTTGTTCTATTTGGTCGACCTTTGCATCTCATATGCCTACCTTATAGCATTTGCAGCCATACAAAAGATGCAAAAACCTGCACACGGAGCGCATATCACATATTGGCATGTTTGAATGTCTGCATCTGATCAGCCTGCACATTGCAGCTGTATGAACTATACGAGTAGGATATTTGGTTGGCTGGCTCAACTGTCCCACGATGCATCTGCCCATGCAAAAATATGGCTGCATCCGGGCTCTACTCATGTGGCCATTTCAGACATCGTTCGCAGGCTAGGCCCTACTGAAGCAGGATGAGCCAGAGGGATCAGTCACACACGGTAGTCAAGTTGTCTATGCTCGTACAGATAATCAAATAATATCTCAGTTTTCTTGCATCCTCTTATATTATATATAAAGAACATTAGAGACCGTAGGCGGTCTTCGGTGAATCGGGAGAGAAAGGAAAGCCATGCTCAGACACGCACGAGGCACGTGGCGGCGTCCATTTAATAAACAGTAATCAAACAGTAAGCGAAGCAATCTCCTTGCGTGGATCCCAGTCGCTATATGAAGTTTCATATTCATATTCGATGCAATCATGCAACCTCCGTTCAGCTTAAAACACACCAATTGACGAGGAAGGATATGACTCATATGACATGCAGCACAGTTACCACGGTAGATGGTTGGCTGTGTGACTGCAGGCATGGCGTACCCACGGGCACACGGCCTCTCCCTCTCTCTCTTTCTCTGCTGCATAACAGTAACTGTGCAGCGTAACGTACAGTGGCCGTGGAGAGAGTGGCGCATGCATTGCATGCACGCAGAAACGCAGAGGCGATGTGGGGAGGGTGCTCAGCTGCGCCTCGCGCCGGGCCAATGAATCGCGTGGTCAGGCCTCGCTGCGTGCTCTGCCCCTGCGGGCTGCAGCACCGGCGGCAGTCCGGCACCGCACCACATCCTGATCGCAGCGGTACGGTACGCCACGAGCGGGCTACCGCGGGGCACTGCAGGGAAAGGTGCCAGGCCGCCAGCCCACTGGGCGCTGCCACTGGCACTTGCCAGCAGCTAGCTGCCGCTGCCCCATACTAGTACTAGTACTGCCTCCCAGCGATCTGATTATTCTACGCTGCCCCAGGCCGGCGGCGCGGATGCCGATGGGCCGGGAATGTGAGAGCCGTACTCAACAACAGTGATCCTCCTCGGGCGCGGCGGATGCCGGCCGGCACGAACGAGCCCAACGACCGGACCGGACGGCCGTGTGATGATACTCCCTCTCCCTCCATCAGCTCCCAAGGCCAAGAGGGATCAGCCGCGCGCGCTGGCGCCTCAGGACGGCAGCAACGACGAGGCGCAAGGCGCCAGCGCTGGCGTGCGTACGAGTGAGCGATCGTACAGCGCGGAGGGCGATTTGTTCGCCGGCTTGGGAGACCGTGGCCGGGCAGCGCGGCGTCGGCGTGCGCATGCGACGCGACGCGAGAGAGAGGATGGATGCACGAGAGCGAGCCGAGCGGGAGGCGGTCGCGGTCGCCTCGCCTGCTGCCGCTGCCGCGCCTGTGCGCACGTGACTCCGCGCCCTGCCACTCGGCACTTCTGCAGTACAGACGTACGGAGTACATTACAGTACAGTACAAAAAGATGCGAGGTGGGCAGGGCCCCACCGGTCCCACCGACACGTTCTGGCTTGGCACATCAAGCCTGGACCA
Organism: Miscanthus lutarioriparius; assembly: GCA_904845875.1. Classification (NCBI taxonomy): domain Eukaryota; kingdom Viridiplantae; phylum Streptophyta; class Magnoliopsida; order Poales; family Poaceae; genus Miscanthus; species Miscanthus lutarioriparius. The sequence continues at coordinate 107,723,386 of CAJGYO010000005.1, forward strand.
CGGCCCATCTGAGGCTTACTGCGGGTTGCCGGGTGCCAAGATCATTTCGGAGAGCCCATTTTGTGCTGCTATTTTCATTTTCCTTTCGTTTTTCTGTTCCAGACCAAACACTTCTGAGAGGAGCTGCCGAGCTGTCTGCTGTAGTGCTGTCGCGCAAACCAAGGTGGCTGAAAAGGAAAAGCCTCTACCAGAACTCGCACGAGAAGACACGATCATTTGCAGCAACTGGGGACGATTTTAGTTAGAACTTAGAATCATGCCCTGGGCCTGAAGAGAACCACAAATCTGAAGACTGGAAGTATTGCAGCAAACTTCAGTGGAGAGATGCCCTTGAGAGCGTCACTGAGAACAGCTCGCCCAGATTGGACTCGTTCTGGAAACATAATCGAAATAACATCAAGCCTACACCATGATGCTGATGCTCTCTGATCTCGTCCCGCCAAAAGGCAAGGATATAACACACACAGCATCGAGCCACTAAGAAACTGAACGGGCTAGAACGAGCATGAAAATTGCTGGAAATAATTGGATATATTAATGGACTGTACACATATCTCCATTGGGGATAAAGAAAAAGGTATGATGCTGGAGACAACAGCTGGTTCAAATAAGCTGCTGATCTCAAAATTTTTGGAACATGCTCGGTCAATTTACATGCCCACTTTCAGAGAAACCCGTCGACAGACAGGTGTGATCTATTTCTGAACAATGTGATTTCGGGTGTGCAGGCAGTTTGCAGAATCTCTGTTTAATTTTGCTGAAGGTAGCGTATAGGGCAACCAACTACAACTACTGTCCTTGATTACGTCACGTAAGTTTGAGGGAACCAACTTTCCAACAAAATATGCTTGAGCCTCAGCACCAGGGTGAATAGAGCGTAGCACGGGAAGTGCAGCAGTACCACCACCAGGTACCTGCCAGGAGTTACAGTTTTTTCTTTCAACAAAGTTGATGAAATCGCGGTTTACAGCCATACTGGCATATAGCAAATTTCTTGATGACTTCAGTGTCAAATGAGTGCGACCACCAAAAGTATTTAGGTACCAAATTGTTCTTTTCCTTTGCATGTCATTGCATCTGTTCATGTGGTAATAAGATTTTCATAGCTATCCCTAGCTTGTGATTCTACTGTCATGTAATGTCTAGATTCTGCTTTTTTTGTTACGGGACTCACTGATGCATTAGCTACACATGAAACCATAATATTTAGCAGAATAGAGTCACTTCTTTCATCGAGTTGAGCTTACCATACAGGAGCACCAGGGAATGTCAAGTCTAGAAATGGGTAAGGCCACCTGAACAAAGCAAAACATGTTACACATCCCAATTTCACCTCATTAGGAAGAAAAAAAGAGCTAAGCTAGTAGCATTACCATGTTGACACGTTAGCATGGACGATCCACTGAACATTAACAAAAATGCCTGTCCACAGCAGGAAGTATGCTATCCTAAACCATGGGAAATGCTGCATTTATAGATTAAAAGATCAATACAGAGATCAGTTGATCATGATATAGATCAATGTTGTAGCATGAGGCATTTACCAGTTTGTTTAGAGCAGCATCACCAACTATGAAGACAACGTTGATTGAATGTGTCCCAATCAGAATCTGTTATGCACATATTAAGAACTTTAAGAAATAAATACAGAAAAAAAGAATACAAATAACAAACCTCAACAAATAAATTTCTCTTTTGTAGTATGACTATATATTATTATGAATAGCACGTAATCACGTAACATTTCTATACCTACTATTAAAGAGCGAAAATTTCTCGCCCACAAATTTTAGTCCCACTCTTCCAAGTCCATCTGTCCCTCCACTCCCTCCCTCGAGCATAAGAGACGTCTTAGCCAGTTTTACTAAGAGTAGTAGTATGTGATGAAGAGATAAGAATCCTAATTGGCGTCCAACCCATGACCTGAACTCACAACCCATGCTTATAGGAGTTAGAATAGCACGCGTCCAATTCTAAGACACATTGGAATAGATGAGCCAAGCTGTACCTAAGGTTGCAACACACAGGCATGTCTGCTAGTCATTCTTAAAAAGAAATTGGCCACAACTGATGTGCCTACCAAAAGCAGTGCTAAGCACTTGTATACTGCCACTTCTGCATCCCCTTAACCATGTAGAAAAGATACACAAGTAATAGCAGAAGGCAGAAATGTTCTATGTTTTTAGCATGTTTTATCTCTTTATTAATATAGGGAGAGCTCCAGCCATAAGTTCCAAAAAAAAAAGAGTCTCAAAGTTGACCGAATAAGTAACTGATAAAAGGTCACAGACCATTAAGTTATATACTATCATATTAGACTTCCAAAATCCCTAGGTATATATAGTGAATTATGATCTTCAAGGTAAAATTTTCAAGGAAAAAAGTAATGTATATGGAAGACTTTTAGTTAATATTGTTCACCAAACAAGTCAGATTGTAGATTAGTACAGTTCCTAAAATTGCAAAAAGGGAATACTCACAAAATTCATCTCATACTGATTGTGGGCAAGGAAAGGGTACAAAATAAACCAGAACACCAAATCTGTAATCATCACAGCACCTGCATTTGTCTGGGAAAAAAACACAGAATTTGAGTGGAGTACCAATGTCAGTCATCTTTCCTGTTTCTCTCTATTACTTTTATTTATTAATATAAAACAGGTCAACTTTTTGCAGAAATGTGAAGCTACGACATGCTTATGATGATTGATGAGTTACCTGAAACATGATCTGGAACATATAACCCCAAAATCCTGCTCGACCATTGTTTGCTTTAGTGTAATAAGAAATTTTGATTGTAGGGTCATATGCACTTTCTGCTGTTGGAGCTGTCATATATGTGCCATGATCTGCACCAGATCTTACCAGATCATATGTATCCCCACCGATATTGTAAACATACTGATAGCATCCGTAAATCGAAAGCAATGATCCAAGCTGCAGATGAAGAAGGTATTGAGACATTCACTAGTTAGTACTGGAGAAATCATTAGCAAGAATACATAAACTCTACAGTCTGTTTCAGATAATATCCTCAAAAATAAAATAAAATCATGTAAGCCTTTGTACCAGTGTTGCAGGAGTGCAGTGAGATATGATGTCAGTGTCAGTTACTGAGAATCAAGGTTAATTATAAAGTTAAAGTGACAAATAACCAAAACAAAAACCAAACCAATGTTCCATTAGCAAACTACATACCCCAAAATACAAGGTGACAAGCAAGAATGTCCACCTGCCAAACGAACAACATCATTTCAGCATAAGTTCTTTCAATTGTGGGCGGTGGAACTACTTCTGGGAATTATGACCAATCAGGATGAAGATGGTCTTACTGTGTGTAGTACAGGAAGATACTCCATCCATCAGTAACGATGTCGACCACAAGCAGCGAAGCCAAAACGAAGAAGGCCACAAGGCGAAACGCCAGCAGCCAGCCAGGGTGGATCCCCTCAATGCATGTCTTCCAGCAATCTTCAAGATAAACAACACCGGGTGCGGTCCGTGGTAACGCCTCTTCTCTGTCTTCACTGTTATCGCCATTGCTGTCTGGTGAACTGGGCCCCTCATACTTCCAAATCAAGAAGAACGCCAAGGCCATGCAGGAGTAGACCCAGAGCACGCACAGCAAGAACCTCCAGTTGAGCCAGTACTCCGGTTGAGTAGTGTCCACGGCCATGGCTGAGGATTGGAATGCTTAATTAATCGTCCCTGCCATCATATATCAGCAAGACATTATATAAGTTTGCTGTCCTAGTTGTCCTCGTTAAATCTGATACTATACTTGCGCCAGTCCACTCAAGAATAAGAAGAATCACTTTTCTCCTTGCCTTGCCGGCAAAGTGAGAGATCAACGCAATACAGGTATCCTAATCCGCAAATAGGAGTAGAGAAAGCAGAGGCAAAAGAACAGGCCGAAGAAAGTGAGGGACACCAACACACTATTCAGAGATTCAGGACCTATCCTGCAACATGCCCGACCTGGGTACCCCACGCAAAAGGTAAAGATGCAACCTTTTCCACTTCTTCCATTGACGCGCACACACGAAACAAACGAACAACGAAGCGGGGGGAATCAAGAAACCTATCGTTTGAGAGAAGATGAAGTGGGGGAAGGAAGATGGGTATACCGGCGATTGATTCGTCCACAGGGTCGCGCACGGGAGGATCGGTTAGGACACACCGGCGGATCGGACAGAGTGGTTAACGAAGAAACCGAGAACAGCCACTCCCCTGGCCGAACAACCACTCCCCTTGCCCGCTTGCCTTCTCCAAGCTCCGTCCGGTTCCTTCCCCCTTGTTCGTCTGATGCGCCTTCCTCCGCCGACTAAACTACTCTAGATTGAGATCGGGGGAGGAGACATCAGACATTGCGCATCAGTGTATCGGTGTGTCCGCAATAAAAAAAGACGCGGGATCAGAAAATGTTAGCCAAAATCTAGAACGTATAGAGAGATCATGAATTACAATATACGGATGGGCAGCAGATCCCTGCCAGTTCCTCGCAAGAATCTCCGACTCCCAGTCAAAGTGCCGGCGGTGGACTTGTGCCGGCGGAGACCTCGGGAAGCCTCGCGTTCGCGTCTGGCGCCTCCTCTCCCACCTGTCACTGACACACACACACACACAGAGCAGCAGCAGCCACAGGCGGGGCAGGGCGAGAAGTGAACGAACGAACCACCGGTCCACCGCGACGATGAGGACCAACCACGGGGCAGGTGATCTGGAGACTAGCCGATGAGGGTGAGATGGAGGCATGGAGCCTAGGTATTTTCCGACCTGGACCGCTTGCTTGGAATGGAATGGGACCATTGGATAGTCAGAGGACACAAATCATTTGCTTGTGTCGATTTGCCTTTGCGACTGCAAGAAATCAAAATGATTTTTTTTTTCTCACGTTGCCACAAGTACGTACTACACCTGAACTTTCTGGGATTCTGGCACGTGCGTCACCGAAGACAAGCAATGAAGCAAACAATCAGTAACCATTGTTGTCCATATGAACGGAATGAAATGCAGATGTTACCTAATTATACTCCCTCCGTCCATTAACCCTGTTCGGCTTATAAGCCATGGTTTATTAGTCAACAAACAATATTTTTTTCTCACACCAAATCAGCCAACAATATTTTCAGTCATTACTTATAAGCCAAACAAACACAAACGAACAGGACTTGTGTAATTTATTTTATTATTATTATCCGAACACTCAATGTGACATCCCTACGTGACATACGACGACAGGAGGTAGCATATTTTATTAAGCTGTATTTCAGAATGAAAACTACCATGCAATGAAGTGAAGAACATTCTCTGAAACGTCAAATATACTACTCCGTCCCAAAATAAAAGACGTTTTGGGTTTTTGTGCCACAAGTTTGACTCGATTTGTAGAAAATACGTGCAATATTTATATCTTCAAATAAATTTGTTAAAAAACTAGACAAAAAGATCTTTTCGATGATACTAATTACTTAACATAAATATTTATATATTTTAATATATAATTGCCGGCAGTTGTTTCTCGGGAAGCGAGAACGTCACTTATTTTGGGACGGAGGGAGTAAATGACAGGAGGTAGCATACAATTAAACTAATTATTGATCAAAATTTGCAAAATATCATTTAACAAAGTAAGAGTTACATTGATGGATAGAGGTAGTACAGATAAATGATGATAATTTTCATTGCTAGTTGGATAAGATAGATGCCCACCTCAGAAAAACTTACTCACCGCGGGATATATCACTGTATAAATCATACTCTTATCAGAGCTTTTACATGAAAGACTTGACACTTCCATATACTCATTCCTCAAATTGAAGATAGAAGTCAAATTATATTTTTAGTTCATTTTGGTTTTGTTGTTAAGCTCTTTAACTCTAACGAAAAATTAAAAAAATCTACAAGTTCAAATAAATACAGTATCACACAAAAAAAACTAGTAGGCATCTATTGCACATCCAAAATACAAATTACCAGCGCAAAAGTGAAAGTCCCGTTTGGATTATATAATAATTAATAACAATATTTATGGTATAATGATTTTCATATGAGATGAAAGGTCAAAGTTAGTCCACAAGCAAGATTTGGAGCTACATGAAGGCTATGGTCAAAATAGCATGGATCATGAAGCAAAAAATCTTAACTCACGCATTATAGAATTGTGCACCGGGTTTCCTAACCACTTAAAACTTGAAAAAGGGAAATAACTTGTTGTAGCTAATAACTTGACTAAGGCCAACCACGAATTTGACTTAAGTTGTGAGATTTGGCTCAACGAGAGGTAGGATCACTGTGAGTGTTGGATCTCTAGTGGCGTACCTCATGGAGTAGCTAAGGACCATGTCTCTGTTGTTATAGTGAGTTAGAGTAACCACCCTTACAGACTACATATCATATATGGGTGTGACAAGCTGAGTACCTAGTGGTGAGTGGTGACTACCTAATCACGTGGATTTGGCTTGGGATAGCGTGAGGCTGCTCATCGCCATACCATTTATGGGTTAGTTTGTCACACTAAAGAAATGATGGGACCTTGAGGCAACCCTTATCGGGGCATGAATATGTAGATTCATTCTAGACACTTTTTCTCGAACACGCAGAAGAGTTGTGTATCATTATATTATGAAGAAAAAAGGGCCAGCACAACCACAAACACCAACACACACACAACACACACAACTCTATTGTTCTGTGATTAAGAGCATGCATGTTAGGACTGAAATAAGAGATCAGCATCCCTATACGTCAACCTACTACTCTTCATGAACCAGACCAGCCAAAGAAGAGAGGCTCCGTGTGTCTGCTATCTCCCAAAGACGTCGTTCATCACAAAGTAACGTTGAGAGCTCTTCACATGCTAGGAGTCATGTGTGGGTACACCTCTTCAGAGATTTCTTCGAAGGCATGAACGTCTCTGGACGATTTTGGTTGTTCTTACTTCTAGTTTCATAGTAGTGAGAGCAATTGGACAACTTCTACTTGAGTTAATCATAATTTCATTTGGTCACTTAATTGCTTCCACTTAATATGCAGCAACTCGAGCATAGCATGTCATGTTCTAACATATGCCATGCTTTTTTCAATGATTACAAATCTCTATAAATTTTCCCTTGTTGCATGCACCAAATATTTATGTTGGAATAAGCTCTCTAAGTATAATCATACTCTCTGAGCATAGCGTTTCCATATAGGGCTCTAGTTTGTCTGGGGTTAGATGGATATAAGGTATAACATAGTTTATACTAATCATTTCCAATTCCCATATGTAGGTTTTGTTGGGTATGCTATTCTTGCTATCACATCCAATTGAGTACATCTCAAGAACATTCAATCTTGTTCTCGGCCGCGTGCTCATCCGTTTCTAGTGTGTATAATATTTCATGAATCCAAACAATTTTAGAAGCAACATTATGGCATATGTATCACAACCAAAATGTGACTTTATAGTTATGCACGGTGTTAATTGTTTTATGTTTTTAGGTGTGTGAACTTTAAATTCATCCTAGACAAGGTATTTGTATCAAAAGAGCTTGCTATTGTGTTGTTGATTCTTCACCTCACCACCTTTATGGCATTTACAGACTACTGGTGGTTAAAATGAGTAGTCACCACTCATGTTAGGTGTAATGAGTTAGCAAATATCTACACTCATCTAAATAGTACAATTTTCACTCAATGGTTTTCTTTCTCTAGTATATCCTGTCACATTTTCTGTACCACAAGTTGTACTACCCCTGTATGTGACTATATATATGAGAGGCACCCCCAAATGGATGTGAGGTGTTCCCCTAATTCATTGTCTCCGCTTGTTTACCTACACTCTTGCTCATGATCTTCCTCCTCTTTGAAAGGTCCTAATATGGCTAGAGGGGGGGTGAATAGTCTATTTAAAAATCTACAAATCAACTAGAGCAATTTGATTAGTATGACAAATAGCATAATGCAAACTTGTTCTAGCTCTACAAGGGTTGCAAGCCACCTATCCAACAATTCTAGTTGCAATGAATACTTAGGCACACAAACTAGCTATGTAATTACTCACTAAGAGCTCTCAACCTTGCTACTCTAAAGAGCTCAACTAGATGAATGTAAATAATAAAGCAAGCTCTCAATTCTAATTACACTAAAGAGCTTGTATCAACTAGTTTGCAAGAATATAAATGAGTGAGTAGAGTAATTATATCGACGTGTAGGGGATGAACCAATCACAAGATGAATATATAGCCAATCACCGGGAGAATGACAAAGAAGAGAGACAATCGATTTTCTCCCGAGGTTCACGTGCTTGCCAACACGCTACGTCCCCGTTGTGTCGACCAACACTTGGTGGTTCGGCGGCTAAGAGGTGTTTCACAAACCTCGTCCACACGATTGGACACCGCAAGAACCGACCCACAAGTGAGGTAACTCAATGACACGAGCAATTTACTAGAGTTACCTTTCGGCGCTCCGCCGGGGAAGGTACAACTCCCCTCACAATCACCGAAGGCGGCCACGAACAATCACCAACTCGTGCCGATCCTTCACCGCTGCTCCAACCATCTAGGTGGTGGCAACCACCAAGAGAAACAAGCGAAATCCGCAGCGCAACACGAATACCATGTGCCACTAGATGCAATCACTCAAGCAATGCACTTGGATTCTCTCCCAATCTCATAATGATGATGGATCAATGATGGAGATGAGTGGGAGGGCTTTGGCTAAGCTCACAAGGTTGCTATGTCAATGAAGATGTGCAAGAAGAAGCCCTTGAGCCAGCCATGGGGCTATAAATAGATCCCCCATCAAATAGAGCTGTTGTACCCTTTCACTGGGCAAAACACGCTCTGACCGGACGCTCCGGTCATACTGACCGGACGCTGGCCCTCAGCGTCCAGTCACCTAATGGACGCCACGCGTCACCAGCTTCAAACGATGTTCGTCAGATTTCAACGGCTACGAAGCTAACCGGACGCTCCGGTCAAAACTGACCGGACGCTGAAGCCCCAGCGTCCGGTCGTTTCCAGTAAGCTCCCCGAGGCATGTTTTTTTGACCGGACGCGTCCGGTCCACCTTGACCGGACGCAGACCAGCGTCCGGTGCTCAACCCTACCCACTGTGCCGTCTGACAGCTCGACCGGACACAGCCTTTTAGCGTCCGGTCGCTGAGTGACCCAGCGTCCGGTCAGTAGACCGACGCCAGCATCATTTCGACCAACTCCATTTCAACTCTAACTTCTTCACCCTTGCTCAAATGTGCCAACCACCAAGAATTTTGCATCCGGCGCAATAGAAAATAGACATTTCATTTTTCCAAAAGCCATCTCAACCCTGCAAACACCTTGTGCACATGTGTTAGCATGTTTTCACAAATATTTTCAAGGGTGTTAGCACTCCACTAGATCCTAAATGCATATGCAATGAGTTAGAGCATCTAGTGGCACTTTGATAACCGCATTTCGATACGAGTTACACTCCTCTTAATAGTACGGCTATCTATCCTAAATGTGATCACACTCACTAAGTGTCTTGATCACTAAAACAAAATGGCTCCTACATTTTATACCTTTGCCTTGAGTCTTTTGTTTTTCTCTTTCTTCTTTTCCAAGTTCAAGCATTTGATCATCACCATGCTATCACCATTGTCATGATCTTCGTCATTGCTTCATCACTTGGAGTAGTGCTACCTATCTCATAATCATCTTGATAAACTAGGTTAGCACTTAGGGTTTCATCAATTAACCAAAACCAAACTAGAGCTTTCACTCTTCCTCTTCTCTTCCTTCTCCTCTTCCTCATCTTTCTCTTCACAAATTGAATCATTGTCATATGTATATATTGAGGTGACCAAATTGTTGGCTCGGGCTTGTCATGTGTGAATTTGCTCATCTTTCTCTTCACAAACTGAATCCTTGTCATATGTATATTGAGGTGACCAAACTGTTGACTCAGGCTTGTCATGTGTGAACTTGCCAAAGTTATAATCAGTTTTGAAGAGAACTTTCATAATTCTTCTTAGGTTATGCGTTGTCAAAACTTTCATAGTTCTTCTTAGGTTATGCACTATCATGATGTTTTTATCAAGAACGTCTCTGTGACATGCCGTCCGACGCGGTCCGCCAAGGGCCTACCATAGCCTTGGCTGCTCAACTTAGGTTCGGCGGGGCGATAGATGTGCGTGAGGTCACGTGTGGATTCACACCGAGGATAGACCCGTCGAGGATTGCGATGATGAGGAGCCTTGAAGCAGCCCATGACATGGCCCTAGATGCACTTGATCTACAGCCAACGGTGTCTCCCTTATCCCTACAGTGGAGGGAGAAACAATAGTAGAAGCTATTTGTAGGTGGGGTATTGCCCCCAAAGACAAAGTTGTGTTGCTAAAAGTGCATCTAGCCTCTAAGTGGGTACATTTTGGTGGATAGAATGACAACACGATCAAGGGACTAATGTGTTTTATGAGACTTGCAGGCATTTACAGGTATATAGTCCCAAGCGTGTTGTATTGTATTTGGTCTCAAATATAGCAAATGACTTGAAGCTTGATCAATCTATATGATAAAGACAACAATACAAATGAAATGAATATATTATTAGCTTAATGGTTGATTCAATACAAGATGTGACTTGATGACTTGAGATGGTGAAGATAGCAAGGAAAGGCCTCGAGGTACTAAACAAAGGTGAAGGGCTAGCGATGGCTTGTCAAACGAAGAACCCAACTATAGTGAAGAAGAAAGTACTTGCATTTAGTCGAGGTACTAATCAAGCTTTGAAGGTCATGTTGATGTGAAGGATTGAATAGTTGAAAAAGTGACTTTGGATGATATGCGGAATCTTGATCAAATAGTTTGATAAACTCAAAGTCACAGCTCAAGAAAACTCAACTCAATATATGGATGGTGTTGGAAACCCTCATCTGATAAAATTGATAAAGCGACATTTATTCTAAGGATGACAAGATCAAGTGGGATTATTTGTGAATTTCTATTTCTTGACTTTAAATATGTCGTACTATCAAGAGGGATGCAACACAATGTATTAGATGTGACCTAGAAGTGCTCAAAACAAACCCAAGTGAAAAATCCTGAAAAACAAGCGCTTGAGAGAGTTTTGGAGGTGTATAGAGTAGCATCGGCGGCCAGTTCCCAAATAGGTCGGTTTGGCTACACCTGACACATCCCCAATGGCAAGTTGGTTAGTGAAACCGGCCAGGCCAGTTTTGATTGACCAGACTGGTTTTGACTGACCAGACAGTCCAACGGCTAGTTTTTGGGGTTGCCTATTTAAACCCCCTTCCACTGCCTTGGGTTGGTTGCTGAAGCTTTCCCGCCCATACCAACCAACAAATCCTAGAGAGAGTTCCTAATTCACCTTTTGTGGGATTTGAGTGCATTTAGCCACATCCATTGAATTGCAGAGCAAATTGAGCCATGTGAGATTGTGTGTGAGCAAAATCAGAGTTGAGCAACCCTTGAGCACTTTGTGGTGATATCTAGTTCGTGTGAAGCATTTGTTACTTTTTGAGCTTTTCTCCTAGACAACCTTAGTGGTTGTTAGCGAGTCACCGAGGTGTGGTCCATGATTGAAAGTTTGTAAGGGCTGGTCTTCCCGTTGAAAAGGAAAGAAGACTCCTTGGTGGAAAGGTGGAAAGAGGTCGCTTTGGACCCGGTCATGAGTTGACCTTAGTTGGGTCACTCACTGGCTTCCACAATGGAGACTTATGGCTCACTTGGTGTCGGGTTCATAAACCCGGGGTCCCTCATGGACCTGCTTCCCCGCAAAAGCTCGGCCCAGCAGACAACGTTGCGAACGACGTGCAACTCCTGGGGTGGCCCAGAAGGGTGATCCAATCTTCGACTGGAAGGCCTGGCCAAGGAAAGGACGACGCTTGCTTCCAACTCTAGCCCGCCTCTCCTACTAGAAGGCCTGGCCAAGGAGGAATGGCGCTCGCTTCTAACTCCGGCTTGCCTCTCCGATCGGTAGGCCTGGCCAACGCTGCTTCCGACTCCGACCCGCCTCTCCGACTGGAAGGCCTGGCCAGCACCGCTTCTGACTTCGACCCGCGTCTCTGACCGGGGATGCACCGAACCTCTGCTTACAGCTCTTCTCTGATTGGCTCAGTCAGAGCCGACTGGGACCAACCGACTGGGGACACCCGCTCGGTGAGGACCTAGGAAACGAGCGGAGCAAGTAAGGTAGGGCGCTCAAGTCAACCACAATATTAAGGACCGTACCCTGTACACCTGCAGCACATTACCGATAGGGCATGTCAGAAGGGTGCCCTGCCACCTTCCAGGCATGTCAGAGCCCCAGCAGTGTTGTGGGCGGTGACGTTTGCCCTATAGTGTTGTGGACGCCCTCAACTCCCATACGAGGCAAACACGGTAAAACCCCCCACATGCCTCTGGGCATCGATAGTGTTGTGGGTGCCGCCATTTGCCATACATAGTGAATACGGTAAAACCTCCCACATGCGTCTGACACAAACAGTGTTGTGGGCGCCAACAATCATCATTGTACCCGATGGCATGGGCAACAAGACTTAGTAGCATACGTAAACTCTCCCTCTCTCACTTATAAGGCCATCCTCTTCATCTATAAAAGGGGATGTGCTCTCTCCCAATAAGGACGACTCTCGGGTGATTCAGACTCTCAAACGATTCGACCATCGGGATTCAATCAATTTAGACACCCAGCGAACGACTCCAATAAAGCACACGCTCAAATACTTAGCGCACGTAGAAGCTCTCGTCTCTCTCGGCCCTTCGGACTAGAGTCCGACCGGACCTCTTGCACCCCCATCTTACTCCCTCTCGTTTGTAACCCCACAGCAAACTTCGAGCACCTGGACTCAGGAATAAAGTCACCGACCGACTCAAACTGGGCATAGGGCATGTTGTCTGAACCAGTATAAACCCTGTGTCATCGAATGCTAGGCCACATCTGATCACAACGTACGGCAAAACTACAAATATTTACGTGTTGGTCACTTTCTGCCGTCCGTGGGGAAGACGCCGTACATTCACAACTTTGGTCATCGGATGGCCCATGTTTCTACCGTCTTCGGCATGGCGGGCTCAAGCGATACGACTCGCTTCGGCTCGCTGGAGTTTCCCACGCTTCCACCTGTGGGGATGTGGGTTCCTCCCATCTTTGAGCCTTCCCAGGCCTTCCTCTTTAGAAGCCTAGACTTTGTCACCGACTGGCTCGGCGTACTACACCACCGCTAGGAGGCACTTGTTCCGGCGCCTGTCGGAGGGGCACCCTCCCTCGACTCCGGAACTTCTAGCAACCGCAACGACAAGGCGCCTATGCTTCGCTTCAAGCCTACGCTGGGCTCAAACCCCACTGTGAGTAATATACATACTGTTATTTACTCGCTATTTACTATTTTCGACCAATTCTCCGGAGGGACCCTGTTGTCCCTACCATGACCGTCGTACGACCAGTTCCCCTATGGCCCCACATCCCCTACGGACGCGTATGCACGGGGGCTCCGAAAGATGCTGGCGCCACCCCCTCTCACATCCGAATTCATGGGGATGGCGGACTATGCTCCCGCCTCTTTTCATGACCTCATGGATGAAGATGTTGAGAGCGACGGCTCCAGTATCGGCGATGTCATGGCACCTAGCCACCCTCTGTCCCACGAGTGCGCTATGGCGGACGCTCCGGGATAGCCGCCGGTGGTGGTGGAGTCTCTTTAGACCCACACCCCTCTAGACCCTCACGTGGATGCCCTCGCATGTGCCCAGTAGCACAGCGAGGAGCTACGACAAAGGCGACAGAACCAGCCGCCACCTGCACCGGCGCACTCGGCGCACCACGATGCGCCCCGCACGTGTAACCCGGCTGGCGGTGCCCGGGATCGCGCCCGCCAGGTTCAGCGCAACATCATCAACGGGGGGAACGATCCCCCATAGTTCGCTCGGGCTGGCCAAAGCATCACCGCTTCTCTCAAATCAAGTAACCAGCATCTCACATCCAATTCATCGCTTCGTGTTCTACCATTTCCAAGAACACGCAAAGGTGCGAATAGATCAGTTGGTTAATCAAGCTAATTGGCCTCCTCTAATAATATCATTTTCTTCATCTCTAGAGCTCATTTGAATTTATTTATTGTGAAATAAATTTTGTTAGATTCCTAAATTCATGATCTATCTGTTAGTGCAATTAGTTCATATGGTTCTGCGATGCTTTAGGGTTACTTCTTAATTATAGGTTGCTTGTTATTATTATGGTTATTTAGAGAATGAATTTTTCTGATGCATGGTAGCTAGTGCACCTTGTTTTATCATATATATAGTAAATTGATATTAACAATAAGGATGCCTTTAACTGCTAAGATAATACATGAAATGTTTCATACCTGTTTAGTGAGAATAATAGGTAACTTTGCGTATTAGTAATTAGAGTTAGCTTAGTAGCTTGGTAGATGTATTCTTATTTTAAGAGTTGTTGTTGCTGTATTACTAAGCATTGCATCATCATCACTGCATGCATATAGAGAACGTGCCAATGGAGATCGTGACCTTCGGCGAGCAGGAGTACAACGAAGTCATCGAAGAGTACGAGGAGATCCTCGTGCAGGAGGACGTTCTAAAGCCACCCGTCACTGACTTTGTTGACACCACGTCTGCCCAAGGCAAGCCCCGGTGCATAACCCTTACTTTGAATAATAACTGGATATATATCTATGATGTGCATTTACGTTACAGGCATTTTATGGAAACTACATGCATAAATATATCTACCTATGAGTCCTACTAGTACAGGTCGAGTAGCTGCTATGCTCAGGATATCGGTAGCGTGATTAACCTGCCGTTACTCACAAATAGGTGATAAATATGATCACTCATGATAAAATGGTGGAAAGGAAAATGGTGACCGGGCAGGGATATGGTTGGGTTCTGGTGGGTGTAAAGGGTTGTGTCCTATGGCCAACAGGGCATAGCTCGGTTATACTTTTTTCCTGTCTGTGTCAATTAAGGACCGGTCGTTGCATATGGCTCTAGGCAAGTCACAGATCTATTGTCCCGAGCGCATACTTGGGTATGGGCGCAGGGAAGACTTGTTGCTCTCTTGTCGTGGATCTGGCTCTTTCCGGACCGACTGATGGGAAGAGGAGGTGGTGGAGGTCCTTGCACCACAGAGTCCGGACTCAGGAAGTGGGGGCTGGGAGTCCAAGTTTGGACGGGGACTTGGACACCCGGGACAGGAGAGTGATGGGTTAGTCCTGCTTGTGCTTGGGGTACAAGCGGGGCGTGTGTCTTCGGGGCACCCAGCTGGGCACATTAATTCGTGAATCGCCGGGAAATCCGGTACGGCTTGTCTGCGGTTTAGCACCGTAGTAAGAACTGAAAGTTGAAAGGAGAAGAAATGGAACTGATTGCTCAACTCTTGCTTGAAAGTAGAACATGTGCTTATATAGACTGGCTAGATGATAACTTAATACGGCTGATAATAATAATACATAAATAAGGACGCACTATTAGTATTGCTTCCTGCTAAAGAAAACCAGCAAGCCATATAGCTTATCATATTCCTTGGAGTCGAGGAAATTATCCCCACTAGTCGAATAATTCTTGCGAGTACATTGTGTACTCAGGGTTTATTTACCCCTGTTGCAGGTGATGCTTGAAGAGTACCTTTGTGTGGAGGATCCTTCTGGTGGGCTCAGACGGAATCCTCGCCCCTTACCGCTAGATGTTATTTTTAAATTCCGCTGTTATCATTCCGCACTCTGGTATTTGGTATTGTAATAATGTACTTTTAAGAAACTCTAATGTATGAAATGGACTTGTGTTGTAACTTGTTCTCATTATTAGATCCTTGGGAAAAATGTGGATCTTTCGGGTTCTCCCTCGGGGTGTGCCCGACAGATACCATCCGCTGTAGCCTGCTTTCGGGGTGCTTAGTATCTGGTGGAAGACGAGCGCCTCCATAAGTGTGCTATTTTGGGCGGTTCTGCCACAGTTGGTACCAGAGCCAATAAGGGTTACGAGTTTCATCACTCTTTTTTTCAAAACTTAAAAATTTGACCAACAAAAGTTTTGCAAAAAGTAGGATGCGATTATATTAGGTAAATAAGTATAAGCCCTAGCAATATGGTCTATCTAGGATAGCGGCACTGGTTTTGTCTAATCAGTTTTCTGCAGGTACACTGACTTACGTTGCGTAAGAAATCGCTTAGTATACGGAAAGTGAGTGTGCGATGTGCCAAAAAGTTTTCTGAATGCCGCTATATTCTGGCTTGAGTGAATGTTTAGGTCGAAGCATGCATCATGATAATAGCATCTTACTTCAACTGAAATCCCCCTTCACGTATAATTGAATTAGTAAATTTATAGGACTAACTAACGAAATGCTTTAATAAATGTGCTGTCATTTCTCTAATCCCTTGATTCTGATCGGGAGGGTGCTCTAATGGATGGTTCATATCTCTTACAGATGAATCTAAGGTCTGGACGTGGGAGCACTAGTGCGGGGGCAACTCACGGTCCTGGCGAGGGCCAAGGCGAGAGTGGCCGGGCCCATGAGCCCAACGGGGAGAGCCATGGGGCTCCACTTCTGGCTCCTCCTCCGCCACCGCCTCCGCCAATGACTCCCGCAGAGATAATGGTAGAGCTGTTGGCTGCTCGCCGGGAGTCAGCTGCTGCTCGCCACGAAACAGCTCGTGCCATGGACATTATGGCACAGGCTATCGCGGGCCTCGCCCACGGTGGCCACGGGGGCAACGATGGGAATGGGGGTGGTGCCCACCGCCCTAAGGGACAGTCCTCTTACCAGGACTTCCTCAAGACTCACCCACCCATGTTCACACCGTCTGATGAGCCCCTAGAGGCGGAGCACTGGCTTCGCACTCTAGAGCAGAAATTTTGGCTGCTCGGAGTGACCGACGAGCAGAAGGTGTACTTTGCGGCGCAGCAGCTTTTGGGGTCCGCAGGTGCATGGTGGGAAACCTTCCAGGCCACGGAGCAGCCGGATCATCCAGCAACATGGCAGGAGTTCTCCACCGCTTTTCGAGAGTTCTTTATCCCTGTTGGTGTCATCAACCAGAAGGTGACCGAGTTTCTAGAGCTGCGCCAGGGGAACATGACAGTGATGGAATATGTGAACAAGTTTAATCACTTGGCTCAGTATGCTAGCATCCATGTGGACTCTGATGACAAGAAGAAGGACCGTTTCTTTCGCGGCCTCGCTCGCATTCTTCAAGAGAAGCTGTACACGGCGAACTATCAGACCTTTGGAGCACTGATGAACGCCGCCATTGCCATATAGGGTTTTCAGCGGGAGTCCCAGGCCGAGTGGACTAGGAAGCGGGTGGCAGCTGGATCCTCTAGCCATCCTCACACATAGAAGATACAGGTTGTCCGGTGGGGGCCCTATCAACCATCTGGCGGGCCTTCGTTCCGGCAACCCCAGCAGACTTTGCAGACTTCCTCTACTCATTACCGTGCACCTCCGCAGCAGGTGCAGCCACAACAGTCTCAAGGACAACAGGTCCTACCTCGTCAGGGGTTTGGGAACATGCCAGGAGCTTGCTTCAAGTGTGGCAAAGATGGCCACTATGCCCGGGCCTGTCCCCAGAACTAGTCAGCTCAGTCAGCTTAACCGTCCACAAATTCTAGGCTTGTCAAGAGGACCATCATTAAGAAGAAAGTGCCCAGCAGGTCTGGCCAGGTGCACTTCACAGATGCTGCGTAGGTTTTGCAGCAGGAGCCGGTGATGGCTGGTATGTTTACCATCGACTCCCATCCAGCTTTGGTGTTGTTCGATTCTGGTGCATCACATTCCTTTATGAGCATGAGGTTTGTAGAGCGGCACAACTTATCACTTATGGCTATATTGTATGCCTATAAGATCCGTACTGCGGGTTCCCAAATGTTTATCAATACCCGCACGGATACAGTAAGTTTGGTATTAGCCACCCACACTTACCGCCTATAGTTCATGGTCATGCCTGGGCAAGGCATTGATGCTATTCTTGGAATGAACTGGTTGCGGGTGTATGGGTAGTATTAGATATGAAGCGGAGGAGTGTGGAGTTACGGCTTCCTTCTTTTGAGGATAGGATGTCTCTTATTGTACCCTCAGATTCAGTCTTACCTATTGCTGCCCATGCTGAAGCCTCTCCTGATCTTACCTCCATCCCTGTGGTTTGTGAGTTCCCAGATGTTTTCCCTGAAGATCTTCCTGGGTTGCCACCAGACCGTGAGGTAGAATTCTCCATTGAGCTTGAGCCTGGTACTGCTCCTATCTCCAGACGCCCGTACCGCATGGCTCCAAGAGAACTAGCTGAAATGAAGAAGCAGCTAGAAGAATTGATGGACAAAGGTTTCATCCGTCCAAGTTCTTCACCTTGGGGTTGCCCGGCCATTTTTGTGAAGAAGAAGGATGGTACCTTGCCGATGTGTGTGGATTACCGCCCTCTTAATGCGGTAACAGTTAAGAACAAGTATCCTTTGCCCCGCATAGATACTTTGTTCGACCAATTAGCTGGTGCTAAGGTGTTCTCGAAGATTGACCTCCGATCAGGCTATCATCAGATCAAGATCAGGCCACATGATATACCAAAGACAGCTTTTGCTACCAGGTATGGGTTGTATGAGTACCTAGTGATGTCTTTTGGTCTCACCAATTCTCCTGCCCATGTACCTGATGAATTTAGTTTTCATGCCGGAGCTGGATAAGTTTGTGGTGGTTTTCATTGATGACATCCTGATCTATTTCAAGAATGACGAAGAGCATGCCTGACATCTCTGGATAGTATTGACTCGACTAAGGGAGCACAAGCTGTATGCTAAATTCAGCAAGTGTGAGTTTTGGTTAGATCGAGTGTAGTTTTTGGGGCATGTGTTGACACCTGAAGGCATTTCAGTAAATCCCAGTAAGGTGCAAGATGTGTTAGATTGGAGATCTCCCAAGTCTGTGCATCAGATTCGTTAGTTCCTTGGTCTAGCTGGATACTATCGGCGTTTCATTCCTGATTTCTCCAAGATAGCCCAGCCAATGACCAAGCTGCTCCAAAAAGAAGCTAAGTTTGATTGGAGCCCAGCTTGTGAAGAAGCTTTCCAAGCTCTGAAGACCTTTCTGACCACTGCTCCTGTATTGGCCCAACCAGATATTGATAGGCCCTTTGATGTATACTGTGATGCCTCAAAGACGGGGTTGGGGTGTGTGCTTATGCAAGATGGGCGTGTGATAACTTATGCTTCACGCCAACTGAAGAAGCACGAGGTGAACTACCCCACTCATGACTTAGAGCTAGCTGCTGTGGTCCACGCTCTGAAGATTTGGAGACATTATCTGTTGGGGAACAAAGTACATATTTTTACAGATCACAAGAGCCTCAAGTATATTTTCACTCAGTCTGAGCTAAACATGAGGCAGAGGAGATGGTTAGAATTGATAAAGGATTATAACTTGGAAGTCCATTATCACCTAGGAAAGGCCAATGTTGTAGCTGATGCTTTGAGGCGAAAGTCACACCGGGTTGAAGAAACACCTTTGTCTCTCAACCACGCAGAGGTGTTGGCTCACATTGCATTGACATCAGAATTGCTAGAGCAGATTATTCGGGAGCAAAAGGAAGACATCGAAGAAATTCCCCACATCAGAAAATTGATAGCCGAAGGGCGTGGCCCTCACTTTAGTGTTGATGAGTATGGAGTCATGAGATACAAGGATAGACTGGTGGTTCCATCCAATGAAGAGCTAAAAGGAAAGGTTTTGAATGAAGCTCACCATTCAAAACTGTCTATTCATCCTGGCAGTAACAAGATGTATCATGATCTGCGCCACTTGTTCTAGTGGTCTAACATGAAGCAGGACATCACCCGGCACGTCGCGGAGTGCGACACTTGTGGTAGGGTTAAAGCAGATCATATGCGTACCCCAAGATATTTGCAGCCCTTGCCCATTCCTGTTTGGAAATGGGAGGATATTTCTATGGATTTCATTGTGGGTTTACCCCGCACCTCCATGGGCTTTGATTCTATTTGGGTCATTGTGGACCGTCTCACCAAGTCTACCCATTTTATCCCAGTGGACACTAGATATACTACCAAGAAGTATGCTGAGATATATTTCGATCGGATTGTGACCCTACACGGAGTTCCCCTTACTATCATCTCTGATAGAGAGTCAGTCTTTGTCTCTCATTTTTGGGAGCAATTGCAGCACTGTCTAGGTACTCATCTTCTTAGAATCTCAGCATACCACCCACAAACTGATGGTCAAACTGAAAGGGTGAACCAGGTGCTCGAGGATATGTTGAGGGCTTGTACCATTTCTTTTCCTGAGAAGTGGGATAAGTGCTTGAAGTTAGCTAAATTTTCATATAATAACAGCTACCAAGAGAGCATCCGCATGGCACCATTTGAGACTCTATACGGGCAGAAGTGTAGAACGCCACTGAACTGGGTTGAAGTGGGAGACCATGGGTAGTTTGGGCCTGAATTCATAAAGGAGGCTCGAGAGAAAGTAAGCATTATTCGAAGCCACTTGAAGGCAGCTCAGAGCCGACAAAAGGCTTATACTGACAAGCGAAGAAGGCCTTTGGAGTTTGCAGCTGGGGATTATGTGTATCTCAAAGTATCTCCTATGAGAGGGGTGCATCGGTTTGGTGTCCATGGCAAACTAGCCCCTCGGTATGTGGGTCCATACAAGGTTCTAGAACAGTGTGGTCCAGTTGCTTATCGTCTCCAGCTGCCTGATATTTTATCTGCGGTACACAATGTGTTTCATGTATCGCAATTGAAGAAATGTCTACGTGCTCCTAATGAAGCTATGGAAATTGAAGAGCTTCCCCTCCAGCCAGATTTGACTTATGTGGAGCACCCTATCAAAATCTTGAATGAGAAGGTGAGAGTGACCAGGAATAGAGTAGTAAAGTTCTACAAGGTGCAGTGGCAAAACCATTCAGAGGACGAAGCCACGTGGGAACAAGAGAGCTACCTATTAAAGCATTACCCCCACCTCCTCTCTGGTTCTGATAGTTAGTTGCTGCGTCGAAATATATTTCTCTATCTCTTTCTCACACTAGGCACATAAAATCTCGGGTCGAGATTTTGTTTTAGGGGGGTAGATTTGTAACACCCTTGGTGTTATACCTTAATCAAAACACTAAACCATATCATGGGCATCATGTTTATGTATTATTGTATGTGGTAAATGAGAAATTAAATTTTATTGCACTGATTCTCGAACTGAGCTCTAATTTATTCCTTGTCCAAATACTCTCCAGCACAGCTCGACTCACTATTGTCATCCTAATCCGGCTCCATCTCTCGTTATTCACCTTCTTCATAATCCCCGTAGCACGCACAAGGCACATACTCTGCTTAGCCCACGCAGCACGCGCACAATGACAAATTATTATCATTCACTAATTATTAGCATACCACTTGGCAAGATTTATATCTCCATCAATCTCGCGACGCGCCACTGTTAACCCTTGTTGTTCTAATTACCCCGCCTTTACTTTGCTTGCTAATCACCTTGCAAAATTATCAGTGCATGACGCGCTGCTGCTGCCATAGTATGTCGCACACGCTACGCATTAATATCACTCGCAAGCTCGGCCCGCTAAGCACTCCGCTTGCACGCTGCTCAGTTACTTTGCAAGCGAGGGTCAGACACCCTTTTTCCACAAGTCGGTACTGTAGCAGCGCAGAAATTACTGTTCACCGTGGAAAATACTGTTCATCCGAGAAAGCACGTCGTGCACAGTCAGCTGCTTTTGACCCGTGATCTCCTCCTCCATTGAATCCTTGACCACTCGTTTGCCTCTGCATGCCCCCAACGAACGTCATCCTTCTTTAGTATGCATATCAGATAATCTTGGATGATCCAAGGAGATGAACTTTATTATGATGAACTGGATAAACATAAATATCTATGAGTATTGTTAGAATATAAATAAATTATTAGAGAACACAGTATAAAAATGATTCGCTGTGGGTTCAATGTTTATCCACGAATGAACTTGTAAACACTGTCCTTCAGAATTACTAGCATGTCGTAATTTGCACACAAGCTGCCACCTTTTGGCTTCTGAAAGTTGGCAGCCACACACCATTGACTGGTACTTAGAGCAGTGCTTTTTTGTAGTACGAAGTCAACACTGTCCACTACGTCTTGCACGTCGTGCACGTCTTGCACAGTTTATCGTGGAAAATACTATTGTGGTCCATGCCCCCTATGCCTGCTCTCCTCTCCTCCTGATGACTGATGAGATGAGCCTACTAGCTACTACCAACTTGCACTGCTGCATGCCTATATCATATGACTCCTCATAGTACTGGAGTAGCATGCATACCTCATGATGAGTCAAGGGTCAATGTGCCAAGGGACAGCGCAGGGCGACCTGCATGACTGAACCAGCGCCCACCGCCAAGCACGTTTAGCCCAAAGCACACTCCAGTCCTGATGTGCTCGTTAAGTCCAAAGACCACTCCAAGTCCATCACGTGAAATCCAATTCACATGACCAGATAGCCAAATGCCAGCTCCACCTCTCCCTCCCCGCGTCTCCTGCCTTTAAAAGGACACGCCGAGCCGTCGAGCTGTTCCGCTCCACTGATCATTCACTTCTCTCAAATCAAGTAACCAGCATCTCACATCCAATTCACCGCTTCGTGTTCTACCATTTCCAAGAACACGCAAAGGTGCGAATAGATCAGTTGGTTAATCAAGCTAATTGGCCTCCTCTAATAATATCATTTTCTTCATCTCTAGAGCTCATTTGAATTTATTTATTGTGAAATAAATTTTGTTAGATTCCTAAATTCATGATCTATCTGTTAGTGTAATTAGTTCGTATGGTTCTGCGATGCTTTAGGGTTACTTCTTAATTATAGGTTGCTTGTTATTATTATGGTTATTTAGAGAATGAATTTTTGTGATGCATGGTAGCTAGTGCACCTTGTTATATCATATATATAGTAAATTGATATTAACAATAAGGATGCCTTTAGCTGCTAAGATAATACATGAAATGTTTCATACATGTTTAGTGGGAATAATAGGTAACTTTGCGTATTAGTAATTAGAGTTAGCTTAGTAGCTTGGTAGATGTATTCTTATTTTAAGAGTTGTTGTTGCTGTATTACTAAGCATTGCATCATCATCACTGCATGCATATAGAGAACGTGCCACTGGAGATCGTGACCTTCGGCGAGCAGGAGTACGACGAAGTCATCGAAGAGTACGAGGAAGAGATCCTCGTGCAGGAGGACGTTCCGGAGCCGCCCGTCACTGACTTTGCTGACACCACGCCTGCCCAAGGCAAGCCCCGGTGCATAACCCTTACTTTGAATAATAACTGGATATATATCTATGATGTGCATTTACGTTATAGGCATTTTATGGAAACTACATGCATAAATATATCTACCTATGAGTCCTACTAGTACAGGTCGAGTAGCTGCTATGCTCAGGATATCGGTAGCATGAGTAACCTGCCGTTACTCGCAAATAGGTGATAAATATGATCACTCATGATAAAATGGTGGAAAGGAAAATGGTGACCGGGTAGGGATATGGTTGGGTTCTGGTTGGTGTAAAGGGTTGTGTCCTATGGCCAACAGGGCATAGCTCGATTACACTTTTTTTTCTGTCTGTGTCAATTAAGGACCGGTCGTTGCATATGGCTCTAGGCAAGTCACAGATCTATTGTTCCGAGCACATACTTGGGTATGGGCGCAGGGAAGACTTGTTGCTCTCTTGTCGTGGATCCGACTCTTTCCGGACCGACTGATGGGAAGAGGAGGTGGTTGAAGTCCTTGCACCACACTGAGTCCGGGACTCAGGAAGTGGGGACTGGGAGTCCAAGTTTGGACGGGGACCTGGACACCCGGGACAGGAGAGTGATGGGTTAGTCCTGCTTGTGCTTGGGGTACAAGCGGGTCGTGTGTCTTTGGGGCACCCAGCTGGGCACATTAATTCGCGAATCGCCGGGAAATCCGGTACGGCTTGTCTACGGTTTAGCACCGTAGTAAGAACTGAAAGTTAAAATGAGAAGAAATGGAACTGATTACTCA
This sequence comes from Miscanthus lutarioriparius, assembly GCA_904845875.1. Classification (NCBI taxonomy): domain Eukaryota; kingdom Viridiplantae; phylum Streptophyta; class Magnoliopsida; order Poales; family Poaceae; genus Miscanthus; species Miscanthus lutarioriparius. Next base: position 107,747,414 of record CAJGYO010000005.1, read on the forward strand.
ACTCTTGCTTGAAAGTAGAACATGTGCTTATATAGACTGGCTAGATGATAACTTAATACGGCTGATAATAATAATACATAAATAAGGACGCACTATTAGTATTGCTTCCTGCTAAAGAAAACCAGCAAGCCATATAGCTTATCATATTCCTTGGAGTCGGGGAAATTATTCCCACTAGTCGGATAAGTCTTGCGAGTATATTGTGTACTCAGGGTTTATTTACCCCTATTGCAGGTGATGCATGAAGAGTACCTTTGTATGGAGGATCCTTCTGGTGGGCTCAGACGGAATCCTCGCCCCTTACCGCTAGATGTTATTTTTAAATTCCGCTGTTATCATTCCGCACTCTGGTATTCGGTATTGTAATAATATACTTTTAAGAAACTCTAATGTATGAAATGGACTTGTGTTGTAACTCGTTCTCATTATTGGATCCTTGGGAAAAATGTGGATCTTTCGGGTTCCCCCTCGGGGTGTGCCCGACGGATACCGTCCGCTGTAGCCTGCTTTCGGGGTGCTTAGTGTCTGGTGGAAGACGAGCGCCTCCGTAAGTGTGCTATTTCGGGCTGTTCTACCACAGCACCTCCCTTCCTGATGTCGTCGACGCGGACGTCTTCAGCGCGTTCCTCTCTAGAACCACCTGTGAGTCTTTGATTCACAAGCTTGGCTATCTGAAGGCTCAGACCACCCGCGACCTACTCGACGTCGCTACGAACCACACCTTCGGCGAGGAGGCGGTCGAAGTAGTCTTCAATGGAGGCTGGGACAAGGGCAAGGCCAAGCGCGAGGATCAAGACGAGGGCCCCTCCACACAGAGGGGCAAAAAGAACAAGAACGATCGGCGTCGACCGGCCAACTCCGTGTTGGTCGCCGCAGCTGATTGCGTGGGCACGCAGCCCCATTAGGGCCTGCCTGACTACTTCGACAAGCTCATGGATAGCCCATGCACCAACCACGCTTACCCTATCAAACACCTCTACAAAGACTACGAGCTCCTCAAGCACTTCCCGTGGTAGGCCGACGGGCCAAAAGAAGGAAAGGGCAAGGAGGCGGCAGCCAGGAAAGGAGGCGCGATGGGCAAGGATGGGGACAGCTTTCCCGACCCCGAGGAATGCATCATGATCTTCGGGGGACCCGATGCTATCTACTCCAAGCGCCAGCACAAAGTGCGCGACCAAGAGGCATGCGTCGCCAAGGTGGCCGTCCCCTCCTTCCTCCGCTAGTCAGAATCTCCGATCACTTTTGATCAGAGGGACCATCCATCCCACATCGCCAGACCAGGACGCTACCCGCTCATCGTCGACCCCATTGTCCGCAAGAAGCGCCTCACCAAGGTGCTGATGGACAGAGGCAGCGGCCTCAACATCCTCTATGTCGACACCCTTGATGCCATGAGCATCCCCCAGTCGGAGCTTCATCCGGTGAGCTCTCCCTTCCACGGCGTAATCCCGAGAGCGTAGGCATATCCACTCAGGCAGATCGACCTACCCATCATGTTTGGCGACCGAGCCAACTTTCGCTCGGAAGTGCTTACCTTTGAGGTGGTGGACTTCTCGGGGTCTTACCATGCCATCTTGGGGCGGCCATGCTACGCCAAGTTCATGGCGGTCCCCAACTACACCTACTTGAAGTTGAAGATGCTAGGACCGAACGGCGTCATCACTGTGGGTAGCACCTTCTCGCACACCTTCATGTGCGACCGCGAGCATTACGAGCTCACCACTGCCATCATCAACTCATCCAAGCTCCCACAGCTCGGGGAGTTGTCGACCCCAGCAGTCCCGGACTACAACAAGCCAACCTCCTCAGCTACCTTCCGCCCACTCGAAGAGACCAAGGCGGTGGGAATCAACCCCACCGACCCAACCAAGACGGTACGGATCAGGACCCAGCTCTTGGCCAAATAGGAATGCGAGCTCACTGACTTTCTATGCGCCAATCATGATGTCTTCGCATGGAAACCTTCCGACATGCCAGGCATACCGCGGGAGGTCGCCGAGCACGCACTACGCCTCGTCTCAGGCTCGAAGCCCACCAAGCAATGCCTGCGTCGCTTTGATGATGAGAGGCGTAGGGCCATAGGAGAGGAGGTCACCAAACTCCTGGTAGCCGGCTTCATCAGAGAGGTATTGCACTCCGACTGGCTTGCCAATCCTGTTCTTGTTAAAAAGAAGACCGAAAATGGAGAATGTGCGTTGATTACACTGGCCTCAACAAGGCATGTCCGAATGATCACTTTCCTCTACCACGCATAGACCAGATAGTCGACTCTACCTCAGGATACGAGGTCCTCTCCTTTCTGGATGCCTACTCAGGCTATCACCAGATCACGATGAAAGAGTCTGATCAGCTCATGACCTCATTCATCACCCCGTATGGTTTGTACTATTATGTAACCATGCCTTTCGGTCTAAAGAATGCTGGCGCCACCTACCAAAGGTGCATGTAGCAATGTTTTGCCAATCAAATCGACCTGCTCGATCAGTCTAATCAACCCGAGCGATCGAAACCCACAATCATCGTCTATATTGATGACATAGTGGTCAAAACGGCTCAAACTTGTGACCTGATCATGAACTTGGCCGCGACATTTGTGAACCTCCGAAGGTTCAACATCAAATTGAATCCCAAAAAATGTGTTTTCGGGGTTTCAAAGGGGAAGCTGCTTGGATACATCGTGTCCGAACGCGGTATCGAGGCCAACCCCAAAAAAATCATGGCCATCTCCAACATGGGCCCTATACGCAACATCAAGGGAGTACAAAGGCTCACTGGCTATCTGGCCCACTACGCTACGAGATGTAGAGGAGGTCGTCCACAGGTGTGAAGGATGCCAGTTCTACTCTCGGCAAACTCATTTGCCAGCACAAGAGCTCCAAACCATCCCCATCACCTGGCCATTCGTGGTCTGGGGCCTCGACATGGAAGGACCCCTCAAAAAGGGTTCGAGAGGCTTCACTCACCTACTCGTAGCAGTGGATAAATTCACCAAGTGGATAGTGGCAAAGCCCATCACCAACATCTGCTCGGAAGAGGCGATCAAATTCTTCCTCGACATCATCTACCGGTTTGGCGTTCCTAACTGTATCATCACTGACCACGGGACTAACTTCACTGGGAGAAGTTCCTAGACTTCAGTGATGGATACAGCATCAGGATCGACTGGGCCTCGGTCGGACATCCACGTACTAACGGTCAGATCGAGCGTGCCAATGGCATAGTCCTCCAAGGACTTAAGCTGCGCATTTTCGACCGACTCAACAAGTACGCCGGGCGATGGGTCGCAGAGGTCCCAGCGATCCTCTAGAGCCTAAGAACGACCCAGAACCGATCCACAGGGTTCACACCCTTCTTCCTAGCCTACGGAGCTAAAGTAGTGCTGCCCTCCGACCTCGACCACGACGCCCCAAGAGTGAAGGCTTTCGACCACGACCGAGCCACGGAGGCTCAGCAAGACGCAGTCGACCTGCTCGAGGAGGCCCGTGAGATGACCATCATCCGCTCCGCTCGCTACCAGCAGACTCTCAGCAGGTACCATGAGAGGAAAATCAGAGAAAGGATCCTCCAGGTCAGAGACCTCGTGCTTCGCAGGACCCAATCGACCAAGGAGAAGCACAAACTCTCTCCACCAAGGGAAGGACCCTATACGGTGACCGAAGTGATCCGACCGGGCGCCTACCGACTGAAGGACGACAACAACAACATTCTCACCAACACTTGGAACATCGAACAGTTACGTCGTTTCTTCCCCTAAAATTCGGTCGTTACCGTTTTCTTTCATTCAACGTTCGCTCCTACAAAGCACCCCGGCCTGAACACTTCCGGCCCGGGTCGCTCGGGGGCTCCACGAGGGTGCGATACCACCTCTCTTTTTTACTATCTTATGGTAAATACTTTTCTACCCGAACGAAAGGGTAGTCCATTCCTTTAATTACCTTACGTGACTTTGCTTTAAACATTCCGACCGATTGCACCTCGCCACTACCTACGGTTACGAGCAGCTGAGCCTCGCGGGCCACGCTCGGGCTCTTAAGGTTGCAGCCTACGGGACAAACGGGTAGGTGAAAAAAAGAAAGAATAAAAAACAAAGCTATGCTAAGGTAAAAATAAGGAACGGATGGGACAAGCTTCCCCGAACGAAGTGATTCCATCACAAAAACAAAACTGATTGTATTCATTAATACACAAAAATGTTTACACAGGGGACTCCCCCACAAACTTATCCCTTACACAAAATGCTTGTATCTACTTTTACATGTTATTGTGGCTGCCCGGTGGCATCGGCTGTCGGCGCAACCGGCGAGGGTAGGAGCTGCTCGTCCTCCTGCTAGACGGTGTTTGGCTCGGTCAGGGGCAGGACAACATTCGTTTCTGACCCGGGATCCGCTCCATCCATAGGCTAGATGACGTCTTCTGCACGCGCGCCTTTAGCTACGTTCGCACGGTGAGTCTCCATCACCCATTGCACAGAGACTTCCTCTGCCACCAACTATGCGTGTGGCAGCAAGCTCTCCCCGAGCGCATTGATGGCATCCGGGCTCCAACCGTCAGTGTACCCGCTGTAGATGGCGATGAAGTCTAGGTCTGGGTGGTGCATCGCCATCGAAGTTAGCGCCACCGAAGTTAGCACCACCGACGTCCCGTAGAACATCCCATCGGTGATGAGCGCCCGAACCTCATCTGGGACCTCCGCCAGTCAGATAGCAGGCGTGCTGGTGCTCGGCGCCGGCCCGAACACTTCCGTGACGACGACCTGGGTGACATTGCAGATCTGATTGAGTTCCCCTTCGAGAGCACGTCGCTCCTTAAGGGACTTGGCCAGCACCTCCACATTCCGACCAATTGTCGCCTTGGCTGTCTCCAGGTCCTGCTCCAGTGACCCAACCTTTCCGCCCAGCTCTAGAAGACGGATGACAAGCTCAGAAGCAAGCTAAAGGAAGAAACTAAGACATCAACCAAAAACCAAATAGGTACATACCGAGGCGGGTGTTCTCAAGGATGGAGAGCCCTTCCTCCTACCGAGTCACCTGCTCGAGCAACCGGGCGTTCAACTCCTCCGTCCCAAGCACCCGACCCTAGAGCATGAGCACTTCCTGGTCGACCTTCGACCGGGCCTTTCACTCTAACTCTGGCCTCCAGGGAACTTTGGAGCGTCGCCTCGGTCTCCGCCAGGGACTTCTGCAGTGCACCCTCGATCTCCACCTGGTGGACCTTCGCCGCGTCAAGCCCCCACTCAGTGGCGGTCACTCGCTCTGCTGCGAGCAGTTCCATCACCCGCGCCTCAGTCACCTCCCCCGCCCGGTCTTGGGACTCACAGTGGGCAGACTCCAGCTGGCGCTCGAGCTCGGCGACCCGCCGTGATGTCGTGGCCTCCCGGGCGTGCTCCTGCTAGAGGAAGCGAGACTTGCAGCTCGACATCTCCTCCAAGCCCTACAAAACAAGAGGCAAACACGCTGAGATAACCAGTGGAAGACCAAGGAGTCAAGGATGAACGTAGAAAACCTACCTCTACGACGCGGGGCAGGTCGATAGCAACCGCCTGCTGGATGGACTTGACCCGCTCCAGGGCCTCCTATAGCTTCACCCTAGTTTGGGCAAGATCGGACTCCATCGCGAGCCCTCTCCCCGCAAGCACATCCCAGAGTTGCAACTCCTGCTCATCCCAAAGGATGAACCGAACCTTCCTCGGGGCAGGGCCACACCAGGTCGGTGGTCGCCCCCAGCTTGCTGGAAGGCCTAGTCGATGACCAGACCACCGCCAGCTCCTACGACGGCGCCGGCGACTCCACCCTATCACCTGCTTCGCCGTTGGAGGGGACCTCCACCACCTCGATTTCACGGCCCACCAACGAACATTCCGCCTCTGGCCTGGCCACGTCTCCCCCGGCACTTCCAACTCTAACAAGGAGGGCGAGCCATGCGGCCCTCTGACTGGTGAGGCAGGGAGCTTGGTCTCCCTCCCCTCTTCCACAGCAGCCAGTGCAGAAGGGGTCACGAGGGTCACCTCCAACCCAGCCTTCACCGCCGCCAGGATCGTCACCATCACCTCCACCGTCGCCATCAGACTTGCGATCGGCCAGGAGGGCATAGCCCCCGGAGGGGAAGGTCGCACCGCCGCCGCCCCGCTTTCCCCGCCGCTCATCGTGACGTGATGCAAGGTGGGCCTCCACTCCTCCTGCATGCGAGTCTAGGCGATGCTCAACCCCATCAATATCTGGCCGCTGTCAAACAAGTACATGTCAGTCACGCTAAAAAAACTCAAACTACTACGAGATCGAAAAGAAACAAAGAAAGCCTATTGGGACGCAAGCGGCAGGGCTCTGAAACCCCAATCCGCTGGCAACGGGCCCACCGGACGAGGGTCACCCGCAGGTCACGACCCGTGTCCCCTCACTTCGACCGAGGGGGGAGTCGACCCGGCCGGCTCTCGCTCGGCCCGTGTGTTGCCATGACCCCCGGCTCGAGGCACGCTGGCTAGAGTAGCTAGTGGGGCATCCCCCCGTTGTGGGTCGTGCGCCGGGGCTAGCCTCGATGATGCGCGGGTACGAGCCTGCTCCTCCGACCGCCTGGCCTACCCCGCCGCACCTGGAGCAGGTGGGGACAAGGCTGGGGACACCTTCGAAGGGCGCAGTGACCGCATCTGCTTTGCCTATCGCTCGCCGACGGTGTCCCGAGCTGGCGGCGCGCTTCTTTGGCGCGGGAACGTCGTCGCGCCTCTCAACATCCCACCCATCGCTGGCAGATGTGGCCGCAGGCTCACGGTGCTCCACCGAGGTCACGATGACCTATCGGTCCCCCTCCTCCTCAGAGGAAATCACGTCGTCACCCATCTCCATGGGGTCCTTCGACTCGAGCTCCGCCTCGATGTCGCTCCTATTCTCCCCGGCCCGCACGCGCCGGGTGATATCCTGCTCCTTCTAGCGCCTCTTCTGAGCCTTCTCAGCTCTCTTCTTCTTCCGGCCATCCGCCACATGCTTCAAGGCCACCTGCTGGGCCACGCCCTTTGGCCCCTTCGGGAGATGCGGCCGAGACTTATAACGTTCGAGTCCCTACGAAACAGACGACTCAAAGTTAAGATTATAGGAAAGCAGGATCGAAAGGGACATGAAGTAAGGAGAGGAGAACATACCAGGTTGGACAGCTTTGAGGCATGAAGAGCTTTGGGCTTTCCTTCGAGGGTCTCTGTGGCCCTCAGCTGCAGCACCCGGTCTAATCAGCTTCAAACTTTGTCCTTTGCCAACTCCACCGGTGATGTGCTGTTAGGGTCCGTCGGGCCAGTGTACATCCACATCGGCCGTGTCCTCTCCGCCAATGGGGCGACCCGATGGCGAAATAAGGTGTGGAACACCCGCAGCCCGTCGAGGCCCTGCTGCACCAGCTTCTGGAGCTCCGCTCCAATGACCTCCAGCTTGTTCTGCCGGCTGGAAGGGCCCCACGACCAGTTGTCCCACCTCTCCCGCCTTCTACCGATGAACGGCGGGAATGGCACCTCCGCCAGGTTCCTGATGTAGAACCACTCCCTATGCCACCCCCCGGTTGGAGTCGCAGGGGGAGTACGCGGGGTAGGCGCCTGACGCGTTTGGTTTCTTCTACAGCGCGAAGCCACCCACCAACGCGATCCTGAGGGGCTTCCCCTCTGACAAAGCTCACCCAGAGAAGATCCACCAGAAGAAGTCCATGTGTGGATCCAACCCAAGGAAGGCCTCGCACACGGTGATGAAGCCGATGATATGCAGCACCCCAGTTGAGTTGAGGTGCTGCAGCTCCAGGCCCCACTCATTAAGGAGCCCGCACAGGAACCAATGCGTGGGGTACGCGAGCCCGTGCTCATAGAAGGCAAGGAAGGAGACGACCTCACCGGCCCGAGGCCACTAGAAATCCTCCCCTGTAGGGGCCCTCCAGTGCGCCACCTCCTTCGGTGGCAGCATCCCCTTCTCGGCGAAGGCGGCTAGCATCGACTCGCTCACGCAAGATGACCTCCAGCTCGACATTGCGCTCCGGATTCATGAACGGATTTGTGAGTTTGTCCTCTCCCTCACTCTCCCCTTTTTCTCCTAGGAACCGCCGCGGCGCACGAACGCTCTTGGCAAGAAGGAAGAAGGAGGAAAGGCGATAGTTGGGGAATAGGCGAAGGAACAGGACGAAAGCCCTCTCCCTTCCTCTATTTAAAGAGGAGGCACAGCAGTTGAGGAAAGGCGAAGGATTGGGGCGAGAAACCCTCTCCCTTCCCTATTCAATGCGGATGGGATACTACGGGACGCGCCCTGACCGATGGGACGCACCCTGCCCGACGAGACGACGCCTGGTCAAACGGGACGTGGCCTAGGTATGGTATATTGCTAGCGCACGCTGGGCATGGGAAACAAGGCGCAACTGTGCGCAGGCGGCCCTCCACCTTCCCAGGCAAGACTTGGAAGGGCCCAACAATGGGATCTCCGCCCAGGAGAGACCAACGGGCTTCTTGAGTCGATTGGACAGTTCAAGCGAACGCTGAGAGACAGGTAAGGAGCAGAGGGATGCCCCATGCGGGCCACGTTGACTCCGTCATGAACGACGAGCTCGGATCCCGTTCGGACATATCTAATAAAAACTCCTCAAACCTATCACTCAGGACAACAAGGTAACTCTACCGATCCCTCTTATTTTATTTCTTCTTATGCATGATCATTCATTCATCCATTCGCATACACACATTCACACATTCATTCATACAGTCATTCATTCATCCCATACATCCGAAGCATAGCATATGCAATTCATGCATCACAAATGATCTATGTTGCGTCACGAAGCGGCAGTTGCCTCATTCAACATGAGCAACGACCGATCGGGGTTCGAAGGCTGGCCCACGAATGGCTCAAGGCTGCCTCACGTCAAGCAAAGCCAGAGAAAACGCATATGAGCCCCAGCGACCCTCGCCCAGTCTGCTCTCAAGCAGACAGGGTCATCTCAACCTTCTCCTTCGATCCTAACCTCGAGCCATGCCCATAGAATCTCCATCGAGGGAAGGCCAGCGGGCCACCTGGGTCGGTCTCCGAAATGACCTGGGCATCTGTCGGGATGCGGGTTAAGGAGCAGTAGAATGCCACATGAGGGCTATGCCGATCCCGTCATGAATGACGTACCCAAATTCCACTCGAACGTACCCGTTAGCGAGCTCACCGAGCGTGTCACTCGAGCCATCGAGGCAAACGACATTATCTTAGCCCCTCCGATTGCGGAAACCGCGAACGGGGTAACGCACAAAACTTAACCGACCCCTACCGAGCCCAACGGGGCTCAGGGGCTCGGGACGCCCGATCCCTCAACTGCGCCCGACGCCAAGATCCATGAGTCCGTCTCGTCCGATCTCCTAGCGCGCCTGACGCCTTGTTTGGCGACTCTGACTCGCCCAATCCCTGGATCCGCGACTCCGACTTGCTCGAACCCTCGGCGTGTCCGGCACCCTGGTTGACAGCTCTGTCTCGCCCAGTCCCTCGGCCACGACCAAACTCCTGGGACCACGCTCCTAGAAACGATGGGTCAGAAACTAGAAAGAGGAGGCTACGCCCACCAAGGCACACACACACAATGCCCGCTAACAAAAACCCCTAGGCGATTCTGCCCGAATCGCTCGGGGGCTCGGGGGCTACACCCACGAGTGCGCTCGCGCGCACCCACCGTCAAAACCAAGAAAATCCCCTAGATAATTCTACCTGAATCACCCGAGGGCTCGAGGGCTCCTATCGGATTCATAAACCTGGGGTCCCTCATGGACCTGCTTCCCAACAAAAGCTCGGCCCAGCAGACGACATTGCGAACAACGCGCAACTCCTGGGCCAGCCCAGAAGGGCGATCCAATCTCCGACTGGAAGGCCTGGCCAAGGAAAGGACGACGCTCACTTCTAACTCCGACCTACCTCTCTGATCGGAAGGCCTGGCCAAGGAGGAACGACGCTCGCTTCCGACTCTGGCCCACCTCTCCGACCGGTAGGCCTGGCCAACACCGCTTCTAACTTCGACCCGCCTCTCTGACCGAAAGGCCTGGCCAGCACCGCTTCTAACTCTGACCCGCCTCTCCGACCGAAAGGCCTAGCCAGCACCGCTTCCGACTCTGACCCGCGTCTTCGACCGGGGATGCACCTAACCTCTGCTTACAGCTCTTCTCTGACTGGCTCAGTCAGAGCCGACTAGGACCAACCGACCGGGGATGCCCGCTCGGTGAGGACCCAGGAAACGAGCAGAGCAAGTAAGACAGGGCGCTCAAGTCAACCGCAATACTAAGGACCGTACCCTGTACACCTGCAGCACAGTACCGACAGGGCATGTCAGAAGGGTGCCCTGCCACCTTCCAGGCATGTCAGAGCCCCAACAGTGTTGTGGGGGCCGATGTTTGCCCTACAGTGTTGTGCGCGCCCTCAACTCCCATACCAGGCGAACACGGTAAAACCCCCCACATGCCTCTGGGCATCAACAATGTTGTGGGCGCCCTCATTTGCCATACATAGTGAATACGGTAAAACCTCCCACATGCGTTTGACACAAACAGTGTTGTGAGCGCCTACAATCATCATTGTACCCGACGGCGTGGGCAACAAGACTTAGTAGCATATGTAAACTCTCCCTCTCTCACTTGTAAGGCCATCCCCTTCATCTATAAAAGGAGATGCACTCTCTCCCAATAAGGACGACTCTCGGGCGATTCGGATTCTCAAACGTTTCGACCACCGAGATTCAATCGATTCAGACACCCAACGAACGACTCCAACAGAGCACACGCTCAAATACTAAGCGCATGTAGGAGCTCCCATCTCTCTCGGCCCTTCAGACCAGAGTCTAACCGGACCTCTTGCACCCCCCATCTTACTCCCTCTCATTTGTAACCCCATAGCAAACTTTGAGCACCTAGGCTCAGGAATAAAGTCACTGACCGACTCAAACTGGACGTAGGGCACGTTGCCTGAACCAGTATAAACCCTGTGTCATCGAGTGCTAGGCCACATCCGATCACAACGTACGGCAAAACTACAAATATTTACGTGTTGGTCACTTTCTGCACCGACACTTGGAGAGGCCCGAACTTCAGTCAAACAAATCATTGTGTCTTCTCTGTTTGGTTTGGCTTACTCTCATTTTACATTTCATTTGTTTCATATCTTGTGAACCACCATTTGTGTCTACTTGGTTGTTGTGTTTGTGGTTGTAGAGACTATTGTGCAAGGCAAACTTGTCCCAAACACATCCCACAGCACTTGGATTTGTAGAGGGGGGGAAAAGGAAGCAAAAACAAGCACCTAACATATTTGTTGTAGGATTCTCGAGGAAATCGGTCAGGCCGGTTAGAGGAACTTGCACTGGCCAGGCTGGTTCTACCACAGCCAGCAGCGAAACCGGGGCCGGTTCTACCACAGCCAACAGCAAAACTGGACAGGCCGATTCTGCTGTGTCCAATGACTTTTCATTTTGTGTGTTTTGCAGGTGTAGTTTTTTTTACAAATAGCCTATTCACCCTCCCTCTAGGCATCGTTTAGGTGTTTTAGTTGCTTTTTTCGTTGCCTTTTTTCCGTTTCCGGCTGCTTTCGAATAGGGTTTCCTTCGACATTTGGGATCTTTGAACCTTCGTAAGCCTTAGTCATAACCTCGTCGGCCAAGGGTCGATCCACTTTAGCACTTAGATGTAGGCGTTCACTCGGTCGGAAGCCGAGATCGCATGAGGGGACGAGAGGAAATCCCAGCCGGAGGCAGCTGAACGAGCGTGCGCGCTGGGTGTTTTTAGGTCGGTTCGCGTCAGGCAAAGTTAACCCATGGACACACGCTTGGGGAGCCCCCGAGCGCTCCGCCATGCTTGGGTTAGCCAGGCACGGTGGAGGGCTTAGATAGAGCACTTTCGGGAAAAAAAGGCATGCAACAATGAGGTAGCAACTTATTATTGAATCAAAAATCAAAACGGTAGAGAACATAAATGAAAGATTTAAGGAATTCCGAGCTACATAGCTTTCATTCCGTCTCAGGGACACCTTGTCGACGCAGAGGGTTTGACTCCGCGATTTGCAGGGGATGCCGCGTTACTGAGGCTGTGGCTCGGTCAAAGCCTTCCCGCAGGGGGAATTGTCGATGCTCGCCTCCGCCCTCACTCTTTCTGCGGAGGTGAGTGCCAGGTGAAAGGCCTTTGTTTGGTTTTGATAATTGAGTAAAATATAGATGTACTAACATGTGTTTGATGTGAGATTCACAGGTGGCTTAGTCCACATGTACACAAGTATGAGCAACACATAGAGCCATGGTGGAGAGATGGCTTGTGCATGTTGATGGTGCTCAACTTGTTTGATGAAGGAGCTCATTGCATATGAGATATGGCATGATGTCATGTGGCTAGGTGAAGATAAAGAGACATAGCTTGGCTATGGACCAGGTTGCAAGTGTGAAGGGCAAGTCAGAGGCTTTGGAGCGATAGACCGTGTGGCCGTGAAGCTTGAGCAAGGCCTGGGCGTTGATGGACCAAGTGCAACGGTGAAGAGCAAGCGAAATTACGACCGATAAACCATAAGGCTACGTGATGACATAAAGTGGATCATATCATTCAAGAGATATTAAGCCAACTGTTGATATGTGTTGATAATCAAGTGGCTTGAGGGAGGATGATGAAGGAACTTTATGCTATGGACAATGATCAAAGATAGCGTGGTTGGCTACATTGATGGTGTTGGATGCTCATGTAGCATCACCAACATGGAGATAAAATGGAATACACAAGACAAGACAAAAGTATATTTATAGGGTATTTCAATTTACCGGTCTATGAGTTCAGCGTGACTAGTTGGCGTAGAGCACCCCTTCCATCTTTTTATAATCCTACCCCCAAAGCTTTATAAGGTGAGGCATGGATCTCTTTTCGCTCTCTGACAGTTCTAGGCTCTCTAGACTCCTCTCGTTACCCCAAACACTCATACCGTCAGTTTGTAAAACTTATTGCAAACTTCGGGCCCTTGAGCTCAGAAATACAATCGGACACCACTCACACCAGTATAACCTCTGAGTCCTTGCGTGCCAAACCATTCGAGCTATATGCACGGCTACAACCGTTTCCTTGATAATAACATTTATTGCTTTACATTTCCAGAGTCGTTTTCAGGATCATTTTCCTTGATAATAACATTGGTGGCTAAAGGAGACCAGCAAGATGATAGAACAAGATCCTGGGGAAGTCCGCAGCCATAGTTACTCTTAGAGTAGCTATTATCTATGTTAAGAAGTTACACATGGACATACATATTTGGTATGTCTAGATGCTATTCTAGAAATTTGGGTCAACTAATCCTAAGAGTATTGGCATACCAAAATACCTCACAATTTCCGGAAGCCTTTGGCATTGCTTGTATCCTCACTGCTACCTTCAAAGATTATACTATTTTTGCGGGGAAGTCTAGCTTTGCAACTTATTGACGTGTCCGTTATGTCTCTTTATTGATGAATATAGGGGTATTCAGCAGGTGAAAACCATATACCAAACAAAATGCACAAGTGCAAAAATAGCAAAAGGAGTGATGAATAGGCAGTAGAAGGGTAAATATTCCAGCAGAACTCCACGGCGAGAAATAGAATGATCCTGAAAATGAGGGGAAGTGAAATAAGATTGCAAACCAAATAAATGAATACTGGAACCAATGTATTGTTTAGAGACAGCATCTTAGTTTCAGAAAAAGAAGAAGAAGAATGCACTTAATGTTAATAAAAAGGAAGTAGACACTTCTATCAACATACATGTTTGGTTGGTTCACAAGTTTCGAGCGTGTAGCATAAATACATTAAGGCACAGTGCGTTACCTCAAAGGTGTCTGAAAACGTGTTTTCCACAATAGAAAAGGCAAGGAATAGAAGTACCTGCACAGAAGAACGAGCAAACTTGGATTATAGCATTCACAAACAACAAGCCAAATCTATTGAGGACTAATCATAACACTAATGATGCTGAGGGGAGCCTGCGCTTACCAGGAATAGAATTGGTAGTGTAATGATCGGGCACACACAATGCCAATGAAGTTGCCAATAAACATAACAGTTACAATATCTGGATTCAAGTTGTACATATCTAGTTAGTTCAGCAGGAAAGCAAAGATAGGAATGATATGATTAGTTTGAGAATTGTGGTTTAACGCACGTTCTATGCTGAGACTGGATGGTCTGGGCTGGCTGGAAACAAGCTGTTTGATTGATTTGGCATCTTTAAATCTGGAATGCAAGAAACCGAATAGGCCTCCTTCGTGCCTGTCAGTGAATGTAGAAATATTATGCACTAGCATAATCACTATAAAATACCCTAGTATCTCCTCAGAGGTACTGATACAGATTTAATTTAGAAATATGTAATGATGAAAATATTCTTAGAAAGAATAGGAATAGGATATACTAGAGAAAGAAAACCATTGAGTGAAGATTGGACCATTGAGAGGAGTGTAGATCATTGCTAACTCATTACACCTAACATGAGTGGTGAGTACTCACTTTAACCACTTGTAGTGTGCAAATATCATAAGGGTGGTGAGGTGAAGAATCAACAATGCAATAGCAAGCTCTTTCGATACAAACACCTTCTCTGGGACGAATTTAAAGTTCACAGACCTGAAAAACATAAAACAATTAACACTGTGCATAATTACATAGTCACATCTAGGGTGTGATACATATGTCATAATGTTGCTGCTGAAATGGTTCAAAATTCATGAAATACACACCAGAAATGGATAAACACACGGCCGAGATTGAATGCTCTTGAGATGTAATCAACTGGATGTGACAGCAAGAATGGCATACCCAACAAAACCTACAGATGGGAAATATAAATCATTAGTATAAACTGTGTGATACCTTGTATCCATCTAACCCCAGACAAACTAGACAAGCTCAAGTTTACCTCAGGCCATGATATGTGCATTTAACAGAAAATTTATATCATAATAAACAGTACAGTTTTCTCTAATACAACGATGCAGAGTTTTGCTGCATGTTAAAGAGAAAAAATAACAGAAGATACAACAAGTTGCGAATTTAATAGCTCTGTGGCATGCTATTGGAACTTGGAAGATATCACTATGGAGTTTAAGGATAAAGGAATTACAAAAGACCTTGCAGCATTCAGTTTGACCTTATATATTTAAGTAACTTGTACTAACAAAGCTAGAAGAAACTGCCAAGCATAGTCAAACCGATATAATATGTGGTGCAAGAAGACCATTTTAACAAATTGAAAATAGTGGAATAGGATGAGTGTTTTTAATTAAGAAAAAAGGAACAATGTACCTGTACGACAGCAGCTCCCAACAAGGCAAAGAAGACTCCTTTGATGCTCATGGCCTGTAGAAACAACTTAGTAAGGGTAACAGTTGGAAGGATAAAAAGATATAAGCATGGTGCTGTTGTAATGTGTACCTTGACCATCAGTAGAAGCAAAGAAGGAGCAAAAAGAAGGACATTCATCTTAACTGAGACAGCTCCACTGAAAAAAATGGTAAATGAATATGAGCAGCTACTTTCTACCTAACTCTTTCAGTTTTGTCATATTAAAACAAAGCAGAAGATAAATGCAATTTACTGCCATACTGTCATGCTCACCTGAAAACTACTAGACCAAGGTACCACTTGTGATAAATGATCAAAACCATAGCAGCGTGGAGCAATGTCATGGCGAAGCAGTCATTGAAAAGGCGGAGAACAAATATGGAGTGAACCCTCTTGGACAAACAAAGCAAACCTAAAGCCCACCATGGAAGCTGTCATCGTTATTGAGAGATAGTGAGGAATCAGAAACAACAGACAATGTCATGGAAACTTGGCCACACAGATGTTTTACAAGCTTAATTGAAGAAACTTTGGGTCGTCATAACAGCCTACCAGACTACCAGTTACTGAATTATCCTTGCGGTCTTGAAGAAATGAAGAAAATATTGTTTTAGACAAGAATAGCCAACGCTACAGATATTACCTTAGACGAACTAAACACTGATTGTTTCTAGATGAGTCGTCATGACAGAATATCAATCAGTTTGTCAAAATTATCCTTGCTGAACTAAACAAAGGACTAAGGAAAAGACAGTTGTAGATGTGAATCGATGAACTAAAGCAGAACCAGAGGTTAGAAAAGAGTGATCAATTGCACAATTATACCACTTCAGTCTTGACGTAAAGCAGAAGCACGAGGCTCAAATTGACAATGTACAAGACGCCGAACAAAATCTGCAGGCAAGTACCCAAGAACTCATCAGTCTTAAGCACAGCCAGGAATCTGACCATAATGAGGTGTGAGGACGCAACAGAACAAACGAGCTCGTGCTGGTAAACAGATTTGGCTGTGCGGTGACCTGAGCAGGAAAGACATGGCCGCCGGTAAGGAACTTAATGGCGGAGTAGACATAGAGGAAGCCGGCCGGGTAGACCAATGGCCCTGTGTCTCCCTCGATCTTGGTGTAGTCCCTCTCCCCCTCGAGAAAAGCGTCCACCTAGCGCAGCAGCAAACACACACACCAGCAGCCGCCAAGATCACACCACCATCCCCAAATTGGAAGCTCTTGGACCAAAACAGCGGGGAAACAAAACAAAAATCGGCAATCTGCGCTGTGCGCTAGTACCTGAGACATGTAGGCGTCCCAGTCGATCTTGGTATCTGCAAGTAGAAGCAACAGACCCGCTGAGCTGCGGTAACGCAGAGACAAGGAGGAGAGCTGAGCAATGAGGCTTCGCGCTCGGAGCTACAGACACGGGACGAAGGCGACGATGAGGGCGACGAGCGCGGCGTCGGCGAGCACCAGGAAGGCCGCGAAGTAGAGCGCCTTCCGGTGGTCCCTCGACCTGACTGGCATCTCCGTCTCCGTCTCCGCCGCCGTCGCCGCCGTGCTCGCGGTGCGCCTCTTCTCCGCCCGCGCCATCCTTGGCGGCGAGCTACCACCGGGCGGCAGATCCAGTCCAGTCCAGGAGCAACTCCACCGGCCGGCGAGGACCCCAACCCACCCACCCAGTTCGTTGTTCTCAACTGCCGAAGCGTGCGCCCCAGTTTGTTAGGTGGGCCGATATGGGAGGTGGGCGTCTACCACCACGGCGCCCCAGTTGAGTCATGGGCCTACATGCTGCTCGAAGCCTGAGAGCAGTTCCGGCTCACTTGGGCCTGCAAAGGATTTGGGCTACGAGGCCAGCGACAGGACGCCTTCCTTCGGGTCCATCGTCGTCGTCACCTTCGGCGGGGCGGTCGCCGTCGAGCGCGCGTCATCCTCCACTCCACTGCACGGCCACGACAGCGTTCTCGGTCGATTCCGACGGGCGATTCCACCCGCGCCGCGCTCGCTTTGGCAGCCAGCCACCAACGCATTCTTTATGGGCGTGAGTGGTGCCCGAACTGGGCCCTCTTATGGGCCATCCCGCACCCTTGGGTGTATTTCGTTTGTGTTTGGTTGTCCCTACTTGTACTTATCTCTTGCTTTCTCTTGTGCAGATGTCCTCCTCCATCTTGGATGGCGCCGTCTTCTCGATCCCCACTTCCCTCTTGGTGCAGGCTCGCTTGATGCTTGGCAGGAACCTTTTCGGAGAGCGCGGGAGATGAGGCAGTCCTAGCGATAAAGTACGCGCGGGGGTCGCGGCTAGGGTTACCGTCCTCACTCTTCGCCTCTCCTTCCATTATAGCTCTGGTGCGAACTCCCCTCTAGCTCTCCCCCGACCTCGGTAGCCCTACCGAGGCGACCACCGTCGGCGGATTTCTCTCGGTCCTCCGGCGTTTCGACGGTATATATCACCTGCGCTCTTTCCCTCCTCCTTATTCAGTGTTGATTTTGTTGATTTATCTGTGGATTTTGCTTGCAATGCTAAGAAATTAGGGTTCTTGGTTTGACATCCTCAGATCTGTGCGATGCTATACCTGATTTACCTGTTCTTAGCTCAGATCTGTACATGATGCTTCGTATTTGATGTATAACTCATGTTTTGTGTAGATCTTGTATATGCTGATGCCTATTTTGTTGTACACATTGAGTAAAGTGCCTAGAGGTCACTGATGTTGATCGTGTAATAGTATACGCTGGAGGAGCACCCTTTGGTGTGGCAGCCGCGTTTTTCATAGTTCATTTTATCTGATTTTTTGCTTGCTAAGCAGTACACACCCATGTTGCATGCGCCATTTCTAATGTGCCCTCCATCCTGTTGATAGACATGGCCTTTGAAGCTAGGCGCAGGGTTGCCGCTGCTGTGGTTGTTGCAGTGGCTACTTGGTTTTTCGTGTGGTTTAAGAGGAGAGTTCAAGATTCACGCTCAGTCACCTATGGTCCCATGGCTAAGAGGGACAAACAGAGGATGAACAACCTTAGATACATCTATGAATCTGATGATGTGCACTGTGTCAACCTTCTTAGAATGAAGAGGGCCCCTTTTTCCAACTTTGTGATATTTTCCGTAGTAGAGAGCTTGTCACTAATAGCATACATGCATCTGTTGAAGAACAAGTAGCCATGTTCTTGCATGTTGTTGGTCACAATGAGAGGTTTAGGGTGGTTGACCTCACCTTCAGGAGGTCCGCAGAGACAATTAATAGGTTCTTTCAGAAGGTGTTATATGCGGTAGGAGAGCTAAGAAATGAATTGATTGTCCCTCCTGCTACCAATGTTCATCCTAGGATCCTTGGGAGCAGAAGGTGGTACCCCTATTTCAAGGTTGGTATCCATAACTTGTTATACATAGATCCCATTCATTATCAGTTTAGTGTCAATGTTCACTTGCACTTATGTTTTGTTGATTTACGACTGCATAGGAGCAAATGATGGTACTCATGTCTTAGCTAGAGTACCTGTGAAGATGCAAGCTACCTTTAGAGGCAGGAAGCACACCATCACACAAAATGTGTTGGCAGTCGTGGACTTTAAACTCAGATTCACCTATGTGCTTGCTGGTTGGAAGGAATCTGCATATGATGCTCTTATCCTGTCTGATGCTCTTGAAAGAGGTGATGGCCTTAGAGTGCCACTAGGTATCATCCAAACCATAAAAAATCATTGACACTTTGCTTAATCCTAAATGAAACTACTAAAATATATCCCTATCTGCTAATTTCTAGGTAAATTTTATCTTATCGATGATGGATATGCAGTGAGGCTTGGTTTCTTGCCACCATTTCGTGCCATAAGGTACCATTTAAGGGAGTTTGGTTCAAACCGACCTCAAAATCAAAGAGAGCTTTTTAATTTAAGGCATTCGTCTCTTAGAGTAACAGTTGAGAGGGCTTTGGGTGCTCTAAAGAATAGATTCAGGATATTGGACAATAAGCCTTTCCACCCATACAAGACCCAAGTTAAGCTTGTTCTTGCCTGTTGTATTCTTCACAATTGGATCCTCAGGCATGGACAGGACGAGCATGTACCTGTTGAATCCACATGGACTCGTAACATCAATGACAATGCCTCACAGCCAGATCATGTCCCTGACAATAGTACCTAGACACAACAGAGGAAGGTATGGGCTGAACAGATGTGGCAAAACAGGGGAAATTCTAGGGTGTAGTTGCATAGTGTGTGTACTGTTTAGTAGCATTGATGGAACTTGTATTTTAACTGAGACCTATGGCACTTTGCAATGATGTAGTACCTATTCCTTTTTTGCCTATTTGATCTGTTGAACTTGTGTTTTATATCATGCAATTTGTTTTCCTTACGTACTAGTTTGTTCAATGTTATGCTGGTTGTGGATAGGAAATGGACAATATGCTTGACCAGGTTATTAACATTGGTGGTGAGGACAATGTGGTGGAACAGGGTGGAGTAGTTGTTGCTGATGATGGCAATCCAGCAACCCTCAGCCCAATGGCCCTATGCACTGGACTCCTGTCCAGTCTGGGTTCATGCTAAGGAGGTTCCATGATTTGGTGGGGCAGAAGGTCAAAACTGACAAAGAGTTCAAGGAGGTACATGTTAGGCAGGTTGCACTCATGGTCTATGAGTTTGTTGGGGTCAATGTAAGCACCCAATAGATTTACAATCACCTGAGAAAGTGAAGGCAAATGTGGATTAAGATTGTTAGGCTCAAGGATTTGAGTGGTGCTCTGTGGGATGAGGACCACCATATGATAGTACTTGATGATGAACGCCTGTTTGGCCACACCAAGGTTAGAAACTATTTGGATAACACCTCAGCTATCCCTTTCTTTTTGCTCCCCTATGTCTAATAGTTATATCTGTTTCACTAACTAGGACCATCCTGCTGATGCTAAGTTTTTGAACACACTAATACAGAACTATGTTCAGATGGAGGCCATCTTTGTTGGTAACTAGGCCACAAGCAGATATGCAATGGGCTCAAATGAGCCTCTGGGTACTCCAACTGACATTGGCCAAGGTGATATTGATGCCGTTGAGGACATCATTACTTAGGTGGCACAGATATTGATTCTAGAAAGGGAACTCTTTCTGGTATGGAAGTCTCTAAGGGTTCTGATGCCAAGGGCCAGGAGCAAAGGGGTGGCAAGAGAAGGAAGCTTGTCCAAGAGAAAATAGACCTCATGAATGGAATGATCAAGGCTATGGAGTCTGTAGGAGATGCCCTCAAGACTCCACAACACAATAAGGTGCATCAGGACCTTTATAGCTGTGTTATGGCCTGCCCTGGGTACTCACAGGAGGCACTCATGTTTGCCCTGGTTTACCTACTGAAGAACAAGGCTGAGGAACTTTGCTTTGTTCAGATGACAGAGGCTCATAGGATCCTGTGGCTTAGGACCTACCTGAGCACAACCTACTTTGCTTAGATGCATATGAGTTGGCCTCTCCACTTTTACATATAGCCATGCTAACTGTCTTATGCTGTAGAAAGTATTTTGATGTGTAGCACTGACCTCATCTGATGCTACAAAGAACCATTTGCCGCCTGACCAAGGCTGCACCTAGTTTTGTATAGCATAGGAGCCATGGCGATGGATGTGAGGTTGTGTTGATCTGTGTGGTGTAGACATTAACAACGGGTGATGGATTGTCACTTAGTTGATCTGAGCTCTAAAATACCTTGGATTGTCACTTAGTTGATCTGAGCCCTAAAATATCTTGGATTGTCACTTAGTTGATCTGAGACATTTCAGATGATGTTATTGTTATTCTTATTCTTATTGTTCGAGTTCCTATTTGGCCGATGATGCAAACTATAGCAATCTAAGGTGGTTGTGGGTATTCTTTATGTTGCTGCTTTATTGTCTTCTTATGTTTTCTCATGTCTATCATCAAACCGTGAGATACGTCTATTCCCAAGCAACTATTGTAGGCATGCCTACTAGATGGCTGGGATGGACGTGTCGCATGCTTCCATGACAGCCATGAAGTTGCCTGTAACACCCCGGTGTTATGCCTACATTTAGGCACTGCAAATCACGCATATCATGCATCATCAAGCATCCAAATCATACATGCTTAATCATGTGAATAACAAGTGAAATACTGCTTCGAAACATCTGAAACATGTTGTGAAACCTGAATGTTGCATACCTTTGTTAGAATTGTTTTGCCCTGATTTTGTTTGCTAGGTTAGTAGAACTTGTTTGGTTATGATTGTAAATCATCTAGAATTGTTTATCACAATTTTTGGAGCAAGGTTTGTATTTGAATTATTGCCAAATTTTGCTTTAAAAATAATTCTCCAAAAATTAGGGTTCGAGTCAAAACTGACTTTAATTTTTTTATTCAAAATCTATAATGAATTGGACGTTGGTCTTAAAATCAAAGTTGTAGAGGATAAAATTTTGAGCAACTTTTATTTTTGGCCCAAAGTTTGAAACTGCTTTGATTTAGTCCAAAAATTCGTTTGAATGAAAAAGGAATTCAAATTAATTTGAAAAATCTTGTTTATACCTTCGTGGGCCTTGCGCCTCATTTTCGCCCAGTCAAGACAGCGGCCCGCCTGCCTCCGCGCTTTGCCCCCTGCAGCAGCTTCACGCCCAGCCCACGCCACCTCCCCCGCTCGCCCGCACTCACGCTTTGCTTGTGTCATGTTGTGCACTGTGCCACCGATGACCAGAGAGAAATTCCTTGGCGTGGCGACCCAGCACCGGCGTCGCCCATGCCACAAGCCGCAGCGACGACATCGCGCCCACGCGCCCGCCTTCACCTGCTGGTGCCCGTGCGCTCGCTCACTCCCACCAGCTTCTTCTCTCCTTCCCTCCAGAGCCGAGAGCTCGAGCTCCGCCGCTCGCCGCGCCCACAGCTCAGCCGGCGTCGAGATCCCGCACCACCGCGCCATTCCCCGATTCCTCACGCCAACAACTCCGCCTCGCCTTCCTTCAACTCACGCTCGCGCTTGCGCCGCCTTCCGAGCCCAGGGTGAGCTTCCCCGCGCCTCGCCACCGACGGCCATGGCGCCACCAGTGCTCGGCCGCCGGGGACTCCCCTTCCTCCCTTCTCTACCTCTTAGCTAGCTGCTCGCCGCATTCGCCAATGCCTCATGAACCTCCTCGCTCGCTTGCTTGCTTGCTGCTGCGGTGGCGGAGATGGCCACCGCCTCATGGCCGAAGTCACACACTTGCCCTTTGTCTGCGCGCCCGTGGCGCTCTCTGCCTCGACCAGGCCCAGTAGTGGGCTAACGCCTGTGTTGCTCTCCTCCTCCCTCGCGCTCGGGCGCGCGCAGGCGGGTTGTGGCCGTGGGCCAGTTCGTTTCCACGGGCTGGCCCAGTAACGTTTAAGTGATTTGATTTCCGTTTATTCTTTATTATTTGAAATCTGAAATGGTTTGAAAAATGTTTGGGTGCTCAAACTTGCTCCAAATTTGTTGAAACAAATTTTGCTAGGTTCCTTATCATCATATCTACTTGGGAAAATTATTGCATGTCATTTTTGGATACTTTTCTGTAGGATTTTATTTAATCATGAATATTGCTTGATAACTTGAAAATATGTAGAAAAATCTATAGGCTTTAGAAAATATGATTCTAAGTTTGTTAATCTTCTTGTGTCATGTACTTCTTAGGAAAAATATGTTTCATGCATGTGCTATGGGAAAATTTTGAGGTGTGGTTCAAGTACCTTTAATGGCTGATTTTTTGTTATTTTTTGTTAGAGAGCAAACTTTGTATAAAACATGCATGTGATGATTTTTGTACAGTCATTATATGCTATGAAGAACCTAGGAAAATATTAATTCTGTTGTTTGACACTTTTCACAGTTCAAAGTATTTTCATGTACAAAATCATGCCATAGCTTGTTATTTTTGTGTAGGCTAATCCACTCATTCAAACACCATGAAAATCTGATGGTAGTCTAATTAGAGTAGTACCATGCTACTGTAATTTTCTCAGATTTTATAAGCACCAAAAATATAGATTGCTGTTGTAGCCCTAATTAAAAAAGGAATAAAATAATCCCCTTAATACAAGGTTAGTTAATAATAATAGCTTTGGTGTATCTTTGAAGCATTTGATAAGGTGTGTTGACTTAAACATACTAGTAGTAGAAGAGAATGCGATAGATGACATGTGCTTGTAGTATAGTTTCTTGGATGATGTTGACTACCTTGCATTTAAACATATCCATTGCATTCATCTCCTTTGATGCACCGATTGCATAAGCACTTACGCACATTGCATCATACAGGGGATCGCAAACCGAGAACCCAGTCGTCATACCCGCAGGAGCCGAGAGGAGCAGGGTCGAGGTGCGGCGGCGGAAGTGCCGTGGCGACGAGGAGGACGTTGAAGAACTTCCTGAGTGCCCCGATCACCGCCCGAGCTCCTTCGAGAGAGGCAAGCCCCGGAGCATTTTTCTCCCGATTTGCAATTATTTAATTAAATACTTTACCTTAAATTAATGCATTACGTTCAGGAGTTGTTTGCAACCGTTGCTGCATTATACTTTGTTTACCTTTGTTATACTATATCCTTGTTACCCGGGTATCCGCAATCGAGTCAATGCTTAGTGGCTTAGACCGGTAGAAGTCGGGTGATTTTCTCATCACTGCGAGCTATAGTTGGTTACTGGATCTGCTTGGATGACTATGAAGTCATGGTATAACTAAGTGTTAAATGAAGTTGAGACCGACGGAGACTTGCGAGTTTTGGACCATAGTGTTTCCGTCAGTGTCGATTAAGGACCGACCATTGTTGGGCCTCGAGTCATGTTGAACGCATGCCTTACATTTAGTCGGGCGGATAAAGTACCTTCCGACCGCGAAGGCGGGAGATTTTTCGGGCGAGTAGATTGCCCGCAGCCGCATCTTGTGCGAAGCAGTGTGGTGGTAGGACACGGGGCGGGATGATAAGACCAAAGTGCGATCGGTTGGCCCCGGGTACATGTGGTTCTGGCAAACTCGAGATACCTAAAAGTTGACTCGGTGATCAATATCTCACTTTAGCGGGTGAGTGAGATTTGTGTAAGAATAAATCACCAAATTGATTAGGAATCGATTCGAATCGCCATCGCTCTGGATAGTGAGCACTTGACTTGAGTTACTTCATCGTAGTAAATGTTTATGGAACACTTGGACAGCTTATAGTGAATATGATAGTATGGAAGTCATTTAATGATCGGTGGTTATCATTAATTGCTTAATCACATGTTTACTCTAGTATAGATGCAAATCTAGTCGATAAGTTAATAATAATTAAGTTGGCAATAACGCTTTTAGAAAAGTTATGGAAATGCTAAAAATGCTTCTTTTGCAAATGAGTCACTACCCTACTATAAAGCCTTCATAATCCTTGGTGTCATTTATTTTCGGTTATGTCGGGTAAGTCTAAGTCTGAACCCTTCTCGTACTCGTGGTTTTATTCCCACTTGTTGCGATGGGGCGAGATGTATTACGGCTATTGTATCAACCGCCTTTATCCTGCGATGGGTGATGCTTAGGACCATGGGCGGGTCATTCCTTACGTCTCTCGTCGATGCTTTTGTTGGAGATGATCATTCACCGGCACTATATTTAAACTCAGCGTGAGTGTGTGTGTGGTTTGAACAAATGGCTTCCGCTACTTTTCTTGAGCTGGTTTGTAATAACTATGTTTAAACTCGATGTATTTGAGATTGCGAACTTTTATGTAATATGTGATGGTGACCGCTAAGCTTATTACGATCTTGGCTGGAATGGAAGTTGGTTTGAAATCCTTCGCGATTTCATGGACTACCGGGTTATACTGGGCTTAAGTTTACTAAATCGTGCGCTTTCTGGCGGATGATTTTCTTACTTAATTTCGTATAATTGGTGGGTTCTCATATACGGTGGCATCGAGCATGGTTTAGCGTGTTCTTGTTCACAAGTGTATTTAAAACAAAAGGCATTTGGAAAATGTGATTTTCAAAATATAAAGTGTGCCGATGATCATATCCCTTATGCCCGATTAAGGACTTTAGGTGGCTTAATTAAATCTTGACTTGGGGTTCTTGCATCATATTTCTCTTTAAATCGCTCATACGGCGTGCTATTGTATGAGTGCCACTTGTTTGAGTGGTAATGAATGGATCATTTGCCTCTACGCCTCGGTAAGTGTGAGTTGTGAGAGCATGATCGGATACACCGTCGATCTAGGGTGAATGCTTATATGATGCTGGAGTAATTACATGTTCTACGCATGTTTTACAAAGGTATCTCATGTATGGGTCTTCCGTCTATGGAGGCGATGCCGTCAATAGGGCGATGGTTCGGTAGTTACTACCGTTGTACACGTGTCTGGGGATTCGTGTAGGCGTGTAGAGAAAACTTTCTTCGCTTTTATGCATTCATTGGGAATTGGGCTGAAATGAATCTTCTGCAGTACATAACAACGCTTATCGTGTAGAACGTATTAGCTACGTATTGAGAGATCGTTTGTATACCACCGAATTCGTCGTTAGAAATTATTTATTTCCTAAGTTTGTGAGAACGTCTGCACGCGTGCATACATCATGTTACTTGTGCATTTCATTCATGTCATGCATTCCTCCCTTATAAATTGATTATCTCCTTTGATAAAAGTTGTATCACCTAAAATATGTTTCCCAAGTAATAAGAGAACTTTTTGCTACTGATGGCCCAAGACGAAGCGGCAGACCGCCAGTAAGTCCACCGGGGAAGAGCACCTCGACGTCCGTTGGCCCCCTGAGCACCGCACCACTGAACACCTTCTTGAGCGAGTTTGGCATGCCAACTTTGCTTTGGAGAGTGCTCCATGATGTGGGGTACCCAGAGGGTCAAGAGCCGGTGTACTCTTGGAATGAGAGCCGATTAGCGAGAGGATGGACTTGCGATGGTGGAGATCATGGTTCCTGCTCTCGGTGATGCTCCAGTTGGGATGGTTGGCATTTGGAGTTTGAGGGTCGCCTCCGGTGAGGGTGCAGAGAGGAGCGACCTTCCGTGTCATCGTGGGACATTATGAGCAGATTTCCCGGTGAGCTTGCAAGCAGCTCTGGTGGTACTTTTCCTAGGGATGATCCTCGTGATGCCATTTGGGTTCACCTCGGGGAAGTGCATTGGTCGAGGTCCAAATGAGGACAAAGCTAGCGACAACCGAGCAATGAGTGCTATGTTCGCCCCATCGAGGCGTATGAGGGTCTCGAGAGTACCTCTCGGACTTTGGTAGGCTTATGCGCAGTGAGGATAAGCTCAAAGGAAGAAGCGAAGAAGAGACGAGCACGAGCTATAGCTAGCTTGCGAGAGCGATTATCGATATGAAGTTACTGGCCGAGATCGAGGTGGTTGAGAGAGGTGATAGAGCTATGCAAATGAAAAGTGCATACGTTGACTCAAGCCAACAACAATGCAGACCGCATGATTGGACAGTTGGTTCAGGAAAGGAATGAAGCCTCGAACGCAAGAAACCTTCTGCTGCAGAGAGTCGATGAGCTAGAGGAATACAACGGCAACCTGCACGAGGAGTTTCACGCGCTCTACAATGGGGTTGGCCCATATGCTCCACCAAACGCCGCTGGCATGGACATCAACGACGACAACCAGAACGAGCCTGTAGTTTCACCTAGAGGCGATGGTGACGTCTCCGATCCCGACGATGGCCCCGAGGAGTAGGCTAGTTGCCTTGCGCTAGTATCTAGGTCCTATCGCGATGACCTTTCTTTTGTTGGCATGTAATCTATCGTATGTTGTTTCGAACGTATGAGACTTGGTATGTGGTTGGAACTTGATTTTCGAATGCGATATCTGAACGCATGAAAAGTCCAGTGTATGTATGCTGGCAATTTGATTATATGGACGCGATGTTGGCCGTTGAAGTAATTTGATTAAGTGTTGTTGTTTTAATTGGGATGCGATTGTTGTGCCTCTGTTTTATTGTATGAATTTATTCTCTCCAGTAAATTCAGTATGGCATAATTTTTCCTTCACTCACAATTATTACAGCTTTCACTCAATCATTACTTATTCTTTGAAAAATGCAGATGACAAACACTCGCCGAACCACGTATGAGGTCACGAGACCGGTGTTAGCAGTGCGGGGGGATCGGTGGTGGTGGTGGAAACCACGGCAACAACAATGAACCTCCCCATGAACCACATTTGCCACCTCCTCCCCCGTTTACCCCCGAGGTGTTCCTCGCACAGCTGCTCAGGAGTCAGCGTAATGCGGAACAATCCTAGAAGAACATGGAGGATTTTCTGCGCACCATCGCCAACAATGTTCAACGTGGTAACAATCAAGGTGGTGGCATGGGAGTGAACCAATATAGCAGCTTCAAGGATTTCATGGACACCAGGCCGCCAGTATTCAAGGAAGCAACAGAGCCACTTGATGCTGAGGAATGGATCAACACGATGGAAGATAAATTCCGTGTGTTGAGGATGACTGAGGTTCTAAAAACAGAGTATGCTGCACTTCAATTGCAGGGACCGGTGGGAATGTGGTGGAAGCACCATCGCACCACCTTCCCTCCAAATGCCTAGATTTCTTGGAGAGAGTTTGCTGAGGCTTTCCGTGGAGTCTATATTCCACCCGGGCTGACCGAAATGAAGTTGGGAGAGTTTCTGGCATTAAACCAGGGCACCAAAACCGTGACGCAATACCTGCATGCCTTCAACAACCTGTGTCGCTATGCTCCCGACATGGTTGACACAGATGCTAAAAGAATAGCCAGTTTCAAGAGAGGACTCAATCCAAAAATGATGAAGCATGTTGGTACCAACAACCGTGTCAGATTCAATGACTTCATCAACGATTTATCTGAAGCGGAGAGAAGAATAACAACGCCAAACACTACTGACCAAGACACGCAAGAGAGCCTTTTGAAGGTGGTCCGTCCCAAGCTAGAGCACCTATGGAAGGTCGTCCTCCATATCGCCCATCGGCACCTGGCGCTAGGTTCAGGCCACCTCAGCTAAGAAGTCGAAATTTCCGTGGACCTCAAAAGCCGTACAAGATGGCGATCAAATTAACAAAGCGGCCAAGCTGCTCACGTACAAGGCGATTCAAGGAGTCATGGGATCTGCGCCGGACAACGAAGAGGACTCACTATAACTCGTGATCAACCCGATCATTTCTCGAGGTTTTGTCCGTACTACCCAAGAAGAAGCAAGCGGACTTATAATGCTAGAGTGCACAGTACAACAATGGATGAAATTCCGAGGGAGAGCCCAAATCACTCACTGGTAAGTTTCACATCAACGAAAACCCTGCAGTTGTTCTATTTGATTACGGATCATCGCGTTCTTTTTATGAGTCAAGCATTTGCACGAAACATGGACAACTATGCACGTAATTAGGGTATGGGTACCGTATAAGTTCAGCAGGGGCTGATGTTTTGACCAACCGGATGGTTCGAGGGGCAACCCTTGAATTAGGTAACAGGAAGTTCCAAGTGAACTTGATAGTTATGCCTGGGTTAGTCTTGGATGTCATTATAGGGATGAATTGGATGAAGGATTGGGGAGCGGTCATAGATCTTTGGAAGTCGAGTACTTACCCTTAAGGATCCCTGGGTGAGGGTACTTTCCAAGTACCGCTGCCTCGGAGAATGACCTTATAAGTGTTACATGTGCTACGGCGATCATTCCTATTCATCGATTCCGGTGTGTGAATTTCCGGATGTATTCCCGGATGAGCTACCCGGTCTTCCGCCGATAGGGAGATTGAGTTTGGAATTGAGTTAGTCCCGGAACAGCTCCGATTTCAAGGAGACCCTATCAGATGCCTCCAGATGAGTTAGCTGAGCTGAAGAAACAATTAGAAGATTTGTCAAAAAAGGGGTTTATTCGGCCAAGCAAGTCTGAATGGAGATGTCCCGCTTTGTTTGTGAAAAAGAAGAAAGAGGGCACGTTGAGAATGTGCGTAGATTATAGGCCACTCAACGCTGTGACCATCAAGAATAAGTATCCCTTGCCACATATTGATGTTCTGTTTGACCAATTATCCAAGGCCAAGGTGTTCTCAAAAATAGATTTGAGATCCGGTTATCATCAGATCAAGATTAGGCCACAGGATATACCAAAAACTGCATTTTCCACCAGATACGGGTTGTATGAGTATCTTGTCATGTCTTTTGGCTTGACAAATGCTCCTGCATACTTTATGTTTTTGATGAATACAGTTTTCATGCTAGAGTTGGATAAGTTTGTGGTAGTGTTCATCGATGACATTCTGGTGTACTCCGAGAACGAGAAAGATCATGAAGAGCATCTGAGAACTGTCTTGACCAGACTTAGAGATCATCAATTGTATGCTAAGTTTAGCAAATGCGAATTCTGGTTGAAGGAAGTTCCTTTCCTTGGTCACATTCTGTCAGAGAATGGAGTCTCAGTCAATCCAAGTAAGGTGCAAGAAGTTATGAATTAGAAAGCACCGACCACAGTTCCTGAGATTAGAAGTTTCTTAGGACTAGCGGGTTATTACCGTCGCTTTATACCAGATTTCTCAAAAATTGTCAAACCGATGACGAGTCTCCTACAGAAGGATCACAAGTTTGTGTGGACAGAGGAGTGTGAAGCCGCTTTCCACACTTTACGGAAACTGTTGACCACTGCTCCTGTTCTAGCACAACCCGATATCGAGAAACCATTTGATGTGTTTTGCGACGCATCAAAGACTGGATTGGGCTGTGTTCTTATGCAAGAAAGGAGAGTCATTGCTTATGCATCACGTCAATTGAGGAAGCACGAGGTCAACTATCCAACACATGATCTTGAACTTGCTGCAGTTGTGCACGCCCTAAAATTTTGGAGACATTATCTACTTGGTAATGTGTGCAATATTTTCACGGATCACAAGAGTCTTAAGTATATCTTTACCCAACCAGAGTTAAACATGAGACAGCGCAGATGGTTGGAATTGATCAAGGATTACAACTTGAATGTGCAATATCATCCTGGAAAAGCCAATGTAGTGGCAGATGCTTTGAGCAGAAAGTCACATTACTTGAATGTGCAGCCATTACTTGAAGATGGGTTCGATCTAATGCATCCTGCTATGTTACATAGTATTCAGATTAGTTGCTCTTTGGAGAGTAAGATAATAGAAGGCCAGAAAACCGACAAGGGAATATTCCACATCAAAGAGAAAATAAAAGAAAAGCCGTCTCAGCACTTTAAAGTGGATGAACAGGGCGTGTTGTGGTTTGACAACCGTCTTGTGGTACCCAAGAATCGAGAGCTTAGGTATAAACTCATGGATGAAGCTCACCTTTCGAAGCTATCTATCCATCCCGGAAGTAGTAAGATGTATCAAGAATTAAGATCTCGTTATTGGTGGACCAAAATGAAGAAAGAAATTACAGCATATGTTGTCAGATGTGACACATGTTGTCGAGTGAAAGCAATTCACATGAAACATGCCGGTATGTTGCAACCATTATCAGTCCCTAGTTGGAAGTGGGACGATATAAGCATGGATTTTATCACGGGTTTGCCCACTACTCAAAAAGGACATGATTCGATTTGGGTAATTGTGGATCATCTTACCAAGACCGCTCATTTCTTGCCTGTCAAAACAGAATATCGACCACCTCAATATGCCAATAAGTATATCGCAGAAATTGTGAGGTTGCATGGTATACCAAAGACCATAGTATCTGATAGAGGCTCACAGTTCACGGCTCACTTTTGGGAACATTTACACAAAGGCTTAGGAACTAGTTTGATTCGCAGTACCGCTTATCATCCTCAGACAGATGGTCAGACTGAATGAGTGAATGCTGTTTTGGAGGATATGTTAAGAGCCTGTGTATTGTCTTCTAAAGGATCATGGGAATCATGGTTACCGTTAGCTGAGTTTTCTTATAATAATAGTTATCAAGAAAGCATCAAGATGGCCCCATTCGAAGCTTTATATGGCAGAAAATGTAGAACACCATTGAATTGGGTCGAACCTGGAGATAGAAGGTATTATGGCATTGACTTTGTAGAAGAAGCCGAGAAGAAAGTTCATATTATTCAGCAGAATATGAAAGCTGCCCAATCACGTCAGAAAAGCTATGCAGACAAAAGAAGGAGACCCCTTGCGTTTGAAGTTGGTGACTATGTTTATCTGAAAGTCACGCCAATGAAAAAGAAAAGATTTGGAGTCCGAAGAAAGCTTGCCGCGAGATTCGTAGGACCATACAAGATCTTGGAACAAAGAGGTCCGGTAGCCTACAAGTTAGAGTTACACGAGACAATGAGTACAGATTTTCCCGATTTTCCATGTATCACATCTCAAGAAATGTTTGCGTGTTCGGAGGAAAGAATAGAACCTCGAGGTATTCAACTCAAATCAGATTTGGTGTATCGTGAGCAACCAAATCCAAGTGTTAGACACTAAGGAACGTGCTACTCGAAATAGTGTGGTGAAACCATACAAGATACAGTGGGATCATCATGATGAGGGAGATGCAACTTGGGAAACAGGAGAGTATCTACAAAAAGCTTATGAAGAATTTTATAACAAATGGTTCGTAACCCAAATCTCGGGACGAGATTTTTATAAGGGGGGAGGGCTATAACACCCCGGTGTTATGCCTACATTTAGGCACTGCAAATCACGCATATCATGCATCATCAAGCATCCAAATCATACATGCTTAATCATGTGAATAACAAGTGAAATACTGCTTCGAAACATCTAAAACATGTTGTGAAACACAGATGTTTGCATACCTTTGTTAGAATTGTTTTGCCCTGATTTTGTTTGCTAGGTTAGTAGAACTTGTTTGGTTATGATTGTAAATCATCTAGAATTGTTTATCACAATTTTTGGAGCAAGGTTTGTATTTGAATTATTGCCAAATTTTGCTTTAAAAATAATTCTCCAAAAATTAGGGTTCGAGTCAAAACTGACTTTAATTTTTTTATTCAAAATCTATAATGAATTGGACGTTGGTCTTAAAATCAAAGTTGTAGAGGATAAAATTTTGAGCAACTTTTATTTTTGGCCCAAAGTTTGAAACTGCTTTGATTTAGTCCAAAATTTCGTTTGAATGAAAAAGGAATTCAAATTAATTTGAAAAATCTTGTTTATACCTTCGTGGGCCTTGCGCCTCATTTTCGCCCAGATCAGACAGTGCGGCCTGCCTGCCTCCTCAGCGCCCCCTTGCTCCCACAGCCGCTTCATGGCCCAGCCCACGCCAGCCTCCCTCCTCCCACTTTCACACATTTCCACTTTCATTGTCATTGTCAGTCTTTGCGCCTGCCATGACCATGGCGATGAAGAAATTCCGTGGCAACCCTCAACCGCGCTGCGTCGCCCGCGCCAGCGTGGCGGCCGCAGCGGCGACATCGCGCCCACGCCCCGCCTTCACCTGCTGCCCGTGCGCGCTCGCTCACTCCCACCCGCTTCTCTCCTTCCCTCCAGAGCCGAGCTCGAGCTCACTTGCTCGCCGCCCCCAGCCTCCACCGGCGTCGAGATCCCGCACCACCGCGCCATTCCCGATTCCTCGCGCCCACAACTCCGCCTCGCCTTCCTTCAACTCACGCTCGCGCTTATGCCCGCCGCTTCCGAGCCTGTGGTGAGCTTCCCGCGCCCGCCACCGACGGCCATGGCGCCAGCCGCCGTGCTTTCGCCGCCGTGGGACTCCCCTTCCTCCCTTCTCCACCACCTTGCTAGCCGCTGCTTGCATTCGCCAATGCCTCGCGAACCTCCTCGCTTTCGCTTGCTTGCTTGCGCTGCGGGGCGGAGATGGCCGCCCGGCCTCATGGCCGAGCCGCCTTGCCGCCCGGCCTTTGTAAAAGCCATGCCGTGCGCTTCTTCGCTACTCAGCCGGCCCAGGCCCGTAAGGTAAAGCCGAGCCGTGGTGACGATGCCTGTTGGGCCATCTCCTCCTCCCTCGCTCGGGCACAAGCGAGGCGGTTGTGGCCGTGGGCCAGTTCGTTTCCACGGGCTGGCCCAGTAACGTTTAAGTGATTTGATTTCCATTTACTCTTTATTATATGAAATCTAAAATGGTTTGAAAAATGTTTGGGTGCTCAAACTTGCTCCAAATTTGTTGAAACAAATTTTGCTAGGTTCCTTATCATTAGATCTACTTGGGAAATTATTGCATGTCATTTTTGGGATACTTTTCTGTAGGATTTTATTTAATCATGAATATTGCTGATAACTTGAAAAATATGTAGAAAAATCTATAGGCTTCAGAAAAATATGATTCCAAGTTTGTTAATCTTCTTGTGTCATGTAGTTCTTAGGAAAAATATGTTTCATGCATGTGCTATGGGAAAATTTTGAGGTGTAGTTCAAGTACCTTTAATGGCTGATTTTTGTTATTTTTGTTAGAGAGCAAACTTTGTATAAAACATGCATGTGATGATTTTTGTACAGTCATTATATGCTATGAAGAACCTAGAAAAAATATTATTTCTATTGTTTGACACTTTTCACAGTTCAAAGTATTTTCATGTACAAAATCATGCCATAGCTTGTTATTTTTGTGTAGGCTAATCCACTCATTCAAACACCATGAAAATCTGATGGTAGTCTAATTAGAGTAGTACCATGCTACTGTAATTTTCTCAGATTTTTATAAGCACCAAAAATATAGATTGCTGTTGTAGCCCTAATTAAAAAGGAAATAAAATAATCCCCCTTAATACAAGGTTAGTTAATAATAATAGCTTTGGTGTATCTTTGAAGCATTTGATAAGGTGTGTTGACTTAAACATACTAGTAGTAGAAGAGAATGCAGTAGATGACATGTGCTTGTAGTATAGTTTCTTGGATGATGTTGACTACCTTGCATTTAAACATATCCATTGCATTCATCTCCTTCGATGCACCGATTGCATAAGCACTTACGCACATTGCATCATACAGGATCGCAAACCGAGAACCCAGTCGTCATACCCGAGGAGCCAGAGGAGCAGCTCGAGGTGCAGCAGCAGGAAGTGCCAGAAGCCGACGAGGAGGATGTTGAAGAACTTCCGGAGTGCCCCGATCACCGCCCGAGCTCCTTCGAGAGAGGCAAGCCCCGGAGCATTTTTCTCCCGATTTGCAATTATTTAATTAAATACTTTACCTTAAATTAATGCATTACGTTCAGGAGTTGTTTGCAACCGTTGCTGCATTATACCTTGTTTACCTTTGTTATACTATATCCTTGTTACCACAGGTATCCGCAATCAGTCAATGCTTAGTCGGCTTTAGACCGGTAGAAGTCAGGTGATTTCCTGTTACCTGCGAGCTATAGGTGGTTACCTGGATCTGCTTGGATGACTATAAAGTCATGGTATAACTAAGTGTTAAATGAAGTTGAGACCGGACGGAGACTTGCAGAGTTTTGGACTGTAGTGTTTCCGTCTGTGTCGATTAAGGACCGACCGTTGTTGGGCCTCGAGTCATGTTGAACGCATGCCTTACATTTAGTTGGCCGGATAAAGTACCTTCCGACGGCAAAGCTAGAAGATTTTTCGGGCCGAGTAGATTGCCCGCAGCGCACTGTGCCGAAGCAGGTGTGGTAGGACACGGGGGCGGGATGATAAGACCAAAGTGCAGTCGGTCGGCCCCCGGGTACATGTGGTTCTGGCAAACTCGAGATACACGAAAGTTGACTTCGGTGATCAATATCTCACTTTAGCGGGTGAGTGAGATTTGTGTAAGGAATAAATCACCAGCTGGTTAGGAATCGATTCGAATCGCCATCGCTCCTGGATAGTGAGCACTTGACTTGAGTTACTTCATCGTAGTAAATGTTCATGGAACACTTGGACAGTTATAGTGAATATGACAGTATGGAAGTTGTTTAATGATCAGTGGTTATCATTAATTGCTTAATCACATGTTTACTCTAGTATAGATGCAAATCTAGTCGATAAGTTAATAATAATTAAGTTGGCAATAACGCTTTTGGAAAAGTTATGGAAATGCTAAAAATGCTTCTTTTGCAAATGAGTCAGCTACCCTACTATAAAGCCTTCATAATCCTTGGTGTCATTTATTTTCGGTTATGTCGGGTAAGTCTAGCTGAGTACCTTCTCGTACTCAGGGTTTTATTCCCACTTGTTGCAGATGGGCAGATGTATTACGGCTATTGTATCAACTGCCTTTATCCTACGATGGGTGATGTTTAGGACCATGGGCAGGGTCATTCCTTACGTCTCGTCTGATGCTTTTGTTGGAGATGATCATTCGCTGGCACTATATTTAAACTCCGCGTGAGTGTGTGTGTGGTTTGAACAAATGGCTTCCGCTACTTTTCTTCGAACTGGTTTGTAATAACTATGTTTAAACTCTGATGTATTTGAGATTACGAACTTTTATGTAATATGTGATGGTGACCGCTAAGCTTATTACGATCTTGGCTGGGATGGAAGTTGGTTTGAAATCCTTCGCGATTTCATGGACTACCGAGTTATACGGGCTTAAGTTTGCTAAATCGTCTGCTCTGGCGGATGATTTTCTTACTTAATTTCGTATAATTGGTCGGTTCTGTTACATTGCCTTAGCAATTTGTGTTGTTATTTGCCACCTGGGATGATTGCAGTTAGCTTGCAAGATGGTCATAAGTTAGTTTGCAGTTAGCTGAGGCCTGCATTTTTTTGTGCCTATGATGTCAACCATTTTTTTGACTGAGGCTGATACAATTGTGAGATCCTTTTCATGTCTATGAAAATAACAGTGCCATTTTGAGTAATGGATTATGCACACTGATGACCTTGGACTTGTGAGGTACTGGAGCATTGTTTCTTCTATCTTCTACTTATGCTTCTCATGACTGTCATCAAACCATGAGAGACATCCATGCCCAAACAACAGCTGGGCGGTTGTGATGATCTGATGGCTGGGCTGGACGTCTCTCATGGTTTCATGCCTGCCATGATCTTGGTTTTCTACTATCTGTTTGAGGTTTGTTGCTGTCTATGTTTGTTAAGCTCCAAGTTCAAGGTCAAATGAAAAGGCAATTAAATTTAAGGTAAATCGTTTGAACTAACCCTTATCTTATCAACATCTTATACTTGCTTTCATGTGTTTTTAAGGGACACATGGCTTGGTATGTTGTGTACCGTGGCAAGGTTCCTAGGGTATATGCAACCTAGGCTGGATGCAATGTCCAGGTAACTGATTTTAAAAACAACGGTACAAGAGCTTCTCTACCAAAGAAGAGGCAGAAGCATTATACTTGGAGCTTATGGGTTGTGAAGATGACAAAGTTTTTGTCAAGCCTCCACCAAAGGTGGTCAGGAACACACCGGTGTTATTTGTTGTGGTTGTGGTGCAGTCCTTTTTTTTTCGGTGCTCCTGTGGTTCGTTCTTGTTCGTTGCTACAACTGTCTATGATGCTCAAAATGTGCCGTGCAAACTTGTAATGACAATGACCTTATGAGGTACTGTGACCCTAATATTGTTAACTATTATATGTCAGGACTGTTGTATGGTTCAAATTTGTCATTAGATGCTCCAAGGTCATTGTCGATGAAAAGGCACAATGAACTGAGGCAAACAAATCCTCTGTCTTGCTTGTTTTTCTGAGAAGTGTGGTAACATCACCAAAACCATACCTTGGTGCCCAAACCTGTTGCCGTGCGGCAAACCAAACAGAGCTAGGGAGCACAACTTCATACCACTTAACGCTCCATGCTGGCAACCAAACGAGAAGAAAGTCATCCAATACACAAGCGTCAAGTGCAACCAAACACAGGAGGGTGAACGGTGTCAGCTGGGCTAGGAAAAACCTGTATAGGGCCTTTATCCCGGATGACCGAGCTCGGAGCAACCAATCACACCCTATATTCCCATCCCATGGCTCACCGGGGCTTCGTCCTCTTTATCGCCGGCCCTGTTCGCGGAAAGCAAAGATCCACCATCGCAACGAAAGCGCCGCCGGGTTCATTTCAAATCACAACATTGCCGACGAGGCGGCCACCGATCACACGAGAGGGCATCCAAGCATGCTGCTCCACGGCGAAAAGGTGACGAGCAGAAACGTATAGGGGAATGAATGTCTCCGGCAACTCGCCGCTGCACGTCTGTTACCCCCGCGTCGCCTTCTTATCATCATGGAGATGCGTCCCTCTCTTCTCCTGCTAATCCTTTTTTTTCTCTTAGATTAGAATCTCCTTCTTATCTTTAGAGAAATGAAAATGATGTCCCCTAACCTTATTCCCCATCTTGCGACTTCTTTTTATTGACGATGCTGGTAGCTGCAACCTGAGGCCAGAAAAAGGTGCGCGTTCTATTATTCTTTGCACAATAAATATGCTATACGTCGTCGTACTTAATTTTGTTGAAGAACTAGTACGTTGCATAATTGAGACGGGACGGCATGCATGAAAATGGCGTCCACGCACTATTAGTACAAAGTTTAGGTCCTCACCTCACCGGTGACGCCATTTTCTGGATCGGAGGAAAAAAGAAACATGTGCCCAATCCAACAGGGTCAAGCTGCCGACGACATCGACACGACCAACTGTCCAGCTGCGAAGGTCGGACGAAGAAAGCCGCCACGCATCCAAATCCCAATTGTGCACTGCTGCTGCCCCTGCCAAGTGCCAACCTGCCGCTGGGGTCTCCCTGGTCCCCTGTCTCGCGTCGTCTCACTGGCTCACTGCTCGCAGTATAATCACAGAGCCACAGGGATGAACGAGAACGGGATCCCGGGAAGATTCACCCGGGCACCACCTTTTTCCGTTTTCCGTAGCGCACGCGACCGGACCACGAGTATTTTAAGCGCGGGCCGGGGGCGGCGACCGTTTCTCGAGAAGGCCGCGCAAGATGATGCAGGGCGCGGCGGCCGCAGGGACGACCTCTGTCTCCGGAGCCTCTTGGACTCGGGCCACGCGCGGTCGCGCCTCCGCCCTCGCCTCGCGCCACGTCGGCGTCGTCGCCTCCTCGTCGTCCTCCTTCTTCGGGCCCCGCGGCGCCACCGCCGCCACCGCCCCGCCGTTGACGCTCCTGCGCGTCCGCGGCGGCTGCCGGCTCAGGCCTCTGTCGCTGCTGTCCGGTAGCGGCAAGAATGGGGAGGTCGCCAAGGCGGCGGCTGCTGCTGCCGCGGCGGCGGCGGCGGCATCGGTGCCGGCAGACGACGCGAGTGCCGCCGCGGTGACGAGAGACGGTGGCGCCGGCGGCGGCATTGCGGCCACGGCGCAGCTGGGCGCCATGATCGTCGCGTGGTACCTGCTCAACATCTACTTCAACATCTACAACAAGCAGGTATGTCCGGCCCGTTCACCGCAGCATCGATCTCAAGAGTGATCTCCATATCACCTCCCCTCTTCTTCCCCCTGATCGATCAAGACCAACCGGGTCCGTCTCCGTCCCCCCATTGCAGGTTCTCGGCGCGCTGCCGTTGCCGCGGCCGTACACCATCACCGCCTTCCAGCTCGCGTTCGGCTCCCTGCTCATCTTCCTCATGTGGGCGACCAGGCTCCACCCGGCGCCCAAGCTCTCCGCTGCGCAGGTGAGGCCATTCTCTCCGCGACGACTGCGTGCGAAGCGAAGCTGCAATCTCGTTCGTTTCCCCCCTCCGCTTGGTTTGCTGATTCGTAGTACAACTTTTGCTGCTGCAGCTGGGCAAGATCGCGCCGCTGGCCGTGGGGCACATGCTGGGCACGGTGTTCACCAACATGAGCCTGGGCAAGGTCGCCGTCTCCTTTACGCACACCATCAAGGCCTCCGAGCCATTCTTCACCGTCGTCCTCTCCGCCCTCTTCCTCGGCGAGGTTCGCCACCGTCTCACTCGCACCTCCTGAGTCCTGAAAAAGCAAAACGAATTCTCGCCGATTCCGCCGTGAATGGAATCAACAAAAAACAAGAAGAAAACTGGAATCTATGATCAGTTCTCATTCGATGTTTGCTATGCAGGTCCCTTCCCTGCCGGTGCTGGGCTCGCTCGTGCCGATCGTTGGCGGCGTCGCCTTGGCGTCATTCACCGAAGTTTCTTTCAACTGGTCAGTGCTGCCCGCCTGCCCGCCACCTATTTTGCCTACTGTTGGAGAATCTTTGGATCGTACTGTAGTACCGAGCGATTCTTTGCCTTTTTGCTGTTGGGACTCAAATGATTGGAGCAATCTTGACAGTTGACACTGTAATTTTGTCTGCGAATCAGGACCGGGTTTTGGAGCGCCATGGCGTCTAATCTGACCAACCAATCGAGGAACGTCCTCAGCAAGGAACTCCTTGCCGGTGACAAGGTGAATTTTCCTTCATCAGATTAATAGTACCGCCGGTCGGTGAACTATAGTAACAGTAAAAATTGCCTCGTGATGCAGGATGTTATGGATGACATAAATCTCTTCTCGGTGATCACTGTACTGTCATTTCTGCTATCTTGCCCTCTGATGTTCTTCGCCGAAGGCATCAAGTTCACCCCAGGATACCTCCAGAGCACGGTAGGCGTTTCAAAAATCAGACAAGATATGTATACTTCAATAATCAGCTGTGTCATCGCTCTCCAAACAACGAAGTTACCATAATCTTGCTTTGGCATCATGTAGGGCCTTAACCTCCAAGAGCTCTGCGTGAGAGCAGCGCTCGCAGGTCTGTGCTTCCATGGCTACCAGAAGGTGAGGAGATAATCATGTTCTTCATCCCCATGGGATCTTCACCTCTTTCTCTGTCTCCAAAAAGAAAAGCTTGTGTTTGATGCATGGTCTTCCCTTGCAATGGCAGCTCTCGTACTTGATCTTATCCAGAGTGTCACCGGTGACACACTCCGTCGCCAACTGCGTAAAGCGTGTGGTTGTGATCGTCTCCTCCGTTCTGTTCTTCAGCACCCCTATTTCGCCTGTCAATGCACTAGGTAGGTAACTTTGATCAATCCCTCCCCCCCCCCCCCCCCCCAAAAATCATTACTCCTTTTGCATCACTTCAAGCCAAATCATGGTGTCTAATTTTTGCTGTTCTTCCTACAGGAACTGGTGCTGCATTAGCAGGTGTCTTCCTTTACTCTAGGTTGACGCGAACCAAGAAGGCAAAGGATGCATAAGCTAGGATGAAAC
Source organism: Miscanthus lutarioriparius (assembly GCA_904845875.1). NCBI lineage: Eukaryota > Viridiplantae > Streptophyta > Magnoliopsida > Poales > Poaceae > Miscanthus > Miscanthus lutarioriparius. The sequence goes on from CAJGYO010000005.1 coordinate 107,787,705, forward strand.
AGATTACAGTAGTTTGTGAGAAATTACAGGCTTTTGAGGTATAGAGATTAGATCGACATTAGAATCTCAATGAGGATATGCACCAAGCATTGTTTCCACCCAGTTGTACACTTGTACCACAGGGCACAGGCAACAGCTATTTGCAGAGTTGCAAGAATCATGAACGAATATATTCTCGAGTTTCACGAGACATGGACATGTTCTCTAGCCATACTATGGCCTTGTTTAGATGCCATTTAAATTCTAAGTTTTTTCACTCTCTTCGTCACATTAATTTTTAGCCGCTTATATGGAGTATTAAATGTAGGTAAAAACAATAACTAATTACACAGTTTAGTTAAAAATCACGAGATGAATCTTTTGAACCTAGTTAATCCACGATTGGACAATATTTGTCAAATAAGACGAAAATGATACTATTCATCGGATTCAAAAAATTTGCAAAGTGAACCCGGCCTATATGTTTAGAATTAGTCCAAACCACGGCAAACAACTGTCTACGTCATTGTGTGGTGGCCCATGCGACACAAATCAGAAAGACGGTGGCGCATGTGCAGCAGCAGTATGATATATAATATACAATATACAAAGACAAGCGCAACTTCTTGAGATTCCCCCTCCTAAATTTTATTTTAGTCGCTGTTCATCAAATATATAGACAGATTGTATAGAGTATTAAATATAGACTAATTACAATACTAATTACATAATTTACAACTAATTTACAAAACGAATCTTTTAAACCTAATTAATCCATGGTTTGATAATATTTTATAACAGTAAACATATGCTAATGATAGATTAACTAAGCTTAAAATATTCGTCTCGTGAAGTACTGACGGATTATGTAATTTATTTTTTTATTAATATCCAAACACCCCATGCAGCATCCTCTGACGGATTATGTAATTTATTTTTTTATTAATATCCAAACACCCCATGCAGCATCCTCCTAACACATCTTTAGTAGCCGGATCCAAACACCTCCTAAACAAGCCTCTGTCGAGGCCACAAAACTCGCATGAGCAGAGTCACATACGTGCTGGATGATCCTTCAACACATCAACACATGTAATAACGGGCACTCAGTTCAATATAAAACCATGCGTGCGGCATTTACAACAGTCTTCGACATTGTACATAACATTAAACGCAAACATCAGTTGTCCATGGTTTCGTCCAAAATTCATCCCCATGCGTTTGTCTACCCAGGATTGGGTTATAATAGCATTAGGAAGTATACCAGCAAAGTCAAGTTTTAACGCTTTACAACCTACGACCACAGGCATATGGTACGGGGGGAATCAGGCGTCTCCCAGGCGTCAAATCAAGATAGCAGGAGACCATTAGGGATCAGACCATCACCCATATCCTAAGTTAGTGATGTTCCAGGACATCCTTGGATTTAAGCAGGATAAGAAAAGGAAATAATATAACTTGTTAGGGTACCATCTTCTTCTTCTTGGTTTCGTCACCATCGCGGAAATTGGATTGCACCTAGTGGATGCAATCACCAATTAGAAACTCCCACGGGCTTGCCAGGAGGACTCCTGCTCCTAGCACGGAATCCATCATTGCTTGTTTTGCTCTGATCCCTTCCACGTGATCCATAGAACCTGCCAATTGAATGGACGATACAGATGGTTGAGATTCATTCTTCATGGATGCAATCACATTCCATAAAAGATAAGAAACTTAAGAAACCAAGTGATAATAGTTGTTGAAGAACAAGGGAATAGGACAAAAGATGCATTAATATAATTTTGTTTTCATGCTAAGCAAGTTCCATTAGATCAGTACTTCAACAAGACAGACAGCACCAAATGACAACACAAGTTCAGAGATTATATAAACTTCAGAATTTCAAATGACATTGGGTAATTCCAAAGATGGTAAAAATGTTGGCTCAAAGACTAATAAAGTACCTTTCATGAAAACTGAGACCATCCCCAGACTGATTGTTGCTGGAGCTGTATCAAAGATAGCAATTAATCATGTAGCAGGGGCAGCTAAATAATCATCTGGATAGGAAAATTTATACACACCTGGGTGGAAAGCTTGCATTGTCACCCGTCTGATTGTTGCGGCTGCTGTTATCATAGCTGTACTGTGATGGTTCATTACAATGTATAGATGGGCCAAAGACAATGTATAATAGAAATTTTCACCATACCTGCCATGAAAGCTCGTAATATCACCAAACTGATTGCCACTGGAGCTGTTATGGAAGCTGCTAATTGATGACTCGTTAGGGCTGTACTAGGCTAAAAGGAAGCATTCAAACAGAAACTGATACGCACCTCGAGTGAAAGCTTGAACCACCCCCAGCCTGGTCGCCGAAGCTGCTGTTATTGAAGCTATCAGTTGATCTTTTAGCACCATATCCCTGACCACCATAAGAGTCATCAGAAGATGCCCACCGACGTGATCTTCCACCATATCCTCCACGAAGAGCCATTTCTTTTAACTGTGGTGGCACAGATTGGTTTGCACCCTCCAAAATCTTGACAAGGTCCGAAGCGTACTTCGAATCCTGGTCACCGAAGAATGTGTAGGAAGATCCTGTCGCACCAGCCCTACCTGTCCTCCCAATTCTATGGACATAGTCCTCCACACCAGTTGGGAAATCATAGTTAACCACGACCCTGTGAGGAGATTTTGGAAGGATTGTCAGTAGGTTACATTCGAAAATTTGTATGGATTACAAAATATGTGTGTATTCATCATTTTATTATCAGCATTAGAACGACTATGGCACAGTTGCTAATGATTAGAAAGGTAAAAGCCCTCAAAAATTTAGAAGCAACGAAGACACGGTCCTACCTGATGTCCTTTATGTCCAAGCCTCGAGCGGCGACATCGGTGGCTACAAGTACTGGACACCTGCCACTTCGAAAGTCATTCAACACAGAATCCCTCTCAGACTGTGATTTATCACCATGAATAGCAGAAGCACCATACTGCCGTGATAGGTTTCTAGCCAACTGATCACACATCCTCTTAGTGGAACAAAATATTATGATTTTTGATCCAGGATCTTGTGAACGCAAGATCTGATCAAGTCGTCTTGATTTCTCCATATGTGGGATGACTTCCACATGCTGCAGTGTGCAACAAACCACTTCAAAGTATAGAAACAAAGTATCTGGTTTGAAAAGAAAAAAAAAACATTTTTACTCACCTGAGTAATTGACTTATTTGCAACCAGCTGATCAGTGTTTCCAATGTTAACTTGAACTGGATTATTCAGTAAATCCGACGCTATTCTTCTAACCTCTTTTGGCCATGTGGCAGTGTACATAAGAGTTTGCCGTCTAGGTGGTATTTGTTTCACAATTTTCCTTATTTGTGGCTCAAATCCCATATCAAGCATTCGGTCAGCTTCATCAAGGACAAGATAAGATACTTGGCGCAGGCTCACTCTATTCATTTCCAAAATGTCGTTCAATCTCCCAGGAGTTGCGACAACAACGTCGGCACCACGCTCCAACTCTCTTAGCTGAGGGCCTTTTGGAGCACCTCCATATAAGCACTTCAAACAATAAAAAAGTAGATTAACATCCCTGATACAACATATATTAAACGTAAGTGGAGCTTTCATCTGCTCGCATATGAATTCATTAGAATTAACAAATATGGTTAGAGGCGCTAACGTAGTTAATTCATTTAAAAATATGACACATGTTCTAGACTTAGGCAGGTAAAAGCATTAGTAATGATAACAACAGATATAAGAAAATATAAAGCAACATACAGTAGAAGATATTCTTGAAGATCTGCCGAACTTGACTGCTTCATCTTGAATTTGTGTTGCCAATTCCCTGGTTGGAGACAAAATTAATACCGTTGGACCTTCCCTTGAATTATGCTGCAGACGCTTCAGAAGAATAAACCCTGGGAGGAGATAGCCCAATGTTTTTCCTGAACCTGTCTTTGCCACAGCTACTATATCACGGCCCTTTATAGCAATTGGCCATGACTGAGCTTGGATAGGAGTTGGTGCCGAGAATCCTGCTTGCAGAACCTGCAAAAGGTAGATACCCTTCAGAGATGAGTATTATCTAAATACCATATCTGCGTAAGGATAAAAGTTATAATAGTCTATAGCAAAGAGAAAAGGCTTCTCATGATGTGCAATTTTTAGTTACACAGAAGCCAAGCCAAACATCATGCAGCTGGGGACTGAACAAAATAGTGAGCTGTTTCAAACCACAGGAGGCTGTACAAGACAACAAACAGGTCGAACCACGACTTGGATTGTTGACTTGAAGAGCCTGCTGCAAAGAAAACTTGGTTTAATCATGCACACATACAATGGATGCACAATGGCCACTTGGTTCCATCAGAAAGGAATCCAAAAAAGCACATTAATATTGCTACACGTTGTGTAGACCTACCTCCCTTAGAATCTCTAATGGGAAGCCTGTGGACTGAAATGTCATGAATGGCGCAGGTGCCTCATTGCCCTGTTAATAAAAGAAATGGAAAAACTAAGTAACATCTAAATAAATAACAAGAATGATTGATGGTACTCCCTCTATTCCAAATTATAAGACGTTTTGGCTTTTCTAGATACACTGCTTTAACTATATATCTAGACATGGTGTATATCTAAATGCATAGCAAAAGCTATGTATCTCGAAAAGCCAAAACATCTTATAATTTGGGATGGAGGGAGTAAACAAAAAAATAAAAGGAATGGATTAGTTGATCACATACGACAATGGTAATCTCATGCTTAGCACGATATGCTTCTGTAGAAATTTGGCTTCCATTGGCAGCCTGAGAAACTTGATTAGTGGATGGAGCACTTTGTGAAAGGTTCACTCCCGATGCAGAGCGTGGCTGGAAACAAGGTAGCATGCTATGAGTGGAGAAAGAAAAGTACATCTTATGATATGCTGATCATATCTTGACTCTTTGATGCACTATTACTACTACAGTACTATTGTATCTTCCTGATATTTTGAAACAGCAATGTCCAATGAATAACAATATTGTGCATTGCATGTACACGTAACTAGACACATTGTGCATGCAGCTTCAGCAGGTTGCTCCAAAAAAAGTATCTCTCTTGATAAATAGTTGGTTAGCCAAGAAAAAGGTCATCACTATGAACTGAACTCGACTAATTAGGTATTTCCACCTCTGAAATCGACCAGCAGGCAGAGAATATCCTTGCTTCCAACTATACTTTTACTGGCAGCCTTGACGTAAATCACACCATGCAAACAGAAGAGCAAATGCGGGGAAAAATATGACATGTAGCACACGATTGATATAGTGAAGTAAAGAGAGAGAAACAGGGCACCTCCGAGTGATCATTCCTTGCCCTGTTATCCGAGGGAGGCACATACTGCGGGCGACTCACCGCGGCTTCCGACCGCTGCTGAAACACCAAAGACAGACTACTATGAGAATGTAGCAAACATGTGTTCTCTAGAAGAAGAAAAAAGTCCATCTCGCAGACCTCAACCTCGCACAAAGCCACATTTTTGGAATAGGCGTTGTTACCTCGGAAGGTACGCTGCTTCTCGGTCTCTCATCGGGCCTGGAGTAGCCAGGCGGCTGCGACGGGGAGGACGGCACGGCCGCGACGGGGCGCTCGTACTGCGTAACCTTGGTCTCCGGGTTCCAGAAGTACAGGTACCCCGTGCTGCCATCGATGAGCCCCCTCCACGGTTTTGGGAGCGTTGGATCCGGCGGCGCGTAGCGCGGGCCCTTGGACGCCGGCGCGGACGCTGACGACGCCATCCCCCGCGCTTCTCGTATACCCTGCCACACAGTCCACCCAACACGGATCATCAGATCAAAAACGACACAAGCGGGACGAGACGAGGACGAAATGCAATGCGCGCGCGAGGAGGGAGCGGGATCGATTCGCTGAGGGGCCGAAGCGGGCGAACCCTACCGATTGGCGCGGCGGAATGCGCGTGGCGACGTCGGCGGCTGCTGCCGGAGTAGGGGATGGGGCGGAGGCGATTGGGGTTTTCTCGTCACCGAACCCTCCTCCCTCTCTCTCTATCTCCGGTACAGCCGGTCAAGTAGGCGTCGCCGAAAAAGGGGAGCGGAGGCGCCGAGGACAAGTCGCAAGTGTTGTGTGTGTGTGTGAGAATGCGCAGTGGGGTGGGGGTGGGTGGGGGACGACAGCTGGTGGTGGGACCGGCGGAACGCAGAAGGCCGCGCCCGCGCGTCGTTGCCGGGGGCCCAACGCCGATGGCCTTTTGCTGGTTTCGGCCCAGACCACACTTCTCGCCGTGCCCCTTTCGGCCTTTCTTGGCATACCTGTGAACAATGAACGCTTCGCTTTGGCTTTTGGCTCTGGGGAGCCACATGGTGAGTGGTGACGTGCACCTTGCCAGATCCGGTTTCTTCTGCCGACTTGGCATTCACGCACCGTAGTTGTTTTGATGAATGGGTCAATGGGTCATGGCCTGGCTGCTGCTCAATGATTAATGAGGAATTGAGAAGTTCGATTTGAGGAGAGTAACTGCTGATCAGTCCTGTTCCGTTGGAGCCTTAGTAGGTTATTGGCTCACAATAAGGTTGTGCTCACATTAACCATTTTTTCCCTTATCGGCAAGAGAGGTCATTCATCAAAACTGTCACAGCCACTTCACATTACAGAACCAAACGAAATTTAACAGTCCGGAACTGGATCAGTCAAAGGCTGCATCACCACGAACTGGACACTGACATGACTCCTCGTTCCTTAGAATAATCCAACCATCTCGAACCAGCACGCAACTGTCATCGTGTTAACTGTTATGTCAAAGCCTTCTTAATCAATACAAATCACACTTTTTGTCACAACTCAACCTCACACACCTTTCTTTGACAAATTCAACAAAGCCACTATCAGTATCAGGACTTACAAGCGCAGCGCTGTATTCTGCAAGTACAACAGGCCTCCATTGACAAAAACAAGTATGACAGGCCAACTCATCACCTCATCTCAAGCCTACAAACACACCCTATGTCATTCTTTTTTCCCCTCTCTTGAGGAACAAATATGTGTTATCCCAGATATGTTATCCCATGAAATCATTTGCGCTAGTCATACAGCCCCTCCTGCTCCCAGATGTCCACAAGGAAATCCACCATCTCCTGCAATTCATGACCCATGTTTAAGCGTGCATGCCTTGCAAGAAATGCTAGACTGAAATGTGTTAGATCTTACATGAAGAGGAATGGGTTGAGGAAATGGCTTATTTGATCCAAGCAGACTCTCATATGCTGCATTCCAACTGCATATATAAATATGGATTTTTTTAGCACAATTACATAAACCTCCACAATCAATAAGATAGCATTCCTTAAAGCTTCTTGGGGTGGCACAAACGAAATACACCATCAGAAGCAAAATAAGATATTATCGGCTTCAGCATATTATGGGGAATGGAATAAAAACCTAGTATCTATTTGAGCGAAAACAAATTGTACACAAATAAGACTGACTATCCGCTTTCTGATTCAATTAACATCATAGCTGGTTCTCTGCATTATTCTTGTAAAATGAGCAGCTGCCATCAAATTTGATTCAAAGGTACTCTATTTGTTGCTTATGAAAGTTTCCTAGATAATTGCGCTGTAGAACTTCCAAGTCACATAGATATAACCATTTACGGTATGTAGGTCCAAGCTCAATATAGCCTTATCAAATATTATTTTACAATCACTTAATAACTTCCCTGCAATTAAAGTAGGTGTAGAAAGTGGTCCCAACGATGCTAGTGAGGATGATGAGCAAGTTTTATGGAATCGGAGGAAGTGCACAAAGGAACACATTGGGCTTGAGCAACATATAGTGTGCAACATGAATGAATTGATAAACTATACTAACAGCACGCAATTGGAAGAATCAGTAGAAACTGAAACCAGCAAAGCCAATACAACTGATATCGCCTGGATAAAACAGGTCCATCACAATGATTTCAAACTTCAGGAGAACAAAATATGCATCTAAAAATAAACTAAATTTAAAATGAAACTAGTTCTATTTCCGTAAGAATGCAGACAAAATGGTTACTGAAAGCTAAAATGATGGTAGGCAAGCATGGTATTCTGAGGTTTGATCTGAAAAGTTGGTGATCCCAGCACAACCCTTTGCCTTCAATATGAAGCAGGGCCAAAGTGCATTTGGTCAAAGAAAATGTACTTTATAGAATATATACTTGTCTGACAAAAACGTGGTATGGGTAAATTTTTTGGGTTGCGGTCGTCATTTCATTTGCTCATACCTCAACACTGGTTCGCGAACCTGCTTCACCTTCGGCCGTAGACTTCTAATTTCAGTCCACTCCTGCCTAGTCTGTTCCCACAGAATGAGTCCTGCAACAATATTTTGAACTTCAGACAACCATACTAAGGTTGTTCTCAATAGGTACACCAATTTCACATGTTATCCAGCACGAACACCAGAATAACAATCAGCCAACAGTTTGCCTACTCAAAAGTCAAAACTTCTTCACCCATTCTTTTAGGAAAAGAAAAAATGATTAGAAGATATGGCGTTCACCAAAGAACATGGGCACCTTAGCTGATTGAAGGTGTCAAACTCGGGTAGATGGAGAGGTCAAGTAGCCTCCCCACTACCAGGGCACTGCCTTTTCCGCCTACTCAAGTTTCTTATACGCTAATCTAGTAGCAAAATGTACCAGATGTTGTGAAAGATGACAGGACAAAACTGTGGTTTCAAATCTTCGAAATAAATTTCTGATTAAAACCACGGAAAACTAAGGCATGGTAGTATGGTACACCAACTGCAACGATCTTGGTACCGGCAATAGATAAACCCTGACATAGTTCAACATGAAGATTGAGATTTATGCCAAGCGATGGTACTTTTAAGAACAATTTATCAAGCGATGGAAATTTAAAACCACGGAAAAACTAAGACCAACATTCTTTTTCTCAGCTCAGAGAAGCTAGGACAAAATCAAGGTTAAGATTGCAGTAAGGAGGCATTATGCCGATCCAGTGAAAACGCCCTAGTTTAGCAGAACTGAAAACATGATTCAGAGTGACCTACCATTATTACCAAGTCCAGGAAGGTTATGACTGCTACCAGTTCCATGCTGATCAAAGCCAATTAGATGCATTGATTAGAGAAACACCCTGAGATCTGCTGGTTCAACCTCGATGGTGGTTGTGCTCCAAAATGGCTCTCAATTGTTATTTGGTCATGGGTGATTAGGTTTCTGGACAGTTCACCCAGTTGCTTTACAGTCTTATCGCAGCAACCAAAACAGCCTCTGCTCTGTTCGGAAGGAGTTTGATCATGTAGACAATTAGCATAAGTAGATAAAAAAAACAAGTAAAGATACCCAAATATGAAACTGAAACAGATGGCAAACATGCCACAATCTAGAGGCAGACAAGGTCACCTACTCACCTCCGACTTTCGGCAGTGGGTGAAAGACCCAGAGCACACATAGAGTAGACACCTAGGCTAAAGGCTGCAAACTGCAGACATACAGCTAAGCGGTAGTCGCTAAATCTGGTAACGCCACTACCTTGCGCACGCAACGCCTTGAAAAAACGATATGAATTCCAGCACCTACGTCGAACTCGTATACAGATACCCAGCGGAATCAATCACCAACCTAGATGAACCATGGCGCGGACGCCGACCGGAACGCCCTGCCGTCTCGCAACGGCGCGATTCCATATTTCCATCTGTGTCATCACACTCTACAGGCTAGTCAATCTGCCAGCATCGCACCCGGCAGAAGCAGCTGGTTCGCTCGCGGTCGCGGCAGCGCAACCCCTCCTTCCTCTTACGGTTGGTTCGGTCCCAGGCGGCGCAGATCGCACTCGATTGACCAGATGTGGAAAGCTAAGGCGAGCGAGGAAGGGGAGAGAGAGGAGCGTGAGCGAAGCGGACCCACCCGGAGCAGAGGAAGAGGCAGGCGGAGGAGAGGAGCCGCGGGATGGCGCCCCAGTCCCAGCCCTCGCCCAGGTCGACGTCCCCGTCGCCGACCCTCGACGCCGATCCGGCGCCGGCGCCACGGTCGCGCGTGGTCGCCATGCCGCACACGCGCACACGCACACGCGCACACCCCCGCGCCGCACACACCCAACTCGCCGGATTGATTGACTCGGTCGGTCAGGTTCCGTGGTTCGCAACGCGCCTCGCCTGGGTGCGGGCCGCGGGCCGCGGCAGCCAGCGGGGTGGGTAGGCACCGACCCGATCGGACTGGAGCCCAAGAGCGAGCGCGGGCGGGTCCCGTCACGCTCGTACCGTCGCACTTGATTTTTTTTTTTCGGATAATAAGGTAACTAGACTGGGCCTGGTTTAGATTCTAAGGTTTTTCACTCTCTCTCCATCACATCAAATCTTTAGATACATGCATGGAATATTAAATATAAATAAAAATAATAATTAATTATATAGTTTGATTGTAAATTACGAGACGAATTTTTTGAGCCTAGTTAGACCATAATTGAACAATAATTATCAAATACAAACAAAAGTGCTATAGTGTTAAATATTAATTCCTAACGGGCCTAGAAGAGGAGCGGAGAGAATCGGAAATCTGCGCGGACTGCGGTCGTCTTCTCACAGGGCGCCGTGACGTGGCGTGGCTCTTGGACGTCCACCACGGCCTCTCGCGGACGTTGCACGCCGATGCGTCTTCACCGCTAGTCGCTAGAGCTTGCTTCATGTTCTGCCTGTCTCTATTCATGTTCGTTGTGTGTGCGTTTGTTGCCTTCTGGCAATTGCTGTCATTTTGGCCTTTTCAATAAGGTGCTGCATTATTTTTCTAAACTAGATTGGAAATAGCTGTCAGTTTGGTCTAATCCAACCGAAAAAAAATATATATGCTCCGGAGACGACACTAAAATGAAAGGACAAATATCGAGCTCGTCCTCTCGCAAGTCACAAGCATCGATTCTCTCGGTCGGTGACTCATGATCGCAAGGTGGCAGGGACCTCGTCAAGAGACGACAAGGCATGTGATGTAAATCATACTAGCAGGTGACTTCGGTCGCTGCCCTGCTGCCCGCCGTCACCATCACGCAGCCGCCCTGTGCGCCGCCGCCACTCGCAGCGGGCATTATGCTGCAGACTCAATGACCAAGGCAGTTCTGGTCCGGCGGTATAGCTCTGAACATCACTGTATCATGTGTATGGTTTGTCTAATGTATTTGCAGCCAATCGTCCTGTTCGCTTGGCTTATAAGCCGTACTTTTTCAGTCAACGAACATTATTTTTCTCTCACAACAAATCAGCCAACAATACTTTCAGCCATGTCTTATCAGCCAAAAGAACAGGGCAAATAATCTATTTTGTAACATTGTTGGTCGCTTTGTGTGCACACATTTGTGAAGAACAATCATACGGTGCACTTATGTTTTTCCCTATGAATATTTTCTAGATGTTTCCCTATGAATATTTTCTAGAGGTTTATATTGTATCCGCAAGGAACAAATGGATAGCCCGGTCTAAACCCTATCCTAAACTCGCTAAGCTAAATGTATATGTTGATTTTAAGTCGACTGTGGATGACCTAGAATTTCTTTTGATTAGGGTGCACTCAGCAATACTCCCTCCCTTCCAGGCTATAAGACATTTTTGTTTTTCTAAATACATGATTTTTGCTATGTACTTAGATATACGCTATGTCTAGTTACATAATAAAAATAATGTATATCTAGAAAAATCGAAACATCTTATAATTTAGAGCGAGAGGAGTATAAGATACCGTATCCAATCCTGTCTTGATTTTTTCCTCCATCGAGCTCTATATCTCGAGACACCCTAAATATAGCAAGTTTCTTTCCTTACCCATAGTTCTCAGTTAATAACTTGCATCACAGGGTCCTATGCTTTACATGGCTTTGCTTTGCATCGTTGGTAACTTCATCAATTTCAACATTGATCGAAAAAGATTGTATATATAGATCCACATTGATGTACTGTGTGTTGCATCATCACCAGCCAACATTGGACCCACACGGCCACACCATCAACAAACAGAATACCAAGATACCCCTCGTACGCCACCTATAAATACTGCGGCCTTCCCATCTTCCGTTCCTCCTCCTCTGATCACAATTACGACCCCATCAAAAAAAAATCGCACACGATTACCATCCTGCCAGTCACGGCCTTCTTAGGGTGCATGACTTGCATCGACATGCAAATCTCCCCCGCGATGGCAAAGCAGCATACCGGGTTCGGATCAGACCACACGGCAGGGCGGGCAGGCCTATTCCCAACTAAACCCGCGGCGGCGGCGGCAGCGTCCTGGCCTGAGGTCGACGCCGTCGCCACGGCGGCGGAGTGCGTCGACCAGCGGCGCTTCCGTCGGAGGATATCGAACCGAGAGTCCACGCGGCGGTTCCGCGCGCGGAAGCAGCGCCACCTCGACGAGCTCAGGGACAGCGCGGCGCTCCTGGAGCGCGGGAATCGCGACCTGGCGGCGCGTGCGGAGGACGCGCGCGACGGGCTGGCCCTCGCCTTGCTCGCCAACGCCGCGTTGCGCGCCGAGGCCGCCGCGCTGTCCCGTCGGCTCGCGGCCGCCCGCCGCGCCCTCGTCCTCCTCGGCCGTGTGTACGCCGGGGCCGATGCTGTTGCCAGCGTCGACGGCGACTGCTGCCTCGGGTCCACGGACATTGAGATTGAGAAGATGCTTGCCTCGTTGATCGCGTAGGCGTACGAGCTGCCGACGCAGAGCCCAGAGGCCGGCCAGAGCACCTGAATGCAGTGAAGAAGTTGATCCTGAAATCACATGTAGATATTCCAGGCATGCATGCTCACATACAGCTCCTAGCTATAGAAATTTAGGGGCTGTTTGGTTCCTTCCTCTCCTCCTAAAATTCCTGTCACATCGAATATTTGGACACATGTATGGAGTATTAAATATAGACTAATTATGAAACTAATTGCATAACTTACGACTAATTTGCGAGACGAATCTTTTAAGCCTAATTAGTCTATGATTTGACAACGTGGTGCTACAGTAAACATGTGCTAATGATAGATTAATTAGGCTTAAAAATTCGTCTCGAAAATTAGCCTCCATCTATATAATTGATTTTGTAATTAATTTATATTTAATACTCTTTATTAGCCTCTAAATATTTGATGTGACATAAATTTTAGGAGCGCCTAGAGAACCAAACACCCCTTTAAACTCTGTGCTTAAGTTGTTTTTGTTTACATATAGGTTGTGGTCGGAAGCGTCTGCATTGTCTGAAATGTGCGAGTTCACACGGGGAACAAGTCGTAGCGAGTCCACGTCGCACGTGCCACGATCGAGATGTACGTAGTTGTTTGTATTGTACAGAATGCACAGTCAGAAAAGGTGCTGTGGTTCGTGGCACCAAAATCACGGAGTTCATTACGTCCACGATCCAATGTTTTCTCATGACGAGCTCTGCACTGTACGCCGTGTTTCCATTAGGTCTTCGCTAAAATCAAACGAATATATTTATCCCATCAGATTGAAAACAGAACATAATGTGTCTACTAGCCATTGCTGCTCGTGCTTCGCTGCGGATGATGTGCTTGGTATAGGTGGCTCATAAGTCTAATATGTTTTCTCATCGCGTTGGTACGAAAGGTTAGCCTATTTGATACATTAAACGGGTAAATATGGGAAGGAAAGGCATTACAATGTTGTAAACGAGCATAGAGGCTGGTTGTCATTACATGGTGCCTATTGTAGGCCAGCAAATCAATGACATGTTAGTGGAAAGAACTATTTGGTGGAGTTGGGCTCAAGCAACTAAGACACTTAGATTCAAAGCACAACATTGGCTATGATTGCATTATAGGTGGAAAGAGCAAAAACTACAACACAAGTATGTCTCTTAATGTGAGGGTTTACAAAAGAGTGAATTAGGATTCACTCCCCTTAGGCAAAACTACAACACATTTCGTAAATCTGGAATCACACGAAAGATTACACGGCGTCGAACACTAAATTACACCGGGATTTAAAGTTACATGGTTAAGAGCGACCTAGTACAACCAAGGTTTAGTCCAGAAGTCGGGATAGACGAGGGCAATGGAGAAACAACAAGATAATGATTATCCAAAACATGGCGTATAACCAACAGATCCAGAAACAGGAGACTAAGAAGTAAAACATCGTTAACCCTAAGACCAAACTAACCAACGGTAGACTTGAACTTCTTTGAAAACCAGATCCCTTCTTCTCAGATTACACCATCACCTCTGTCAGACGAACCTAGTTCCACAATGACGATGTGATCTCTTAGTTCTGCTTCGGATTTGAGAGGGACGAGGATGAAGGAGAAGAGGAAGGACCAAGGGCATCTTATAGTAGCGAACGTAGATAGGGCGCAGCGCACCTAAAGTGGAGACGGCATGGATGGGATACACTGTTGGTTCACGCTGTGGGGATACAGCCAGCCATGGCGTGCTTCCTGCGCAAGCGAGCGGAGGAGGGGATAAAGGAGAGAAGAGAGGGTTCGCTCGATGAGGAAGGCGTGCGGGTGGCCTTGTCCCCAAAAGAAGAAAGAAGGGAGGGGGTCTGGTACGGGGACAAGGGTGAGTATCAAAAGCGGACCGGAGGACAGGAAAAGTAGAGGCGCACAGTGCACGAGGACGGCGAGTGCGGCATGATGTCGTGGTCATGCGAGGACAAGGTGCTAACGGGCCCGACACCGACGGCGTCCACAGGGCACGCGGTGACAGTGACCCGACGTGCGTAGTGTGGTCGAGCTGGGCACAGTGCTTGGGACTTGACATCCACTCAGACTTTTCTAAGCTCTCTTTACTACCCAAGGCTAACTTTTCCTAGGTGTTCTTCTTTCCTTCCCTTTCTTGTCCACAATATGCGCCAACCTTTGTATGAAGTGAAATCACAACATCTTTTCAGAATTATCCGAACCATGAGGATGCTAGTGACCTCTGTTCAGGCATGGCTCTCTTTGCTTTGCTCTGTTGTCTATCTATACCACACCCTGATACCCACATCTTTTTTTACCTTTTTTCGGTAAAACTATACCGTACTCGAGTGTTTCTCGAGCGGTGAGCACTCGATTTTCTACGGGTATGATCCAAAACCGATCCAGCATGGACAGCCGCTCGCGCCTGTGCACGACGCATGCTCCAGAGTCCCACACACGTCGCCCCGAGGTGCATGGTCTGGTCCGCCTCTGCACCGACCAGTTGCAGGTGCATGCATGGCGTGCTGTGGTGTGGTAGACCAGACCAGGGTCACCCGCTGCCATCAATCACCTCTCCCGCTGCATGAACCTATGCATGCATAACTATTTGTAGCGGTAGAGAAGTTTGACTTAAAAAAAGCAAAATAAACTATAATTTGGATTGGAGGGAGCAGTGGTCAACTCTTTTTGAGCAATTCTAGTAGTCATTTAACATTTGGGTTGCACGGTTGGATGCTCTCTCTTCGTTTTCTACAAGTAAAATAATTGGATAAGAGTTTTGCAGCCCCTAAATGGACTTGTTTGGTTCATGGGCTCATGGGCAAACTTGCCGAGCAATCTTTAGTCTTTGATTCATTGCCACTGTTTGACCACTTCAGCTGTCATGTTTTCTTAGCACCGTCTCACATACAGTAGATTTATTTTATAGCCACAACTTCTCACTATTGTGGAGTCCAAAGTTTTCGTCACAAAAAGTGTGGCGCGTTACACTTCACTTTTGTGGAGTCCAAATTCTTCGCCACAAGAAGTGACTCATTACACTTGATGACTTGACTAAGCTTAGCCGTAGCAAGGTTAGGCATGAAATAAACTATAACCAATGGCACTCCTAGCTACAAGTATCAGGGTTAAATTTAATTAATGTACCCGAAAGATCCCTTGATACAATCTTGGATTCTTGGTGAATGAGCATCTATATATGCAAGCAAAATGCATGCATCTATATATGCTAATGATCTTTCGTGTTCTAATCGGCCGTGTGTTCATGTCATGTTCTTGTCTGTCTCGTAATGGCGTCGCGAACCGCGGGGCGTCGGTGCGGGTGGGCCGTGACACCGAGAAGGAAGGCAAACGTGAGAGGCAGCGGAACTGGTTTCTTTCTTTCCAGTGCGGCCTTCTGCTGCTTCGGTTGGTTCTTGCGGCTGAACTGAACCCTGTGAGGTTTCTTGGTTTGCCTCAGGCTACTTGGAGGACAGGACGCCAGCGCGCAACATGGACCCGTACGTGGTGACCTCGCTGATCGCGGAGACAACCATCCTGTGGGAGCCTAGGCACTCCAACGGTAGCGGCAAGGGCGTCGTGGCTCCTTGATTCTCCGACAGGGACTGACCTACCTCTGTGTGAGAGGCGGGCTGCGTAGATGGCAAATGAGACCGACGCTGTCAGAAACTTGAGATGCCCATAATAATAGCTGCAGTATGCTGGTTCTAGTGTTGGATAACAAACCAAGAACACTTCTTTTGAGCTTTCTTCGAAATTAGCATAATTTTATTTATAGTCTCCTGAATTATCAACTTCAAACCGAGTTGAATGAGCCGAGACGAAGTCAAAGTCATTCTAAATCTTTTTTTTCATTTTAAAAGAAAAATGAGTTCGTCCGGCCCTATCTGGTTCCCTAGCTTGTCGTGTGCTTGTGATCGCTGATATGTGTCAAAATGCATGGGTTCTGGGTTTCTGGTTTTTTCCTTCAATCGTCTTATCTTGGCGTACTTGCACAGATCGTGGATTGGTTTATGCCACCGTTCTCATTAACATTCAAAAGAACTCAATTCATTTCCACTTTCAAAACATCAACTCGTTTCCAATCTCAAGACATCAAAAATTCGGTGGATGGAGTTCAGAGGGCCATCTATCACAAGAACAGAACATGTATTAGAAGTTCAGAACCACCGGTCACCCAGGCCTGTAAATCATGGAGCTGAACCAACACAGCTATGTTGATCACATCAAACAAGACCAACACCGATGCAAATATATCCCAACCCACAACCACAATCCCCTGCCATAATGCCACTCGTGATTCGCAATTACAAGGTACTTAAGAAGACAGGTCTACAACCAGATCACACAGGAATGGTTAATTCTCGAACGGTTGATAACCAAGCCTCACCAAACAACCATCAAAACATTAGTGATAGGTTATACAGGTGAGTAAAATATTTTTGTTCTCTTCACAAAGGAAAAAATGATACGCAAATGCTCGAACAAACCAGAAACACTTCTAACAAGATTAGAAGAAGCTTTTCAAAGGAAAACAAGGTTAGAAGAAACATGCTCCCAATTACAACATTGTAACAAGATTATTACCGCATGCTGTGCTAGCGGCTTACTCTCTGATATGGGCAAAAAAAAACGAGCGATCGATACATACATTTTATTCATCGGTGAGATGCAACATGAAAGAAAAACTATGGAACAAGAGGCTAAAATGAGAGTTTGTGTAACCGCCTCAACTCATTCTAAGACACTCTTCAAAAAATTTATGTGATAACGGTCGGGGCAGAGTGGCCAGTGTACTCTTGCATCTTGGAGAGCTTGAGCGCAACAACAACCTTGAGATGAAACACAAAATTAGTAAATGCAGTTTCACAGAAACCCAATGTATATTCAGCTCTGTGAATTGAAAGGACAGGATAGTATCTTACCAACGGAGCAAGGGCATCCTGTGAATCCCTGCCGGTCTTGGAGGAACCCTTCTCGTACTGCTCGATGTAGACACGAATGGTGGCAATAACAGAACCGGTTCCAGAGAGGCGGAACACCTAGAATGCCGAAAATCCATGTTAGCTCACCAGCATGATATAGTCAGAGATCTCAAATATATCCATCTGACCAAGGATGAATCCAACTCAGACTTATCATGTACCGACTGATAATATTGCAAAAAAGGAAATGTATTGTTGACTGGAACAAGGTTTTCACACCACTCCCTTTGTTTTGGTTCAAGACATAAAATAGAGGATATCTGAAACAACATAGGTCTACATACCAGTCGTGAACCATCTCCGAAGAGGTATTAGACGCCCTGGTGCTTGGACATAGAGCCATCAACAGGATCCTTGTCCTCAAACTCGTCAGCTACAACTACTTCAGAAACATCTCAATAATGTCTCAATAATGTCTATACCAAAGTAGTACATATAAACATCTCAATAATGTCTATACCAAATACCAACAAGTCCTTGACTTTACTATGGGTTGGATTCACGGCCAACTCAATAAAAGGGCGAGAGAGCTCACTATCAGAACACAACAAGTGATTTGCCCCATTCATGTTAACACAATTTACCCATGTAACATGACGATACAAGAGGTGCTAGCATGTTTACTACTGTGATTCACATGTATATAAATGATAGCCAGAAGCCAAATGTTACCAGTGCCAAAGCTTTCTTCACCATAGATTGAGCACATTCCAATATCCATCAAATTCCCAAAAAACCCTCCACCCAGTAGGCACCTGAAACATGGTTGTTTATGTTAGATTTATCTAGCATTAAAAAATCTTGCAAACCAAGGTCTCAACACTTTACCTCAAAGAACTTGAGATTCAAATTCTTTGTAACAACATCAAAGGCAACAGATATTGGCATGCCCCTGCAACTACAACAATGGATTATCATAAGTAGCGTATCAGTGCATAGAGAAATTTTAAAGGCATCTAAGGTCAGACGGCTGGGGGATGAAAAAGTTGGCATTAGCATAAACTGTGTTCCAGATGGTATTGTCGCTGATATGTTAAGCAGATTTATTGAGCAGAACACTGCCAGACTTGAAACAGATGGAGCACAAAATGTAGAGAGAAACATGCATTTTTACTGCAGGCTGTAGTGAAGTTTACCGCTTCGAGCCTACAGTGAGAGTTTTTACAGTAACAATATATCTAGATGCTATATTAGCAGCACAGTATGGAGGAGAGCTTTTCACCTGGCAACTCCCTTCAGGCCAGAAGCAAAGTAAGGAATTGATTGGACAGCATTGGCCGCGATAATGGCAACAGAGTCCAATGGTGCCACAAAGAATCTATAACAAGGCAAAGGGGGAGTACCATGAATTCCTTGTGCTTTTCTAGAATCCAAAACAAATTTTCTACATAGTAAGATATTCAAACACCATCACCACCACCGAGAACAAATATCTTGCCCTCTAGTGCAACAGTTGAGGTATATGACTTGCCAACGACCATTGGTTTGAGGGGTGTTACTACGTCCAATGAAGGGGAAAAGAGTCTAGTGATGGCACAAATGAGAAGCCATCAAAACCACCAACTAGATAAATGACATCTTCTGAACCCAAGCATTGTTCTACAAACTGGTTAAGTGAATCGTCTAGGGTCAAAGGATCTATTTTAGAATTCAATGTCTTACCTGTTCCCTTTAGTTCAACAATTCTTTTCAGTAATCTCTCATTCACCCCTTGTAAATGTTTGACTTCTTTGTTGGACCAAGCCTGCATTTTGAACATAAATTAGATTTAACCACCAAAACTTTTTGCCAACAAATGAGATGTTTTTCCTATACTTTGGGCTTGCATCCTTTTTCTCTGCTTCCATATTGAAAGAGTGAGGTTGAACAATCGATCATAGAGGATCCTAGCTGAAAGATTGATTAGAAACTAAGCAGATGCGAGACTGATTTAGAAGCATAATGGGAAAATCTTTTCATTTCATCCTACCTTGCTTGTTCCATGTCTTTAGGTAGCCGTGAACCAAAAACACTACAAGCATCTTATGGATTCTCCCTGTTAGTGCCACATAACAAATTTAGCCACTCTAGAGTGCAAAATTTAGCTATTCCAATCCTACACGCATGCAATCTACTGTCATCAGTATAATAATATACAAAAATTTACTCAACATAATGTCACTTGCTTTATTCTCTTGGTTCCTACATTGCCATGCTAAGTTATCAACACATCTATTCAAAGTGCAATTTCTGGTTTATTTTTTTGCATATAACATTTCCACAAATTTAAGATTGCATGGTTCAATATAACAGATCCAAGGCTTCTCATGAGGTTATAGCATAAAGAAGAGACCTGCTTCTTCTCCATCACCTCTATTCGTCTAGATAACTCTTTAACTATGTCAATTATCTGCAAACAGAATTAGTGTGAGAAACAACGAGGACACGAATTGACCACCAGAGGAAAAAAACACAAAACAAGGCGCATAGATCCGCTGCCACAAACAGAAGGTCCATCGACGCACACACAGCCAACATTGAGGATACAGAGGACCCCAAATCAGATGAAAAAACAAATCAATACTCCACCTGATCTAGAACCAAGAGGAGAGAAAAAGAACATTCCCATCAGGAGAGGAGAAAAGTGAAAGGGCCCAGACCTTCTCGGAGCTTGTGGCTCCTCAGCACTGACCCTCAGATCTAGCCCACTCTGCCTTGCCTTGGTAGGAGGCAAGGCTGTGGGAGGCGGCGCCACAACAGTGGAGGACGAGGTCGAGTAGGTGCGGCCAGCCGACGTGGATAGCACGGTGGCAAGCCTCGGTGGGTCCGAGCGGACGAGAGCTGTAGCTATGGCGACGCAACGTAGTGCTGCACCAGCCACTGGTGCTGCTGGTGGTGGTGGTGGAACGCCTCCCCCTGCAGCGCACAGACAGCTGGGAAGCTAGGCTTAGGGATTTGGGGGAAATTGCAAGAGGAAGAGAATGGAGGCCGGAGGGGAACTAGGTGCTCACCAGGTCTGCTTAGCAGTTGGCACTCCCAAGGGAGGGGGTGGTGAGGCGATGGCGGTTGGCCTCTGCAGGCTCCGGTGTCGGAGCTGGCAGACAGCGCAGGCAGAGACCGAAGCGCGTCCGCGTCCCGCGGTAGCGGTTCAGCTGCGGTAGGGGCGCCTGGTCGGACGCGGAGGCACCGAGGCGGGTGGTCGCCGACCGGGCGTCGGCCGTGGCTGCATGGGGCATCCGCCGGCTGGGCGAAGCGAATCCCCGCTCGTGGAGACACAGAAGCGAGACGTCGAGTCAGGACGGTAGGAGGCAGCGCCCCAAGCTCTGCCACGACAACGTACCCGCGCCAGGCCATCTTGGTGTTTGGGAAGGCAACCTCTTGGTGATTGCTGGCGTTGTTGACCACGCCCGGCACTCGTGCGTCTGCACACGCGCCATCGGCCATCATCGGCGCGCCTAGGAGGAGGTACCTGCAAGCATAAGGGTGCAAGCCTCTAGTACGACAAGCACGGTCGTCTCCATCAGCGTAGCGTGGTCCCTCGTGATACCCCTGATGTCCACCGCAGCGGCAGTCCCAGAGCCGCACGTCCTCCGTCTAGGGCCCCGCTCTGAGGAAGGAGGGGGTCGGCGACGCAATCGAGCCGCGTGACCACGGCGGGGGTTGTGGCCCGTGCAGCATGTAGGAGCGAGCAGGCACCCACAGCGATGGCCCGGGGGTGAGTGCGGCCAACCAAGGCGATGGCACGGCGCAAAGCAGCGGCGCGCGGTGGCAACCTCGGCCACCCGCGGCGCGTATCTAGAGCAAGCGTGAGAGAGCGATGCGCGCAGTGGGGGGAGGGGAGGCGGCTGCGCCCACCGTCGGAGCCTGGCCACGCCGGTGCACCGGAGGCCGACCGATGCGGCCGCAGATCTGGAGAGAGGGAGAGGGGGAGAGAGAGGCAAAGAGAGAGGAGGTCGAGAGCAGAGCAAAGAGAGAGAGGGACGAAGGAGGTGGAGGGGGAAAACTCACCCGCGGTTCACGCAAAGGTAGCCAGGGCCCAGCAGCATGCACGCACGCGTACCCACATGCGTGCCGACCAGCGTGCTAATTAGGCACTGGCCATGCATGCCGACAATCCATCGTCCCCTGCTACGCGCCACCATCAATTTGCATGCAACGTACAATCACTAGGGAAGCTCTACTTCATTGAATGCGTCCACTTGCTTCATCGATCCACTGTCGAATGTACGGAGGAAGGCTGGTTGTGACGCGTCTTATATGAGTCGTGGAATTTCGATCTAACACACCAAATAAAAAGAACTTACGTGGACACCCTAGAAGGCCGCCGATTCAGCGTGCCTTCATATCTTTAATATGGACAGGGGCAGGTGGAGCAAGATAGTATTGAAAGAATGATTATGGCCGGCTTGGCGGCTTAGCACTTTCCATTGATCGAACATGAGTTTTATAGGAGGTTACATGACTCTTCAGAATTGGAACTCTTCATTCTAGACTTATCACATTCTTCTAGACTATACGTATTCTAATACGCTCCTGCAGTGTCAGCCGAGAGAGGATCGAACGTTGAGACTGGTTCGAAAGTTGATGAAGACAGCCATGGGCAATCCCTTATACCCCGTTTGGATGTAGATATTTGAGCCTGGAGTTGGGAATTGGAATCATATTTCCTAAATTCTGTTGTTTGGATGTGCTTGGTATTGATATCTGGAATTACAATTCCAATACCAAGGTATTGGGCTATAACTAGAAGTCTGGAACTGGGCTCTCCCAATACGAAGCCTCACCCCTCTGTATTGGATGGAATTGGGCTCTCCCAATCCGATGCCTCCTCTCCGTGCGAGCCCCGACCCTGACGCCGCGTTCGATCTAGCCCTGACACCGACACCGCGCTCGATCCACCCGATCCCGACGCTGAGCGAAGCCTCCTATCCGTGCGAGCCCCGACCTCCGTCGCTTTCCTTCACATGAGCCCCAATGCCCTCATCGCGAGTCCTCACGACCCCCTCCGTGCGTGGGCTCCTTGTTCCCTAGCTCTGACCACCTCTTCTTCCACAGCTCTAGCGGCTCCTTCCCTAGCTCTAGCAGCTCCTCTTCTTCCCCAGCTCCGACCTCCTCTTCTTCCCTAGCTCTGGCAGCACCTCCTCACCGTCGGGCTCCCTCCTTATATCCCTTTTCCCCATCGCGGTGGTCCCTCGTCAGATCCGCAAGGGCCTACAGCGAGGGAGCTTCTTTCTCAGCTCCACCGGGGCCTATGTCGATGGGAGCTCCTTCTCAGCTCCACCATGCTGTGGTGGGCATAGCTACCGTTGGTGATGGGAGGAGGAGCGGCGTGAGGGCTGGGTTGCTGGTGCGGTGGAGAAGACATGTGCATTTGCCAATTCCATCATATGACATCCAAACATGAATCAGTATTTGCCACGTTACTAGATTCCAACTACCAATATCATATGCATCCAAACAACAGAATTGGTTTTGTAACTCATTTCCAATACTACTCTGATTTGGTATTAGAACCCAATTCAATTCCAGTGGCTCAATATCTACATCCAAACGGAGCCTTAGTGAATATGTCTGCATAATGAAGGGACATTGGAACATGAAGAACTCGCACAGCTCCAAGGGCCACTCTTTCCCGAACGAAATGTAGATCGATCTCCACATGCTTGGTCCTTTGATGATTAACTGGATTTGTGGACAAATATATGGCACTGATGTTGTCACAATATACAAGAGTAGCATGTGTTAAAAGACGACGAAGCTCTCCCAAGAGTTGACTAATCCAGCAAGCCTTAGACACAACATTAGCAACACCCATGTATTCATCTTCAGCACTTGACTAGGAGACAGTGATATTTAGGGACCACTAGTGGTTCACTGTTGTTGGTGTTTCGAGTTGCCACCGACAAGTAAATTTCTAGTATTGCGCGTCTGGCTCGGATGGTATGCTTAGAGGACACGAGGTTTATACTGGTTCAGGCAGAATATCCCTACGTTCAGTTCATCGTTGCGCTCATGTTACTAGCACTGAGAATTTGTAGTAGGTGTTACAAACGGGCGAGAGAGGGACAGGTCCCAAGTCTCTGGTGAAAAGAATGAACGGGTGCCGAGAGCTCGGTTCTTTGCTTTCGCCAGTGTGCTTGTGTTGTATTCTGCTCGAGGTTTGAGGGTTCGTGATGGTTCAATCGGTCCGGCCTCAATCGATAGTTCGATCACCGATCCCGCTCATGGGCCCCTACTTTCCCTTTTATAGGCCAAGGGAAAGCACGGGTTACAGGCGGAGGAAAAGAGAAGAACTAGAGAGGGAGAGAGAGACGAAGGCCTTCAGGATCGTCGGGTCGTTCTTCTCCTTCATGCGGGTCCCACTGACCCTGTAGATGTCAGCAGGGACGGCTTCACATCGCGGCCCTGTCCGTCACGAGTGCCATGCGCAGGCGTCGTCTGCCGGTCATGGCGTTCCACTCCATCCCGGCGGACGTCGTGGTGAACTGACATGCCTGTCAGTGTTCGTACGAGGGTTAGGCAGAATAACACCGGTACGCCCGACGCTGTTCCTAATGTGAATCCTCGAGTATGGCCCGTCATGGCTGTGGGTTACATTGGGACGTGTCGTTCTCTTCCCTGGTGTCAGAGCTTTGACCTAGGCCCATACGCTTGGACCTGGAGTGGTTGGTGACGGTATGGGTCTTCGTCGGGCGAGACGGAGTTCGCAACCTTAGGGTCGAGCGAGGCAAAGCCCACGGCCTTGGGGTTGGGCGAGGCGGAGCGCAAACCCAAGGGTCGGGCAAGGCGAAGCCCACGGCCAGAGGCCGGGCGAGGCGAAGCGTAAACCCAAGGGTCAGGCGAGGTGGAGCCCGCGACCTCGGGGACGGGCGAGGCGGAGCCCGCAGCCTCAGGGTCGGGCGAGCGGAGCCCGCATCCAGAGGCCGGGCGAGGCGGAGCGCAAACCCGAGGGTCGGGCGAGACGGAGCCCGCGACCTCGGGGTCGGGCAAGCGGAGCGCAAACCCGAGGGTCGATGGAGGCGGAGCCCGTGGCCTCGGGGTCGGGCGAGCGGAGCGCAAACCCGAGGGTCGGGCGAGGCGGAGCCCGCGGCCTTAGGGTCGGGCGAGGCGGAGTCCTCCCCCAGAGGCTCCCTAGAGGTCGGTCGAGGCGGAGCCCGCGCACCTGGGGTCAGTTGGAGCCGTAGTCACGCCCTTGACTGTTCGAATGGATTAATGTTGATGACTATTAGCCCCTCCTCTTCGGGTACCTTAGTATTGGTCTCCGACAACTGCACCCATATTAATCATCATGTTCTTATTTATACAGGTTGTATGTTTCCTGCTTATTATTAATTCCCCATCATTCGTGCACATCTTTAGTTAAAGTTCATTTGGAGGTGATAATATAGTTAACTCTCATCTTTTGTGTGTGTTCCATCGTGAGAAGATTATCCACAAGGTTTGGAAAGACGACAATAAGTACTCATACGTTCAAATTATAATACGTTTTTATTTTTCTAGATACATTACTATTACCTGTCCCCAAGGTTACATGTGTGGCTATATGCCCAAGCTTCCACGTTATAAGTAGCCTACACATCGTTTCGGATAGTGGTTCCGCAGGGCGCCAATGTTGCCTGCAGAAGATGCAGTAGTTTGTTCTGACAAAAGAGAGAAGCTACCACCAGAGCACGCATTGAAAATCAAATGTTGAAGGTCTGCCGCTCCTTTTATCAGGGCCAAGAGTTATTGAAAAAAGGAATAGTGGGGCCACTATTTAATAGGCAGTAACAGCCTGTGTTGCGAACTTGAAATCTCTAAACTTTTTATATCTATATAAATGCATGTTGGTCTACGTTGACCCTACCCGTACTAGGTACCTAGACATGTTGTATATCTAAATGTATAAAAAAATATGTATCTTGAAAAGACAAAACGTCTTATAATTTAAAACAGAGCGAGCAGAGTAATAAGCAACTTCGGTTTTCTTCACTCTCTCTAGCAACGAGTTGCTTCCTTTGAACCGAAGCAACGCCCAACTCCAACAAAATACGCGGAGCAGCCCATCGATCTCCAATCTGATCGATCGTGCGCTAGTGGCGTCGTGTTCGTCGCGTGTCCCCACACACACGTATATGTGTGCTGATTAAAGTAAGCGCAGATAGGGATGATGTCGAGGTTAACCTGGGCAAAGAGTAGAATAGTGGGGCGCTCATCGATTAAAGCTGTGATTATTGGCCGTTGATTCCGTGGGTGGTCCCGCGCCTGCACGGCCGTCGGCCGTCCGTCCCGTCGGCCGTCGCCAACCAGCGTGCGATACGCCTTCGGATTCGGCAACGCGCGCGCTGTTCAAATTCGGCAACCAACTTTCCACAGTGGCCCTTGAGCTGCCTTTGGTGGGCCCCGCAGAGTAGCAGGCTGAAATCCGTGCCCCGCTTACGAGTTGCTATTGGCTTATACCAGCTTCGCGCCGCACAATTGAGAAGGCCTGATGTGGACTGGCCAAAGTAGCGCACGTCCAGCGTCGTAGGCCCATTTGCTTTTCCCCCTCCCTATTTCCATCCGTTGCTCTTGCTCCCCGAGTTGTTAAAGCAAAAATCGACTATGCTATGCTTTTATTCCCAATACAGAAGTTAGTTTGACATTGAATTAAGTCTAGAGTTATATCTTCTATTTTCTGATAGAGGTAACATAAACTAGTACAGAAACGGTTTTTATCTATACTAGAGATTTTTTTCACTGGTGGTTCGTAAAAAATATGCGCTAGTAGAACTGGAACTATGGACGCATGGCTATAAATTAACAGTGAAGATACATCTCTACTAGCAGATTTCCTAAGGTTACAAGCTATGCCTACCGTCAGTGTAAATCAACTAGCAGTTTAAGTCTAGGATTTGTACTGACAGTAACTTTAAAGAAACATAAGGGGCCGTTTGGATCTCTTTATTTTAGAGAATTGGAATCTACATAATAGATTAGGCTATTTGACTTAGAATTTGACATTCCATAACTTTACCAAGCTTACAAATAAGTCTATCTCAAATTCATAGGGTGAGAGATGGAAATGGATTCTATAGATCACTATATAATAATTATATTCTATTCTCCAACTTATAGCACATTCTTCAACTCACTTTCTTACGATAGAAATGCAATATATAAATATGCCCCTCCAACTCACTTCCTTACGATAGAAATGCAACATATAAATATACCCCTTGTATGCGTAACAATAAATATACAAATATATTCCATATACAACTATATTAGCTTAATTAATCTATGCCTAAATTATAATTATTAGAATGAATTCAATTCTAAGAATCAAACAGGCCCTAAGTGTAAAAACCATGTGTATTAGTGATATCATATAGTAGTATTTTTGGTCCACGGTCCATGACCTAAATAAAGCTCGTTAGATGTAGATAGGCAGCTGGCCAAGGCCTAAGGTTTGCCGACACCTCGGTGATTAAGTGCTTCACTCTTTCAGTCTTTCCTCAAAAGAAAACGAAGTGCTTCACTGTTTTGCAGTACCATTTGCTGATCTGTCGAATATCTGGGGGTTCTATTTCTGTACATGCCATATGCCAATTGCTCTATTGGGCGTTTTAGTTTTGGACCCTTTTGTACCACTTATGCATGGTTGCTTTTTATATTAGCCTTCTTCACCCTCCTGGTTTCCTTTAT
Source organism: Miscanthus lutarioriparius (assembly GCA_904845875.1). NCBI lineage: Eukaryota > Viridiplantae > Streptophyta > Magnoliopsida > Poales > Poaceae > Miscanthus > Miscanthus lutarioriparius. The sequence goes on from CAJGYO010000005.1 coordinate 107,814,980, forward strand.
GCCCCTTCTCATGCAAGTTGCCGTTCTTTGATCGCGAACTCTTCTAGCTTTCTCCTGCACTAATGTTCTGCCTCTGTCAGTATCACGAGTGTTCTGTTGAGTGGAAAATGACCTCCTTGAGAAGCTTAATTATCACCGTGAATATACTAGTTCATTTATCATTTATGGTTAGTTGAAGTTCCTGTTCCAATTTCTTCTTCTCCTATGTGTCCATCTGAACTTCTCTGATCTAGTGATCTTCCTCCAGAACTCGGAGCTCCTGAGTGAGAGGGCTGCTCCTCAGCCTTCTTGCTGAGGGATACTTTGGACTCGTGATGTGCCTTTCCTCGACAAATCTTTGGCTCTATCTGCCTCTCCAGATCATCTCTCTGTTGACACTTCTTACGGAGCTCGGTTTTCAAATAAATCACACATTGCTCTTTGGGCCTCCAATCTGGCCAATGATTGTGCTGGTTGCAGAGCCTAAGTTGTTCCTTAATCTTTATTCACAACACACCCTGCATTTAGGGTAAAAATAGATGCTTTGCGTCTTTAAACAGAACACATGAAAATGTTCTTTTAGTTAAGGAATCACGCTTACTGCATGGTGCGTAGCGTCTCTTATCTACTAGTTTTTCGGGCGCGCCCATGCGCACGGTCCACTGGCCACACGTATTTTTTGGAGAAAAAAAAGATATAATCAAAGTTGGGCTGTATTTTGATTTGAGAAAAATCTGAGAATGTTTTCGCAAAAAACGGTGAGAGTGTCTGGGGAGCGCGAGTTGATTTTCGATAAAGTGGAGGTCTTTTTTGCAAACAAACCAGTACCCATCCGGTCTGGACTGAGCGTTGATTTGGAAATAATACGAGGCGTTTTTTATAGAGGCGTTTTTTATAAAAAAATTCTGAGAAGACGTCTGGAGCACGGGTTGATTTCCGAAAACTTAAAGGGGTTTTTCGTAAAACGACCGCGGCTCGCCCGATCTGAGCCGTCCGCGCGGCCGATCGAACGGCCGCGAAAAGCCGGTGACGTGGCCACCCTGAGGCCGCGCCGTGGCCACACCAAATCATATCTTTAGATCACTGAGCTGAAGAAGCCTATGTATTGCGTGGTTGTCCCATGACGCGGCCCAGAATGGAGTGTAGGTAAGACGATAAAGTTTTTTTGTTTATTTTTGTGACTTGCTTAAGACGATAAAGGTTAGGAGCAAAGTTAAGCACCTATATTATGTCCTAGTAAAATTGAAAGGCAGACACCGCTTGACAGTGGATGGGCCAGTGTGCAAAAAAGATATAACATAGGCGCAGCTTTGACCCTGGATGGGCCAGTGTGAAAAAAAAAAGATATAACATGAAGATATCTAGGCTAAGTAAGATCTAGGTTCTAGAGGATATTAAGACCAGAAAAAGATCTAGAGATAGGAACATCTTAGAGGGTGAACCGAATAATGCTTTTTTCAAGCTATAGCAAAAGCAAACCATATATAGAAGTAGAAAGAAGAATATAGATTTTTTGGAGGGTCCTAGTGGTCAGGTGCATGATCAAACTGATATGATGAGATTAGTCATAAATCTCTTTGCTGCAGAGAAGACTGAAGGTTTAGCCTTGAGTCAAAGTTTCTGGGATATTAATGATCTAGTGACAGAAAATGAGAATGAGGCTTTGACTGCACCTTTCTTCTCAGGGAATAAAGGCATAAAGCTTGTATTTTCGGTTGTTATACTGTTGGAGATTGGGAGCGGGAGACATGCGTGTGGGGGCACTACGGTTGTTATGCTGTGGCCTGTGAGAGATTGGGAGTGGGAGACATGCGTGTGGGGGCTATAGGGCGTGGGATCTGTTGAGCAACAGGAGAATTTTACCACGATTAAAGGTCTTTGATAGATGAGAGATTATCCATATTGTTGTACTAGCATCACATCGACAATTTGACATTTAGCAGCACACTTGAACAATCAATCATGTTTTAGTTCTGAAACTCTGAAGTCGCCTCTTACAAACGGCACTGCAACGTAGCAAGCTACACCAGACAAGGGACAACACGATCTGGATGCAGGTACTTAGTAGTAATAAACAACTAACTCCTATCGTCCCACCATGCACAATGCACTTATTATCACTCAATAACTATAATAACAACACCGCTATCTGAACCTTCAGTGTCTCAAACACAAACACAGGGACACCAAAGCTGAGTCCAGACAGGAGAGAAGCCATGGCGCTACCTGTGGTCTGCACTCTATGTGGTGAGGATGGGCGGGAGGTAATCCGACTTGTTGCCGAGGACGCGGGCACGGGTGTCGGGGAAGTTCTCCATCCCTGGCAACTCAGTAACAGTGCCGTCACCAGTGACACCGATCGGGTAGCTGAGGAGGTGGCCTGGGAGATCCTGCTCCAGGTCATCGCTCGAGTACAGATCCCAATACTTCTCGGCAATCCTGTTCACCTTCTGCACACACTCCACGCTCTCGGGGCGCTGGAAGACATCATCCAGCATTCCCAGGTGCTCGTACCACAGAGACATCCGAAAGCCGTGGATCTGGCCACGGGCAGGCTGCCTGGTCGCCAGGTGGTATGGCTGGTACGCGCCCATGGCGATTTCAGAGTCCCTGGCACCGTCCATGGACCTCTGGTTGATGTTGGCAGACCCAATGATGATGTACTCGTCATCCACTGAAATCAAACAAAAAATGTTCCATCTTCATCAACAAATGGACGCCTTTCAGGCCAAGCAAGAGAGAAATTCAAGCAGGAATTCGGCTGTTCAACATTTTGCTACCAAGAGTAATTAACTGTATACCTTGAATTATTTTTACTCAATCGAAAAGAATGTTAATTCCTTTTAAAAAGTGAATTATATAGGACAGTTCTTCCCCATAAAATTTGTTGCTTTATATTGATGTCTTTCCTGTCCAGCATAGTTATGCTTTTAACTAAGAAAACATGTTGCTCCAAACATATGCACATCAGAAGAGTAAGTTTCACAACATCAACCATGCTCCTAAATTTTGATAAATAAAAGATATGTGGTCTATTAGAAAAACTACTGCCATATATAGTGTAATGCATGGCTATATAGAGGTTACTATCATGAACAGAAAATCTGACACCTCTGAAGCCAAGAAAAGAAAACAATGTAAGCAGGGTGCCCAATGCTTTGCTATCAAGAGAAACCAACTATACCCCTTGGTTTCATTCCAAAAGAGCATCAAATCTTTGAACAAAGCAGCATTATAATAGCATAGGACAATTTCTTCCTGATATACTTTATTTATGCGTTAAGTTGATTCTACTGCTCTCTAAAATAGTTATAATTCTAACTTAAAGTGATCCCTTCCCTTGCTTCAAATACAGGTAAAGCAGAAATGCATGCTTTGTAGCTAAAGAAAATATGCTCTAGGTGTGACCGTATAAAATATATGTTCCATATCAGTTAACCTAACCGCGTTAAAAAAATTCAGTAAACTTAAAAATGAAATATAGTGCAATACGAGGGCAAAGCACAACTGATTCATTACCTATCATCATTTTGGTATGAACATAGATCATAAACCTCCTAGCCTCTTGAGCCCGGATGTAATCAGTGTCAGGTTCTGGGTGTTCCTCGGGTTCATATTCTCCCTCCTGCTTCACCTCGCGGTTACCTAAGCAGAAGAAAGTCAGATATTCCTTGGGGTTTGCTTCGATTCCCTTGGCTTGGAGAGCTTGTGTGATGTCAGTGTACATCATCTCCATTGTTCTCCTTTGCCAGTCAAGGATTGCCTGAACAGAAGCACTTTCTGGAACACCCTCAGGCCACATTGGCACCACAACATAAACAGTAAACCGTTCCCCAGCTTCAATCTTGCTGACAATCTTCAATGAGAGCTCCTTCGGAATCAAGTGAAGAGCACCAATTTCTTCTGGCTTGATGCCTTCGGGCTTCCAGCCATATGAACTTCAAGGAAGTACTGATTCTCAATGTAGATGAAATTCTTAAGCCCTCCGGATGGCATTTATGTATGCATCCTGGATACTCCGGTCGATGATTTGATCCTTTCCACTCACAAGCCCAGCTCTTGCAGCTTCCTCAGGAGTCTCAGGGAAGCCAAAAGCAGCACCACCATCAATGGATCTGAAGAGCTGAACATTCCATGTTTCTTTGTCCTCCGGGAACATCACAGGAGAAGGGGGAATAATAATGTCAGAAAGATCCCTGAGACGTACAAGGAGGTCCTTACCACCCTGCTTCCTCCATCTCTGCTCAAAGTTGTAAAGAACATCCCAAGCAATTGGCCCTTCCAGCCGTGAATGAATATCATGCCATGGCTCTCTTGGACCACCTTTCTTGATTGATCCACCCTCAAAGTTTGGCTGGTGGAAGTCATCATGATGGACGGTGTCAAGTGTCCTAAACAAGGAGTGGTACTGGGTATCATATCTTCCATCACAAAGGTCAATGCCACCAATGAAGCTGACTATCCTCCTTTGCTGGGAGCCCTGGTTTGGCAGCTCATGGTCAACCACTACTATCTTCTGATGGTGTGTGAACATAGTTGATATCTGCAGATCCTGAACAAAGCTGCCAGAATCATCAGGGTTGCGAGGGCACAGAACACAGTTGACGTTCGTGCCATGGAAGTAATTTGCAGTCTCCTCATCATGGGTAGCCATCAAGCCATCCTTCTTAAGCAGGCCGACTGAAGTCCTATCATCCCACACTAGCATAAGGACCCGGACACCTTCACTGGCCTTCCTCTTGAGCAACTCCCCAAGAGTAACATCACCACCAGGTTTCGGCCTGTTGGTGTCCCTAACCAAGGTGATCTCGGTGTACACGGACCAGCCAGTGATGTAAATCAAATGCTGGGCCTTGCTTATGGCATCAAAGATATCCTCCCAGCACCTGTGTGGCTCATAGTTCTTGCCATCAGCAAGCGGGATCCTGGGAACGAAGTTGTCCGGGACATGAGCGTCCTGGTACAGGGTAACCTTACAACCCTGTCTCTGCGAGAAGAAGGTGTAAGGAACACCAGGGTACTTGGTGCTCCGGACACCCCTCGCCCAATTGCGGTCCTTGAAAACATCAAAGTACTGAAGCTTCACATGGATCTTGCTGTCTCCAATAGGCTTGCGGTTCTCATCACAGATTTCAAGCCACTTGTCGATCTCCTCTCCGTCCAGGAGGTCCGTGACAGGCAAGTACGCCCTCCCGATGAGCGACGCCCCAATGGGGTTGTCGATCTTGACGGTGAAGATGACGTCGGCAGCCATGTGCGCGCAGTAGATGTGGAAGGACTCGTACCAACGAGGATTGATGGGCTCGTTGGAGATCATACGTGTACGCCCGACGCGGGCCTTCTCCAGATCAATGGTGGCATATATCTTGGTGCTGCCCTTGCCGACACCCACGGTATCCTCAATCCCTTCCACAAGCTGTTGAAACGAAACGAACATGTCGTGTTAGCAGAGCAAGAGACGAATCCGGTGAAACGAGAGGCGGGCATACTTCGAGACGAGCCTAACATAGACTGATCGAAGGGAACTATTGAGTGCAGGAAAGTTCTCTGGAGCAAAATTACGTAGAACAGGCAGTTAATGATGAAGCAATCAATAGTAGAGCCTAATCTGGAGGCAGACAGTGCCGCCATTCATGAATTATTCGTTGATTGATCTGTCTCTCTACTAACCACATCACTCATCGCGAGTTGGCGCGACTGTTGCAGGCTAGCATGGGTGGAACGGAAGAAGGGAGAAGGGGAGACTGAGGAAGTACCTTGCGGATGAACTTGGGGGCGCCGCCGCTGGCGCGGTGCGGGTTGGAGAGCGACTCGGCCTCGAAGATGGTGGCGTGGAGCGTGCCGTGGAGCAAGATCTGAGCCATGGCTCCCTCGTCTCCTCCTCCTCCTCGCTGTCAGCCTAGCAGCAGCGTCCTGCGGAAGCGGAAGCGGAAGAGCATGAGCAACAGGGCAGTACACTAGGGACAAGTAAAGAGGCCGCGCGCAGATGATCGAGCCCACGCAACCGCGAAACAAACGAACGGAAAGACGGCAGCGGCGCCAGCCAACCGGCAACCGAGCAACGGCTGCCTGCCTCCACCTTTCCCGGCCGAGGAGAGCAGAGCAGAGCAACGGCCAACAGGGGGAGAGGGGTGGGGAGCGGGGCGGATCTGAGCGAGGCTTAAGCAGCACTGGTTAGAGGATAGCGAGAGGGTTAAGGGAGGGCATTAGCCATTGGATTACCGGTTCCAGTCGGGCAGCGAGGGCGAGGTCGCCGTGATTGATGATGATGGTGACGGTGATGGCGAGAGACCATACGCGGGCGCCGCGGGGGTAGAAAAGGAAGCGAAGGCGTGAGATGGGAAGCCGATCCGATCGGATCAGGCGGGCGAGATTATTATTATTATAAAATGGACGGAGTGGTGCTGGTGCCGCACCGTCACGCACGCGGCAGCTGGGAGGAAGATCCGAGCTGGGGATGGATGGATGGAATGGGACCCGGGTGGGGCATTTGTAATTTGTTTTCTTTGCGCTTCCGGTGCCCAAGCCGTGTGTGCGCTGAAGAATCGTGCACCTAGCGGGGGACGGGCGACGAATCCAACCGGGCTCCCTGCACGCACGCGTCGTCTCCGCTGTTCCACAGATCTCGTCTCGAGAAAACAAAATAAAAAATAAAAATGCTATACAACACACATATGTTTTAGCAAATAAAAACACATTGATTTTTTTTAATGTTGGCTGTAGTGCGGCGGCGTGCCTTCGCCGTCATATGCAGCCTCGTTTTGGCTTCCCGGTCCGTTCTGAGCAGCGATCACGGGTCGCTGGATGGACGCATGTGTTGGTATACGTTTCGACTGGCCGCATGTGCTGGACGGACACATGTGTTGTTGGTATACATTTCGACCGGCCGGTGCCTGCTATCCACCGATGGAGAAGAACGTGTTTCCGATTTGTTTTTTTTTTCTTGCATAGAAAAAAATTATTTCTTATGATCTGTGGATCTGTGATCTTGTGATTTGTGATTGTCTGGAGGTTGTTGGATTTTAATTCTATGGTGAAAAAAATTTATGTGTTGAAACTGCATACAACACAAGGTTGTTGGATAGACAGACTCAATAAAAAATAGGGCTAGAGCAGAAAATATCCCTTCCCTGCCCAGCTGAGTAGTGCGGGAATCGAGCGGCGGAGGTTAGGGGTGAAGTGGAGAGGAGGAAGAGGAATGGGCTGCCCGCCCCGATGGCGTGGTTGCGGCGCTGGAAGGAAGGCGTGTGTGAGAGAGAGAGAGAGGGGGAGAGGCCGCGGGGAATCGAACGGAGAGAAGGCAGCAGCGGCGGCAGCGCAAAGTGGGGCGGCAGCAGCGAGAGTAGACAGATTTATTAGGCTTAATTAGTTTTATAATTAATTTATATTTAATATTTTTTTATTAATATCTAATTATTCTGACATAAATTTTTACAACAAACACCCTTCGCTCTTTTTTACCGTACGGCCTGGCCTGGGCTGGGCGTGTGGGGCGCTGCCGCGTCAAAATGGACTCGAATCCTCTGTCGTCGTCGTACGACGGTGCCCTCCGGGTGCCTGCCACATGCATTATTGTACTTGGTACGTGTACTGTAACCATATTTACCACATGCTCTTTCTTTTTCACTCCTATTATTATACCACTCCGCCACGCTTTGGATCATCAGTAGAGTCAAAATATGCACGCAGCGTTGCGAAGAAGTTACTATTCATTCCTAATTCCTTGAGAGGTAATAATCACTCCATCAGTCTAAAAAAGATACAATTATCACATGTCATGAAGGAATATGCACACAACAACAACAAAAAAGTATACCTCTGTTGTTTTTCATTCTTCACGTGTGATGGTTGAACAAAAGCAAATAGTTACACCTATAAATTCTATTTATTGCCTCAAACTAGCACATCTTTTGTAAGGATTTCATACCTAATCGTAACTAAAGTTGAATTATTTTTAGAATAACGATGTAATCGTATTCTTTTCAAGACACGGAGGGAGCACTCGGTACATATGCCACCAAGGATTGAATTGATGAATTCATGCCCCAAGGCTTGGCTTCGCTACTACTAAAGGATGTGTGGAATACATGTGTCCCCAAACTTCTAGTGTGAAGGGGAATACAATGTACCACATTGGGTGAATCTAGATGTTGAGCTTCACCATCGCTTCATTCCCACTATAGACTTGTATGACAGCCATGTTCACAGACTTCTAGTAGGAATAATCAGTGAAAGGATCCACGAACCCACAACTAGGCTTAATTTTTTGCGGGGTTGCAATTAACCGGCAAAATTGTAGCATATTTGCGGGTTTACGGACAACATGCCTTGCGTCCCTAATAAGTGATCGAAAGGGAGGGATACCCTTTTCAACAGATCTGAAGGATGGAGGAGTTGAGCTTCGATAGATTAGCCCTAGTCTGTTTAGAAGTCTTTTCTTACAAAATTTGTTGTTATTTTTTTATGTTAAACAACTACCTTTTTCTATTCTTTGCAATAATTTTTTAACTCGCCTTTTAAAAAGGCATTTTTCTAACTCCGTAAAGTAATCAAGGGTTTTTGGCATGTACGGTGAAGTAAGATTTTGTATAAAGTGCTAATTTGTATACTTTCCACGTTGAAATTATATCTTCAATAATTACTAGTCTAAGTACCAAAACGAATTAAAGTGACACCGTAATATACAATGCCTTTCTCTTGTTCCCAAAGACATGATGGAACAAAACAATAAGTTTGAAACACAGGTTAATTAAAAAAGAAAGGACACTAAAAAGGCTACATAATTGGTTCGACCTCGCAGTAGATGGTGAAAGGACCTAACATCTTGTTCTTCTTATACACGTTTGCACTATTAGAGGAAACTCTAACAGTTTGGTAAATCCACTCTTGATCTTTTTGCTTGGCATGATGGAAAGAAATTCCACTCCAATAGTTTATTATTCTAACTTTCGGGCGAATTATTTTGTCCGTGGTAAACTGCTTTAGGACATACAAAAAGGAACCGTCGGTGCAATGTATTTTTTCTTACCCAATATTTTTTTAGAAAGGTTTACAAAACCAGATTTCTAGTACTCATTTTTTTAGATGTTACTCTATAACATTTCTAAATTAGAAATCGTTTTCACCTTTTTTTAGATATATAACGTTATGTATCTAGACATAGCCTATAACTAGATGCATAGTAAAAACTATATATATATCGAAAAGCAAAAACGATTAACTTATAATTTAAAATGAAGGAAGTATTAAAGATGCTCTTACATGCTCTCGAGTTGGGTGATCATGAACCTCACCACAGGTATCCCATCCTGACCTAGTACATGTTTACCTCTTTCACTTTGACCTAATCAGTCCACTCTTCGTGGAAGAGGTTTTCTCCAGCAAATTCCTCAAGCAATATATTATTATATATATGCTTTATAATCGAGCATACGGAGTATGTTGTTGGTCTACACGACTACACATGATATCGACATGGCAATACAATGATGCTCGTTGCGTCACTACACCCCGTAGCAAATAGCATCCCAAGCTGCAACGATGCCGTCGGAATAAATGGATCCAGCGGTTAAAAGATTCACCGTATACTCGTAAAAAAAAAGATTCACCGTATCACGAACATTAGCTTAGTTGAATTTTTGACCTTGGAAAAACGTTCAAGGTCCAGTTTAGTTGCAAAAAATTTTGCAAAATTTTTCAAGATTCCCCGTCACATCGAATCTTTGGACGCATACATGAAGCATTAAATATAAATAAAAAATAAAACTAATTACACAGTTTAGACAAAATCCACGAGACGAATTTTTTAAGCCTAATTAGACTATGATTAGACACTAATTACTAAATAACAACAAAAACTACTACAGTACCATTTTACCAAAATTTTTGACATCTAAACCAGGCCCAAGCTGACTGCACGACGCTTGCTGATGGGCAGGGCCAGAACGGGTATAGAAATTACCGTGGTAGGAGCGACGGGACGGCGGCGGGGCCCGCGTCAGGCCTCTCCGAGGAATCCTTTTTCCCGCGGCGGGCTCGCCGATGTCGGCACGGTAGTACGGCCACCCGATCCATCATCCCGTGCAGGTGGACGCCTGATCCGCGGCCCGGCGCCGGGGCTCTACGTCCTCGCTTCGCTTTTCTGCCCGTCCCGTCCGCCGCCCACGGGATCAATGATCAATCTATACGCGGCCGGACGATGCAGCCCCCACCCCGCGGCGCGTTTCCCAGGGCCGCGGCGTCCGGAGTCCGGATCCTGCCGCCGCGTGTCACGGACGGAGTGGCCGGGTGGTTGCCGGGGCTGGCCAGGCCTCCCTCGTCCGCCCACGCTCTGGTCCGGTTCTTATCTGCCGACGACGTAACTGTTCGTTTATCTGGTTTGTTTTTAAGTATTTTTTAATAAATAAATATTATTTTTTTCTCATATAATCAGCCAACAATATATTTAGCTATGCCTTATCAGTCAAAACCAGCCCAAACGAACGGGTGGGGCGAGATTACCGGTTCCAGTCGGGCAGCGAGGGCGAGGTCGCCGTGATTGATGATGATGGTGACGGTGATGGCGAGAGACGACACGCGGGCGCCGCGGGGGTAGAAAAGGAAGCGAAGGCGTGAGATGGGAAGCCGATCCGATCGGATCAGGCGGGCGAGATTATTATTATTATAAAATGGCGCCGGATCGGAGTGGTGCTGATGCCGCACCGTCACGCACGCGGCAGCTGGGAGGAAGATCCGAGCTGGGGATGGATGGATGGAATGGGACCCGGGTGGGGCATTTGTAATTTGTTTTCTTTGCCCTTCTAGTGCCCAAGCCGTGTGTGTGCTGAAGAATCGTGCACGTAGCGGGGGACGGGCGACGAATCCAACCGGGCTCCCTCCACGCACGCGTCGTCTCCGCTGTTCCACATATCTCGTCTTGAGGAAACAAAATAAAAAATAAAACGGGAGAAGTGCCTTGGAAGTGATGTGGACATGTGGTGGGTACAGGGTACTCAAGTCGCCCAGTCAACCGTCGCCGTGGCTGCCTGCCCAGTGGGCACTGGGCAGTGACCACCACCGTCCATTTAACCCGCGGCAAATCGCCATCATCATTCATAACAAAAAAAATCGCGGCATGTCGCCGGCCTCCGGAATCCGGATGCGACGTGCTGACTTCCTACAAGCGCAACCTGTGGCTAATTATAATTATTATCAGTTCGCCTCCTGGCATTTCGTAAAAAAGACAAGCCAAAGCTTTCGTATTTCTAACAATTCCTCTCTCTCTATGGCCTTGTTTAGATTCCAAATTTTTTCACTCTCTCTCCATCACATCAAATCTTTAGACACATGCATAGAGTATTAAATGTAGATAAAAAAAATAACTAATTACACAGTTTGATTGTAAATTACGAGACGAATCTTTTGAGCCTAGTTAGGCCATGATTGGACAATGATTGTCAAATATAAATGAAAATGCTACAGTGTTCAATACGGATTTCCAACCATTGTCTAAACAAGCCCTATATATATTTGTTTCGTTGGTAGTCTGAGTCGGGTTCCGACTTCCGAGAGGCACCGACGGTCAGAGACTCAGAGTGCCCGATGTCGCAGTCGCACGCAGCCCCCCGTTCGCGACACCGACGACGCTACCCTGGGCTTTGACCTCCTCGATTCCAGAACCAGAACCAGAATCGGTGAATCCGCTTCGGTCCCGGCCTCGAGAAGGAGAAGACGGTGGCTCTGGGGCTCTGGGCAGTGGGTTCTGACGAGAGTTGATTTTGCACTCTGCCGACATCCCTGACGTAGTCGCACACATGGATCGCGCCTCTCGGCCCGAGCGCCCACCACGTGTGTGCCGTGGGAGCTTGCCGCGCGAGCGGGCGAGCTCCTCGGCTCAGCAGTCGGCATTCCGCGCCACACTAGAGCTCCGCTCCAATCATGCACCCAGGTCCTAGGGTGATGGTGAGGCCAGACGACGTCCCTGGCCGCCCAGGCCACCTCGCCCGTCGTCACTTTCGCCACGGTTCACGCTACAACGTGGCTAGCATGTGTCCACGTCGAGTCGTTGATGGATCACACACACAGAGCGCGTGTTTAGTTCTAAAAGAAGTTCTAAAAAAGTACTACAGTACCTATCACATCAAATTTTATGATACATGCATGGAACATTAAATGTAGATAAAAAACTAATTACACAGTTTGATGGGAAATTGAGAGACGAACGTTTTGAGCCTAATTAGTCCATGATTGAACATTATTTGTCAAATAAAAACGAAAGTGCTACGGTACCCAAATTCCAACTTTCCCTCGACTAAACACAGCCAGAGAGGACATGCCGTGCTATGTCCCGGCGCTGGACACATGTCTCGCTGACTTGGGCCTGGTGCTGCGCGAGTTCAATGCTTGATTGTAGTCCAACAACGGCCTAGTTATCTACTCCTACTCCTATGACCGTAATGAACGAGCATCAGCGAAATGTTTCATCGAATGATTGCTGTGTTCCGGGAGACGGGGGACCTGTTTCGTGTTATCCTTAAAATGGGGTTCAGTCGGCGTCGGCCCTACTGTTGTTGATCTCTGTGGATAAAAGTTGAGCTGGTCCAGAGACGGGTGCCGGAGCCAAGGAGACGGACAAATTGAGGATAGGCGTTACTTTTGTATCCGCAAACAACAATCTCACGTAGGAGTAACATATTGGCCATGCCCATGCTCGTAAATATTGCCGTGCCTGTGTTTAGGAAACAATATTTGTCAGACCTTGGATGAAGCTCAGAGTGGCCCTACGACTGTTGATCTTTGTGGATGTCAGTCGAGCTGGTTTGCGCCTTATCGGCAACCTTTCTTATAATTTTATTGGACAAACTTAGCATGCCACTGGATAGGTGAGTTGGGCAAAGGATTGAACGGTACCGTTCTCAAAAGAAAAAGAAAAAAAAACACCAAAGGATTGGGCAGTTTCAAAGCCAAACTTCAGAGTTCGGGGGTGATCACGTTTTCAATCCAAATTCAACATAATCTAAATCTAACGACATGAGACCACATTTTGAAGAACACGTGTTTAGCTAGGGTAAGGCCAGTCTCAGTGGCAGTGGATACAGGGGCTATTAGTAGTTTTTTTGTTAGCTAAGTTTTTAACTAATTGTTAGTTAAATAGCTAGCGAGCCACAACTAATTTTGGTCAATTTTCAGCTCTAACTAATAACTAGTTATGTGTATTTCTCTTAAAAAAACTAGTCATGTTATCAAACATATTTTTGTTTGAGCCTTTTTGTGCGAGCACCATGTTCTCGCTTCCTCGATTTCTGCAGCCAAAGGTTTCAGGCAAATTCTGAGTTGTGCTCCTTTCAAAGTTTCCAAACAACCAGAATAATTAATCTCTCTATTTTTAGAAGATCCAGAATAATTAATCGAACGACCCTTGCAAGCATGCCCTCATCCTTTCCTACGGCACTCCGCCACCGGTTGGACAGACAGCTGAAAATTTGCCCAGCATATCCTTTGGCCCGGGAAAGCGGCCTTTGGGTCCAAAACGCCAACAAATGGATGGCAGCCTCATCCATGTTATGGCAATTGGCAACGAGGACATATAAAGTTGATTCGTCCACCTTCTTGTAGGCAATAATCAGTCCATATTCATAGGCGATTTTGGACAGACAGGCAAGCAACAAAATTGCATTTGCCTAGGACCAAGACATCCACATGCATGTGTGTCTAAGACCCCGTTTGCATGTAAAGTATTTTTAAATTACTCCATTCATTCTAAATTGTAAGTTGTTTTAGCTTTTCTAGATGCATAGCTTATGTATATAAATATACACCATGTCTAGATACATAACAAAAACTATATACCTTAAAAAGTTAGAACAACTTACATTTGAAATGGAGAGAGTATTAGATAAATACTATGGTTTTGTAAAATATTTTGGTTTCCAAAAGCTAATGGTTGCTTGGATACAAATATATCTTATATATCTTATAGTTTCTACAACATGGTTTTTACACTTATGACCTATTTTTCCTAAACCATGGTTTTATATCTCTTTGACTTATAAAACCAAAGTTTAGTGATACCGCAATTTTCAAATCGCCCGGTGCGGAAGCCCCACTTGCTTGCCAGCATGGCGGCACTGTAGGCCCTTGTGTTCGCCCCCCGGGCGCAATGGCGTGGTTGACTTTCGAGCTCGCCCACGTGCTCGCACAGCCAGTGGCTTCTCAGCGTGGCAGTAGCCCCGACATAATGGCAGGCCCAACGTGACAGGCGGCTCATAGCCCGATGTCGCGCGCCCTCATTCCACATTGCAGTTTTTACCACATCTCCGGCAACGGGTGCTAGCAGCGCCATATCCGTGCGGATCGGAGGTGGCGCGAAAATAACTGACGTGGAAAAGGGAAAATGGGATGGGTGTAAAGGGATTAAGAGTTGATGGAAAATGGAAAGTGGGATGGGTGTAAAGGGATTAAAAGTTGATTTTCCTCAATTGAGGAAAATAAACTAGGGAAACGGAACATTTTGTCAATTTACTTGAGAGTTTTTTTACTCCTTTATATTTTTCTATATGACAGGCTTTAGTGAAAGAGGATTCTTTTGTCAACCTGGTGGAGATGCTCTAAGATCTCTACGTGTCCGATCTAGAGACGATGCTTGCTTCACCTTCATTTCTGTTCTGTGGCAACAATTATGGTTGTCATATAATAGTTACCTAGCTTATACTCCTCTGCTTGCCCCTACATATTAGTCATGTGTTGCTTGATTCCAGGAGCTAAAAGGTGGGCGTGTATATTGATAGTTTTTCTATAATGCCTTTCACCTTTTATAAACCATTGGTAGAGTATATGGATAGAGATATGTGGTAGGGGCAAACATGTTTTTTCTTTAGAATCTATTAGCTGGATTGGACACCTAGCAAGGCAGTTGTTAGTTGAGTGCCCAACTCATAACTAGCTAGTCTATTAGCTTTCTTTCCATAACAATAGGTGAAACATAATTCCGCTCCTAATCCTTCGTCCGTTATCTGTACGCAACTTTTCATGTTCACATTTTCCCCCAACTGTCGATTGATCTTCCAAAGGTTGATTATCTTGACCCTCTGCTCAGTTGAAGGCGTTGCAGTCGGCACTGGACATGGGAATTGGTGCCGATAGCACAATTTATCTAACTACCACTACCGGACGCTGTGGTTTTGCCGAGTGTTTTTACACTG
The DNA here is from genome assembly GCA_904845875.1 of Miscanthus lutarioriparius. Classification (NCBI taxonomy): domain Eukaryota; kingdom Viridiplantae; phylum Streptophyta; class Magnoliopsida; order Poales; family Poaceae; genus Miscanthus; species Miscanthus lutarioriparius. Next base: position 107,830,138 of record CAJGYO010000005.1, read on the forward strand.
GTAAAGAGCCCTTTGCACTCAGCAAATGCCGCTCGGTAAACTTTTTCTCGACAAAAGGTCATTGCCGAGTGCTTTTTATCCGGACACTCGGCAAAATAAAAAAAATTGCCGAGTGCTTGGGACGGCACTCGGTAAAATATTTTCGGCCGTTGCGGCGCCGGCCGTTAACGGTTATTTTGCCGAGTGCCCGACCCAGCACTCGGCAAAAAAAATATTTTTTTAAAAAATTACTTTGCCGAGTGCCCCAGCCCAGACACTCGGCAAAGTTTTTTTTTTTTATTTTTTTTTAAAAAGTACTTTGCCGAGTGCCCCTGCCCAGGCACTCGGCAAATGGGGTTTTTTTAAAATAATTTCTTTGCCGAGTGCCCCTGTTTAGGCACTCGGCAAAGAATTTCTGAATTTTTTGTTTAAAAAAAGACTTTGCCGAGTGCCGCAGCAAGACACTCGGCAAAGAAATTATATATATTTTTTTTGAAAAATCTTTGCCGAGTGCCTTGCCCATGGCACTAGGCAAAGACCCCCAAAATTGTAATTTTTTTACATTCCATTGTAACAGACAATATATATATATATACACACACATCAATCATCACATCTATATCACCAACATGCATTATATATCACAAGCACCCGCATATTTAATAAATCCATCGAAAATCCATCACAAATGCACAAAAGTTCAACATCACAAGTTTATTATTACAGGTTCAACATCACAAAGTTCAATATCCCTACTGCGGCGACGGAGACTGCAGGTGTGGCCCCCCGAACAGCGGTGAAGGACCGGACTGCAGCGAAGGGTTGACGCGATCAGCCGCCGGTGACACGGTAGCTGGATTGTTTGAACCCGTCGACGGAGGCTGCACAAAAGAGAAGATATTGCATGTGTTAGACTCAAAATTGAAAATTTCGGCAGGACCTCCCCTGCACGGGGAGGTTTCCAACCTGCAAGAAACAACGGCACGAAGACCGACGATCACAACGGCACGAAGGCCGACAATCCCAACGGCATGAACGCATTAAACTTTCATACTCACAGGAGTGAAGTGTCGAACCGGAGCTGGAGCTGGCAACTGCACTTGGACACCCGATGCTTGCCCGATGATTTGCATGATCTGATACATGGCCGCCATCTGCTTCTTCGTGGCCTCCAGCTCTGCGGTCAGGTGCGCTTGCGTCTCCCTTGTCTCTGTCAGCTTGGCCTGTAGTGTTTCAATCACATGTTTTAGTATTGCAAATATGATCAATGTGTGTAACGTTCAATGTACGACGAGTGAAACCGGAATTACCTGAAGTTCGTCGACCCGCGACAGTGTTAGAGTAGGCCGTGCACGTATGGGAAGGCTTCTGGCCGTGCTCTGTGCCCTCACGTCGGAGAGAGAGGGTGCAGAGCTTGAGGAGTCGGCGCCGTCTGCAATCCACAACCGCCCGTGCTTCCTGCCTTGCCCCAGCCTGACGATCACCTCTGTCTCAAGGGGCTCAGTGCTCAGATTGTGATATGAGCCACGGAGCGCCCTAACCGCCTCCGCGTAGTCTCTGACCTTAGCGTGGACGCTCAGGTCAGAGTAAGCCTGGGTAGTGGCATCCGGGTTGAAGACGACACCGGATTTCACCGGGCCCATATGGGACACATCCTATGCCCCAAACTTCGACATCGACACGTCCGGGTGTGCCACCTCCTGCGAGAAAGACGGCAAGATGATTAGAAATCAGGCAAAATTGAGCGTTAGAATAGATAAATGACATCTCGTACAAGTGCACGCTTGAATGCGGGAGGTTGCGGCTGCCTTGGTGGTGAGTTGGACCGTCCTCAATGCTCGCTTCCGCTTGCCTTGCTCGTGCTGCGATGTCGCCGGGTCAAGGTACTGCTTCACGATCCTCGACCATGCCGATCTGTCGCGACATGCACCACGAGGTGGCACCTACACGTCATCAAGTGTTTGACATATAAGAAGATCAATTCGGAACTACTAAATCTCAAAATGAATCAATATTATTCACCTACAGAAGGTCTTGCTCCTTGGTCACGCCACCTTTCTTGCGCCGGGTTTTGTTGAGGGCTCTTTCTTGATGGACTGTAGTAGTCGATGTGGGCACTGAGTCGCGCATCGTGAATCATGTCGCCAACATACTTCTTCTGAGCTCGTGTGCCGTCGTCGATCCGCCAGGTCTCTCTCGACCTTCTTCGACCTTGAAGTACCTCTGTATACAAACACGATGTATCCGTTCATTATTTCAATAAAAGACTTAACCAATGGAGGAGATGTATTGAGCTATGTTGTGAGACACTTACCCAAAAGTCCACCAAAACCTGCTCCTGCTTGTTGTCCTGCTCGTCATCCGAGCCGAGCTTGTACCTATCCCACGACCAGGCCGGCTCCCACCTCCCCTCTTTCAAGTCCACAAGGCCGGGGAAGTGTTTCTGCATGACATCCCAGGGGCAGTAGCGAGGGTGCGTGGGGGGTCAAGAGCACCCGACAGAACTAGCCAGCCCCTGCATAAGTGATTAAGAAAAATTATCAGTTTCTCTTTTGATTTTCAACGTATCATATGAAGTACTAGTGATAACATCTATAGTTACTTACCTTCTTACCACAGGACGAACCAGTGGGCGTCGGTCAGGAAGCGGAACCGGAGGATGGCTTGTGGGACCTCGCAGGTAGGGAGCCGACTGAGCAGAATTGTCCTCCGTCTGCTGAGTCCCCTCGTCCCCCGACGGAGTGTCTGTGGTCGTGCCCGTGGCCGCCACGTGGTCCTCTGGGGTAGGAGATGGGTCCTCCGGCTGGTCGAGAGCCAGGGGAGGAGGCGGGTCCCTCCTAGGGCGACCCCGGCCCCTCCCCCTCCCCGTGCTGGGGCCACCCGGGCCTGCTCTTGCCACTGGGGGCGAAGACATCCCCTCGCCTCCATCAGGAGGGCGTAGCCTCTGGTACACCGAGAGCACCTGCCTCGGTGAACGGTTGCCCTCCATCTTTGTTCTGTCACCTGCAATGTACAAAGAATGAACAACAAGCGTTAGTACATACATGTCAAATAGTTCAAAATGAATAAACATAACAAAATTTAATAAAAAACATAGTATTACATGGTTTAGGAATAATCTTCATGATTGGGGTCATAGGTCTCATCATCACTGTCAAAATTGTCCAAATGGGCAACACTATCCGAAGGTTATGTGTCTTCTTCATTGTCTTTGCCTAAATGGAATCGCTCAAGCATTTGAATGTCCTTCGGATTTAGCACTACATCTCCAGGGTCCTCGTCATCAACCGTTTCATTGTCTACTTCCATGGCGGTCGTCACACCGGGTAAGACTATCTCAAAGCTCCCTTGTAGCCCATCTGCTTGATAGAACTCTCCATCATATGTGTTTGTGTCGAATGTGTAATCTTCATCGTTTGGAACAGGTAGTTTACCGTGCGAAGATACCTGGTGCACAATAGACCAACCCTTAAGATTGTCTTTGTCTTGACATGCGTATGGCGTATGATACACCTGCACGGCCTGTTGAGCCACAATATAGACATCTTTTCCTTTATAGACGGAATCATGCCTAATCTCGACTAGCCCAAGATGAGGGGTCTGTCTCGTTCGTCCAGGATCAAACCAGTGGCACTTGAATATGACAGGAGTAAGAGGTACCTGGCCCTCATATTCAAGTTCATAGATCTCCTCAATTATTCCGTAGTATTCGACGCCATTAGTGCCCGGCGTAAAAACTTGGCTGTTGGTGGTTTCTGACCGGGCCGAGTCTGCTCGTGTCTTGACATGTGGAAGCGATATCCGTTCACGTCATAACCGGTATATGACTTCACCCTTAACTTGAAGCCATTTGCAACTTGTCTCAACTCATCACTCATGGACACATTGGTTTGCGCCTGCAAGCTCAAGCATGATACATCGTTATACTATTGGAACGTACGAGCTACTAAGGAATATCGACGAACGTACGACCTTTTGTTTGAACCAAGAAATGAAATCAGGCCTCCTAGCTCCTGCACCCTCTGAAAGAAGGGTATCATGTTCGTGCGGGGTAGGATCCCTTGATTGATGCCACTCTTGGCGAACAAATTCCCTATACAAAAAAGAATCAATGGGGTTCGATACAGAATAGTGACGTCGTATTGAAACAAATTCGTTGAGAACTTACTTAATGAATGGCGCAACCTCGACAAGGTTGGTGAACACATATAGCGTGATTCTGCGCCACTCTTCTGGATCCAATCTCTTGGGGGTCGATCCACTTGCGCTGCCTAGTTGGCATTTGAAAAGGCTGAGGGTCGATTCAACTTCGCCAGCATTGTAACGAGGGGGTGGATTATGCTTGCTAGGAAGGTTCGGCTTGTAGTAAGATGTCGTGAAGTTTGCAACCACCTCCCGAATGCTTGCCTCTGCAATGGAAGCCTCAATTCTGGCTTTATTTGTACATTTCTTGCGAAGGGTCTTTAGACATCGCTCGATTGGATAGCACCAACGGGCCTGCACGCCCCCCAACCGTGCCTCGGTAGGGAGGTGCACAATCAGATGCTGCATCGGCAAGAAGAAGGCAGGTGGAAAGATCTTCTCAAGCTCACAGACCAACTCAGGTGCCATAGTTTCCAATTCTATAATGACGGTCGAAGATAGCTCCTTGGCCCAAAGCTGGTGAAAGAAGTAGCTCAACTTTACCAGCACTAGCCAGCATGCTCAGGGACATAGCCTCGAACCATCGACGGAAGTATCCGCTCAATCCATATGTGGTAGTCATGACTCTTTATCCTGTTGACTCGCAGAGTCTCTAAGTTCACTCCCCTGCTCAGACTCGCTGCATACCCATCAGGGTACATTAAATTCTTGATCCATCGAAGTACTTCTCTCCTTTGATCGATTTTCAAGACATAGGGGGCCCTAGGCCTTCTCCACTGCTTTCCTATTGCAGGAGGCCGCATCTCTAGGTTTGGCCTATCGCACAACGTCGCCAGGTCCACTCTAGCCTTAGGGTTGTCCTTAGACTTGTCAGTGTCCATGAGCGTTGCCCAAAGTGCCTCGGCGATATTCTTTTCAGTGTGCATGACATCAATGTTATGGGGCAGTAGGAGGTCATCGAAATAGGGGAGCCTAATCAAGCCGGACTTATGAGTCCACATATGTTGCTCACCATATCCCACGAAACCATCATCTTCGTTGGGCACGAGAGTATCTATCTGAGCACGAACCTCCACCCCAGTCCTCAAGCGCGGTCTAGGGTCCGTCACTTTGACACCTTTCGTAAAGCTCTTGACGTCTTCTTTGAATGGATGGTCAAGAGGGAGGAATTGATGATGTTTGTCGAACGACGAATACTTGCCACCCTTCTTCAACCGTATGAACCTCACAGCTTCCTTGCATATTGGGCATGGGAACTTTCCCTGAACACACCAGGCACACATTAACCCATACGCCAGGAAGTCATGCAGGGAGTAGTGGTACCAGACGTGCATTTTGAAGCTAGTCTTCGTAGCTCGGTCGTATGTCCACACCCCTTTGACCCAAGCATCGATCAACTCATCTATCACAGGCTCCATGAAGACACCCATATTACTCCCCGGGTGTCTAGGGATTATCAACGTCAGGAACACGGTATGCCGTTGAAAGGAGACATCGGGGGGGAGATTCAGGGGGATGACGAACACGTGCCAACATGTGTATGGTGCAGCCATCATGCCATATGGATTGAACCCATCTGTTGCCAGCGCAACACGTACATTACGAGCCTCCTCTGCTTTGAGAGGATGCCGTGAATTGAAGTACTTCCATGCATCAGCATCGGATGGATGTACCATCTTCTTAGGATTGTACCGTGTGCCGTTTTTGTGCCGTGTCATCTATTTCGCGGATTCCTCGGTCATGAATAGCCGTTGGAGCCTCGGCAGGAACGAAAGGTGTCGTAGGACTCTCATGGGGATCTTAAGCTGCCTCTTCTGGCCATCGCCTGAGTCTACCTCCACGTACCTAGAGGATTTACACTTCGGGCAGTACTTTGCATCCGCGTGTTCTTTCCTAAATAGGACGCACCCCTTCGGACACATATGTATCTTGTCATACGGCATCTTAAGTGCAAGAAGGAGCTTCTCTGACTCGTACAAGTTCTTCGGCATAATGTGTGTCTTCGGTAGCATATCGCTCCACACGGCCACCATCTTGTCGAAGCCTTCTCGACTTAGGTTTAACTCGACCTTCAACCCCATTACACGACCAATGGCATCCAGCCGAGAAACATTAGTATGATCGTGAAGGGGTCTTTGTGCCGAGTCCAACATCAGGTAGAAGGCATCTGCGGCAGCCTCCATCTCCTCCCTATCACGTCCTTCAGCGAACTGAGCTTAGTGCATGTCATCCAGCATGTCTGCTACCCCGGCATCATCATCGAAAGCCTCGAGCCGTGGTCTCACCACCTCCTCCCTGATACGATCGGCTTCACCATGGTGGATCCACCGGTGGTAACCCGGAGTAAATCCAAACTTCACAATATGTTTACCCATGGTTAACCTATCTTTCCTTCTTCTGTTGTCACAACCGCTGCATGGACAAACCACTAGAGAATGGCCTCCAGCACTCTCGCCAAATGCATGCTGTAAGAATTATTCGACCTTGACTATAAACAGCAAGTCGTAATCGTGCTCGTCTCTCCGGAGCGTGTACATCCACTCACGGTCCTCCATCCTTTAACAGACGTATCAGCACATATGAGTCACCATCAATTGCATCTACGCGGTGTCCCTACTCTCTAATAGGTGAGGATAGGTCCTAATCCCACCCGTGGATCCGTAGATGAGGTTAGTTTCCATGCTCCGCTCCTATCCGGGATGGAATTTCGACAGCACCACCCCGCTGTTCTCCCGATACACGTCCTGCAAGGGAGAGTGTGTATCCGGAGAACAACAGGGGGGTGATGCCGAAACACTGTCTCGGACCGGAGCAGACCATGGAAACTAACCCATCTACGCATCCGCGGGCTGTCCAAAAAATGTGGACAATCCGAAACAGAAACGCTCGTAGATATGCAAACACCTGCATAACTCCAACCATATCTCTTTCGGACGGGAGACACCTAACTAGGATCAGCGACCTAAGACCATGATACGGATAGAGGGGTTATACCTAGGGTGCCGGTGAGGTCAGGCTAGTGGGGCTGTGGCGAGTCGGTGCAGTGGCGCCGCGCCGCAGTGTAGGCAGACCCGCAACGCCGACGAAGACAATCGAGGTCACCAAGGTCCCTCCGCCGGGGCCTCCTCCTGCATAAAAAGGCAATACATTAGTGACAATTGAAAGTTTCGGTAGAACCTCCCCTGCACGGGGAGGTTTCAAAAACCTGCAAAAAAGATTGGCACGAAGGCCAACATCCACAAACAACGGCTCGATGGCCGAAAACCACATACAACAACTATTACTACTAACAAGGGCTCGATGGCCGACATCCATTGCACGATTTGAATATAAAGGGAAGGGCGAACCTAGTGTGCTCGTCGACGGTGGGCGGAGTCGGGAGCGGGGCGCCGAGGGCACGGCACCGCCGCTAACGAGGCGTGGCCAGCGGCCAGGGTTCCTCCTCCCTTCTCCTCTCCACCGCAACGTTGACGAAGACAATCAGGGTCACTGAGGTCCCTCTACCGGGGCCTCCTCCTGCATAAAAAGGCAATACATTAGTGATAATTGAAAATTTTGGCAGAACCTCCCCTGCACGGGGAGGTTTCAAAAACCTGCAAAAAAAGATCGGCACGAAGGCCAACATCCACAAACAACGGCTCGATGGCCGAAAACCACATACAGCAACTATTACTACTAACAAGGGCTCGATGGCCAACATCCATTGCACGATTTGAATAGAAAGGGAAGGGCGAACCTGGTGTGCTCGTCGACGGTGGGCAGAGTCGGGAGCGGGGCGCCGAGGGCATGGCACCGCCGCTAACGAGGCGTGGACAGCGGTCAGGGCTCCTCCTCCCTTCTCCTCTCCACCTCCCTTCTCATTCTTCCTCCTCCCTTCTCCTATCCTCCCTCTCTTCTTCCTTCTTCCTCCTCCCTTCTCCCTTCTTCCTCCTCTTCTCCCCTTCCCTTCTCTCCCTCCTCCCCTGCTCCTCCCTCCTCCCTGCTCCGTGGCGGTGCGGCCGAGGGAAGGGATGATCGGGACATGGCCATTGTTGCCCGAAATGGCCGGCCCGGCACCACACCGACCCTCTGGGCGGCCGAGGCGAGGGGGCCGGGCCATGGAGTTGCTTGGCGGGCGGGGCGGTCGCTGAGCGAGGGCATGGTGAGGCGGAGGCGCGGTGGGGCTCATTGGCGGCGGCGGCGTCACCCGAGGGCGCGACAAAGGATTGGGGTGGGGGGCGCTGGGGTGGGGCGTGGGAGAGCGGCGGGGTGGCTAGGGGCGTGTGTTAGGGTTGGGCAGGGGGGGTTGGGCGGTGGGCTTTTAGTGCCCTTTTTTGAAAATCAACTTTGCCGAGTGCCCCTGGCAAGACACTCGCAATTTTTTAATTTTTAAAACTTATTTTGCTGAGTGTCAGCGCCAGGCACTCGGCAAATTTTTTTATTTTTGAAAATCAACTTTGCCAAGTGCCCCCATGGCACTTCGGCAAAATATTTTTTTATTTTGGGCCCAATTTTTTTTTCGGGGCCTTGTGATATTCAAACTCTATTTTAAATTTTAGGGCAATTTTGATTTTTTGATATATTTCATTAGTTTATTTAGTTTAAATGCAATTTTTGGGATATTTCAAATTTGAGCTGCGGTACATGGAATAATGGACTTTGGTCATCTAAAATTGATACTCATGATATTTAGGGTATGTTTAGGCCGTATCGACGCCAACTCACTGAAATCTCGAGCATCTTTTTGGCGTAACATGTCGATAACACGATGCCTACTTAGGAAATGTGATTTTAAATTATATAAAATATAATTTAAAATCAAAATCACGAAACTTGTCGAGGCGTCGTGTTATACATGTGGAGGTGGTAACAAATTGAGAAGGTTTCATGCAAGGTCCGTCGGATGTCACAACCTAAACATACCCTAAATATCATGAGTATCAATTTTTGGATGACCAAAGTCCATTATTCCATGTACCTGCAGTTCAAATTTGAAATATCCCAAAAAATTCAACAAAACGAAATAAACTAATGAAATATATCAAAAAAAGTTAAAATTGCCCCAAATTGTAAAATAGAGTTTGAAATACTGTCACAAGGCTCCAGACCATTTACCAACAATATAACAAGTTTAATAATTCAATAAGAAACAGAGGCACACTAATCAATGCCAAACTGGGGATCGAGGTCGCCCTTGTGTCAGGGGCGAAAGTCAGATCACCAGGATCCAAAGCCTGTTCGGTTTGGCTAGTTCATATCATTGCTGGTTCGTGAAGAAGTACTGCTGGCTGGTTTGTGTGAGAAAAAAATACTGTTCCGGCTGAAAATTTACGATCGTTTACGACAAGCCACAACCAAACAAACAGGCTGAGGTCGACGAACTCGACGACCGAAAGCCATCACCAGAATTCAGGAGGCTTGGACGCGTACAAACATATTGAACCAAACCCTTTAGGGCAGTCCTAATAAAAAAACTAATAGTCTCTATAACATAGGATACCACATCAAAAAAAATACTGCTTTCTAACCCATGTTTCTATGAGTAATAATTATTTTCTCTTTCTTTCTCCCAACTCTATCTTCTTTCTCCAATAGGAGTGCGACACGAGCTCCCTAGAAACTGGTACTTTCTCGCCAATGACGATTTCATGGTTTCTTGGTACATTGGGTCAAGAGTAGAGTAGACCTGATTTCTTCATGAGAAAAATCATTTCTATGATTTTTGCTCTCTTTCTTCATTAATTACGTTGCTATGTCAGCATTTTACCTACGTGATAAGTCATTTAATGAGAATAGAAACCATCATCAATATATCATTGGGAGTGTCCTTATTCTCGGCCGTTTCCTATAGATTTGAATCTAGGCCTTGTTTAGATTCCAAATTTTTTTTACTCTCTCCCCATCACATCAAATCTTTAGACACATGCATAGAGTATTAAATGTAGATAAAAAATAACTAATTACACAGTTTTATTGTAAATTACGAGACGAATCTTTTGAGCCTAGTTAGACCATAATTGAACAATAATTATCAAATACAAATAAAAATGTTACAGTACCGAATACTGATTCCTAGCCACGAACTAAACAAGGCCCTACGACATGAGCAGGGCATTTACTGGATGCATGAGCTGGCAAGAGGCTGCCAATAGCAATTTCTGGAGCTTAGTTAGATGCTTGAGAAAAGTGAACTCTTAGCTGTAAACCTACTTTGCTTTGACCTGTATTTGGCAGTGTTTAACCGACATATACATGTATATAAGGACACTTGCACCGGACCTATGCCTATTTAGAATAAGAATAAAGTCCTCTTAAGAATAAAGTCTTCTATACTTACTGGCATATTACTCTAGAAGTGATAATTTGATACGTAGGAGATAGCCTTGCGGCGCAAAAAGGGCTTTGCTTTATGACAGGAATTGGAATAAATAACTGCTGAGTGATGACTGATCCGCAGCAGCTAGACGACGAGACCCGAACCCTTGAACTTGTCCGCAGTGATCGCGTCAATGCGGCGCGTCATCTCCGGCGAAAGGTGGTTCACCCAGTCCCCCACGACGCCCTGCCGGAAGAAGGAGCTGTTGGGCACCACGCCGAACGAGAGCTCCGTCCTGCCACCCTTGGTCGCCGCCATGCCCCTCATGCGCTCGAACGAGCACAGCGCCACGACGGCGTCCACCACGCCGCCTTCCTCCTCCCCGGAGCTGAAGGGGAGGCCCACGAACTCCGCCAGCCTGCGGACGTGCGCTGCGGGATCCCTCTGCATCTCCTCGTACCTGAAGAAGAGCACCTTGTCGGGGTCCGCCCGGTGCGCGCCCCAGTAGCCGAGCACGTGGTCCCAGTACGGCCCGAACGGCGACAGGCCGGCGCAGAACAGCTCGGCGGCGTCCTCCAGGGGGAGGGGCTCGAGCCCGTCCTTGACCCTGAACTTGTTGGCGAAGTCCCACTGCGAGATCAGGTGGTCCTTGGGGTCGCGGCACACGTAGACGATCTTGCAGCCCGGCGTGGCGACGACGGATCTCGGCAGCGACACGAAGGGGACATGCGTGGCGAAGTGCCGAGGGTCCGGGAGTTTGTCCAGGTCCGGGAGCTTGTCCCCTGTGTAGAGCTGGTACTCGAAGAACTTGATGAGCTCATGGGGGCCCCAGCTGTTGAGAGGATGGCCGGCGGCACCGTCGTCGACGGGGTGCTCTCTCCGGTGCACGGTGGCGTACAGGAGCGATTTCATCCACGTGGTGCCGGACTTGGGCAGGGTGGCGACGATGATGTCCGAGGGGCGCGAGTTGAAGCACGCGTCGGCGACCAACCTCGGTCGTGGCGGTAGAATTTGTTGTTGGACAAGCCTTTGGAGCTCGGCAATGAGGAGACCAAGTTGGCAAAATGTTGGTAGAGTTCAGGGTTCGTTTCGCCTTCCGCATCGGCTTCTTGCTTGGGAAAGGTTTGGACAGAGGAAGAAGACATGGCGTCACAGATGGTGCGTGTTTCGGCATGCCATTTTATCTCAATATATGTACTAGTATCATATAAGATACGCAACTACGCCTTACTTTTCTAGAAGGCCTTACTTTTATAGAAGATACTCATCTCAGAAGATACTCATCTCCCTCGTTTTAGAAAGAATATAATTTTAGCACAGTATTAGGACAACCACAATGTGCATATAAAGATAGCATTAAGCATTTATTGCTGCTACACAGGAGGTGACATTAGCCATTACAGAGGTGACATTAGCCACTGCGGAGATATACCGTAGCTGTTGTGCATATGAAAAACACCTCAAGCTTAGGTTGCATCATAAGTTTCTCTCTCCTCTCCTCTCCTTTCTCTCTTGCTCACCGTCGGAATGTAAGGTCTTGTTTAGATTGCAAATTTTTACAACCTGGACACATTAGCACATTTCATTTGTATTTGACAAATTTTGTCCGATCATGGATTAACTAGGCTTAAAAGATCCATCTCGTGATTTACAACCAAACTATGTAATTAGTTATTTTTTTACATACATTTAATGCTCCATATACGCGTCCAAAAATTAATGTGATGGAGAGAGAGTAAAAAAACTTAGAATTTAGAGGTAATCTAAACAAGGCCTAAAGGTGCTTTTTACTGCACACGAGTCCATGCTTATTGTTGTGCCATTGTGGGCTTTGCTGGAGTTATATTCCAAAAAAGTGGGTCCCACGCTTAAGGTCAATACTCACATGCACATTGCACATGCCCTTATGTTTTAGTATTTTAAATTTGACCAATTATAGATAAAAAGGTATCAATATTTATGGTATCTTCGGCTGACGGTTTCTGCGGGTGATAAGTCGGCTGAAGCTAATTTATTGTGAGAGAAAAATATTGTACCATGACCGATAAGCCAGGCTGATAAGTTCAAACGAACAGAGCGATAACTAGATTAATTACGAAATGTATTTTCATAATAAAATGATTTGAAGCCATAAATATAAATACTTTTTATTAGAAACTTGATTAAACGTGTATCACTTTAGTTAGCACGTAATCTATAGTTGCGTTCTTTTTCGAGCCGAGGGAGTACTAGGATAGAGATAGAGATGAAAACGGAGGGAAGCAAACAGGAAAACTATTTTTCCATTCCTATTTCTATATATATATTAGCAAAAACATGGTTACTTTTAGAAAAATCAAGATACATGGACATACGAAAACGAACAAATATACGGACGTAGAGAGCCAACAAATTAAGTTAGGGTCACATGGACTAATAGTCTATGAGTATACATGTACGAAGTCACACGGTAATATACACGGGTGAAGATTGGTTCTATGATTCACTTGTATGTCATGTGTGTTAACAACTTAACACATTAATATACATAATTGGTGATTAGTATGTGTATTAGTATAGCACAAGGATATGTAATTGTTAAGAATATCCACACAGATTGAAAACTGAATGAAAATATGATAAATATGGGTTTACCCCGGACGAAAACAACATCCCGCAAAAACCACACCTAGTCTGGACACTCCCAGCTCCTTTGCCTACCAGTACATCGGTCGCCCACTATTGTGGCTACGGAAGAGAGGGCGTCGCAAGGCTGGATTTAGAGGAGAACTTTTCAATTGGAACCGTACAATATATAGGGCATGTTTGTTTCCTGCGGTACCTCCTAAAATTCTTATCACATTAAATATTTGGACACATGCATGGAGTATTAAATATAGACTAATTACGAAACTAATTGCACAACTTACGACTAATTTGCGAGACGAATCTTTTAAACCTAATTAGTCCAGGATTTGGCAACGTTGTGCTACAGTAACATGTGCTAATGACAGATTAATTAGGCTTAAAAATTGTCTCGCAAATTAGCCTCCATCTATGTAATTAGTTTTGTAATTAATCTATATTTAATGCTCCTTATTAGTATCTAAACATTCGATGTGACATGAATTTTAGAAGCGACTAAAGAACCCAACACCCCAATAAACTGAATGTTGTACCATGATGCAATGCAATAGGGGCAAGGACTAATATTATGACCCACTTGACATCCCACTTGAAGTTGTCCATTGCTTTGTGTATACTTTCCTAATATTATGACCCACTTGACTCAGTAACGGCTAAATATGCTGCTGATTACTTTTTTAGTTTTTTTTCTCCTCCCAAGGTGCTGGTGCGCTGGTAAATACTCCCTTCCTCTAAGAAAGAATGCAATTCTCACGTTTCGAAGAGTCAAACCGTTTGAACTTTGACTAAATTTATATATAAAAAGGTACAAACATTTATAATACAAAATAAGTATCATTAGATTAGCTATAGGATATATTTTTATAATAAATTTATTTAGGGACATTAAATGCTAACATTATTTACCGTAACTTGGTCAAACTTAAACTATATTGACCGACATGGATCCCATAATTATTCTTTCATGGACAGAGGGAGTAGTATTATATCAGTTGTTTTTCCAATCATCTCACACTCGCCATTTGGTTTGTTTCCTGAGAGCATCTCCATCAATTTCAAACAAACAACATGTAAAATCTATGGTTATTCTAGCTCCTAAATAGAGTAGGGAGTGAGTTTATTGTCTACCTCCAATAGTTTCCAAAAACTTGCCCCTATAAAAATTAAAAACAAAGTCACCAAACATTTTTCACTACCTTTAGTTGAAGTGTGAAAATCTATATTAATCTTACCTCGATCTAGACCCAACATGCATGGACCGGCTAGTATCTGTTCGGTAGCAGTGGCTGCAGCAGACATGAATAATAATAGGGGGAATTCCTCGTGTGTCATTAAAAAAGATCACAATGTTCTATGTGTCCCTGAAAAAAATTCAGCGGTCTTCAGCACCATTACTCCAATTTTTTTGTGTCCTCTATGCCACCGTCGTCAGTTTGGGCTCTAACGCCGTCAACTGCAGGTGTGAAAAGTCAAAAATACCCTTAAATCTAAATATGTCATTAAATGTTTTTGAGCATCTTAACGACTTCAAATGAAAAAACTCAAAATTAGAAAGTTGTATATCAAATCATATTTTTTTACGGAATTAAATGAAGATAATTTTATATGAAAATTATAGATCTCGACGAAATCTACAACTTTCTAGTTTTAAGTTTTTTCATTTGAAGTCGTTAAGATGCTAAAAAAATTAATGACATATTTAGACTTAATGGTATTTTCGACTTTTCACACCTGCAGTTTGACGGCGTTAGAGCCTAAACTGACGGCAGTGGTATGGAGGGCACAAAAAAGTTAGAGCAGTGATGCTAAAGACCGCTGAACTTTTCCAAAAGCACACATGATATTGCGATTTTTTTTAATAGCACACCAGGAATTCCCCCATAATACTAAGAAGGTACGCGCGCTTCACTGACGACAGTGGTATGGAGGGCACAAAAAAGTTGGAGCAGTGATGCTAAAGACCGCTGAACTTTTCCAGAAGCACACATGATATTGCAATTTTTTTTAATGGCACACCAGGAATTCCCCCATAATACTAAGAAGGTGCGCGCTTCGCTGCACGAGGAGGGAAAACGGGAAGAGAAAAGCAAAGACAAAAAATGGAAAGGAAAAAATAAAAACATAAAAAAGTGAACAGTCCTGAACAGTAGCCGGAGCGTGAGGAGCCGGGAATTCCCGGAGCGTTAAAAGAGTTGTTATTGTTATTGTTATGTTGAGGCCATGACAAGTTCATCAATAACATGTAGTATAAGTTCGAAGACCTAAATAGTATAAAATTTAAGGCTTAGTGATCCGGATGACAGTCATATAAATTTAGGGACATGAAAATTCAAGAGTTAGATACTCCGAGTTTAGGACCGCTTCACGAATGATCACGAGCTTTCAATTCATTGTGGATTTGTTGCCCGCTAGAAACGCGAGATGACAATCGTGGTGGAAGCCCAGTAGCCCACGCATGCCAATCCTACTCGCGAGGAACCTTTCCACAGCTTGTACTAGACTACCACTAGCAGACCTTTTCCCAGTTTTCTGTTACAGTTCCTGCCCTTGACGAATTGAAACACTCTCTGTCAGTCACAAGATGAGAGAGTTTGTGCATTTGAAAAAGAAGAACACAAGCTGGCGACGGCCTTGATATACAAGGCATCGATCAGTGAGGAGCAGCAGCTTCCCTCCTTTGCCTTTGTCTGGCGCAACTTCACCCCTTCCAGGTCGGGTTCTTTGCCTGGCTCCTACTGCAGAACCTGATACAGTGTACAGTGAACCTGGCGAAGAAAGGTGTGCTCACCGATGCAACCTGTGACTTGTGTAAGAGGAACAATGAAGATGTAGACCATATCATCCTGAGCTGTGACTTCGCCCGCCAATTTTGGGTGAGGATTGGATGGAAAATGGAAGAAATCTGAGCCTGTTTGGTTGGCTGGTTCGTTTCGTTGTTGGTTCGTGAAGAAGTACTGCTGGCTGGTTTATAGGAGAGAAAAATACTGTTCCGGCTACAAATTTACGATCGTTTACGACAAGCCACAGCCAAACGAACAGCCCAATAATCGGTGGAGAACCTATGGAGTGCCAACCCCCGGATGGGACCCATCCTAAGGTGATATCATCCCTAATCCTGCTTTGCTGCTGGGAACTTTAAAAACACCGACATGACATATGGTGTTTTGGGGCCTCCACCCAAGTGTAGATCGACTGGTGCCTTGCAAGACAATTGTAGCCCTCTGGCAGTGTTGTATCCCTAGAAAATCCTCTCTCCTCTCTAGCTTCTGGAGATCAATCGTATGGATGCAATCTATCTCTCTAACCCCCTCCGACATTGTAACTGGCACCAAACCGACTATTTAGGGTCATTTGGCCCTTCACCCACAAGACCCGTCTGGATTCTGTGGTAATATATTCAGGTGGGGACTCATTATCCCCCGTGTGTTTACTCAAAAAAGCAAAAATAAAAAACATGTTAGATAAAATCATAAATCCGATAAAATCTAATCTGTGTTTGGCCCTGTTCGCTTCTCTTATAATCCGTCTTTTTCAGCTTGTTTTTTCAGCCGGAACAGTGTTTTCTCTCACAACAAATCAGCCGGAACAGTGTTTCGGCTTATTTTTTCAACGAAGCGAACGGGGCCAAAGAGAACTAATAATTTATAATTATTTTTATAGAACAATTTGATGTATTTTAACACGACAATTAACAAATCACAAGAGGACAAATACAATTTTAACAAATCAGGCGATTGATAGATAGGATTTGTGATCATTAGAGAAAAACACAAACCCGTTAAACAAAACCATAAATACAATTATAATAACAATTTTTTAATATAGGAGAAGTGGACAAAAAATTTAAAAACCGAGTAGTCTACGTGCGGCTGTGCTAAACCGCCCAGATTCACACGGTCAGCACGTCGCCTGACGTAAGCCTAAATTTCAGGCACTTGACGTTTAAGAAAAGTGAAAAAAATTAAATCTGAAATATTGCAATGAATTCTCCCAAATTTAGGGCTGCTTCAGCAAAAGAAATTGGCACATGAGGCTGACAATGTAGTTAGTTCTCGCACCATTTGACGATAAGAGAGAGAGCCATAAAATGTGCAGGTCTCCATACATACATACTACCTGGAAACCACATCTTGCAGTAGTGCTAGTGCACGATCCACTAGCTACTCCACTACATCATTGAATGGCTCTAGTGATTGGAGGATAGAGGCCAGCACAAGCTCAGTGACACTATATAGCGAGCTGTCAGATCACAGGGCTGCGTGCCACAATTAGAGTTGGGTACCGTTTAGTTGGTAAATTTTTTAAGAAATGACATGGTAGTACTTTTGTTGTTATTTGACAATTAGTGTCCAATTATAGTTTAATTAGGTTTAAAAGATTCGTCTCGTGAATTTCGTCTAAACTGTGTAATTAGTTTTATTTTTTATTTATATTTAATGCTTCATGCGTCTAAAGATTTGATGTGACGGGAATCCTGAAAAATTTAGCGACACTGGTCGGACATTTCAGACCATGGCAGCATCAGAAATGGCAGGTCTTCTCCTCCTTTCGTTCACTGCTCTGCTGCTGAGAAGTTCCTCAGTTCGTAGCCAAGGACTGCAGATCGGATTCTACGACTCCTACTGTCCGGACGTCGAGGATACGTGAGGCCGACTGTCGAGCAGTACTACGACAGGGATGCCACCATCGCCCCAGGCTTGCTCAGGCTACCGGCCTGCGGTTGGCTGGTTCGTATTGTTGCTGGTTCGTGAAGAAGTACTGCTGTCTAGTTTGTGTGAGAGAAAAATACTGTTTCGGCTGGAAATTTACGATCGTTTACGAAAGCCACGGTCAATCGAACACTTCCATGACTGTTTTGTTCAGGCTAGTTATACATCTTTCCTTTAGGCTACCACTTTGAGTTTCATCCTGTGGTGATATATACTGTCACTCTTACTCAAGCTGCATATATAAACAGTTTGTAGGCTGGATGGACACTTTAATTTGAGTCTGACAGTTGTTCTGCTGACTTTGCATTTCAGGGGTGCGATGCATCAGTGTTGATCTCTGGAGCATCTTCAGAAAGGAGTGCACCACAGAATCTTGGGCTGAGGGGGTTTGAGGTGATAGATGACGCCAAGTCCCAGCTAGAAGCCGTATGCCCTGGGGTGGCCTCATGCGCTGATATACTTGCTCTCGCCGCGCGTGACGCCGTTGATCTGGTGAGAGTCAGTCCATGTTAACTGAGCGAGAGCGAGTCTTTTACATTTTGATTGAGGTCATGTTTTTCTTAACTGTTTTATTTACTGAGAACTGATGATGAATTTACTGTGTTCTTCTGTCTTTTCTTGGGGTAAATAAATCCGTAAATGTACTGATGTAAGACTGGTGGGCCAAGCTGGTCGGTGCCGCTGGGAAGAAGAGACGGAAGACTCTCGTCAGCTTCTGGCGCCAGTGCCTTGCCATCGCCTGCCGATCCTGTATCCGTTCAGAGGAAGAAATTCGCGGACCAGGAACTGTCAGACCACGACCTCGTCACATTGGTAGGTGCACACACGATCGGGCAGACGGACTGCCAGTTCTTCAGCTACCGGCTGTACAACTTCACGGCGACGGGCAACGCGGACCAGACCATCAGCCAGGCGTCGCTGGCGCAGCTCCGGGCGCTGTGCCCGCCACCCAGCGGCGCTCCGGCCGGGCGGCGGGTGGCGCTGGACGAGGGCAGCCCCGACGCGTTCGACGTGAGCTTCTTCAAGAACGTCCGCGACGGCGGCGCCGTGCTGGAGTCGGACCAGCGGCTGTGGAGCGACGCCGCCACGCAGGGCGTCGTGCAGAAGTACGCCGGCAACGTCCGGGGATTCGGCCTCAGGTTCGGGTACGAGTTCCCCAAGGCCATGGTGAGGATGAGCAGCATCGGGGTGAAGACCGGCGGGCAGGGCGAGATCAGGAGGAGGTGCTCCAGGATCAACTGATGAGCGAGCGAGATCAGGCTCCTCCGGTCCTCCCTGCAGCTTGGGATTGGGACGCGGACGCGCGCGGCGGTTTGGCTTTTACCAATGGATCGGAGTTCATGTGCGAATTAACACCATCGAGTAGCACGGTGTAAGAAGCAGCTGTACGTTTCGTCCAAGAACAGATGCATTTTTTGGTGGTATACATCAATTATCAATCGGAACGCATTATGTGCATTTGTGTCTTTCTTTTTCACTGTGTTTCCATGACCTGAAAGCGTGCAAGTAGTTGAAGTAACACGCGACGCGTTTCTCATTGATTGCCCACGTATTGGCACCGTTAGGCTCGCTGAAAAAACCGAAAACGCTGATATGGCTGATTTGTTGTGAGAGAAAAATACTGTTTCGACTGAAAAAAACAAACTGAAAAAGACGAATTATAAGAGAAGCGAACAGGACCAATGGTAACGAAAGGTTATTATATTAGGCCAAAAAGGTCTATTTTTAGGCGTCGTTTGCAATGACTTCCAACTTATTTGGAACTTAAAGGCTGTGTTGTTGTCGTTGTTGTTGTTTGCAGCGACTCCAAGTGGTTCTGCTTTCTCGCTAAAGGGCACAGAGGAGCCGGAGTCCGTGAAGAAAAAAAAAGGGAATTGCTATATTTTCAGGTGCCTGAAATATGGTTTCTTTTCAGGCGACACATAACAGCTATTAGATTAACATCTGACGTCCAGAATTTGTGAGTGCTTCCTGTACACAAGCAGTTATAGCAAATCCGAAAAGAGACCCGGTAGATAGATCTGTTCATTAACGGGCCCGCAAGAAACCCCGTTAAGCATTTGAAGTTCAACCGGTGCATAAACATGGGCCAACGTTGTCAAATTGAATTGGGCTTTCAAGATGGCCCGATAGCATAGAGAAAGCAGCAAATCTGCACCCCTGTATAACCCTGCTACAAGAAAGAACAGGTGAAGATAGACAAACCACAGAAAGAAAGAGACAAGAAAAGATCGAGAAACCACAAAACAAAGAGGTCAAATAGGAGATGGAGAATGGTGAGGCAGAAAAGGATGTGCCAAATGAAAAGGTACTTACATGTACAATTTGGTCTTCTCTTGAGTTCATCTCCATGTCCTTGTCTGCATCTTGATGGAAAGCCAACAATTTGTATTGAGTGCATCACCATTTTCTCAATTTTCATCACATTTCTGATGTTTTGTGGAGAACACTATTACCTGGTCCTGCAATTGAACTATAGTGGGATTAGTATTTGATGATTTGTTGAGGACACACTCAAGTTTACATAGAAGACATTTTATAAACTACATACAAATGAAGGCATAATCAGTTGTACTCGATCAACAATGCACCATCTATACAATGTCAAAAAAATTCAAAGAATACGTAAGAAAAAATTGCACATTTATATTAATGCAACTATTACTTCTTTATAATGCAATTGTATTGTATTTGTATATGCAATTTTAAATTATCATGCACAAACAATTTCCATGATTAACAAGAGAACCCAAGAACACACGAGTTTCAGCTTGTATATAGACCAAAGTTTTATAGATGCACATGAGTTTCGGTTTTAGGTAATTTCTGAAACCGAAAACACACCAAATGAAAACACTATTCGCAATAGCTGAATCTCTAAAACTGAAAAACGCTAAAAATGAATGAAACTTGACACTCATACGAGATAGCCAATGCTTTCTCGAACTAAACTGAATTAAATTGAACTTGATTTGCCCGCCAGAGAGGACATGTTAATGCCAATTATACTCACGAGGCAAATATTGCATATGCTCGAACAACAATTGCGGTACTCGATAATTGTAATTTACATTATTGCTGATTGCAATTAATTAACTTCAGTTTTTTTTCATGAACAGGAGCAATTAGCGAGAAACAAGAGCAATGTATATACCTCCTTTTATCAATGTTATATGCTATATGAGATGGAAATAAAATCAACTCTCATGAAAGTAACTTTTATTTTTTACACAAATTAGACATCAACATCTTGCATTTGAGAACTTGTAATGAGTCGATGTAGTGTGAAATAGAACAAAACTATATGTCTATTCAACTATTGTTGTGCCGTCAAGATTAATTGTTTGTGGTTGGAACTAAAAACGGAATCCACAAAAATCTGCCATCAGGTGCTTCTAGTAGTGCCATTAGACGCATCTATCTAAATGATAGGAACAATCGAGCAAAGCAAACCGAAATTAGCGAGCGGAACTAAAAGAGTAACCAGATGAGGAACCACAATGCGTAAAAAAGGTCACCAAAATAGAATCGACAAATGCTAAGTTGCTAACCAACATTCCAAGACCTACTAGCGCAGCTAGCTTGCTCATCCCTACGGTACACCACACACATGGGAAGATGCGAACCTAAACACCAATCTCTAGCTCTATTCCCTCCTAACGCTAGAGAATTAAACCAATCGAGCAAATCGAACCCACATTAGAAAAGGAGATCTGATATAGATGAAGAAGACATATGTTCAAAGAGAGAGCAACCACACACCAGACGGCGTCCTCAGAGCTACTCTGCGAGAGCTCCAACAACTTGCATGAAATCGCCCTGGTATCCTGTCCTTGCTACGGAGCCACAGAGGAACTCTGTTTGACAAGGATGTGTGGTTCGAGAAGGTGAGCAGGTGTCTTTGTTGTCTGTGCTGGCACAAAAACACAATAAATAGATTACAATTTAGCTATAGTATGACAAAGACAAAAAACTGAAATATGTTAACACAAATCATAAATAACAATTTTTTTTCTATAGAAAACAAGGACAAAAATATTTTCTATGTTGGCACAAACCACAATAAACATATTACAATTTTTATCTAAAGGAGGACAAAGACAAATAACTAAAATGTGTTGCACATATCACAAAAAATAATTCTTTTCTATGAAATGACAAGGACAAAAGTGTTCTCTGTGCTAGCACAAATGACAATCAACAATTAACAAAACTCTGAACCATGTTGCAACAAAAACAAATCACAAATAACAATTTTTTTCTATAGCAAGACAATGACAAATCTATTTTATCTGTAAAGGGCGTACCCAGTGCAGAGAGCTCCCGCTCTATGCGGGGTCTGAGGAAGGGTGTCAGTGGCAAGCCTTACCCTCGCCTGTGCAATGCGAGGAGACCGCGACTCGAACCCGGGACCTTCCGGTCACAGGCGGTAAGACTCTACCGCTTGCACCAGGCCCGCCCTTCACAAATCTATTTTATCTGTGTCAGCACAAATCATAAATAACATTTTTTTTCTATAGAAGGACAAGGACAAAATTGTTGTCTGATAGATGGAAGCATCAATCAACCGAAGAAATGCTATGTTCAAACTACATTCAACCAATGGATATAACAGAGTCAAACATCTATTTTTCTATGGTGGGTGAATCTTCATACTTGAAACATTCACGGCAAAATTTGTTCACAACAAATGTCTCTCGCAACTCACTGCGTATACATATCCTACATCGCAAACATCTCGAGATGCAAAAAAAACACCCCCTACAAGTACCAGGTCTGCTGGTCTTGCATTCCTTTGATGTGCAATCATAAACTAGTTTGCATCCGAGTTTGTGATATGGCAAATATTATGTAGACAAACGAATAAGATTTGCTATATGTATTGAACAATTGGGATAATAACAAGTCAGCTGGAGATTGAGAACAATCTCTCCCGCTCCCTAGTTCTCACTCTCATGGTAACCTCCTGACACCGAGCACGACGTCACGTCCTCGCCGCCAGGCGCCTCAGCCACGCCCTCCCACATCCCACTCATACTACCTACTCCAAAACAGCGGTTCCAACACAGAACTATTTAGAACTTGAAAGGCAGTGTTGTTATCAGGCAGGAGAACCTGGATGATGATGTACACCAGCAGCACGATGAGGCAGGTGATTAGGTGAACAGGAAGGAGAATGTGAAGGTTAAGTCATAGCCCCTTTTGACAGCCCAGAAGGTGAACCCCACAACAAAGCAGTTGTGAGCATGGTACCTTGTAGAACCACTGTGCCAGTTGACATAAGTGTGCAATTTATTACTTATAAATGTGAAATCAAGAAATGGATACTAAACACAGCTTTCTTGTATAGTGTATGCGTATATGCAACACACAATTAAAAGATGTGAGCTCCTACTATTCCACTACAACAGCCACAAGACAACTCAGCTATCCAAAACTATAGGAGGATGAGGCTATACACAAGTAGTACAGGGTAAAACAAAAATTCTTCATCAATGTCATTGTTAGTGGAGGGACCGAGCTCAATTAGGCATGATGGCTACTGCAGCTTAAGCAAAGAATGTGCATCAATTGGGATTTAGAGGCAAGCAAACCGTGGTAACACTGACACACCTGTGCCTCCTCCACACACATACACACAAACACACAAGCAAATAAACAAACAAAGTACAACGTAAAAGCACTCAACTGGTCTACGTTTACCGGCTCCATAACCGGCATTCCACAAAGAAAGCTTCACAAAATACAAAGTACAATCCGGAGCCACCTCCGATGAAACTAAAAAAAAGGGCGTACCCAGTGCAGAGAGCTTCCGCTCTGTCCGATGAAACTAACTATAGCTAAATTATATGTTATGCGGTCCATATATGCATTACTTATTGAATACGATGTGTACCTAGAGGTTACATTGCACAACAGAATCTGCAATCTATATATGCTGGTCTGCCTCTTTTCCTTTTATCAAAGGCTAACATGCATCACATTTAAAATTCACATCACAATTTAGAGTGGCTAAATTAGCAGCCTCAGCCATGAGATGTGGAACCTACTACCAAAAAAGCTGCAGGCTCCAGCTTCAAAGTCATAAAAGAACAAGAACACTGTATTGTTTCGTGTTTCTGTGATGTCAACACAGATTGATGGTGTCTTGTCCTAACCTTTTTTCTGAAATGTGTGTCAGACGATGCAGCGTTTTAATCTTAGATGTGCTTGAGCCGTGAGTCTGTGACCGTATCACAAGATGGTTTCGATCTCAGCTAATCAATAACAAATTCAGAAACTAGGAAGAATATACAGTAACTCCAATCTTATTCAGACTATGGTTCACAGTAACATGCAGAACATGGTAACATATAGGGTACACATTCACACTTAACTGAAGATTCAGAAATTAACAGATAGGATAACAGATGACCTACAGACTACCTGGCTGAGGAGATACAGAGATTCAGTTGTAAACAGACCAAAGTTTTATAGCACACATGAGTTTCAGTTTGAGCTAATTTCTAAAATTGAAAACAATATTCGCAATAGCTGAATCTCTAAAATTGAAAACACTAAAAATAAATGAAACACAACACTCATACACGTAGCCAAAGCTTTCTGAACTAAACTGAACTAAATTAAACCTCAGACTACAATACAGGAACAAGCACCATTCTAAGGTCACAGTAGCAGCATAGAAAGGGCAAAGCTACATAATACACACTAAGCATCAAGTAAATCAGCCAATGGCATTCACTAGGGATCTCACATTCCAAAGAATGTTTGAACTTTGAAACACCAGATACTGAATCAGACATTGAGGTTGGGAAACAGGCCCTCTACTATTAGTTGAGGAGCAATAATCAACTCAACATAGAGAGGAAAAAGATTGAAAGAGATATTACTAAGCAGCAACTGGACCGGTCATTGAAATAACAAAGAGTAAGAAACGCAAATTATATGATAACTATGCCAACAAAGGTCAGTGCCATTACAACTACGTCTTGTTGTCTGCACAGCCCCATATTCTAGGATACATTACACACATAGTGTAATATACTATCCAGAATTCCAGATCCAGCTGCATTTATAAATATGCATCTCCAGCTGCATTTATAAATATGCATCTTCAGATTCCAGGGGCCATCCCGTTAATTAGGTTGCAGCTTCATTCAAAACATGATTGGCAGCACAACACTACAGATAGTGTTGACACTGTACTCAACCTACTCCATCACTCTAGTCTCCACTCTCCGGTAGACGAACGAACAGCGGCATGCAGGTACCAATAATGGTGGCCTGACCTCTCCTAATCCCGTTTTGAGGGGAAAAATGATACAATGATCACTGAAAATTGTGAAACCACACATGCCATAGCTGATTCTCATTCTCTGATGGCTCCGCTACACCATGCATCTAATAAGTGGCATCACTCTCAGGCTGCCAGTTCATGTGCTTTAATTTATTATTAGGGAAGGAGAAGTAGATACATCGACAATGACATGCTATCAACCTCTGACGCTTTATTTGCCGTGCAATCATGACAGCGTCGTCGTACGAGGATCACTGATGACCCATCAAACCACGCTTCTCAGAGAACTGAGAGGCAAAGCTGCACGTCACAAAGAACTGCAGGATCGAGTTTGTTCTTGCCAACCTTCAATGCAAAGACACCACTCTTTCTGGCCCCTTTGCTCTGCCGTCTATTAGTACTCAATTATTTACATCTGAAATTGATTGGAAACACGGATTGAAATGAGCAAATCCAAAACCAAATTACCAAGAAATCCAAATATGCACAAATCTTTCCATCGGATTGTTAGCCGAAGACCAACAGCAACGTACCTCCCCCACGTGTGGGATCTCCCTTGGTGGAGGAACCAGGAGCAGTCGCCGCTAGGGCCAGAGGCCTCTACCGGTCGCAATTAGCAGCGAAGGTCTCGGACATTCTGTCGATGGATGGGGGATGGGGGATGCCGATGCAACAGCAACACAAACTACGACGCCCCGACTGCCACGACAACCTAGCATCGCCGAACAACCTCACCCGAGCACAACACAAGTCGCCCCAAAAATCACCGGCGCACAACAAAAAACTCGCTCATCCATACATCACAGCACACCCCCTGCAAAAATGCGAACCAAAACACCACCAATCTCTAACCCTATGACCTCCTCGAGCTACCAATCGTGCTAATCGAGCACACATCCAGAAAGGGGTCCGATACGAGCAACAAAAGAGCAGGCAGGTACAAAGACAAAGAACAGAGAGCGACCACGCACCAGAGGAGGTCTGATGTCGCCGAGGGTGCTCGGAGACCTCCGATAGCGTCCGCAACGAGGATCCACAACTCCGCCGGAGCAATCGCCGCGCCGCGACGAGCTCGAGGAAATCGCCCCCAATCCTCTTCCCAGGACGCGCGCTTCAAGGAATACGAACAGTGTCCGAATATGGTGGATGATAACGGGTAATGGATAGCAACCGATTGGACAAAAAAAACCAATAGATAGCTCCATGGCGCACAAATCTTCAAGCACGATCCACACGTCGCCTGAAAAGAAGTCGCATTTCAGGCGACTGCAGTATAGGAAAAGTGCTAAAATATAGCTTGTTTGAATGAGATTGTCATTGTCAGGTTCTCAAAGAGTCCACCTCAATCCAAACATGGCCAAAACTACTGCAACAATCATGTGTTTGGTTGAAAACTGAACGAAAACTTATATAAATAAATAAATGAAGAATAACACCGTCGTGCGCATCTTCTCCGGCTGGCTCTGCGATCATAATTCGGCGATACGAAGATCGGCGAGAAAATTCATAACCCCTGAACCCAAGCAGCCGAAGCTTGTCTGGTACTATTTTCTTCTTGCCTGAGCGCGTGCCATTCTTCTTATACGTATATACTACAGTACAATACGTGTGTTTGCAATCTCTTCCTTATACTTGCATGGTTTAGATTAGATGGTCCATCCTCGTTCAACGAAGGATCCGGGTTCAGGTCACAATAAAGACGGCTCTAGTAATTCTCCGCTGACCCGTCCCCATCGTCGACAATACCAGAAGCCACCATTCAGGCCACCGCAGTCCAATGCTCCAGCCAACGTACCTTCAGTCATACATATGTAATATGTTCGATTACAGTACTACTACGTGGGTGATGGAACAGTGTGTAATGTAATACGGTCAGGCTGTACGTCCGGCCCTAGGTCCGACGCTGCTCCCCGCGTCCTACGTCGGCTCCGTTCCGCATGCCCCATCCGCTCGGATTCTGCGCCGCACGTCCCCACGTGGGGCCACGTCGCCTATCCCCACCCGGGCCCACGTCGCCCGTCCCCACGTCGTCCGAACATCATTAGCATCGAGAAGAGGAGACACTGAGGTAAGGTAACAGAAGACGAGGAGGGAGATGCAACACCTGATCCACTTTTGAAACATCCAAATTAAACATTTGCAACATACGTTCGAAAACAGTTGAAACACTTGCAATATACGCTGAAACACTTGTAAAAACACCTGAAAACGCTTGAAAAGCATTGCAAAATATATGCAAAATACAGATAAAACACGTGCAACGTATGTGTAAAACAAGTGCAACATTCAGATAAACACACTTGCAACATACGTCTGCAAAAACAACTAAAACATTGGAAACAAAAGCTTGCAACTTACGTTACAACCATTGCAACGTCAACATGAAATACTTGCATCATCCAGATGAAACCTCTGAAACACTTGAAATATACTCTTGCAACATGCGTTTCCAGTGCGTAATGTCACCTTACTGCTTGAATGAACATGGAGCTCGATGCCATTGCGGCACATGGAGCTCGCCAGTGCGCCCCTGGGCGAGGACCTGCTCGGCTGCTTGGGTGAGCACCTGCGTGAGCCGTGCAAGCACCCGTAGGCGAGCACCTGCTCCGCGGCCTGGGCCAGCGCGCCCTGGGCGCCGCGGGGGATGGCGGCGGCGGCGCGCCAGAGTGGCCTGGCAGGGTTGGCGATTGAGCGCTGTGCCTCGGAGGTGGTCGCGCGCCGCGCCTGGCTGGGCCAGCGGATATGAGCAAGTGACTGGATAGGAACAAGTATGTGTACAAGCTGATTTTTTTTATTTAGGAACGGAGGAGCGGGGGGTCTTGGACTGGCGTCGCGCGGCTCACCAACGGAGTGTCCTGCTGCCCAGACGCCTAGTTCCTAGCGTTAGCGAATGTAATAATAGATGGAAAAATAAAAAGCATTTTAGGTGAAATTATCGCATCTAAAGGTATTTGGTCTAGTGGTATGATTCTAGCTTAGGGTGTGAGATGCCTGAGTTCAATTTCTGGAATGCCCCTATTTTCGTATATTTCCTTTTTTTCTTATTATTATTATTATTATTATTATTATTATTATTATTATTATTATTATTATTATTATTAATTTCCCACCGTCCCACCACGAAGACTCTCGATAGTTTTGTTTAAATTTTGATTTTGTTTTTTCGTATTTTAATCTCCCACGAGACTCTCGTGGAGACTGGCACTGGCCCTCGTCCTGTAATGGTAGTACTGGCGTAGTGCCACTGATGCACGATGATGAAAACGATTCTGAAACTCGTGGATCATGGAGACTGGAGAGCCACTTGTGCAAATTGACATGGCAAGGCATCACAAATAATCAATGGAGTTGGTGGTCTTGACACGGACCGGTGGGCCAACTTAAATAAAAAGTTTTACTACTACTCCGGCAGATCAGATCAGGTGTGTTTTCCATCCAAACGGGGGAAAAAATAGCATCAGATTAGGTGACATGGCATCTCCACGCTGCTCACCTTGAGGCTTGAGCTGCTGCCTGCCTGCCCACTTGGAGAGTGAAAGTCCGGAGCAAGAGCAACCAACCACCACCTCTCTGTCTCCGCTTGCCCAGTCCGGCTTCGCTCGCCAATCGGTCAACAGCCCATGGCCTCCAGCACCGTACCACTGCTGGCGCTCGCCGTCCTCTCCCTCTCCTTCCTGCACCTCTCTCTCTCCCCGCCTCGTCGCACCCGCTCCCGCTGCAAGTGGCTGCGGCGGCGGCAAGGGGAGGCGAGGCGTCCGAGCCCGACGATGCTGCCGCCGTGACGCTGGCGCTGGCGCGGCGCGCGTGCACGTACACGGTGCAGATCAAGACGAGCTGCTCGGCCCCGCGGAGCTCCGCGGACGCGTCGAGCCTCGTGTTCGGTGACGCGTACCGCAACGAGGTGTACGCGGCGCGGTTGACGCCGCGGGACGGGTTCGAGCGCTGCGCCACGGACACGTTCGAGGTCGCTGGCCCCTGCGGCTACGGCGTGTGCTACCTCTACCTCCGCCGGTCGGGCCGCGCCGGGTGGACGCCCGAGTGGGTCAGGGTGTACGAGCCCACGACGTCCGGCACGCCCTCCACCTTCTACTACGGCGATCCGCTCCCCGACGGCGTCTGGTACGGCTTGGACCGCTGCGTCGCCGCCGGAGCCGGCGCCGGCGCCTCCTCCGAGCCTGGTGCCGCGGCGCAGGCGCTGTGACGGACGCCGCCGGACGGGTTGCCTCTCCACGCGGTGGGCGCGGGAGCAGAATGCCGTCACTCGTGGCGGTCGTGCTGCCGTGTGATGCGATGACTGCTCCGGCACGGCGCGTCTGTTTGTGACTAAGTATTCGTATTCATTTGCGTCGCTATTAGTAGTAGTTTGTTTAATTGTTACAGTACGGGTGGATTACGTGTACGTGCCAAAATAAGAGTCCTGCTCGGATGGATCTATGTAGCACTATTATATATAGCAATAAAACCGATCCAAGAGATTTGTTACTGCGTGAGGAGTATCTATTACCTCGTGTGAATGGCACTGAATTCGGCAACGATTTTTTTTCATATGGTAAGCTCAGCCTAATTAGTCTGATTAGTTCCCTTCCTTTGTGGTATACGAGTGTAGTAAAACTTTCTATGTAAATGCGATTTTAGTTGTGCCATATATTCTAATGACTAGCTGATAGGTCCTCAATGCGTGCATTCCTTTACCTTCACACGTAACCATGGTGGGTGTCGTTCTGTCAATCATTAGCTTTTTTTATGATTATTTTTCTGGCGTTCTAACCAGCCATGTTTCATCATGATGAAGACGACTGCAGTAAGGCATACCTTCATCATGTTGCTTGTATTGGCCATTCAATCGGCACAGTGCCACCAACACAAATACAACGTCGTTAACTTCCATGCGGCTGCGGATGGCAAGACAGATGATTCGCAGGTAACAGCAGCCAACGCCAATTTTTTTTGAAGGTTGCAACAACGCCAAAAAAAATTGCATTGCTTCTTGTATTTCTGATCTCCCTCTCGGTCGTCTTCGCTGCCAAAAGGCATTCTTGGCGACATGGCAAGCGGCTTGCAGCGATCAGGCCAGGCCAATCATGGTCATACCGAGAAGAAGGACATTCTTGTTGAGCGAGGTCACATTTCAGGGTCCCTGCAAGTCACCGATCACCATACAGGTAACAACCATCCCAAGATTGTCATCCTGTATCCATATGTTTTGTACACAGCAAACAAGAAGCACGGGATCTGAACTTGTAGTCTGCAGCTGGATGGCAATGTTGTAGCACCAAACCACATTTGGACGACTGAACAAACCAACCTCCTGACCTTCCACGCAGTCGACAACTTAACATTGGATGGGAATGGCGAGATCGATGGCCAAGGTGCCATCTGGTGGGATTGCTATAACCATAAGGTAGGCTTAGCTTCATCATATAGCACTTTGTTTTTTTCTCTCTCTCTCTCTGATCCTTGAGAATAATCTGATTTGTTTCTCATTTTTTCACAGAGATGCAAAACCCGGCCTATTGTAAGTAGACACAATTTACCCTTTAATTCAGTCTCAAACTAGCTAGTCAGGCAGACAAATTAATGTAAGTGTGGTGCTGACGTTGGGTTCATGTGAATCAGTTGCTGGGCTTCTCTTTGTGCAACGATCTATGGGTCAGAAGGATACGTCTGAAGAACAGTGCAGACAAGCACATGACCCTGTTCCAGTGCAACCAGGCGCTCGTGGACAGTGTCTCCATCACTGCGCCAGCTGATAGCCCCAACACAGACGGCATTACTGTGGCGTCGTCGAACAGCACCATCATCTCCAACTGTTCTATCCAAAGCGGTAAAAAAACACTTCGTTTGTGTACAAGTACACCAGTGCAATATATGTAACTGAACTGACAATAAGCACACAAACAGACGAATAATGCGCATGAATGCTAACATTGGGCAAATGCAGGAGATGACTGTGTATCAATCCTATCACACACAAAAAATGTTACCGTCACTCACAGCACATGCGGTCCTGGTCATGGTATCAGGTAAGAATGCATATACACTAATAGAGGCATCTACTAATAACTGAACATCTTATTCTCTAGTAATATATGTACTGAGCTCAACTTCTGATCTTATGTAGTGTGGGAAGCCTCGGAAAATCTGAGAGAGCGAAGGTGGAACAAATTGTAGTAACTAATTGCAGCTTTGTTGGAACTATGAATGGTGTGAGGATAAAATCCTGGCAGGTAATTAGGACTCAGGGTTAATGAGTTTGTAATGAGGTTGCACTGCATACACTCTCTAGATATGCTTGCTGCAAACCATATGCCACGCCAGAGCAATGCCCTCTAATGCATGAAGCTATGAATGCAGGGAGGGAAGGGATATGCAAAAGGATTCCTTTTTGCAAGCCTCAACATGACAGAAGTTCGGTATCCTATTGTCATCGACCAGTTCTACTGCCCGCAAGGAAATTGTCCTACAAAGGTGAGCCATACTAAAAACGTTGTCATGCTTATCACTCAGATTTGTTGTCTAAAAGACAAACAAAAGTTGAAATGTATCAGCACTTTACTGTCTTTGTAGCCTGGTGGCGTGGCAATAAGCGATGCAAAATTTATTGACATCCAAGGGACATCCTCCGAGCAAGAAGCCATCAAATTATTATGCAGCCAAAGTGTTCATTGCCATGGTATATATCTCAGTAACGTTAACCTTTCTTGGGTGAAACATACTGCCCCAGCAAACGCAACCATTCTGAATGCCCATGGAACAACTGAGGGCATGGTGGTACCAAGAATACAGTTTTCACAGCCTTTGTAGCTAGTATGCCCTTCATTGCTATCACTTACAAGGAGCATAGAGCTAGTTTTTTTTAGATGACTAAAACTACGCAACCATAGATGTTCATGTTACATCATGTATGCAAATTATTGATATCTAATCATATAAGCTAAGTATCAAGATCTCATAGCAGCAATTACAGTATCTCACATGCTTCTGTTTCGGAGCGGCCAAACATGGCGTACCTGTTGTTCGCAACATTATCGTACATGAAGTCCCTCAAGAACCTAATTATCATCACATTTTTGTTGTAGAATTGATTAATTTGTAGCGCAAAACATAAAATGCACAAATTAAGCTGAGCAGCAGAGGAGGGAGCTTACAGAGGGAAAAAGTTGAGGAAGATGGCAAGCTGCGGGAAGGGCAGGTTGAGGTACTCCATTATCCTCAGCACTGCTTCAGACTTGATGAAAGACCTGCAAATTTCATGATAAGATTAGCACTTCATCATACATAATATGATAATAATAACATAAACTAGCAATCAGTAGTAATCAACAACTGTTGAAGGAAGCCTATGGTTGGCAACCTGTCTTTCTCGACGAGAACAACACTGGAGATGTCGTCAGGGGACCTCCCTGACCTCTGCAGGAGCTTCCTTCCGGACTCGCTCTGCAGCGGCACGTACCTGATGCTCCTGTTCGTTGGATTTGCAAACCCATCAGAACGTATCAGAAACTGAATCGCTGTTGCCGATCGACTGATGAGTAGCACACCCAGCTGTGTGCTGTGACTGAGAATTGAGCAGGGCGGCCATACCTGTTGGGGTCGTGCTCCCGCACGAACCGGACGCCCCCGTTGCAGAGGTTGCAGACGCCTGCACACACAGAGCACGGCAGTTGGCAGATTAGGAGATTTCCCAAGACGAGAGCGGAGAGGGAGCAAGGGCTTGGGTGGGCACCGTCGAAGAGCATGATGGGCCTGGTGTCGGAGGGCTGGAAGAACTCGGCGTCCGTGGCCGCCTTGATGGACCCGCCGCCGGCAACTGCGGCCACCTGCAACCTCGGCCACCGCGCTCTTCGTGCGGCTTGGGGCTGCTGCGGCAGGTGGCCGTGCCGTCGGTGGAGCTGGAACTGCAGCGTGGGTGACGTATAGTAGCAGGAGGAGCACTGCCCGGCGATTGCCATCGCCCTCGCCTCCTCCGCTCGGCTGCGAAGCGCTGAGCTTGAGAACAGTGCGTTAGCCTACAGGCTACAGGTGTCTAGAGTCTAGACTCCCGGAGAGGGGATGAACTGGTGGTGACCACCAGCACCACACGAAACTAGTGCGCCTTGGGCTTCAACGTGGCGCAGCAAGTCCCAGGCCGCTCATAAATTGGTCCGGGTTAGAAAGAGAAGCATAGCCTTCGCTTGGCTGGTTCGTATCGTTGCTGGTTTATTTATGTAAGAGAGAAGTGCTGGCTGGTTTATGTGAACAGTGTCCATGTGAGGGGGCTGGCCAGCACAGCCAGCCAACCAGCCCCAGCCGAACGAGCTGACCCGTCTCGAACATGTGAATTTGGGTTAGTTCCATGTACAGTAAATTTCTTGGGTTTCTAAGTTCGGAAACGCCACATGTACGTCCGACGGATCGCACAATCACTGACCGTCCTTTTTACCCTGTCCGTATGTTTATTAAAAAATAATCTTATCACTCGCTTCTTCCTCTCCATCTTTATCCCTTTCGCACTCGCGCGCTATCCCACCCCGACGCGTGGCCATGGCTACCTCCCTGGTCGGCGGCGGCGCCCTCCCCTACCTAGTGTCATCCTCCCTCCACCCCGACGGATCCTTCCCCCATCCTGACGTCCTCACCCACCGGGAGCCCCCAATGTCCGTAGATTAGGTGGCCCTCTCCCCCACCCCGCCCGAGATCCATGGAGGTGGCATGGTGGTGTTGCAGGGGAGTTGGCGGCTCTCCCCCAACCCGGCGCGACGCCCTCCTCACCCCCTGTGACGCCCTCTCTCCTCTGGTGACCGAGCTCCCCCCACCCCGGTGGCCATGGCGCTCCCCGCCCCCATGCCCCTCCGTCGCCGCCGAGCTAAGCCCATTGCTGGTGGTGCTGGTGCTCGCGCGCTGTTGGTGTTGGTGCTAGTGGCGCTCGCGTGCAGCCGCTCTTCGCTGGCTCTCACCACGTCGCCCGGAATCGACCGGCCTAGGCCTCTCTCCCCCCTATGTTGTAAATGTATATTTCACGTGTTTCAGACGTTCCAGAGGTATGTTGCAATTATTTCATAGATGTTGCAAAAATAGATCGGGGGATGTTGCATATGTTGTAAGTGTTTCAGAGGCATGTTGCAAGCGTTTGTTTAAAATATTTTATATATTTCAGATGCATGTTGAAAGTGTTTATATAGACGTTGCATATGTTTCAGTGGTTGGACACATATGTTGCAAGCGTCTATTTAAAATGTTTCAGACTTACGTTGCAAGTGTTCATCTGGATGTTGCATATGTTGCAGTAACTATACGCATACGTTGCAAACGTATATTGCAAATATTTTACCTATTTTCATACATATGTCACAGAAGTGCTTGGAAGGAGTGGGCAGAGAGGCGGTTCCCACGGACGCACGCGGTCCGCGCGGGATGCGAAGCAGTTGTGTGTGGTCGTGGTCCCCACCTCAAGTACAACAGTCACATGCGGGGCACGGGTAGCATTCTGGGCGGACGCTGCAGGCGGACAGGCGCGAGCGTCCAGAGCAGCGTGGGCAGGCGTGCGGGGAGGCGTCCGACGGAATCCATCCCTCCATCCCCATCGGACGTCCAGACTTTGGCCAAATGATCCCAATACATGCATAAATATTCAGCCTTTGCAGACATTAGTTCAGGACGGCACCATGGTCTGTCTAGTCAAAAA
Organism: Miscanthus lutarioriparius; assembly: GCA_904845875.1. Taxonomy (NCBI): domain Eukaryota; kingdom Viridiplantae; phylum Streptophyta; class Magnoliopsida; order Poales; family Poaceae; genus Miscanthus; species Miscanthus lutarioriparius. The sequence continues at coordinate 107,864,850 of CAJGYO010000005.1, forward strand.
AGCAGAAAGCACAGCCATATTTTGCTAGGAGAACGTTGGACCGGCAAAACATACATAGCCAAAGAAACAAATGAACTAGATGTCCAAAATGTTAAGAAACAACCAACATCCATCCATCAATCCATGAATTTGCAGACACTGCCATGGTTTCATGGATTGATGTAGTTGAGCAAGAACGCATGCCATCTCTCATGAGTCATGCACACGGTATTAAATTAAACAACATTAACAGAGCACAACAACAGTCGCTTGGCGTCCGTACTGTTTTCAAGCCTGTTCTTCACCATCTTCCACTTCTCCCCTCTCTTCAGCAGCAGCAGCCATCAACTCATCAAATTTGTCACTCTTTCCCAAAATTATCTCAATCTGAGGGAGTTGAGGTTTATGTCAGTTCAACTCACAGGAAAAGAAGAATTGCATACAGTTAAAATAGAATGACAAAAATTCACAAACACAGTGAACAGCTCTCATTAGTAAGTACTGAATTAAGGGTATAGTCTTCTCTGACCTTGGCCTTTTGGAATGGACGCCCTCTTGTTTCGTCGTTTATTTCAACAGTAGATGTCCTAATCTCTATGTAGGTTAATACATCAAGGGAAGATTCAGAGCGGGAAATGTATGAATCATGTGAGCCATAACAATACACAGGAGAGATAATCTACAAGACAAGGAGGGCCCAAGGTCTCACTCTTTTCAACAGCAAATCCATTGTTCTTCAGAATTTCTGCCACGGTCACAACTGTCGCTATGGCTGGAAACAGAATAATCAACTTCGTTAGCGTAGCCTCAAACAGTACACTGAAGCAGAAATTTTGAATTGGAAATCTTTGTATGTTTTAAAGAAAAAGTAGCATTGATGCAGCAAATAAATCACACAGAGATCCCAAATGAGGCTTAAGTTATGTGTCCAGTAAGAAACAAATATCAAAACACAGACTAAGAGCATCTCCAAGAGTACTCTGTACCCCTATCCAAACTCCTATACTTAAATTCAAGGTGTATGGAGCAAAAACAACCATTCAACAGCCACCCTATATCAACTCCTATGTTTAGTTGCATCCTAAATAACCTCTCCTCCCCCTCAAATATGGGGTAGTCAGTCCTCCCTGTGTTTGGGTTTTCACACCGTTTTACCCAGACGCAGCTCCTACCCGCCAAATCCCAGCACCCTCTCGCGTAGAAAATCGTCACCGTGTAGCCCTCTCACATAAGCCGCCAAGCACAGCCCGCCCCGCACAGGCGCACACGCCTTCCATCCAGCACTGCCTGTCCGTCCTAGGTCCTACACCACTTCTGTTCTGCTGGCTGTTCCTTCTCGCATCTAGATGATCGCGCCCAGTGATCGATGCTAGAGGGAAGCAAGATTAATGAAAATCGTGGGTCCATATTGCTTATGTGGCGTGTTCAAAATTTAGGGTTTTAGATATAGGGGAACTGCTATTGAAGTGAAAGATTTAGAAGGGATAAATGTTTAGTCTACATGAGAAAATAGGGGTCCAAATTTAGGATCACTCTCGGAGCTGCTCTAAGAGCACGAACAGTCAGGAATCTACTTAAAATGCAAGCGAACTTTCCGTAATAAGACTGGTTGGGTTTTGCAACAGATGATTATGTTTTCTTTTTCAGCATCTCTAATGAGTAATGAATACTTCGAATACAGGAGATTGCAAATAAAAAATACACACAACTAAATTACGAAACCCCCAAAGTATCTCAACATTGTTCTTAAGGTGATAAGGCGAGGCATGGTGATAGACCACCTTCTAATCGCCTAAGCGATGCCTAGGCATTCACAAGGCGACATATACCAATCTGAGAAACAGCAAGAGAGCAGGATGGAAGAAGAAAAGGAAAAGGAAAAAAGAAAAAGGAGAAGGAAGGGGGCAGGGGACGTAAGGGGCTGTCCCAGCCCACTAGCCACCCTATATAACCATCCCCTGACTTGCCTATAGGGTTGCCCTACCTCCCTGATTCATTCAGCGCCACCACTCGTCCGCTCTCAGCATCGCCGCTCGTTTCCCATCTCCATTTGCTGCCTGCAACTCCTCCGCTCCTCCTCCCTGCTACTTCTCGGGCCCTCGTGAGCTGCGCGCTCTCAGATCAACTGAGCTTCTGCTCAGGTCAAGGTCTATCATGCCTCAATTGACAAGAGCATGTTGCTGGCCAGCCACCGGCACCGGAGCTATCAGGAATGACAGCAGTGGCAGCTGCTGGGCCTTGTTGGTTGGTTTCCCTTCCCTTCTTCCCCATTGCTCCCCACCTCTTGCTGATTTTTAGTTAGGCAACAGGGATGCCCGTCAATTTTTAAGTGCCTAGACGCCTAGGCGATGCCTTGAAAACCATGGTTATCAAGCAAACCCCAAGTTTAGTGTCTGTCTGGAGCATGATGGCCATCTAATAACAACAGTGCATTGCATATCACTTCTGACTCAAACTTGGCAAGTTTTTTTTTTTTTTTTTTTTAATACAATAAATTTGGCAAGTTGCATGACTGAATTCTAAGCTGTGCTCTGCTGTCACAAGGCAAATGCTGGCTAGTAATACTAAGGGCCAGTTTGGTAGAGCTCCAGGTCCTCCTATAATGGCTTCAGATTTAGCTCCTCTCGTGGAGTAGCCTCTCTGGTAGAGCCAAAGCACTTTGTAAAAAATATTTGACAAAACAGCTTCGGAGAGTATTTTTTGGCTCTGGCTCCTTAATGGATTCAGAATCGAAGGGGTTTTTTTTTTTAACCCCGTTTGGTAGGGTTTGAGAAGCCGGAGCGGAGCCAGAGCCCTTTTATAAGCCCTAGCAAAGGGACCCTAACTGCCACATAAGTTAGGGTTTTAGCAATAACCAACACAGATCCAACATTGAGAAACATAAAGAAAACAACCACACGCCGCATTCTGCATCTTGCACATCATATTATGTCGGCATACTTAATAACAGACCAAATTCGCGGAGAAGAGGCATTACATGAATGACAAGCGACCATGCCTAAATTTAACTCCACAATTAATAATACATAAATAAATAAATCAGAAAGAAGGGCGAAGGATTGTTACAGGGACGCACCCATTCCAAGAGCTGATAGCTCAACATCGCCGTGCTGTTGCATATATCTCTGCACAGACCGAAGCAACCAAATCAGTCAAGAACCGGAAGCGGGTGGGCAGGAATATCACGGAAGGAGGCGGCGCGTAGAAAGGGGCAACCGTACCTTGGCGAGGTTGACGTAAAAAGAAGAGGGGTTTCTTGGTGTTGGACACCTGGATGCGGTTGCTGCTGCCGCCGCCGCCCCTCCTCTGCCCCTCTCCGCCTGAGGCCGCCGCCGCATCTCCGGCGACGGCGAGGTTCTTCACGCCCTCGGTGATCTCCTCCACCACCATGGTCGGTAGCTATCTAGCACGCCGCGCCGCGCCGCAACCGGATCGATGGGGTTGGTCGAGGTCGACGACTCCTGAGGTTTTCCTCTTTCCTCTTCCGGTGGCGCACCTCCCCTTCTCTCGCGTCTTCTCGGCGTTGCGGCGGGTGCTTAGTAGTGGTAGGGAAACGAGGGGCGCGGAGAGGCCCGGCCCGACGCCCCCGCGCGTGGGTGAAGGTGCGTCGTGGGCTTGATGGATCCGGCGATGGGACGTCTCGGCCCAGCCTCCTTGCCGACGATTCAAGCAGCCCAAGCGGAAGCAGCCACGCAGAGGATAGCGGTCCAATTGCCTGGCGACGTTAAGGTTCCGCTTCGACGCGGCGGCCCGCAGCTCATCCTAAAACCGATTGGTGGTTGGTGCATGCAGCATGCCATCTGTCTCGTTTGGCTTGAGCACCAACCAGCTCCCGGCGCGGAGTTGGGCGAGACCAAGGACACCAAGCTCCCATCCCAACTCGTGGAAGCTGTGTCAATGGCAGTTGCACGAACAAATTAAGGTCTTGTTTGGATTTAACGGCGTAAAGTTTGGTGGCTAAATTTTAGACACTTTATCTCTTGAGGCTCCAAACACAAGATCTAAATTGTTAACTAAAGTTTAGTCAACTTCACAAAAACTTTAGGGTGTCTTCGGTTGTCAAATAATGTGATTGATGAGTGAACCCTGTACCCCATCCCTACATCCACTGGGCCTGGCTGGCCAATGAAGTTTGATTTGAGCTGCTCCCCAGAGTCAGCACTACTAGAGAACAGACTTTAGAACGATGTCCCAATTTGGCTTCAGTCTCGACATTTTTTTGCCCCCGGGACTAGAGAGGCCTTTAGTCCCGGTTGGTGTCTCCAACCGGGACTAAAGGTCCCTGCCCAACGGCTACTGCGCTCGACCGGGAGTAAAGGTGATACTCCCGGTTGGAGCCACCAACCGGGACTAAAAGTCCTCCAACCTTTAGTCCCGGTTGGTAATACCAACCCAGACTAAAGGTAGACCCTTTAGTCCCGGTTGGTAACACCAACCCGGACTAAAGGACCCTTTAGTCCCGGTTGGTAACACCAATCGGGACTAAAGGTCCCCCGATGGGTTAGTTCAAAAGGAAAGCATCATATCCATTGGTAGATGTGTTGTGTAGGTGGGGTGGTAAGCTACGCGCAAGGCAGTGCATGAGGTCTTGGGTTTGAATCTCACGGGGCGCAGCGGTGGGAGGCATTATTTTTTTTAAAGCTGGGAGGATCTTTAGTCCCGGTCGTGGCAAACCGGGACTAAAGAACAACACCTTTCGTCCCGGATTGCTAGTCCCGGTTGAGAAACCGGGAGTAGAGCTAGTTCCCAACCGGGACTAGATCTCATTTATGTAGTAGTGCAGGATCCCACCATATATTGCATGAATGGGGCAGGGTTGCAACCATGAAAATAGGGATATCCAAACAGACTTCTTTTGGAGCCCACCATATATTGCATGAATGGGGCAGGGTTGCAACAATGAAAATAGGGATATCCAAACATACTTCTTTTGGAGCGTATACGACTGAACACATACGGGATGGTGGGAGCTATGTAACCAAACAAGTCCCTGGACCACACAAGTGAGCTAAAATGGTTTAAAATTTTAGTCTTGAACTTTAGCCAACTAAACTTTAGATTAGAGAATTCCAACATGCCATAATTGGATCTTCTATTTGGTTCTGAAACAAAATTCCCTGTCCAAGTTTGTTACAAAATTGAACTTTATTTCCAAACTCAGTTGGCGTTATGAGTATATACATAGCTAACACTCGATGACCCCAAGTAGACTATTTGGTGTTGAGAGGAAGGAAGAGGAGAGAACTTTGCCCAGCTCAGCTAGCCTACTATGTATTTAAGGGTATTCATCAGTTCACAATATCTAAATTTTTTGCCAAAAACGTTTGTAAATATAGTGTATACATGTATTTGTATTGAAAAAAGAAGAAAAAAGGCAAAATAAATATAATGTCAAGAATTCAACCTAAAACATGTATTCAACTGCTGCTTTTCCACCCCCTCGATGGCCCGACAAAGCTTAGCGGCATGTGGCCCAACTTCTCCCCCACCATGCACCACACACGGGCACACTGCAACTCCGCAAGTCTATCGGTGCTCCTCAAGCGCTTGCGCTCACTCAGTCGCTCCTTTTCTCTCATGTTTTCTTCCTCGACCCCAAACTCTAGCGTCTACCGATGGCGGCGGTAGAACAGCGGACTCTAGCACTGACAGGGCACGTTGGCATGAGGCACCAGAAGCAAAATTTATGCTAAATATTTGTGGTTCATATAGAGCACAAACTTGGGTTAGTTTATACTTGATTTAAAATACCAAATTGTAGAACTAATTTTACTATTGCTTACCAAATTACTAATGGATTTAATCGATTTGCATATGAAAATTTTAGTGTTATCCAGTGACTAAAGTTTAGGAGGTGTCACATCGGGTATTCGGATACTAATTAGAAGGACTAAACATGAGCTAATCATAAAACTAATTACAAAAGCCGTGACTAATTCGCGAGACTAATCTATTAAGCCTAATTAATCCATCATTAGCACATGTTTTCCGTAGCACCACATTGTTAAATCATGGACTAATTAGACTTCATAGATTCGTCTCGCAAATTAGTCTCAATCTGTGCAATTAGTTTTATAATTAGTCTATGTTTAATACTCTAAATTAGTGTCAAACATCTGATGTGACAGAGACTCAAGTTTAGGAGGTGGGAACCAAACACCCCCTTACATACCTATAAAATTTTAGGTTCGTTATTGGAATTTTGATTGTCAAAAAAATATGAATTGTTTTCACAATTTTGAATACCCATGTTGAAAATCCTGGACCCACCACTGCTACTAGCCTGACTTGGTTGGCATGAGCAACGAGACCTTTGCCCCGCAAGGTGAGTCAATTTGGCTCTTTGACGGGCTAGAAAAAAAAATCTTTCCTCACAAGCTCCAAGGTACTTAAAAAAAAGGTACTTAAATAAAGCACCGAAACAAACCAGAAGCTTGCTCTATATCCTTGCTTGGTAAAACCACACGATGATGAGTAGAGAAACCAAAGAAAGCAGCCTCAAGATTGATGTCAGTGAAGACATGCCTTGCATGTGTCCACAACGGCGATATCATCCGTTTCGTAGGGAGGCGTGTGCACCAACGTGGCATTCCGTCAAATCGTCATCATCTGGGTCTGGTGGCTAGCTAGCTGGACGTGCATCACTAGTGCATGCATGCGAGGGCTCCATACCTTGAGTGCACCACTACTATATGCGTGTTCTGTATTATTGTGCCATATGTAAATATATACTTATAAAAATTCCAAAAGTGAGTGATCATGAGTCATATATATATATATATATATATATATATATATATATATATATATATATATATATATATATATATATATATATATACACACACATATACATATACACATATACATACGGTAAGGCTATTCTACAGCTGGCCACAGAATAACTTATTCTATGGCCACCTTGATTTACGATAATGACAATACATATTTACGATACATGTGTTACTATAATTCAAGATGATACTTACCGTAATGCTATAGTAAATCACTTATGATGGAGTTACCATAATCTCATAAATTAGTATAATAATTATCGTAATTCAAAGTGGCCACAGAATAACTTATTCTGCGGCCAGCTACAAAACATATATATATATATATATATATATATATATATATATATATATATATGTGTGTGTGTGTGTGTGTGTGTGTTTTCATGCATCCCAAGCTTATTCCACGATTATTACGCCAATGTATATAAATAAATACTCTGTCATCATTCCAAGTCAAATTGAAGGTAACATCACCGGTGTGCTTGTCCTATAGGCGGCCTGTTAGCAGCTTAATTGGGATATATATATATGGACTAGTACGTACTAATAAGTGCTCCACTTGTTTTTTGATCGGATAAGTGCTCCACTTGTGACATGCTCATCTGATATGGTGGCCATTATGGGTAAGTACACATGTTATGACATGCTCCACATGTTATGGCATGCTCCACATGTTATGGCATGCTACCGGGTGTTGACATGGACGACACTTCATGTGGAGGCCCCATGTTAGATTCATCTCTTTCTCACGTGGTTGCTTGCGACCCACCATGCTGGCTCCCCAACTTTTTCTTCCTCCTCGCCTCATGATCTCCTTCCTCTTCACGTCCATGCCTCACCCTATAGTATTAGCAACAACTAGATGAGCAGGCTCTCATTTGCTGACAAAGGGGGAGAGGGGAGGTGGATCCGACATGTGGGCCTCACATGTCAATCCACGATAATGGACAATCAATGCATATTGCCATGTCAGCGCACGAAGCAGGTCAGGTCCCATTTAAACTCGAATGACGCCCGGAGTCAAGTTTAGGGACCAAAAAATAACATCCTCGACCTATATAACATGTAGATCTAAGAAATTTAGGGACCCCAAAATAACATTTCTTGAGCTGGTGGGCCAGGATGACACTCCCTTCTAAGTTTGAGGACAACACTCATGGATTTTACCCTAAATTACAACAAATTGTGCACCACAAAGGTTAAGTATAAAGATTCACAGCCTAATCGCTGGGGCTGGCTGGGCTGGCTAGGCTGGCTGGGCTGGCTCACATGTGCACTGTTCACACGAACCAGTCAGCAGTACTTCTCTCTCACATAAACGAACCAGCAATGATACGAACCAGCCAACCGAACAGGCTGTCAAACAATAATAGATCTTTAGATTAATGAAGTCATCACAGACATACGTTGCCGATGAACATGTATCACTAAATAAATAGTCGTACTAAGCTAGTGAGACACACGAGAGACGTCAACTTAAACCTTACAGTTTGATCTCTGATAAGTGGTGATATACTGTTACTTCTTTTCTATTATAAGTTGCCTTTGTCATCCTCGGAGAGGTACAAGACATACAAGACGCGAAGTACCATCAGCTACTACTAGGAGGTAGTAGTGTAGTACCAAATTTGGTAATGATATACACCAAAACCACAAGTTGTATATATATATGTGGTATGGCTTTGTAGCTCTCCAGAGACCGTAAAAATTAAAGGATCGTGCTATTATAGTTCTCGGTGTTGACATGGGCCCTGCTTTTTGTATCGATCTCGCGCTCTGCCCCTAATCTACCTGGCCACACTTTTAATTAGTGTGATAGGGGCATCAACTTGGATAGATATACGTTTGAAAATGCAGTGTACGTTGGCATTTGTATATATATATATATATGCACACATTACTTTTTTTTTATTGCCTCTCATCTGGGTAATGTTCGTACACACGCACGCCCACACAACACACGCACATAACTCATACGACCCGTGTACAAATAAATCTATAACTACACCAACACCAAGATCTCCTTTTTGAGATCACCGAAATTCTCTGAATTCGTAGTAGACGACGGACACGTCATGTGGCATCAAATATTGAGAAAAACCCCCGGTGGGAAAACATGAGTGGAGCTTAGCTCGAACCTCCGACCGGCCGCTCCACCACCCGGAGCACTTGCCGCTCGAGCTACGGCTCGATCCCCATATGCGTGCAGCTAACTATATATAGTATCACGTTGCAAATAGAATATCATAAAGGAGGAATGATGACGTGTATTCCCTTGGCCGCGTATGTAGACAATTTGACATTATTCCATTTCCACACGGACCCAGAATCCCAGATCGACCCACGTGATGACGCTGCGTCGCGCGCCCAGCGTGGTGGCAAACACCAATGCATGCATATGCTGACCAAGCAGCTTTGTCCTCACGCTCACACATGCATTATATTTAGCTTAGTCCATGTTTAGTTCCCACCGAACTCCCAAAAAATACACTATACAAAAAGAAGATTCCTCGTCATATCAAACTTGCGGTACATGCATGAAGTACTAAATATAGACGAAATCAAAAACTAATTGCACAATTTGGTTGTACTTTACGAGTCGAATCTTTTAAGCCTAATTAGTCAATATTTGAACAATAATTCACAAATACAAACGAACACTATAATAACATATTAATTATTTGGCCACTCCCAAATCCGGGAACTAAACAAAGCCTTACTGGCTGGTGAGAACTGGCTGCGCATACCGCGTACTATATATATATATACACTAGGACGTCCGCGCGCTCCGCTGCGCGCGCAGGCGTGATGGGAGATTGGTCCGCCGTGGAACTTCAGCCTGTTCGGTTGGCTGGTTTGTTTTGTGACTGGTTCGTGAAGATGTACTATTGGCTGGTTTGTGTGAGAGGAAAATACTATTTCGGTTAGAAATTTACGATCGTTTACGACATGCCACAGCCAAACGAACAGGCTGACTTATTCAGTCTGTTTACGCACAGTTTGATGATGGTTGTAGAGGCTCGAAATCGGCCTTTGGCGTGGGATGAAGCGGACATTTCACAGGTCTAATTATAGCATAGTGAAAGCACAATTACACTGTACAAAAGCATGACATGTCATTTTAGGCTGTGGAACCCGAAATGAAGGACAAACAATACAGGCAATATTAACTTGGCAACTGCGGTTCACACAGGTACAATTATAACGTCTCAAAAAAAGGTACAATTATAACAATGCAAATCACTATAGGGCTAGAATCACATTGCTTCAGTAGTGTTTTATTTACACAGTGAACATTAGTACAACAATGCACTAATCAGTGCAAGCTAGTATAATTAAGCATAAAAGTAGATGTCATTGCCATCTGAAGTATTAAAATATAAACAATCCACTAATTTTGGTACAATGAAGGCAACAATCTGTAAGTCATCTTTGATTGTTGTGGATATAATCTAACTGGAACATACAATTTACATAGTATTGTAAATCATCAGTTCATCAACAATTATAGCAACCTGAAAGGTCATACCTGAAAACATCAAAGACATTGTTTCTGAAAATAAGGGAGAAAAATATATGATCAAACATTAAGAGTGAAGGTAAAAATTTCTAAAGTACTGGATGAACCTAGAGAACAAAGAAGCTTTGAATTGAACAACATGGATGTATTTTTTTAGGAGGTGTAATAACATAATGTGAAGTTAACTTGGAAGCAGAGTTTTTTTTTTCAGCACAGAATACATTTTTTTTTCATTCTTACAAATCTTCAGAGTTTCAGAGCCTTAGACAACATGTTCAGACTTCAGAGTTTCATAGCCTGAGAGCAATATTCAGACTTCCAGAGTTTCAAAGCCTAAGGTACAGAGAAAATGGAAGATTGTATTAGTATAAATATAGAGCAAAGGCACCACATGTTCAATCTGAAAATGACTAAATCAAACTTACATTCATGTGCCTGTAATTATGTGCTGCATAACAGCGTCCTACCATGATATTCAAGTTTTTTTTTAAAAAAAATATAACTTAATAGCTAATACCAACATAAGAAACCTGGTAATGGATAGATTAGTACTGGCCAAACAAATCCATAGACCATACATATGGTGAACACTGCAAATCCATAGACTATACATGTCGGTGCAGAAAGTGACCAACAAGTAAATATTTATAGTTTTGCCGTACGTTGTGATCGGAGGTGGCCTAACACTCAATGACACAGGGTTTATACTGGTTCAGGCAACGTGCCCTACGTCCAGTTTGAGTCGGTCGGTGACTTTATTCTTGAGCCCAGGTGCTCGAAGTTTGCAGTGGGGTTACAAACGAGAAGAGGAAAGATGGGGAGTACAAGAGGTCCGGTCGGACTCCGGTCGGAAGGGCCGAGAGCGACAGGAGCTCCGCTATGAGCTAAGTGTTCAAGCGTGTGCTTGAGGTTCGAACCTGACGGTTCTGTGGTTGTGAACTAGTGAACTTGATCGATCTAATGAATCTGGAATGACTTGACTGAATCTATCAACCTAACTGTTGGGAGAGAGCGCACCCCCTTTTATAGATGAAGGGGATGGTTGAGCGGCGACTAACGGAGGTTCAAAGGCCGGCCTGCGAAGGGCTCGAGGCTGCCTCATGTCAAACAGAGCCAGGAGAGAAAAACCGAGATGAGCCCCAGCGGCCTTGCCCGACCCCGCTCGGAAGCGGACAGGGACACTTCGATCCTTCTTGTTTGATTCTAACCTCGAGCCAAACCCACAGAATCTCCGTCGAGGAGAGGCCAACGGGCCGCCTGAACCCAACGAACGGCTCGGGCATCTGCCGGGAGGCAGGTTAAGAAGTACTGGAATGCCACATGAGGGCTCTGCCGACCCCGTCAGCAAATGATGGACCCGGATTCCACATGAACATACCCGTTAGCGAGCTCATTGAGCACGACACTCGAGCCGTCGAGGCAAGTGTCGCTCAACTCAAATTTCTCCGGTTCATGGAAACGAGGGACGAGGTGACGCGTGAAACAAAGCCGAGTGTCGTCAACTAAGGGGCTAGGGAGCTCGAGCCGCTCAATTTGAGATCGAGAGACCGAGGTTCGAAGGCTGACCCACGAAGGGTCTAAGATCGCCTCGCGTCCAAACAAGAGCCAGGAGAGAAAAACGCAGATGAGCTTCAGCGGCCTTTGCAGAACCCGCATTAAGGCGGAAAGGGTCATCTCAACCTTCTAAGTTCAATCCACCCTCTTACTGAGCCCATAGAGTCCCCATTAAGGGGAAATCTGTTGGAAGGCAAGTCAAGGAGCAACGGAACGCCGCCCGAGAACTTTGCCGACCCTATCGCAGCAATGGGATTGGATTCTCGCGTCAACATCCCGTTAGCGAGCTCATCGAGCACGCGTCACTTGAGCCACAGAGGCAAGCAACATCACCTCAACCCCTCCAGTTGCGAAAAACTGTGGACAGGGCAACAGTCACAAAACGAGCCAGCCCTTGACCGAATCCCCACTACGCGCGGGGGCTCGGGGAAGGCTGGACCAGCGATAAGACCAAACGCATGCTCACGCAGCGATCGCCAAAATCCTAAGTAAGGGGTATGTGCGAATACAAGCGTAAGTTCGCTACCCTCACGCCGGTCTCTAGTAACATCCGACCCCAATGACCGCAAGGGGTCGGATCTCACTCGGGGGCTGATAAAGGTACGAGTTCCTCCTTTCTTCTTTCGAAACAGTCATTACATCAGACCTTTTCCTCGCGTCGAGACTGACGGCAAGGTTCAGGGGAACAGATAGGTAAGACTGCAAAAAGATCACGCCCAGACGGCTACGGTAGTTTTGCTCACCAACACAATCAAAATTTCCCCTAAACACCTCGGGCCCTACAGTCTTAACGAGCGGAAGGGTCAGATCGCATAAATCTTTTTTTCATTGCAAAAAGGGAAGAAGGTAAGATCAAACAAATGAAACAAAATTGCGAAACAAAGTCACGAATCTGTTTTCGGACACAAAAGTATCGACACTTGTCCACATATTATAGATAAATGTTTATCAAACGTATTTAACTAACTACTTCCTCGAAGAGAGAACCATGTCTTTCAGCCTGTTCGCCAGGTTCCGCACAATGGGAGTCACCGCCTTCTCAATCTCATCCAGCTCGGAGTCTTCATAGCTAGGCGTGAAGCCTTGGCTCATTACCTCCAAGTTGATCTCCCAATCATAATGAGAACGGGCAACAGTGAAGGCTTGGGTGATCCCGGCGTGAAAGGCGTCCTCCTCAAGCTGGCCCACCCGCGCCGTGATACCAGCGGCATGAGTCGTAAGGGAGCTGGTCCCCTCCTCTTGCGCCACATGCAGGTCATCGTAGACCACCACGACGGCAGAGCACAGATGATCATGCTAATCGCTTTCGACCTGAAGAATCCCCCGCACCTTAGCGAGTTCCGTGCCCAGCCCGGCAGAAATTTCCTCGGCCTCCAGCCTTCGGGCCACCACGTCTCCAACATCCGCCTAGAGGGCCCTGGCCTCCCGACGCGCCTCATTGCGCTCTCGGACGGCCCGGTCGTGCTCCTCACGGGCCATGCCACGCTCTGAGCGAAGTCTTTCTTTGGTCCGGCGTAGCTCGTCCTGCTCTCCTAAGCAATGTAAGGCGATCACCTCGGCATCTGGGTCGCTCTTTCTTTGCAGCAGCCGTGGACTGTCCTCGGCTTTCACTTGAGATCCCGCTCCGTCTCCAGCTCCACCAGAGCTCTCGGCGGCCTGGCCAGCTAGCATTGGCATCCTTCTAGAGCAGCTCGTCCCGCTCCTTTTGGACCCTGGCAGCCGCCTCCTCGTCCTGCTTCACCCTCACCGACAGGTCCTCGAACATCCCTTAGATCTCCTCTCGTCCCGGCACGCCCGGCTTCCATTTCTTTGGCGGCGACGGTAGAGTACTCAAATCTGCAATGCGGTCGGGCCTCCTCGGTGAGGCGGTCCCATTCCACCTTCGCTCACGGAGCAACCAGATTTCTCCCGCTCGAGCAATGAGGGACCGAAAAGAAAACCAAAGTGTCAAAAATACAAAAATACATGAAGACAAGAAGAAAGAGAGACGAAAGATTAAGGGGATACCCGGCCATTGGGAATGATGACGTCACGCAGGACGACCTGGGCCTGATCCAGGACACCCATCATCACCAAGATCCCTTCGTCAAGACTCCCCCGCTCTATGCTCTCGGTAGCATCGTCGAGCGAGAAGCGAGTCGACGTTGGGTCTTGGGGATCCATCCAGTGGAGCGGCGACTCACCCCACGCGGGCGAGCGGCTACCCCCCGACTCCAGACCTGAGGGCAACCCCCCGCTGGTCCTCTCCACCACCGCCACAATGCCCGCAGTCCCTCCGGCCGTTTCCTCCTCCATCCGGCCTGCCTCAGGCCCCGCAGCCTGGGCCGCCGGTGTCGTGAATTGTGCCGCCCCCTCGGATGCCACTGTGGCAACATCCAGCTGCGCCGAGCTTGTCACGGTCGTAGTCACCTCCACCTAGGCCTCTGGTGGCATGGACTGCACTGCTCCCTCAGACACCAACGTGGCTGCGTCCGGCTGCTCCTGGTTTGGCGCGGTCGCGACCACCTTCGCCGGCGACGCTGGACCCTCGGCTTGTGGTGCCGCGCCCGCCAAGGAAGACGCCACCAGCACGGGCGGTGGCTCCATTCGCTCCGATGAAGATGGTGGAGTCACCGCCACTGCCACCGCCGCCTGCTCGACAACCACCACGGGCGTGGGCGCCACCGCGGGCGCCGCCAGATCGGCCGACGAGGCCGCAACATCAGCGCCGCTCCTGCCCGAAACAGGAGCGACGTCGGGCGGCGACGTCCATCCTGCCTGAAGGGCAAGGCTTTTTTTGGGCGCCAGCCCCAGAGAGCGGCCCCATCGCAAGAATCTGCAAGAGGTAAAAGGCATAAGTTCAAAACAGAAAAACAAAAAGGGGGGAGGAAAAATAGGGGAATCAGTGACCCACTCTGGTGCCTTTGGGCGGTGGGAACATTTTGGGGACGAACCCCCAGACCCCTGCTCCAACTCGTCTGGGCGGGACCATTTCGAGCCTGCCCCCTGCTCCCGGGCAGGGGGGCTTGTCTCCTTTATCTCTGAGGGCGCGGCGAAAGAGCCGTCCCTCTCCGTCGATACCTCGAGCGTGGCGGCAGATCCACCCGCCTCCATCGGCTCATGGGGCGCGGTAGCAGAGCCGCCCCCTCCATCAGTAGCTCGGGGGCGGCGGCCGATCCACCTCCTCCCATCCATCGATCCTCCGCCGGCACCCCGGGTGAGGCGGCAGATTCTCTGGCTCCCACCGGCCCCGAGGACGAGTCGATGGTTCGGCCCACCTCCACTGACCTCACTTAAAGGATCTAGGATGCCGCCTAGAGGGGGGGTGAATAGGCGTTTCTAAAAAATCAACACCTTTTGAAGCGGAAACGATTAGTAATAGGAGTTTCCAAAATGAAAACTCCAAATCAGAGTAATACCACCCCTCACAAGTTAGCCACAAAGTATATAAAAGATACTAGATAAACCTAGGGAGCCAAACAACAGCAACCGAAGAGTTGAATCAAAATGCACTAGTCAGTTAATGTCGGAAGTCCCGACGTTTGGGTCAGAACTTTCGACGTGTCAGAAGTCCCGACGTTTGGGTTAGAACTTCAGACGTGTCAGAAGTCCCGACGTTTGGGTCAGAACTTTCGACGTGTCAGAAGTCCCGACGTTTGGGCCAGAACTTCCGATGCAAATGGGAAATGAACTACAAGTGCTAAAAAGAACTTTGTGATGCCGATAACTTACAAACCCACTTCCTAGTTGTAAGGTAAGGTGTTGGGTCACTCTCTTGACGTTGATAAGCCACCACTCCGTAGATCGAGTCCCAAACCCTAAGAAATAGCTAGAGAGAGGGAGACAACCAAATACAAGTAATTTCGAGCAAATCACAACAACAACAAGCACGCGGGAGACAAGAATTTATCCCGAGGTTCGGCAGCCCCACAAAGGAGCTCCTACGTCCTCGTTGTTGAGGTGACCACTTTGGTCGGAGTCTCTTCCACCTCCTTGCCTCACTCAAGGATACCACAAAGGTCACTTGAGTTTCTTCACTAGAAATAAAGGGTAATACAAACTTCCCAAGCCTCTTCCACAAGATGGAAGCTCTTGGGCGACGCCTAGCCGGCTAGGGGAAAACCCCCAAGAGTAACAAATGCAAATCAAACCGGCTTGACGAAGAAATCAAGTGCTCAAGCTTGCTCAAAGTGATTTTCTCTCTCAATCCACTCTCCAAACACTCAAACCCTTTAGGAATTGAAGTTGGAAGCAAAGGAGTGAAGAGTGGCGAGCCTAGAATGCTTGGGGGCTGTTTTGGCCGAGTGTTCGTCGCAATGAAATGAGTGGGCAACGGTTAGAAACAAGGAGAGGGGTATATATACTTCAAGGCAAAATCTAACCGTTCAGATCTACGTCGGAAGTTCTGACGCAGATCTCAGGACTTCCGACGTATGAAGAAAACACTGTTCACGTGAGGTCAAAGTCCACTCGAGACAGCCAACGTCGGAACTTCCGACGAACGTCGGGACTTCCGACGGGCACAGACAGCAGGTCAGAGAACCATCGATGCCGGGACTCCCGGCTTGGGTCGGGACTTCCGACTGTCGGGAGTTCCAACTCACGTCGGGACTTTCGACGTCCACAGTCACCGCGTAGGCTATGACTGGGAGTCAGCAGTTCCGGCAAGAGTCATGACTTCCGACTGTCGGGAGTTCTGGCTTACGTCGGGACTTCCGACATCCACGATCACCTACAGCTATGGTAAGGACTCGAGTGAGTTCCGGCAAGAGTCATGACTTTCGACTGTCGGGAGTTCTGGCTTACGTCGGGACTTCCGACACCGCAATCCTGAAAAATTATTCTATGTGCTCGTGAAGTGCTAGAGTGTCTCTCTTTTGATTTTATTTATTATGCTTGAGCACTCTATCTTCCTCAGACCACCTAAACTTGCATCCCTCTTAATAGTATGGCATACCTATTAACTCAAGATCAAAAGAAAAATGAAATTAAACCTTTTGAGTTGATCTTCTTTAAAATTGATGCCGTGTCTTTCAATCTTCATCAAGTGAGGGTGCCAACATGTCAATATTGATCTTGTCACTTGAGCATAGCCATCTTGAGCACGTGACTTGATTCCTTTCATCAAATATGAATAACTCCAGATGCATCAAGTCACTTTAATCAACTTGTCCAATATAGATTTGATCCTCCACATCAATATGACCATCATAGCTTGATTAGTACCTCAACTAAATGCAAGTACTTTCTTCTTCACCCTAGCTAGGTTCCTCGGCCATCAAGCCGTCGCTTGCCCTTCACCCTTGCTTAGTACCTCGAAGCCTTTTCTTGCTATCTTCACCATCTCAAGCCATCAAGTCACATCTTGTATTAAATCAACCATTCATTTGTATTGTTGCCTTTTTCATTTCAATTTAGCAAGCTTCAAATATGAGACCATTCCATATGCAATCTCTCATGTCTCATTAATTAACTCTTATCGTGCTTGCTTTCACATAGATCATTGAAATCCCACAATAAATAAGCCTTTGCATGAATTCCATTTGCATTATTGTCTTGTGCTTGAACTAGATTGTTTATACAACAATACATCATTTTTGGCTTTATACAATTTCATCAAGTATATGTGAGATAATCAATTTCCTGTCTAACACTTAGCAAACATGTTAGTCCTTTAATCGTGTTGTCATTCAATCACCCAAAACTCACTAAAGGGCTAGATGCACTTTCAATCTCCCCCTTTTTGGTGATTGATGACAACCTGATTAAAGCTTACAAAAAGATATAAACAATTAGGCTTTTGGATTCAATGATATATGAGAGGCTCCCCCTTAATGTGTGCAATATGAATTGAATTCATAAATGGCCTCAAATGTCAATTTGCACATACTAAAACACATAGGAGACCCCCCCCCTTAAATCATTGCATCCGTGGGGTGCAAGTGTGTGTCAAAATAAAAAACCGTGATGCATATGACATGATATATCACACAAGACTGAACAGAAAGCATCACACTATACAAAGTCACTCTAAAACATGCATGGTCCTTATGAAAGTAAATACATCATATATATCACACACATATATATATCACACACATAGGACTCATCACAAAGATTTCTCAAGACATACCTCTCCCCTTGTCATAACTAGTCTCCCCCTTTCATAGCTACACACAAGGTTGCACTCTTGAAGCTTTAGACATATCTCTCCCCCTTAAGCTTTCATCTCTCTCCTCCTTAAGATTTAATCATATCTCTCCCCCTTTGTCATCTATCGCCAAAAAGGGTCACACAAAGCACAAAGGGTGCTTAAGGTTCAAACTTTGTACTAATCTCTCCCCCTTTGTATTAAACTCTCCCCCTTTGTCATGGCATGGGTCATATTACTTGTCATTCCCCCTTTGTCATCTTAAAGAGGTTGTACTTGTCACTTGTTTGCAATTCAAAATAGATCAAGTACATGGGTTCACTAGCTCATGAACAAACTCATACACTAACCACTAGATCATGTAATCATTCAAGCAATAGTGGTAGTCTATGAATCTAAAAATTTTCATTTGTAATGCATGATCCTATAAGCATGTACTATATGCACTAACCGCATACTAGTAAGGGATGAAAAATGATCATGCATAATACAATGATACCTTAGCTATGTTGGAGAGGAAGATAGTCATATAGATTTCAATTCATTTCTCCAATAGCACCATGAAGTCCAATTATAAGCTTGGTGAAGACCAATAGATACTAATTCTTTGAATTCCTATTCTTCACCCATATGAATTGAGAATCACTAATGATCAAGTGCACTCTTCTTGTTGTGGTTGGCTTGCTTCTTCTTTGATCATTGTTTGCTTGAGAGAACTGAAAGATGCACCACTTGTAATACCACTTGAAATTTCATGATACCACTTGAAATTTCATGACTTGTTCTCTTTTGGGTGTTGCTTGCTTTCTAGACCAATCTCTTGATTTTCTTCAACCAAGTACCTCAAATGTCCCTTTAGATTACCACTTCGATTTTAGTCATCCAAGCCTAGAGCGAAGTGACCTCTCTCCAAAGAACCATCCTTGATACTCACTTGAAATAACTTGAAAGAAAATCACTTGATCCACTTGAAAGATTTTGTTTGATTGATCCATATTGTTGGACTTAATTTGATGAATAACTTTGAATCCTTCTTTAAGTCCTTTTCTTTCTACTTATTTAAGTCCTTTTCTTTCTATCAAAAGATCTCCAATTATCACTAGAATTTAAACTCCATCTTCATCTTGATCTTGGTCTTGATCTCTAGCTTGAGTACCAAATGTGTACTAGATACACTCTTCTAACAAATTGTCTTGTACTCATCATTTGTCATGCTTCTATTTCAAACCAAAACCAAAACATAGGTACCTCAATCACTTATAGATATTATTCTAATTTGAGGACCTTTGAATCTAAGTGACTTTTGATCAATCCAATAATTATCACTTTCCTGGTAGATTCTGTACTCTTCAAAGAATAAATCATATCTCCCAAAGTACATATCCAAAAACCACTAAATTTGGTGAAGATGTGACACACTAAGTCTTCTAGTAGCTGTAAAAATTTGAGCTTCTTTTGACTTCTATATTGCTACCAGATTTCACATCTTTCCACACTGCTACATGCTGAAAACTGCTGCACTATAGCTGACAAGATCTACTCCAAATTCGAAGTATCACTTATCCAAATCTCATGAGATTTGCACAGCAACTAATGCCATAAGTGTAGAGCATGCAGACCAAATTTCAAGCCAATACAAATAGATTTGATTACTTAAACATGTCTATGATCACTGCTAGCTTAGATTTTCAATATTGGACAGATTTCAATAATTGAGTTATTTTTCTCCAAATTGAACCAAACTTGAAATCAACTTGTTTGAATACTCTCACAAGACATATGTCCATTCAAACCACTTACTAGAAGAAATCTTATGAACATATCCAATCAAACCAACTTCAAACTTGATTACTTAAGCATTTAATCCATTCAAACATCTCATAGCAAGCAACATATGCATATATATCCAATTCAATTAACTCATATGCACCCAAATAAACTTTGATCAACAAGAGATATACCTTGATAGCTTATGATCATCTTTGCAAGCTTCAAGTCCACTTATTTTCAGGCCTTCAAATATATCAATAAATTCCCACAACTTGAATATGACACTTGTATGTAGATAGCATATGGACTTCACTCAATTTTAACTTGGCATTGTTATAGAATTGCACTAGGCTTCAATACTTGACTCAACATAAGATGAACAATAATAATTCCATTGAATCAAGTCTCCAATGCCATGGTACCTACAAACGATCATCCACTTTTCGATGGTACCCAAACTAGTTTGGGTCCTCTCATGTTAGACGCAACATACTTAGGCATAGCCTTAGTATGAATAGTGGATTTTTTTTAACACTAACCAATAAGGTACCATAACAAACTTTCCTAGGCATAATATTTGCATCAATTGAAATAGGCTTAGGATTCTCACTTAGGGGACATGAATTAGCCAAGAATTGATTTTCTCTTTTTCAAATATTTGGCAAATTTATGATTTTCAAAACTTGAGAGAGATTTTAGAGGGACATAGGGATTTTTATGGACTTGAGAGAACCATGTCACATGTGATTAGGCAAATAATCAACCAAGGGTAGCAATAATCACAATATGACATGACTAGGTCACAAAGACTTAAAAACCACATGATTTTCAAAAACCACACCACCTACACATGCTAGTTAGGGATTTTAAAAAACATGTATCCTATATCACACAAATGCACACACTAGCATATAAAGGGCCTTAGATGCACTTACAATGCATGTATGTAAATACATACCTTTGCCTTGAGCCCACAATATCACCACTGAGATAATACATGGCATGACAACATCATGTTGACCTCACTTGTCAAATAATCATACCATATATGAAATCAATTTTCATCCAAAGGACTACAAATAATGCTAGATAAATTTGTTAGTCCACAATGGTGCAAAATAG